>JALMGA010000016.1:2196044-2796044 GCA_023333525.1 Aspidoscelis tigris stejnegeri
CTTCATGAGCCGCCTCCACCATAGATCAGTTTTCAGCATTTATTTGGCTAATGGGGAGGCAGACAGTTTGGTCTAGTGGTTAGGGAGCTGGACTCTTATCTGGGAACAATGGGTTTGATTCCGCCCTCCTCCATGAAGCCAGCTGGGTGACCTTGGGCTAGTCACAGCTCTCGTCTGAGCTCTCACAGACCTCATAGGATGCCTGTTGTGTGTGTGTGGGGGGGAGAACAGAAGGTTTGTCAGCTGTCTTGAGTCCCCTTAAATGGGTGAGAAAAGCGGGGTAGAAAAGCCAACTCTTCTTCTTCATCAACATCAAGGGGTTGAGGTGCGACGTGTTGAGCTCAGTGTCCCAACCATGGGTACCACCTACACAATGCTGAACCAGAATGGAGAAAAACCAGATCAAATTGAGGTTCCGGGAAGTGAAGTGGAGAAGCTGAGAGCAAGAGGTGAGGATGCCACAGGGGTGGAGGTGAGAATAAACCAGAGTTAAGCTCGTCTCTGATTCCACAACTTCACCTGATTCGTACTTCTGAGAAATTCTGGCTGCATCCATACTAGGATTGTGCACAGATGGAAATTTTTTATTTTTATTTTTGCATTCAATTCCTATGCACCTTCAGAGCGAGAGAATACATCATCAGCAAAACAAACAGTATTTTCCTTTCCACATTATCTATCCCAAAGGTGAATTTTCTGAGTTATTCAACACTGAAAGAAAACAGCTTTTCATTTTGCTGATGGGTTCTCTCACGCTGCAAGTGGACTGAAGCTGCATTAAACCAGTGTGTCCACACAGCCAATGTTTAAATCCAGTTTCAATCCACTTTCAGAGGGAGAGAACACATCAGCCAAGTAAGTGACCAGTAATTTTCTTTCCATGTTATCTATCCCAAAGGGGAATTTTCTGAGCTTGTCACTCTGATAATGTATTTGATCACTCTGAAAGTGGACTGAAGCTGGATTAAACCTTCAGTGTGTCCACACTGAAAGGAAAGAAATTCGCTGATTTTCCCATTTTGAATGCGAACTTGCAAAATACATTTGTTCTTGACTCATTATATGAACCAACTGAAACGTGAAATTTTACGATGCTGTCCTCATAAAAAAGAAAGAAAAAGGGGGAGAAGTTGGGAAAGAAAGAGAAAGAGAAACCTTGGAGTGAATAATAGTTCGGAGATTTGTTAAACTGGGGAGATGGGAAAGCGGTTGCGCCACTCACATCTGCAACAGATCCATAGTGCATTGAACATGGATTGAGAGCGGATTAAAAGTAGATTCAGGTCAGAATCGACCCATCTGTGCACAAAGCTAATACGAAGTGAATTGTGCATCAGAACGATGGGGGAACACCAGCAGAGAGGGTTACCCTTCAAAGTTGCTGCCTTTTCTGGCTTCGGTTGGCACCAGCGATGAACACCGTGCGGCCGTTCCTTTCCAGGTCTGCGCACAATCTCCGTAACCAACACCTGGTACGGGTACAGCTCGCTCCAGCGCCTTCTCACCAGCAGCAGCGCCGTGTTCAAGGATGGAGCCGTCTCTGATGGGGGCAGGAGGTGAGTTTGAAGCAGCCATTTTGGGAAGGGCGGAGGCAGGGAGGCAAAATCCATCACGGTGTGCAAGAACGGGTGTTATCAGCCCGTGGAACGGGGGCTTGCCCAAGGTGTACCTGCGGCTCTCTAAGAAGAGTCCCAAGAGGAGGGAGATCTTGATAGCAGGGGGCTTTGTCTGGGAGCAGGGCTGATCTGGAAGCCTGGAAGCCCACCTGTTGCCTGAAACGGAGGCGACTTGGTCACTGGTTGTGCGGGCTGGGGACCTAAGAGAGGAAAATCCCTGCATGCCTTTCTGTTCCAGGCTGGAAGGTGAGAAAAGCGAGACTCCAAAGAGGAAAAAAACTAAATTAAATGGAAGGCTATTGCCAGAGGGAAGGGGGGGGGGGGGATAACATGGCCATGTGCACACACAAACACATGCCAAGCTTCTGCCCAACTGAAGTTCAACCGTTTATCAAACCCAGCAATAACCGCCCCCAAAAACATAAGAACATACGAAGGTGGATGAGGCCACAGCCCATCTGGTCCAGCATCCTGTCTCACACAGTGTCCCACCAATTGCCCATGGGCATCTCAAGCAGAGACATGGGCAAACCTTCTCCTGCTCTTGAATCCCAGCAAATGGCCTTAGAGGCCTCCTGTTAGTCCCCCCATCCTGAAAGATGCACTTAGGCATCTATTCTAGTAGCCACAGATACACCTGTTCTCTGTGAATTAAGAGGAGCCCTGCTGGACCAGGCCACAGCCCATCTGGTCCATAAGAACCTAAGAGGAGCCCTGCAGGATCAGGCCACAGCCCATCCAGTCCAGCATCCTGTCTCACACAGGGGAAGTCCATGGGCATCCCATGCAGAGACAAGGGACAACCTTCTCCTGCTCTCCAGTCCCAACAAATGGCCTCGGAGGCATCCTGTTTGCCCCTCCCATCCAGGGATGGCACCTAGGAATCCATTCTAGTGGCCGTTGATAGATGCGTCCTTCATGAATTAGGAGGAGCCCTGGTGGATCAGGCCACAGCACGCCTAGCCCAGCATCCTCCCTCACACAGTGGCCCACCAACTGCCCATGGGCATCTCAAGCAGAGACAAGGGCAAACCTTCTCCTGCTCTCCAATCCCAGCAAATGGCCTCGGAGGCATCCTGCTTTCCCCTACCGCCCGGAAGATGCATCCATTCTAGTAGCCATTGATACATCTGTCCTCCATGAATTTGCCTACCCACCCTGAGACCTTTTAAGTATAGGATGGGATAGAAATACCAATAATAAATAATAAACAAGCAACCCTTCCTTAAAGCCATCAAGGAACCATCTAGGCTGGTTGCTCTTTCCACCCCTTCTGGCAGCAATTTCCATAGACACCCAGGACTGTTAGATTTTCTTCCTGGCATGCCTAGTCTCACCACAATGACCTGATAAAGGTAAGGGGAGGGAAAGAGTGACAGAAATTTTTTAAAAATGCCATTTTTCTCCACCACATGCCCTCTAACAGGATGCCCTGGTTCTGAGGTGCAAACACAACATTGGGGCATCAGCTCCAAGGTGCAAGGAGTCTTGGGTATTCTTTTTCCGTCTCTGAAACCCTCCCGTCTCTCATCTTTACGTAGTTGCTGTAGAGACTACCGGGCATGCTGCGTCGAGCACCTGGCAGTGCTTGTTCTCTTTACGGGGCCCAAGAATGGCCAGACTTCCACTTGGCACATGCTTCTAACACGCTTACAGATGTGCCTCATACCAGAGGTTGTGGGTCAAGCTGTGTGTTTGGCCACAAGGTGGCGCCGATGCTTCTCTGAATGCAGGAAGGAGGGTAGCAAAGTTCTTGGAGCTTCATCAGGAGATTTAGTCCAACTCACAGAGAGCTTTTGAGGAAGTATTTGGGAAGGCAGAGTTACGAAAAATAATGTGGAATTAATGCCATGAATGAACATTAAAATCAGCCTCTGCAAATATATTCATTCATTCATTCATTTTTTCTTTCTTCCTTTGTGCCACCCTACACCTGAAGATCTCATAGATATGGGCAAACATGAGTTCCAAAGGCACGGGGAACTGGGTCACTTTGGAACAATGCCTTGGAAAATCCCTTGGAACAATGATTGCATATACTGAGGGGTTTTTTTTTGCACAAATGTGTTTTTTGCATTCGAATTTGAGTCGAACCCAAATGAAACGTAAGAACCTAAGAGGAGCCCTGCTGGATCAGGCCACAGCCCATCTAGTCCATAAGAACCTAAGAGGAGCCCTGCTGCATCAGGCCACAGCCCATCTAGTCCATAAGAACCTAAGAGGAGCCCTGCTGGGTCAGGCCACAGCCCATCCAGTCCATAAGAACCTCAGAGGAGCCCTGCTGGATCAGGCCACAGCCCATCTGGTCCATAGGAACCTAAGAGGAGCCCTGCTGGATCAGGCCACAGCCCATCTAGTCCATAAGAACCTAAGAGGAGCCCTGCTGGATCAGGCCACAGCCCATCTAGTCCATAGGAACCTAAGAGGAGCCCTGCTGCATCAGGCCACAGCCCATCTAGTCCATAAGAACCTAAGAGGAGCCCAGCTGGATCAGGCCACAGCCCATCCAGTCCATAAGAACCTCAGAGGAGCCCTGCTGGATCAGGCCACAGCCCATCTGGTCCATAGGAACCTAAGAGGAGCCCCGCTGGATCAGGCCACAGCCCATTTACTCCATAAGAACCACAGCCTTTCTGCCCCTGTTGCCACACTCCCTCTCATGTTTCACAATACTATGTTCATTCTTTCACAGGCATCTGAGCACCCAGGTCAGCTCCTCCATCATCTCTTCCTCTCTGGTCGCTGACTATGAGGAAATCAGCACCGCTGTGCATTATCGACTGCGGCACCAATCGGAGGTAAGGTGTCGCCGTGGCCGAGGGAGCTGCTTTCTGGTTTGGATATTCGGGCAGTCAGAGGCTGATTGTAGGGTCAAAACATGGACCTGGAATCGGTGCCAGGGACCCTGAATGCTTTCTGTCTGCATCTCCAAGTCCGTGGCTCAGTTCTGGGTACATCTTATTGATGGAACTCTGTCTGTCCGTCTATCCATCTACCTACCTACCTACCTACCCAATCCATCCATCCATCCATCCATCCATCCATCCATCCATCCATCCATTCATCCATCCATCCATCCATGCAACATATAAAATGACCACATCAAAACCAAACACATATTAAATATATTAAAACCACGGCAGTGTCTGAATGTGAGGTAGAAAAGGCTGCTCTTTTACACAGCCAAAGGCCAGGGCAAAGAGGTGCGTCTTCACAGCTCCTCTAAACACATAGGGTGAAGGTGCCTGACGTACCTCAGTAGGGAGACTGTTCCGTAGTCTTGGAGCCACCACTGAAAAGGCCCTATCCTGAGTGCCCACTCTTTTGGCTGCTGAGGGTGGTCGTACAACCAGGAGGGACTCCACTCCAGATCTTAGGGCACAGGGCAGGTTGGTATGGAAGCTGGTGATCCTGTAGATATTTGGAGCCCAAGTCATTTAGGGCCTTATAAGTCAAAGTTAACACCTTGAATTGGGCTCGGTAGTGAATCGGCAGCCGATGCAGTTCTTTTAAGACTGCTGTGATGTGCGTCTGGCCAGCTGTTCCTCTTAGCAGTCTAGCAGCTGTATTCCACACCAGCTGCAGCTTCCGAGCAGTCTTCAGGGGCAGCCCCATGTAGAGTGCATTACAGTAGTCCAGTCTGCAAGTTACCTGAGCATGGATAACTGTGGCCAAGTCCTCTCTATCCAGAAGGGCCCTTAGCTGTCAAACCAGCCGCAGTTGGGAATAGGCACTCCTGGCCACGGCCTCCACCTGAGCTTCAAGCATTAGTGCAGAGTCCAAGAGCACCCCAAATTTCACACCTGTCCCTTCCAAGGCATTACGACCCCATCCAGGGCAGGATGGTTCTGAACTTCCCGGGCACAAGACCCAGTGACACACAGCACCTCCGTCTTGTCTGGATTCAGCTTCTGTTTATGCCATGCGGACCACTTCGCCTAAGTGTTACCTTTCCTGTGCCTTCTTCCTGGCAGGTTTTGCCGGATCAGCTGATCGAACCGATTTGTGCCTTCTGGAATTTCAGCAGGTAGGTGGGTTGAAAGAGGTGGCCAGTTTGGTCTAGTGCGTAGGGAGCTGGGTTTGATTCCGCACTCCTACGTGAAGCCAGCTGGGTGACCTTGGGCTAGTCACAGCTCTCTTCTGAGCTCTCACAGCCCCCCCTGCCTCGTAGGGTGTCTGTTGTGGGGAGAAGAACTGAAGGTTTGCTGATTTGTTGCCCAATTTTAAAAGTGGACTCAAGCTGGCTTAAAACTTAGGTGTGAACAGAGCCAAGAGAGCAACAAAGCTATCTACAGGCCTTCTGGTTTCTCTCCGCCTCACCCTCCAGCCCTGTTCACTAGACCTTAAAAACCAGATTTTTCTATGCATCAGGAGAGGCAGCCGGTAAATATTCTCCTGAGAATCCTGTATCCATTCTGTTGGCATTTTGTGGTTCTGTCGCTCTTCCGATCCGTTCCAAAGAAGTGGGTCATAACAAACATGCTTTCCTTGATCAGGAGATGCATATTTTATATAAAAGTTGATGGAAATGTAGGTAACATTCTGACGTTTTTACTGCATCCTGGTGGAGACATGGAAGAAGACACATGAGATACTTGATTTTACGTGGATTTATTTTAATATCATTGAATGCTTGTAGATCTTCTAGCCTATGACCATGAATTCACTCACTCACTCACTCACTCACTCACTCAGGTTCTGGTCATGTTTAAGGTTTAATCCAGCATCAGTCCACTTTCAGAGTGAGAGAATACATCAGCTAAGTGGCTACAGCCACTCTGAAAGTGGACTGAAGCTGGATTAAACCATCGGTGTGACCACAGCCTCATTCATTCATTTCACCTCAGAACAAACATGCAATGAGTTTCAGGGTCCTCAGAACAGGGTCCCCCAATGTGAAAGAGCAGAATTTCATCTCAGCTTGGATCTCAAACTGCAAAATGGCCAGGTGCGTGTGCAGGATTCCTTCATGTAAATGTAGGCAGCTCTGATGGTCCTCCGATGGTCAGTCGGTTGCACAGGGACACCGCAGCCAAGCCAGAGGGGTCCCTCACGCCAGGGGAAGGTGCCTTCTGCAAAGTTATATGCAAACCAGTGACCTTTCTTGGCGGCGTGGCTGAATTACATTCTCTGACCGGGACAAGGAAGAGCGACTCCAAGAATTTATGGCCAGCGCGGAATGCAGGAGGCTTGGGCGGCTATAAATATCCCCCGACGTGGGATGCCCTGGAGGTGTCTGGCCATCAAGGAGAGATAGGACAGGTTGGGGAAGCCGCAGCAATTTCTTCTCAGCAGGGCCTGAAGTGGGCCCCTGGCAAAGAAAACAAGGTGGGAATCTCCTTCCTCTGCCCTGCGAGAGACCAAAAACGTGTGCAGAGTGCCATAACGGACCCCAAAGTCAGCAGTCAGCCAGATGCTCAAACGGGACGCCATCTTTGCTCCCTGAGCCACAAAGCCAGGCTCAGTCAGCTACCCAAGGGAATGGGCAAATTGGTCTCCTCTTATCTTTTGGGGGTTTCTTTGGTTTTTCCTCCACTTCCTCCCAAGGGGGGACCCTCCTGAATTCAATTGTGGGTCCTCTGCAATGCTCCATTGTCATTTCTGTGCCTCGATTTCCCCTCCTGCCTAGTCCCAAGGGAGGAGGCGGATGGTCCACCGCCGGCTGCTCCATGACCTCTTCCCACCCGGAATTCACCACCTGCGCCTGCAACCACACCACCAACTTCGCGGTCCTTCTCCAGGTCTACGAGGTGCAGGTAGGAAAGCTCGGGTTCTTGGTTGGGAGGAGAACGGGTAGGGGTACCTAGAACCCAAGGTTGTGGCAGGAAGCTCAGCAGCTTGTCCATCTGTTGGAACAGAGGAGCGCGGAAGAGGAATCAACCCTGAAGACGTTGACCTTCGTTGGCTGCGGGGTCTCCTTCTGTGCCCTGATCGTCACCTTCGTCCTCTTCCTGGCAGTAGGGTAAGGATGGGGGAGGCCACGGAGGCAGAGATTGCACTGGGAAAACTGAGTCGTGAAGACAAGTAATCCCACTGGGGGAACTGTCCTCCTAGAGGTGTTGTCACAGCACCCTTCCCATCCACTGGAAGGGGAAATGAGCAGTGACCCAACATTGGCCAGAGCTTGCGCCCTGCCTGTTTGAAAACCGAGTCTGAACTTGAACTGAACAAAGGGGCACGTTCTGATGAACCTGGCTCATGCACCCTGTTCGAGCGATGGTTTGAACTGAACGGAACACCCCGCCGCTCGAGGGGAAAAGTTCACATTCGAACTGAACCGCCGCACCACTCTTTGGTTTGGTTCGAACTGAACGTGCCCATAAAAAAATTGTGCACGTCTCTAGAAAGAGATGCTGGGAGTGGAGAGCAAAGTTAAGAACATCCCCAGTTGGGTAGCACCTTAAGGCAGAAAGTTGCTTGTCTGATGTGAGGAGCATCGTAGGTAGGTAGGTAGGCAGGCAGGTAAGTATGAAGGTATGTAGGTATGCATGTAGGTATGTATCTATGTATGCATGTCATTATAAGTCAGAGTTAACACCTTGAATTGAGCTTGGTAGCAAATCAGTAGCCAATGTAACTCTTTTAAGGCTGGCCTGATGTGTGTCCGGCCAACTGTCCCAGTCACCTACCTAGCAGCTGTAATCTGCACCAGCTGCAACTTCCAAACCGTCTTCAAGGGCAGCCCCATGTAGAGCACATTACAGCAGTCCAATCTGGAGGTAACCAGAGCATGGATAACTGTGGCCAAGTCATCTCTGTCCAAGAACAGCTTCAAATAATGCACCTGCCATAATGGGAACAGGCACTCTTGGCCACGGCCTCCACCTGAGCTTCAAGCGTCAACGCAGAGTCCAAGAGCGCTCCCAAACTGTGGCATGCAACTCAGGCTCCATCTTTCGCCCCCTCCCCTTCCTTCCTTCCTTCCTTCCCTGCAGCGTCCCCAAGAGCGAGCGGACGACCGTACACAAGAACCTCATCTTCGCGTTGGCGGCTGCGGAAGCGTTGCTTATGTTCAGCGAGTTGGCCAAAACCAACCAGGTAAGAAGGAACCAGGTAACCAAGGAAAGGCGGGCAGGAGGGTCTTTGCTGGGCCTCCTGATGTGTGTGGTCAACGGGAGGCCAGGCGGACCGGCCCAAATGTTCAAGGCCTGCTTCTCCCAAACTCCAACCCCCCCAACCTCCGCTTTCCCGTTCGTCTCTCCTGCCCAGGGGGTTTGCTTTGCCGTCACAGCCTTCCTGCACCTGTTCTTCATGGCTGCCTTTGCCTGGATGCTGGTGGAGGGTCTCCTCTTGTGGAGCAAAGTCGTGGCCGTCAACATGAGCGAAGACCGGCGGATGCGGTTTTACTACGTGACCGGTTGGGGTTTGTGCTCCCCTCCATTTTCGCCTCGCCGCAACATGGCGGCAGCAACTGCGGATGAGCTCGGCCCGAAGTGCCCTGCCCCCGCTGAAAGCCGATTTACGTGGGTTCCTCTGGAGTCCACACTGCGTGGATGTCAAAGGAAGCCCGCAAACCGGCTTTCTGCAGCGGGAAGGGCTTTTGGATGGCCTCAGCCGCGTCGGACACCACTGTGGCCACCTTGAAAGAAAGGTTAGAGGTATGGGTGTGCAAAACCGGTTCAGATCTGATCCGGCTCAAATCCCGTAGGGTGTTTGAGAGGTTCAAGTTCAAACCGAACACCCTTCCTGTTTGAGGCGGAGTCCGAGTTGGAACTGAACAAAGAGGTGTTCCAACAGCCTGGAAAGATGGCATTGAAGAGGAGACCTGATTGAAGTATATAAAATCATGCACGGTATAAAAAAGGTGGACAGAGAACATTTCTCTGTCACACAACACTAGAACCAGGGGGCACCTATGGAGTCAGATCATATAAAGGGAAGTATTTCTTCACCCAGAGGGTCATCAGTCTATGGAACTGGCTGCCAGAAGAGGTGGTCACAGCTACCAGCCTGGATGGCTTTAAGGAAGGGTTGGACAAACTCATGGAGGACAGGTGTATCAATGGCTACTAGAATGGATGCCTAAGTGCATCTTTCAGGCTGGCGGGACAAGCAGGAGGCCTCTAAGGCCATTGGCTGGGATTGGAGAGCAGGAGAAGGTTTGCCCTTGTCTCTGCTTGAGATGCCCATGGGCAACTGATGGGCCACTGGGTGAGATGGGATGCTGGATTAGATGGGCTGTGGCCTGATCCAGCAGGGCTCTTCTTAGGTTCTTAAACCCACACGCTGTTCGAACCAAGGTTGAAAGGGGTTTGAAACACTGATCCCATTTCATTCCCACGCAGTGGGTTCGGCTCCCTTCAGAACGGCGTGTGATTTGTTGTTCGCTTTCCTCGATTGTCCCCAGGGCTTCCGGTTGTGATCGTTGGTGTAACCCTGGCCACATCGTTTAACAAGTACGTGGCAGATAACCACTGTTGGCTGAACGTGCAGACAGACATCATCTGGGCTTTCGTCGGCCCCGTCTTGTTCGTCCTGACGGTGAGAGACAGAACCTTTTGCTGAGCTCCTTAGCTTGCCCAAAGGGGGATCTTGAAACGTTCGTTGAACTTCTACGAAGAGCAGGAGGCTACGTGAACTGGATAAGGTCCCTGGAAAATGTTGTCTCAGTGGGCAAGAAACTCTTCTAGGGTTTTGCACACTGTGATTTCTAGTAGCAACTGAAGACGTGCCGAACTGGTTCGACTGATTTGCGATTCGCAGCAAAACTGGGGTGGTAGTGCGGTTCAAGGCGAGCCAGACTGCCCTGCTGTTTGAAAAACCCGGTTCAAATGGAGCCAAATCAAAGTGCTTCGCATGTGGTTCACTATGGTTTGCTTTTTTTTCGCATGCAAACTGAACCAGACTGTTGATGAAAACAGCTCAGTTCGAATTAATCCTGAAACAAGGGAGGGTCGAGCAGACGAAGCAAAGTGTGATAAAGCAAGAAGAAGAAAAAGAAGGAGAAGGAGAGTTGGCTTTTCTACCCCGCCTTTCTCACCCATTTGAGGGGACTCAAAGAGGCTGACAAACCTTCTGTTCTTCTCCCCACAACAGACACAGTGTGAGGTAGGTGGGGCTGTGAGAGCCCAGAAAGAGAGTTGTGGGAAGAAGAATAGAAAGCTTCAGCAGCCACTCTGAGTCCCCTTAAACAGGTGAGAAAAGCAGGGTTAGAAAAACCAACTCTTCTTCCTTCACAAAGCCAGCTGGGTGACCTTGGGCTAGTTACAGTGCTCTTCTGAGCTCTTACAGCCCCACCTGCCTCACAGGGCAGCCATTGAGGGCAGAAGGTTTGTCAGCCGCTTTGAGTCCCCTTGAATGGGTGAGAAAAGCCAGGTAGGAAAGCCAACTCTCTTCTTCTTCGTCCACATCCTCCTCCAGGTAAGCTTTAGGTTAAGGCTGGTTAAGGTGTGGTGCACAATTTCATGCTCCACACCTAGCGCATGATTAGGGATCTTCTGGGAAGGCATAGGGCGCCTGGAGGCTGTAGCAGCCTCCTCAAGGTGTGGATGCTCTTCCCCAGAAATTCGCTCAACATGCACTACCAGCTGTGGTGCACATAGCCCTCTTCTGGCAAGGGTCCTAGTTCTGTCCAGTAAATAATCCCTCATATATAAACCCTTGAAGAGCCTGGAAATGACAGGTTCTGGAAAGAGAAACAATAGGAATGCCCCTTTGGCGTCTTCTGCCTCTTCTCCTCCCAGGTGAACACCTTTGTGCTTTTCCGCGTTGTGATGGTGACCGTGTCCAGTGCACGCCGGCGCTCACGGATGCTGACGCCCAACAGCAGCCTGGAGAAGCAGATAGGCATCCAGATCTGGTAAGCTGTGATGGTCCATCTGGATGTCCAGCCTAGGGCTGGGGTCAGAAAGGGAGAAGGGCATGAGGGCGTGAAGGTGGGCCTCAGTTTAAGCAGGCAACTCGCCTCCTGACAGCTTGAAAAAGTGGGAGTTGGGAAACTGAGGCCAAGAGTTGGACAGGATGCCTCTAAAGGCCTCTTGCTGGGAGACCAGAGCAGGTGAGATGCCCAGAAGCAGTTGGTGGGCTACTGTGTGGGACAGGAGGCTGGACTAGATGGGCTGCAGTCTGATGCAGCAGGGCTCCTCTGAGGTTCTTATGGACTAGATGGGCTGTGGCCTGATCCAGCAGGGCTCCTCTGAGGTTCTTATGGACCAAATGGGCTGCGGTCTGATCCAGCAGGGCTCCTCTTAAGTTCTTATGGACTAGATGGGCCTTGGCCTGATCCAGCAGGGCTCCTCTTAAGTTCTTATGGACTAGATGGGCTGTGGCCTGATCCAGCAGGGCTCCTCTGAGGTTCTTATGGACCAAATGGGCTGTGGCCTGATGCAGCGGGGCTCCTCTTAGGTTCCTAAAGACATCCCTACCTTAGTCCTTGGTGCGCTTTGGTAAGGCCACCCCTGTTTCCTTGGCACATGCCACCCTCTGCCACCCTGTCCTGCCCTTTGGTCATCTTTGCCCAGCAGTTTGGGCTCAGGAGGCCTTTCTGCCCGGCCTGATAAGGCTGGTGGGCCAGGAATCTCTTGTTGCAGCTAAAGTGGCGCCGTTCTGCAACCACAAGACACACACTGTTCTTGGGCTTGCATAAATAAAAGCAGCTAAATTTGCAGTTCTGCAAACGTCAGCGGGCACCCGAGGGCAGGGTGACATTGGGGGAGGGGGTGGCGTTCGCATCTTCTGGGATTTGGTGATGTCACTCTCCTTCCTCTGCCCTGCCGCCCGTTGGCAAACCCTGGGCTGAACCCAAAGTGGAAAGGCCGGTTTCCGGAGAGAAGGCCTTCACTGCGGGCCAGTTGGGTTCCCCTTGGCAAAGCGACTGATTTATGAAACAAAAACAAAACAGAGGGTGAATGTCAGAGGGGTGAATCTGCTGTTGGTCCCGTTTCCCTGGGCTGCCCCCGGGTTTGGTGCCTCCAGGACTAGATGGGCTGTGGCCTGATCCAGCAAGGCTTCTCTGAGGTTCTTATGTACTAGATGGGCTGTGGCCTGATCCAGCAGGGCTCCTCTTAGGTTCTTATGGGCCAGATGGGCTGTGGCCTGATCCAGCAGGGCTCCTCTGAGGTTCCTATGGACTAGATGGGCTGTGGCCAGATCCACCAGGGCTCCTCTGAGGTTCTTATGGGCTAGATGGGCTGTGGCCTGATCCAGCAAGGCTTCTCTGAGGTTCTTATAGACCAGATGGTCTGTGGCCTGATCCAGCAGGGCTCCCCTTAATTAATGGAGGACCTGTGTATCAACAGTCAAGAGCAGGAGAAGGTTTGCCCTCTTCTCACTTGAGATGCCCATGGGCATTTGGTGGGCCACTGTGTGAGATGGGACGCTGGACCAGATGGGCTGCGGCCTCATCCTGCAGGGCTCCTCTTTGGTTCTTGCATTCTTAAGCGAATTCCACTGCCATGTCTGCTCTCTCCTCTCTTTCTGTCCCTTCAGGGCAACAGCCAAACCCGTCTTGGTGTTGCTTCCTGTTCTGGGTCTCACCTGGGTGTGCGGCATCTTTGTGCACCTCAGCATCACCTGGGCCTACATCTTCATCGTACTGAATTCACTCCAGGTGGGTCACAGCTCTGCAGAGGAGCCGCCACTGCCGCCGAAAATTCAGTGTCCAGAATCGCCGCCTCGCTGTCTTTCGGTCAGGTGCTGGCTGGCTTCGTCTTCCTCCCTGGGATGTCTAGGATCAAATCTGTCCAAACCGTGACGTTCAAGTTCACATCGAATGTCCATAAATTCCAATTTAAACATTCAAACGAATTTTGAATTTTTGAATCTATTTGTTCGGATTATTCGCACATTCGTACGTTTGCAGGTCCAGACACGATGCGTGCTTGCATGTACACATCTTCCCCACATCCGTCTGCATTTCCACAGATCCATATGAGACGAAAATGGGTTGCAGACGGGATAGCTACGGGATAGCTACGGGATGCATACAGGGGCACTCACGAATGTTGTCAACGAACTGAAAACTCGAACAAATAGATTCAAGTTCGCTTAATTCGAATCTGAATTTGGGTAAATTCAACTTTTAAAAGATTCAAATCGAACTGAATTTTCAGATATTCAAATTGAATTGAATCCCGGAAATTGCATCTGTGCCCACCCCTAGCACAAACACATTTCTAAGGGTCAAACCAGAAACTGTGCCTAGAGTCCCCCTTACCCACGCAGGTGGGACCAGAGGAAGACCCCACCCCATAGGCCGCACCCCCTTTGACTTCCCCACACCCCAGGGTGAGCCAGTTTGGTCTAGTGGTTAGGGAGCCGGACTCTTACCTGGGAATACCAGGTTTGAATCCGCCCTCTCCCATGTAAGCCAGCTGGGTGACCTTGGGCTAGCCTGAGCTCTCACAGCCCCACCTATCTCACAGGGTGTCCTGTTGTGGGGAGAAGAACAGAAGGTTTGTCAGCCGCTTTGAGTCCCCTGAAATGGGTGAGAAGAGCGGGGCAGAAAAGCCAACTCTTCTTCTTCCTGGGAAGTGTGAAAACGGACCAGCAGGTGAAACGGAGACACAGTTAATAATTTGGGAGCCACCTCAAAAGCTCTGCAAAAATCAGCCTCAACCTGCAAACCACTCTCACTCCTGGAAAAAGGAGGCCAGACCCGGCCTCTCCGTGGGAGGAAGGAGCCTTCCTCCCCCAGTGAAACTCTTTCTCTGGCCCGTACACAAGATCTCCAGGTGTGCTATGCACCGGCGCCAAAATGCAGGAAGAAAGGAGGTGCCGATTCCGGGTTTCCTCCCCACGCACACCGCACAACGCTGCATCTGCAGGGAGCATGGGTGCCGCTGATGCTCCCTTTGGCACCCGACTTGTGTGGGAGTCGGGCCTCTTTCCCAGAGCCAGCCGCAATTAGTGCGTCAGCTGGGAAGGCTCGGTGATAACAAGAAAAGGAAAGGCGTCAGGGGCTTGGGGGGCGTCAGGGGAAGCAAATCTCTTCTGGAGCAAAGCAACGGGCAAGTAATCCACGAAACAGAGCTCCTTTGGGGGTGTCACGCTGCAGGACTTTGGTTTAGGGGTAGGAAGCATCGTTAACAGGTAACTCAGGGATACAGCAAACCACCTTAGAGAGCAAAGGGCTATTGGTTCAATCTCCAGGCTGTCGCCAGGAGTTGGCAATGGCAAACCACTTCTGTATGCCTGCCAAGAAAACTGCATCGAGGTGCCCATGGAGTCTGGGGGTGTCTATAGCTCGGTGGTAAAGCAAACTGCCTGGAAGGCAGAGGGTCACTGGTTCAGTCCCCAGGCTCTTGCCAGGAGTAGGCAATGGCAAACCACTTCTGTATGCCTGCCAAGAAAACTGCATAGAGGTGCCCAGGAGTCAGTCACAACTTGGTGGTACCCAACAACAACACAAACAGGTCTTAGGCATCTCTTGGGAGCTGACAGGAAAGCTTAGAAATGCCTGGAAATCAGTTCCGTCCGTCTCCCCTTCAGGGGATAAGATAGGAATTCAACCACTGTGCTTTTCCATCGAAATTGGTACAGAAACCCACTCGGACCCCCATATCCACTGATTTGGTAAGCACAGTTTCAGTTAACCACGGTTACCGGATCAGCCACCCCCACCTCTTGCACCCAGAGCCGGAAAGCCTATTTTGGCCTCCGTAGGGCGTTGGAATAGATGTGTGATGCCACCAGAGCCCATCCCAAAATGTAAGGGGCCACGTGGGAGGCATCCGGTGGTGTCGCACGCCTATCCCGACGCCAGAAAAGCACTTCCGGTTCCAGGGGCTGCACGACCCCGGAACCAGAAGGCCTGTTTGCGATCATCCACAGTTTCAGGTAACCATGGTAGGAGCTGGAAGACATCCCCAGCAGATATGGGGGTCCAACTGTACTGCGTATACTGCGCCCAGAGCTGCGCTGCAATACCTGGTTCCAAGCCACTGATCTGGTTGTTGTCTTGCCTTTGAACAGGGTCTCTACATTTTCCTGGTCTATGCGATCTACAACAGTGAGGTAAGAGCCGAGCCTTCTACACCCTTCCAGGGAGACCCAAAATTTTAGACCATGAATCTTCATCAGCATGTTGGGGAAGGTGATGGCCACACCAGTGGACCCCTTGCAGGCGAGGCGTGGGGCAGACGGAGGCTGCCTAGACCAGCGTCGGCCAGCCTACAGATCTCCTGATATGGACCTCCGGTGCCCATGGTGTGCCTGTCCAGATGAGGGGAAGGAATTATGGAAGGTGTAGCTCAGCAGCGTCTGCCAGGCCATAGCAGCACCTGGAGAAGAAAGGATTAGAGAGGTGAAACAGGCCTAATGGGCAACCGATAAGAAGAAATGGTTCCCACAACATGTTCCCGCTGGCTGGCTCCAACCCTTCCAAGTGTCCTCCATCCTTACCTTCTCATTTCTGCTGCTTTTCTCCGGTAGCTTAGGAATGACCCACCATGAATGTCCACTGTATCCTCTTTCATCTTTCCCTGGACTCCCCTGTTTTGGAGACCTTCGCCCATCATGTATGGTTTCAGAACATCTAAGATAGTTCTTCTGCTTCTGGAGACTTCGGTCTTCTCCAAAAAATACCTTCTGGAACCCCTTTATAGATAGACGGTGTGGTCAGCGGGCTACAAAAACAGGGGCAGGACTGTGGGCTGAGACCCTCAACTCAAACCCACCAGCAGCAGCACTATAGGGCTGCCGATCCGTGCGTCTTTGACGTTCGATCCAGATGTTTCATGGTGGTTCTTTGGAGCCTTCAGCTGCCACCTGTGTTCAACTTCTAGGTGCGGAATGCCATCCAGAGGATGAAGGAGAAGAAGAAGGCGCTGTCCTTCACGGTAGGTGTAAAGACCTAGGGTTGGTGCCTTCCTGTCGGTTGGAGCTGAGGAGAAATGGAGTCCAGAATTGTCTTGTTGGTCAGGGCTGAGGGAAGATGGGAGTATAACATGGTCTTATTAGTTATGGCCCCAGAGAAATGGAGGGCAGGTAACACCAATCAAGCCCAAGTATTCTCTGCCCTTGTGAATACCCAGAGTTTGGTGCACACACTCTACTTTGTAAAGGAAATCTGTGTTCCTGAGCCTTCACTCTTTGCAATCCGTTTGAAAAATACATACATTTAATTGTTTTTCGATTGCAAAGGTTGGCTGGATTATGTTCAGATAGGGTTTACGGAACCGGAGTTGGCATTCCACCTCTTTTGCAACAAACATCTGAGACTCTTTCCTTGCCTTCACCCTTTCAGAACTGCTCCCACCCCATCAATTATCTTTCAAGTCCCAGGAACACATCATGGGAGATGGGCAAATTCGCCCCCTCCACCCCCGAGAACACAGCCTGCGCCTCCGTCGCGAAGGATCCTGCCGTCAAGAACAGCGGCAGCGGCAGCAAAGGTAGGGGGAAACGCACGAAACAGCCCAGAAATCAGTGCGTTTTGCTCTCCCCTTTCGGTGTCCCACGCTGAAGCTCTATTCTTCCTAATGCAGGGAACTTCAGCACCAAAATCCCAATTGGAATTGCGTCCATCATGTCGCCAGAGAGACCGGTATGTAGTTGCGTGCGGCGTAGCAGGTAGAAAGAATGGTTCGGGTCGAGCCCACGTGGGGAACTGGAAACAGCCGGGACAATCCTGGCATGGCCTCCTGCACAGCAGTTCTAAAGATGTGCTCAAACCAGGGGCCAGTTGGCACTTCGGCCCCTAGTTCACGATTAGGCAACATCTGGGTAGGTGCATCTGCACTCAGGGGAGGCCAGTAAAGCCTCCAGGCGCCTCCTGCCTTCCCAGATGTTCACCTGGTGTGAAGGAGCTATGGAACCGTTCTAATGTTGTCGACGTTCATGTCTGCAAATACAAATTGAAAATCCGTACAGATTCAAATATATCTGATTCAAACCGAACATGAGTACATGCGGATTTTAAACGTTCAAATAGATTCAAATCTTCAAATCTTCAAATCTATTCGAATCGAATCCCGAAAATTGCATTTGAACACACCTCTAACAATGAGATACGGAACGCCACATGATTTCTGCTGAGCGACACCTTTCGTCCAGCTACTTCAGTACTGCCAATGAGAGCCAACATCCGGGCAGGGCTTCAGAGTCTTTCCAGTCTTACCCTGGGAGCTTTCAACCTGCAGTTTTATTGGCAGAGGTACAGAAGCTGTTTGCCATTGCCTACTTCCAGGAAGAGGCTGGGGATTGAAGAGGCAGCCCTCTGCTTTCCAGGAGGTTTGTCGCTGAGGTACAGCCGCTCTCAGACTCCAAGGGGAACCTCTATACGCAGTTTTCTTGGCAGGGACACAGAAGCGGTTTGCCATTACCAAAATGGCAACGCTCTGCTTTCCAGGCTGTCTGCTCTGCCAATGAGCTCCACCTCCTCCCAATTCATTGAAAACACCTGTTTTCCTATCACAAGCCAGACCAAAGGAGGATCCTTTCCTTCCCCACACCTTCTCCTCCTTCCAGACTTCCATCTTAGCATCCCAGCCTCATCACCGTTATCCTTGAAGGCCCCAGAGGCCACAGCTACCCAGCCGTGCCCAAAACATCCGGGCCTGCAGACGCAAGGTTGCTCTCCTTTTCTATAGCCAGGGGTTGGTTCCAGCCACGGATGAGGGTTGGGGCTTTGTTCCCATCGAGTTTCCCCTCGGTGGCGGCAGCGGCAGACGCCGGAGCCACCAGTCTGAACGTGCCGTTCCGGGAAGCAGGAAATATTTTCTGAGATTTGATTACATTTCTGCCACGTTTCTCGTTCGCTATCGGGAAGGATTACTGCTGTGTTCCAGCTACTTGACATCCAAGGGCACCGGCTGCCTTGGAGCCAAATAAACAGCGGCTTTGCAGAAGAAACACACACGCCTTATATAATCAGCTGAAATGGGGTAGTTCGCCTAATGTCGGGTGTGTGTTTTCTCCCGCCGGCCCGATTTTTGTTTTCAAATCCGACCCAGGTGTCGGATCAAGAGAGCCGCCCATCGCTAAGCTACCGGTTACGCAGCCTTTAGGTGCCGGCAAAAGAGATTAAGTTTTCCAGCACAGCACGGCCGGTTTCTGAAATGCCAAGGCCAGCTTCGGAGGTAGGAGATAGGATCACCGGTCCTCCGAGTTTGGGGGGATTTCCTCCTCCTCTCGAGGGTCAAACTGGGGTGACCCGGGCTTGGGTTGAACCATGGAGAGCGGAAAGCAGAGAAAACACCGCTCACCTCTGGCTGGGTTGTAATTATTCCTCTTGACTCTACCGTGGCCAGACCTCACCTAGAGTCCGGTGTCCAGTTCTGGGCACCCCAGTTCAAAAAGGACATTGATAAAAGTAGAGCAAGTCCAAAGGAGGGCTACCAGAGTGGTGAATGGTCTGGAAACCATGTGCTACGAGGAAAGGTTGAAGGATCTAGGAATGTTTAGCCTACAGAAGAGAAGACAGAGGAGATATAATCATGGTCTTCAAGTATCTGAAGGGCCGTCACAGTGCAGAGGGATCGTCCCTATTCTCACTTGCCCAAGATGGGAGGACTAGAAACAACGGGATGAAACTCCAAGGGAGTCAATCCAGATTAGATATTAGAGGAAACTTCCTGACAGTGAGGGTGATCGGTCAGTGGAACAGGTTGCCACGGGAGGTAGTGGGTTCTCCTTCACTCGTGGTCTTCAAGCAGAGGCTGGACCTACATCTGTCTGGGGTGGTTTAAGGAAATCTTGCATTGAGCAGGGGGTTGGACTAGATGACCATGGAGGTCCCTTCCAACTCTTATGATTCTGTGGTTGTGCCACCCTGACTGATACCCTTTATTTAGTGTTATTTTAGCTTCCTCTCTACCCCCTGCACTAATTTCTAACGACAGGCAAACATCTGAGGAGGCTGGGGACCGTCTGGCTCCTAAAATCACCCGAAGGAAATCGAAATAAACCCAATCGAAGAGACCCAAAATAAACCCATAAAATCGCAATATTCTAAGAGGAATCAATCAGTGTCTTCTGTCATGTGAATAAATACAAAGAAATAACAAATAACGTGAAAAGATCAATCATGTAGTCAGCAATATTACATTGTATCTCACAGTCCTGTAAAATGTAACATACCAGTATTGGGACCCCTGGCTGTGCAAATTACGCTCACGTTTTAGGTCGCTACCGGGGGCGTGTTCACACTTGCCTTCCCATCTGCTGGACAGGAAAGGAGCATGATTAACTAACATGGACTTGGAACCCTAGTATACTTTGGTCGCCATCGTCCTGCCCCCGCGATCGAATACTTACCTGATTCGATCCTGGGGCCAATGCTCCTCCAGGTGCCGCCATTTTGGTTGTGGCGCCCTTGGCGACTGAGTGTGTGTCAGCGCCGTCGCCACGACGCCACTGCCTCTGTGCACGCGCAGTCACGACTGTGGTTGTACGAGGTGCAAGGGTGCTCGCGTGTCTCCTCGGCCAGCCCCGAGGCACAAGAAAGTATACCTCCCTTACGAAACCAGGCTGCAACGTCTAGGCCTCTTCAGTCTGGAGAGACGGCGTTTGAGAGGGGACCAGATTGAAGTATATAAAATTATGCACGGCATAGAAAAGGTGGATAGAGAAAATTTCTTTTCTCTATCGCACAACACTAGAACCAGGGGGCACTCTATGAAGCTGATGGGTAGGAGCGTAAGGTCTGACAGGGGGAAGTATTTCTTCACACAGAGGGTCATCGGCCTATGGAATGTGCTGCCAGAAGAGGTGGTGACAGCTACCAGTCTGGATGGCTTTAAGGTAGGGTTAGACAAATTTATGGATGACAGATGTATCAATGGCTACTAGAATGAATGCCTAGATGCATCTTCCAGGCTGAGGGGGGGGGAGGAACTGGGGCGCTTCAAAGGCCATCTGCTGGGACTTGAGAGCAGGAGAAGGTTTGTCCTTGTCTCTGCTTGAGATGCCCATGAGCATTTGGTGGGCCACTGTGTGCGACAGGATGCTGGACTAGATGGGCTGTGGCCTGATCCAGCAAGGCTTTTCTTATGTTCTTATGTTCTTATGTTCTTAAGAGGTGCGAATGGCCGATATCTGGACACGCCAGGTAAGCTTCTAGTTAACCTTGGTAAAGGTGTGGAGCACGATTTCCTGCTCCACACCTAATCAACTATTAGTGAACTTCTGGAGAGGGTGGGCACACTTGGAGCTGCAACAGCCTACTCCACGTGCGGTTGCTCTTCTCCAGAAGTTCACTAAGTGTTGACTACCGGCCAAAGTGTGAATAGGCCCCAGATCGCTGCAGAAACTCGTGTTTGTTGGATGCAAGCAAACATAGGGCAAATAAAATAAAAATCTAAAAGTCTCCGCATTGATTTAAATGCAACAGTATGGATAAGTGTAAAGTCTTTCGTCGCAGATTCCGGCAGCTTGCATGGAGAATCAGCAGATAAAAGGGTCTTAACTTGTATCAAAATCTAGCAGCTTGCATCAGACGTGGTAATTTCCACTTCCGAGGTCTTTGCTTCATCTTACAGAAAATAGACCAGAGATGCACAGCTGTGCGCGCTGCTCCAAATGTTCCTGAACAACAGCTACCAGCATTCCACTGTGTCAGCTCCGAGGGAATGCTGGGAGTTGTAGTTCATGGACATCTGGGAAAGGGGCTCAGTTTGGGATCTCTGGTTGATATTTTTTCTCTCCTTCTCATTTCAGGCAGTACAACTGACGGCGTTCAAAGCATCAGGTAAGGTATTCATCTTCTCTGGGTCTCTTGAGCATCAGACCTCCAGGGGGTATCACAGGGCCAAGGCCAGGACGGGAGCCACAGCCTTGCGCATATGAGACCCCTGGTGTGATGCTTTCATCTAAGGTCACAGCTGGTGAAAATATAGAGCAGCTCATGCCGTGTGAGTCTCTTGGGATGCCCAGCGGTGGGGAGAAGGGACCCTTTGCCAGGGCTTTTCGGTGTCCCTAGATATCCCATCTAGATAGATAGACAGACAAATTGATCGATGAATAGATATAGAGGAATAGCTAGGTAGGTAGGTAGGTAGGTAGAGAGATGGAAGGACGGATGGACAGACAGATGATGGATGGATATATAGAGGAATAGATAGATGGATGGATGGATGGATGGATGGATAGATATAGAGGAATAGACAGATGGAGGGATGAGAGAGATGATGAAATGAAATGGGAAAACGGACTAGATGGACTTTGGTCTGATCCAGCGGTGGTTCTCTTAATTCATGGTTGACAGGTATATTGATAGCGAATAGAATGGAAGCCTAAGTACTTCCAGCAGGTTGGAGAGACAGGCAGGATGCCTCTGAAGGCCATTTCCAAGGAGTCAGGATGCCCAGAAGCAACGGATGGGACACTGTGTGAGGTGGGATGCTGGGCTGTGGCCTGATCCAGCAGGGCTCCTCTTCATTCTTGGAGGACAGGTGCATCAGTGGCTACTAGACCTGAAGCCTAGGTACTTCCTCCAGGCTGGATAGACAGGCAGGATGCCTCTATAGGCCATTTGCAGGGAGTTGAGAGCAGGTGAAGGTTCTGCCTTCATCTTCTGCTGGAGATGTCCCAGAAGCACCTGGTGGTCCAGTGTGTGAGATGGGATGCTGGGCTAGATGAGCTGTGGCCTCACCAAGCTCAAACTGCCAGCATAATTGTTGACTTTGTCTGGTGGCAATTCTATTTGGCAAGAGGAACCACCATTAGCCCTGAGCTAGGACCCGAGTGCACGGATTTTCCTCTTCCTGCCACGCCTCTTTTCCTTTTGTGCCAGTACTCTTACACCACATACCCTAAGCCAGGTGCCACCTGGAAGCCTGTTGTTTCTTTTTAGGCCAGGGGTCGGCAAACTCATAAGTCAAAAGAGCCAAATATCAACAGTACAATGATTGAAATTTCTTTTGAGAGCCAGATTTTTAAAACTTAAACTATATAGGTAGGTACATTGTTATTAACTTAATTAGGGTACTCCTAAGCTGGAAGACCCACAATCAAGGGGCCAAAGAGCCACATGCGGCTCCCGAGCTGTGGTTTGCCTACCCCTGTTTTAGGCGATACATTCCATCTTCACAGAGTGTGGCAGGCCATCTCTGCGCCGCCAGGGCAGGACTGAACCAAGGCCGCGCATGCTTCGCACATGCGTGCCTCCTCTGCAGTTGCCGCTCGACAGGTGCTTTGTGAGGCAGTGAGGCCAGAACAACTCACGCTTCGGAGCAGGGTCTCTGCTGAACGGCTGTGCCGAATGCCTACAAAGAGAGGAGCCGTGTTTATACTGAATCTGTCGTTCAGGCTCCTTTGGAGACCCAGTCAGGCTAAAAGCACGAAGGAAAGAGACGGCCAGACGGGGCTCTTGCGTTTCTTAACATGCTTATGTGCGGGCATGTGGGCATGCGTAGCGATTTATCACCCCCTTCTGTTTCTCATCCTGTCACAAATCCCAGAGCTTGGCATTCTTTCGTTTGCAAAGGGTTTGGGAAAGCTTGGGAAAGGCACCGCAGGGCTGCCGCGAATTTGCAAAGCATCGCCACAGATGTTCAGGGAAACACTCCCCCGGGCCAGAGGGAAACACGGATCCGTCTGGGACAGTGACCTTGAAACTCGGCACCCTCGGGGCCTCCTGAGCTGAGGGCGGCTGGAATATCTGCACTGCCAGATTGCCTCTGCCGGGTTCCCCCGCACGCACGCCCACCTGAGAACCCTCAAAACCCGCAGGTGGGAGCTAGGTGGGGAGAGCGGCCGCTAAGTTGGACTTTTCTCCAGAAACTCCATCAGTCGGGGAATGAGAAGGCAGCTGGGACACATCACACAGTCCCAGGTGCTTGGGAAGTGATATAATACGAAATCCAGCATGGTGATCTTGTTTGCTGGGTGTAACGGCTGTTTTTAAATAAATAAATAAATAAATAAATAAAAAATAAATAAATAAATAAATAAATAAATAAATAAATAAATAAATAATAATAATAATAATAATAATAATAATAATAATAATAATAATAATAATAATAATAATAATAATAATAATAATAATAATAATAATAATAATAATAATAATAAATATTGGCCACCCTGCTGGGCTCTGCACACATTAACCGCTGGTACATAACGTCATCTTAGCAACTTGGGAGGATCCTGACCCATTATGAAATATCAACGCCAACATGTTTGGTGTTGTGTTATATTGTTGTTGTGTTTCTGTCAATAACAACAACAACAACAACAACCACGTGTCAATTACAAAAGGCCGCCCTGATGAGTTCCGCTCACATTATCCGCTGGTATACAACATCATCTTAGGTAGGGGTGTTCACAAATGCAGTGTTCGGCATTCGATTCAAGGATTCCAATCGGTTCGCATGTTTAAAATTCAAATGTATTCACATTCTAATCGAATCGAATACATTTGTACCAATTCTTACGGAAATTTGACTCGTGTTTGCAGATACGAACGTCCACATGCGTGTATGTCTGTAGGCATCCATAAAAACGCGTACGGACACGAATAAGGTGCGTACAGATAGGTGGAACTATTGAAGATCACATAGCGTCGTTTCCTATTATTTTGTTTCTGTATATAATAATAAAAATAAAGACACAGAGCAGGGCATAGTAGAACAACAGGCAGAAGTCAGAGTAAAATCAAGGTGCAAACCTAATCCAGTTGCAAGCGCATATTCCGGCCACGATGTTTACATGCTCAGATGCATGCGCAAATGTGCCTTTAATTCCCAGCGGCGTGAGGAGGCGCATTATTAAACCCAGATAGGGCTGGTACAAGGTGTGCCATTTGTGTATAGCGGGAAACCTCTTGTGCCCCCCCCCTTCCGCCCCCACCTTCAAAGCTTTTGGCCCCATTCAGGGCACAAGAGACCACATGTTCCTGCCCCTAAAAACACACATCAACCCCCTAATGAGTTTTCTGGCTGCATTATGAAGCCATGATCCCCCGTCAATATTCATTACGCTCCATTATGCGGGAAGGTGAGGCCGGCGAAAGCGCCGGAGGGGAGAGATGTTGTCACATATTTCCACAGACAATGAGGAGAGTCTTTTTTTCATCTTGGTGGAGAAGGCAATCGTTTCTGGGCGCCCGGCTCCTCAAGGGTCGCTCCATTGTTTCCCCCGCGATAATTTCATTATCCACTTTGAATACATCTCGTATGTTGCTAAGCCGCGCATAGCAACAATGGGCCGCGCGCGCGCTCTCTTGCAGCTGGGCACCGGCGGATCGGGGAGGAAGCCGCTCCGGCGAGGCTTCGCCGCCCGCAAGGTCCCATCCCTTTCGGGGCTGGAAAACGGCCATGGTTCTGCAGCCACAAGGGGCAGGGGCCGCTCATGAGTTGCCCTCTCCTACCCTTCGGATCCCGGGGTCCATTCCGGAAGCACCTCGGAAGGGACCACATGGATAAGCTGCTAGCGAGAGAGAATGCAAAATCCCCCACGCAATTTGCTACAGAGCGCAATTCAAGGTGTTAACTTTGACCTATAAAGCCCAAAATGACTTTAGCCCCAAATATCTAAAGGAACGCCTTTTCCCATATTGACCTGCCCATGCCTGAAGATAAGAACCTCAGAGGAGCCCTGCTGGATCAGGCCACAGCCCATCTAGTCCATGAGAACCTCTGAGGAGCCCTGCAGGATCAGGCCACAGCCCATCTAGTCCATGAGAACCTCCGAGGAGCCCTGCTGGATCAGGCCAAAGCCCATCTAGTCCATGAGAACCTCAGAGGAGCCCTGCTGGATCAGGCCACAGCCCATCTAGTCCATGAGAACCTCAGAGGAGCCCTGCTAGATCAGGCCACAGCCCATCTAGTCCATAAGAACCTCAGAGGAGCCCTGCTGGATCAGGACACAGCCCATCTAGTCCATAAGAACCTCAGAGGAGCCCTGCTGGATCAGGCCACAGCCCATCTAGTCCATAAGAACCTCAGAGGAGCCCTGCTGGATCAGGACACAGCCCATCTAGTCCATAAGAACTTAAGAGGAGCTCTGCTGGATCAGGCCAGAGCCCATCTAGTCCATATGAACCTCAGAGGAGCCCTGCTGGATCGGGCCACAGCCCATCTAGTCCATGAGAACCTCAGAGGAGCCCTGCTGGATCAGGCCACAGCCCATCTAGTCCATAAGAACCTCAGAGGAGCCCTGCTGGATCAGGCCACATCCCACCTAGTCCATAAGAACCTAAGAGGAGCCCTGCTGGATCAGGCCACAGCCCATCTAGTCCATGAGAACCTCAGAGGAGCCCTGCTGGATCAGGCCAAAGCCCATCTAGTCCATGAGAACCTCAGAGGAGCCCTGCTGGATCAGGCCAAAGCCCATCTAGTCCATGAGAACCTCAGAGGAGCCCTGCTGGGTCAGGCCACAGCCCATCTAGTCCATAAGAACCTCAGAGGAGCCCTGCTGGATCAGGCCAAAGCCCATCTAGTCCATGAGAACCTCAGAGGAGCCCTGCTGGGTCAGGCCACAGCCCATCTAGTCCATAAGAACCTCAGAGGAGCCCTGCTGGATCAGGCCACAGCCCTTCTAGTCCATAAGGACCTCAGAGGAGCCTTGCTGGATCAGGCCACAGCCCATCCAGTCCAGCATCCCATCTCACACAGTGGCCCACCACAGTTGCCCATGGTCATCTCAAGCAGAGACAAGGTCAAACCTTGAATCCCAATGATAGGCTTCCATAAGTGTACTGCATGGACCTACACATGGGGCCGCCCTTGGAGACTGTTCAGCAACTGCCAAGCGGCACAGCTGGTAGGTCCTCACTAGAGTAGATTATCCATTTCCCAATAGAGAAACATTGGTCCATTTCTTCTCACATGAAGCGCACCGCGGGGGCCCTTTTGCGCATGTCTGTGGTGGTGAGGGGGGTCAGCCTTCTCTTCAGATGAGGCAAGCAGCTCCACAGGAGAACAGATTCTCCTCAGAAATAGCTGCAGAGTCATTTTTGCGCCTCCTGGGAGGACGGAGCAGGCAGGCGGTGGCCATCTTGACATGCGCCTTCTCCCTCTTACAGGCTTATGAGCAATGGCAGGCGACGGCCTTATTACCACGACTTCCCAGTGCGGCCCCAGGTGCCAAAGGACCCCTACAACGTGGCGAGGAGAGAAGAGGAATCGGAGGGCAGCCGGTTCTCCTTGTTTAGCTTCTGCCTTCGCAGGATCAGGCCTTGACGTGGCAAGGCTTCCACCGTGGTTTTTCCAGCCGCTGCAATTCATCTCACTGCACCGCAGAATTCTCCCCACACACAATCACACACTCATTCTCACACTCACACACAGTCTCACACACACTCACCCAGTGACTTTCTGCTTTCTGGGCGGTTTGCTTTCCCACTGAGCTACGGACAATCCCAGACTCCATGGGCACCTCTATGCAGTTTTATTGGCAGGGAGACAGAAATGGTTTGCCATTCCCCACTTCTGGGGAAAGACTTGGGATCGAACCCTCCTTTCCAGGCAGTTCGCTCTCCCACACCTTCCCTTTAAACCGCCTTCTGTCCATCTTCAGGTCTGGCCGCTCACACCTTTTCATTTCTACCCGTTTGATCTGTGGGCTTTCCATTCAGGAGAGTCCAAACGGAGGGCGGAAACGCCGCCAGGGAAACAGATAGAAATGAAAAGGGTTTAAAACTTGCTTTTAATGCCACTTCCTTGGGGACCTGATGTGTTTTGTTTATCCGTTATCACTTTGTTGTGATTTTTCTGGACGTCTGGATGCCGCTCAGATGTCCTGGCATTTGCGGTCTTCGAAAGAGCGCTTAAAACACACAAAAATATTTAGACAAAGCCGCCCTGGCTTATCTATCGTAGTGTACTTGCTGTTTTAATGATTTCACGTTCAGCATTATTATTATTGTTGTTATTATTATTTGCTTGGCTAGCGTGGGGTTCCGTCGGCAGGAAAAACCAAGGCCTATTAAAATTTGGAAATAACGGCAAGGCGGTGTTCCTTCTGTCTATAAAACCCTGCGGAGAATTAAACGGCACCTTGTTGCTCAATACTTATTTATATCAGCCCTTAACCTTTGTCAATGCAGCATGAAATGTCTTGCATAGAGACGAGCTTTATTTGAGCTGCAACTGAGCTTTTTAAGCATTGCAAGCTTTTCTGCTATTCGGTTAACCAGGGGCACCGTTTCGGAGGGGAAAATTTGTATTTTTTCCAAGCCAGCGATTCCCAAAATGGCACAGAAGTGGGCGTGGGCGGCCATCCATTTTGTCCCCTCCTTCAGAAAAATAAAAAACAATACATATCCGATACGTATCCCATAACATATCCACCCTGAATCCACTTTGGATCTGCTCTCAATTAGGGATGTGTATGAATATTCGTAACATTTGTAATTCGTCCAAATCTGGACATTCGGACGAATAGTTTGGACACTGGTTAAGCTGAGGAGGTGGTGAAGCGGCTGCACCAGTCACATCTGCAACGGATCGAGATTGCATTTGACATGGATCGAGAGCGGATTAAAAGTGGATTCAGGTCGGATTTGACGCTTTCAGGGCAGATATATTATGGGAAACGTCTGTCGGATACATATCAGATTCGTATCAAATAGAATCCTACTACGTTTGAAGGGAAGCCAGTTTGGTCTAGTGGTTAGGGAGCCTGACTCTTATCTCGGAATACCAGGTTCGATTCCACCCTTCCCCATGAAGCCAGCTGGGTGACCTTGGGCTAGTCCCAGCTCTCTTCTGAGCTCTCACAGCCCCACCCACCTCACAGGTTGCCTGTTGTGTGGAGAAGAACAGAAGGTTTGTCAGCTGCTTTGAGTCCCCTTAAATTGGTGAGAAAAGTGGGGTAGAAAAGCCAACTCTTCTTCCTCCTCCATGAAGCCAGCTGGGTGGCCTTGGGCTAGTCACAGCTGTCTTCTGAGATCTCACAGCTCCATCCACCTCACAGGATGTTGTGTTTTGGGGGGAAGAACAGGTTTGTCAGCCGCTTTGAGTCCCCTTAAATGGGTGAGAAAAGCGGGGTAGAAAAGCCATCTCTTCTTCTTCTTTACATCTATTTGAAAGAATGCACATTTTCTAGCATTCAATTTTTTACCAGTGAAATGCCATACTTTCAATCCATGTCGAATGCACTCTGGATACGTGGCAGATGTGTCTGGCTTTCCCACTTCACAAAAGTTCTGAAATATTCGTATGAATACAAATGCCAATGTACCAATGTCCAAATTCGCATGAATTAATGCAAATATTGAATGTTATGATTATTCCTGCACGTCCCTAAAAGAACCATCAGCTTCTCCAATGTCTGAATTTCTTTTTTCCCCGGCATCTTGACCTTTGGGAAGGTTTTTAAAACTCCTATCGGAGGAAAACAGAGCAGCTAACCAGGCAAAACATTTTTAAAAATAAGAGGCCCGTGTGCTGGAGAAGATGAAATCAAGCGCTAACGGCGTGGCGGTTCTCGCAAAAACTGGTGGGAGAATTTCTCCCAGGCGAGATAGGCGAGGGGTCGCCCGCCCCCCTCCTTTCTCTGCTTCCGTGCAGGTGGCGAAAGTGGTGAGATGCCCATAATTTGCATCAGACAGGAAACAAGATAAACCCAGAGGTCATTGTCCACTTCGTCCCTAACCACTGGCCGTGCTGGCAACCGAAGGAGAAGGGGTTTCGGTGCACCTGGACGATGCAAAGAAGCCCCACCAACCATTCCCAGCACACAACGGCTCCTGGATCACACGGACTGGGCTGCGTGCAATTTATCCTGGGCAAACATTGTGCTGGAAAGCCAGAAATCAAGGGGAGGGAGGCGAATTCCCACCTACATCTCCCTCGTGACGGCCGTGACCGTTTCACACGCACCTTGCTTTGTTTGCAAGAGGGTCGCTACGCCCGTCCCGGTCCAGCCTCTTGGGAGATTTTTTGCCCCACATGAAAGAATGTTCCCTCCTCCACCCATGACACCGCAGGACCTCCACAAACAGGCCAGCTGGTGTCCACCTTGGCATCTTATCGTGGCCAGAAAGGACCCATCTGCATCTGTTTGTATTCCTTGGGATGCCAATGAACAGAGCGCTCACACGCCTCCTAGGGCTGGCATTTGGGGAGGGGGGTGAACCCCTACGCCCTCTGCATCCTCTGAGGCTGGTTCATCCATCCAAGTGAGGGTTCGCAATGCCAGTGAGCAGGGCTGTGGTCACACGTACGTTTTAATCCAGCTTCGGTCCACTTTCATAGCGAGAGAACACATCAGCAAAGTGGCCAGTAATTTTCTTTCCACATTATCCATCCCAGAGGTGATTTTTTTCTGAGTTATTTAACACTGAAAGAAAACTGCTTGTCACTTTGCTGATGTGTTCTCACACTCTGAAAGTGAACTGAAGCTGGATTAAAACGTAGGTGTGAACACAGTCCAGGAGACCTGGGCAGCCACTTTTAAATGTGAGAGAACACATCAGCAAAGTGACAAGCTGTTTTCTTTCGGTGTTAAATAACTTTGTGGAGGCAGAAGAGTTGGCTTTTCTACCCTGCTTTTCTCACCCATTTAGGGGGACTCAAAGCAGCTGACAAACCATCTGTTCTTCTCCCTACAACAGATACCCTGTAAGGTAGGTGGGACTGTGAGAACTCAAATGGGAGCTGTGACTAGACCAAAAATAAGAGTTGGTCTTTATATCCCACTTTTCTTACTCATTTAAGGGGACTCAAAGCGTCTCACAAGCCTTCCATTCTTCTCCCCTCAATGGGCACCCTGTGAGGCAGGTGGGGCTGTGAGAGATCAGAAGAATGCTGTGACTAGCCCAAGGTCACCCAGCTGGCTTCATGGAGCAGGAAGAAGAAAAATCAGAAGGAGAAAAAGATTTGGCTTTTCTACCCCGTTTTCTCACTCATTTTAAGGGGACTCAAATCTGCTGACAAACCTTCTGTTCTCCTCCCAACAGGCACCTTGTGAGGTGGGTGGGGCTGGGAGAGCTCAGAAGAGAGCTGTGACTAGCCCAAGGTCACCCAGCTGGCTTCATATAGGAGAGCGGAATCAAACCTGGTATTCCCAGATTAGAGTCCGGCTCCCTAACCATTAGACCGAACTGGCTCACTCAAGCTCCTTTCAGTGCCTGTGATGGACCTGCAGAGGAGACGGTGCCTCTGAGCCAATGCAGAGGACCATGGCTCCCTAAGAGATACCCACAGTCACCTAAATGCAAGGAATACATCTGGGCCAGGTTAGGTGAGGACATCCAGCCTAACCACCTCCCCTGCGCAGGTTGCCAGATCTGAGCATCCGCAACACCTCTCCAGCGTTCCACTTGCAGAAATCCAGGAGGCCACCACCAACAGGGCCATGCTGCTGAGAGTTTGCGCACGCACCATGGCTGAGAGTGGAAACATGGCACTGGTATGGAATGCAAGTGTGGGGTCCCGGGAGTTGTAGCTGAGGAGGATCTGGCTATAGTGAGCTTCTGGGAACGGGCACCGAATAGGGCCATCTGCTGGGACTCGAGAGCAGGAGAAGGTTTGTCCTTGTCTCTGCTTGAGATGCCCAGGAGCATTTGGTGGGCCACTGTGTGCGACAGGATGCTGGACTAGATGGGCTGTGGCCTGATCCAGCAAGGCTTCTCTTAAAGGCAAGTTGCAAGGAGAACGGCACATGCCCAGACCCACATCCATCCATAAAGCCACATAAGTGAATTTCCAGATTTCTTGGAATGTCTTTATTTGGCAAGAAAGTTCGTCATGACTTTCTTTCCCCAAAAGAACTTCAGAGGAAGGAAAGAAACAAGGCAGACAGGGAAGAAGAAGAAGAAGAAGAAAGGAGACACCTAAGGTCACTTTTTAAAAAGATGGGTGGGGAAAGGCGGACGCCCACGCCCGGCTGCGTAGGCGCGCATGACCTCTCACACGCGCGGAAGGGAGTCCAGATGTTGCATCTTGAGTGGAAAAGGCAGCAAAGTGTCATCGAAACACGGAAACAAAGCAAAATATCATAGCGGCGGCGGTGGGGGGCAGAATCCAGGCATCCATCGCCCAGGCTTTGCGGAGATGAGCGGCAGGAAGGCAGGCGCCATTTTGGAGCGACCCAAGATCCAAACATCAGCTCTTCCACATCCAGACCAGATGGGAGGTGAATGCACTTAGAGGGTCTAGGAAGAGCTCTAGGCCTTTCGGCAGCTTGGCGGGCGCGGGGGAGGAATATCCTACTCTCAAAACAAAACAAAAAAGGGCGCCCCCAGTATCCCAGGCCTAATGCTGGGCTGAAGTACCAGTTTGGTTCCTGTCTTGTCTGTGGGAGCTCCACCAGCTCTCCCAGGGGACCCCAAGTGCCAACGGTGAGATGGTTTTCTTCAACTGCATCCAGCCCACCCATCATCCACCTCGCATTAACTTCTGGGCCTGTCATGAGAACTTGGCACCTGTTTCCATGCCAAGGGAATCACATCCAGCTGGCTTGGGACTCCGGTTGCCATCATCTGTTGTCCAGACGGCTAAAAGGTCAAGGGTGGTGGTTGTATCTCCCACTCCCCCCAAGGGAATTCGGTTTGGAGGAGAACAGGACAGAGTTCTGGAGACATCTTCTGGTACCCAGAAGCCTTAGCGTAGGACGTCTGCAGTGGACTCCGTGCGAGACCTTCGCCCCCACGCACTCAGGGACTAAAGTGAGTGGATCCCACTGCAGGCTTAGCAATGGCACCCAATGGATCCTCTAGAGATCTTCACCAAGACAAGAATGAAAATAATGCTAGAGGAATGGGCAGGCCCTACACCCTGAGTCCCAGCCTCCTCTGCCCCTATGAATGCCCTGACGTCCTCGTGATGGAGAGGATGGAGGCGGCGGGGGTCCGCACCAGCGCATCTCTGCAAGCTAGTGCGCTGGTGCGCGTGTCCCAACCCATTGGCTTCGTGGCACGGCCAGGAAGTGCTTTTTCTATGCCAGAGCGACAAAGTTCTCCTGCTCACAGCGGCACTTCTTGGAAAAGGCCCCCCAACCAACCCAAGTGTGGGTTTGGCTTTTTATCCCACCCCCGGGACGTTTGCAACTCTGTGCAGACAGGAGGGATGAGAGCGGAGGGAGAAATGATTGTTTCCTTTTTCCAGCAACACACCGAAGGCTCAGGCAATGCTTGCAAAAACAGAGCGGGGAGGGAAAGCAGGTTTGTGAAGAAATGGACGATCTGAAAAGCTAACAGGTGGGCAAAACACCCTCCGGCTGGTTAAACTCAAAACCACAAGACTCAAGAGGACCAGGCACCTTCTTCCAGACCACCAGAGCTGAGTTTGTTGGGGCACACCTGGCAACCAAGTGCCCACTTGCCCTGCCCTGCCCTGCCCTACTCCCTTGGCATCCGCCCTGGCCAGGGCGGAAAGCTACAAGCATGTCCATCTGGCCCAAGAGCTCCCGCTCTCTTTTGCCCAGTGAGGGGCAGTGCAAGAGGGCCGCCGGGTTGGGAGCCGAGAAGCAGCCCCTCGCCCCTTCCAAAGTAGGTCCAAGAGATCCGGCCGGCGAGAACAGTCTCCAAGGGCAGCCCCACGCACTTTTTCCGATGTGAAAACCAAAGCAGAGCTGGATGCTGCCTTCTCTCCGGGCCCAAAGCAGGCAGGGGGGAACCCGACACTCTTCTTCTGGACTTTGAGAGGGAGGGAGGGAGGGAAAATTAGGTGTTTTGAGGCACCCAGGATGAAAGAGCTTTTAAAGGGTGTAGACAGGGTTACTGGAGAAAGGAGAGAAGGGAGGGCAGAGGGAGAGGGAGGGAGCACACCTGTGCAATGCATTGTGGGGTTCTGGCCCACACTGTCTCCCTCAAGTCCTGGCCCCATTTGCCCCCACAGTGCCACCACCTGAGTCTCTACCCATCGGCCACACCTGGGCCCTCAAGTCCGCTTTGCGTGGAGCATCTCGATCAGGAGGTTGTTGCACGGCACCTCCCCGCTCAGGTGCTTGTGGTACAGGTAGTCTTCGGCCTCGATGCTGAGGGACCGGACGTCGGCCAGCCGGATCAGCAGCTGCCGGAATTTGTCCGTGGCGTGGGGGTAGTTGCAGACGGTGTACTCCAGCAGGGCAGCGTTGGCTTTCTCCTGGGCCTCCTTCACCAGGCTGGAGTTCTCCACGTACTTCACATCTGCAGCGGGGACAAGAGAGGGGAAATAAGGGGTGAATCCGGAACCACCAAAACGGGGACCCGCCTAGGTCCAACCACGGCAACCATCTGAATGCCCAAATTCGGCCGGATTGTCATTCTCACCAGGGTCTCCGGCACCTTCAAGAGCTGCTCGGAGGGATGACGTTCAGTTCATAGAGCACACAGCACCTGCTGAAAGCTCACAGGCCTTGAAATGTCCCATTCGGGGTTACAGGTAAAGATGTTGGAGCCCCCAACTGCCCAGCTTTAAAGAGATCATCTCCCCATCCTGTGGAAGGGGGTTGACAGAGCAACTATGCCTTCCGGCAACAGGAGAAAAGGTCCGCTCTGGATTCTCCCACAGAAGAAGAGTGCCTTTGTTACAAACCCAGATATTGTCAGGCTGCTACTCATGTCCTGCCAAAGGACCCCACGCTACAAAGAAGAATGTTAGAACCTAAGGGGAGCCCTGCTAGATCAGGCCACAGCCCACCTAGTCCATAAGAACCTAAGAGGAGCCCCGCTGGATCAGGCCACAGCCCATCTAGTCCATAAGAACCTAAGAGGAGCCCTGCTGGATCAGGCCACAGCCCATCTAGTCCATAAGAACCTAAGAGGAGCCCCGCTGGATCAGGCCACAGCCCATCTAGTTCATAAGAACCTAAGAGGAGACTTGTAGGATCAGGCCACAGCCCATCTAGTCCATAAGATCCTAAGAGGAGCCCTGCTGGATCAGGCCACAGCCCATCTAGTCCATAAGAACCTAAGAGGAGCCCTGCTGGATCAGGCCACAGCCCATCTAGTCCATAAGAACCTAAGAGGAGCCCTGCTGGATCAGGCCACAGCCCATCTAGTCCATAAGAACCTAAGAGGAGCCCCGCTGGATCAGGCCACAGCCCATCTAGTTCATAAGAACCTAAGAGGAGACTTGTAGGATCAGGCCACAGCCCATCTAGCCCATAAGAACCTAAGAGGAGCCCTGCTGGATCAGGCCACAGTCCACCTAGTCCATAAGAACCTAAAAGGAGTCCTTAGGGAATACCAGGTTTGATTCCACTCTCCTCCATGAAGCCAGCTGGGTGACCTTGGGTGAGTCACAGCTCTCTTCTGAGCTCTCACAGCCCCACCTATCTCACAGAGTGTCTGTTGTGGGGAAAAGAGGGCTGACCCCAGACGCGACTGTGACTGCACATGCGCCGAGCGCCAGCATCATCATGTCAACGGCGCAGTCACAGAGGGCGCCGCAGCAAAACGGCGGCACCCAGAAGAGGACTGGCCCCAGGATCGGTCACTGGTGAGTGACCGATTGCACGGCGGTTACATACCGCTTCAAGTGCGAACGCCGTTTATAAATGTCCGGCGATCGCGTTCCTTTCCCGTCCAGCGTACAGGAAGGGAAGTGTGAAAACGCCCTGTGTGTCTCTCCCTCGCTCCGTCTACGAGCGCATCATCCGGCGCGGCACGACAGAATCTCTTTATCCGCACAATATTGTGGTGATTTTCATATTCAATCAGGAGCAAAAGAGAGAGAGAGACTGAGAGATGCCGCATTGCTACACGACATGTCCCTCTCCTCCAGAGTCAGTCCCACAATGGGGGACTCGGTGGTGATGAACTCACCTGGGTTGGAGGGAGGGGGCCGTGGGTTGGAGGGAGGGGGCCGGAACCCATTCACCGTTTAATTGAATATTTGAGTAATCTTTTCATTCCTGCGAGGCATAAAGAATGTTGTCCAACCAACATCGCGGCGCTTCGCTGAAAGATGCGGAGCCAGAGGGGCTGGAAGGATTGAATCCCAGTGACAAAGCAAGCCCACACACAACACACACATGCGCGGACGCACGGGCGCACGCACGCACACAGACGGAGCTGCCGGGACAATTTCTATGGCCTGAAGTGTTCTTTCCAATTCAGAGGTCCTTTTGTTTGCCGGAGGCTTCTGATAAATTGCAACCGCTTAAGGGAATGCGGGTGCATAAAAGGCGCTGTTGCCTCCCCCCCCCCAAAGAATGGCTGCGCATAGAATGGAAGTCAGGCAAGCGCTGGGAGAGGGGGGGTCAATCCATTAAGCTTCTATTAAGCCCTTCTGGAGAACAAAGCTAACCTGTGCCGTTCTCATAAATATTGCTATTTGGAGAACCCCTAATTTTAATTAAACCTCTTTACCTGTTCAGGAGAGAAATCTATTTAGACTCAAATGGCAGCCCACGCAGCCCCCACCTCCGGCTTCCCACACCCCACCCCGGGCATCGCTTGTGTGTGTAGCCTGCGCACAATGCGCTTAGATTATGCCACCGCCAAGGGAGATGGGAGAGAGAGAGACGCTGGAGAGATGTGAAGATTCTCTTCCTTAGCGCAATTATACCGGCTGCAGATAATACACAAGGCGGGCAATCTCTGAGCCTCCGAGGGGTAACAGACGCCAAGTTCGTGCCGGACGGGTGGGGAAAAGGATAACAGCCCGGGCAAGGTGTATGTGGGGGGATTTTGTTCCCGTCTCTCTCCGGCCAACAGGCTGCCCTCGGCTGCGCATTGCCGGAGTGGGGCTGGGGTCTTAGAAAAAAGTGAGCTATTCTAGGCCTTTCCGCACTGGCTCGCTATTCCGGAACGAGCCGATCGCGACCGGACTTCTTCCGCACGGCCCCACAGCCCTTCTTGTCCGGAAACCATCTCAGGGATCCCCGTCCTGGAAGTGTACAGACAAGGAATGCGCACGGATCTTTTTCCTGCATTTGAATCCAAGTCGAAGCGAACATCCAAACATTCAAATTCAAAGGTTTAGAATCCGAATGCAACAAATTCCTATTCGAATTGAATACATTCAGAAGTATCCGTTCGAATGTTCGACTCGAATCTGAGGATACGAATGTCGACATCATTCATACCTGTTATGAGTATCTGTACGCATTTCGTACGCGTCCCGTTTTATCCCGTAGGCATCCCGTTTTCGTCCCGTATTATAAGCGCAAATGCGTACAGATACGTATGAGATTCATACAGATACGTACAGTATGTAATCCATATGTATCTGTACTTTAGACTCCCTGCAAATGGCATGGAAAGACATCCAGCCTTTCCCTCCAACCTGGAGGTGGTATCCGGACACCCATTCTAGGAACCATTGATCTACCTGTCCCCCATGAATTTATCTAACCCCTTCTTAGCCAGTTTGGTCTAGTGGTTAAGGAGCCGGACTCTTATCCGGGAACACTGGGTTTGATTCCACCCTCCTCCACGAAGACAGCTGGGTGACCTTGGGTAAGTCACAGCTCTCTTTCTGAGCTCCCACAGCCTCGCCCGCCTCACAGGGTATTCCGTTGTAGGGATGCGCATGAATATTCAAATGCATTCAAAATTCAATTGAATCGATCGAATTTCGACATCTGAATTCGAATCCTGAAAATTGCTCTATCCGCCTTTTCCACACGTCTCCTCTTATCCACCATCTTTCACGGATCCTACGCGGTTGCCTGGGGGTTTAATCTAGCAATGGGGTGACCACAGCGGCTCCCACAAAGCCCTCCACCAGTGACTGTCCACGACTGGTAGGGGCAAAGGTTTTTGGGCACCCAGGGGGCATCTGCCTGTCTCTCCTACCTCACAGGGCAGTTGTGATACTAAAACAGGGAACAGGCAGATGACGTGAGCCACCTGAAGTTCTTGGACAAATTTGGATATTCAAATTCAAATCAAATGTCTATAAATTCGAATTTAAACATTCAAACAAAATTTGAATTTTCAAATCTATTCCTGAAAATTATTCAGCCATTCATATGTGCACAGATTCGTACATGATGCGTACTTTGCCCGTACGCAATGGTGTCAACATCCTTACGTGGAAATTCAAATTGAAAATTCGCACAAATAGATCCGAATGTATTCGATTCAAATTGAATGTGAATATATTTGAATTTTAAAGAATTGAATCGATCTGAATTTTCAGATATTCTATTCAAATCGAATCCCCAAAATTGCATTTGTGCACAGCCCTATAATTGGATGGGAAGGCAAGATAGAAAAGCCACAAAACTGTAAATAAATACACAGCCAAAGAATTTTTAAGAGACAAATGATTTTACTGTCAGGTTGATCCTGTGATAAGTGGATAAATAACTCACAGGTTCCCAAAGCCAGAACAAGTTTCTAGTCCTCATAGTTAGAGGGTTATATGAATGATTCCCAAAGATTTTTAAGAAAGCCTAGCTTGTCGGACTCTTCAAGGCTGTGGTCACACCTACATTTTAATCCAGTTTCAGTCCACTTTCAGAGTGAGAGAACACATCAGCAAATTTTCTCCCCACGTTATCAATCCCAGAGGTGGATTTTCTGAGTTATTTAACCCTGAAAGAAAACAGCTTGTCACTTTGCTGATGTTCTCTCACTCTGGAAGTGGGATGAAACTGGATTAAACCTTGGCTATGTTCACACCTAACTTTTAATCCAGCTTCAGTCCACTTTCAGAGTGAGAGAACACATCAGCAAAGTGGCCAGTAACTTTCTTTCCACATTATCAATCCCAAAGGCGAATTTTCTGAGTTATTTAACACTGAAGGAAAACGGCTTGTCACTTTGCTGATGTATTCTCTCACTCCAAAAGTGGACTGAAGCTGGATTAAACCTTAAAGGTGACCACAGCCAGTCTGAAAGTGGACCGAAGCTGGATTAAACCTTAAGAGTGACCGCAGTCCAAGTCTCCTTGAATGCAGTATGCAAAGCAGATAAATGGGCTTCATTTCAATACATGAATAATCAATTCATGTTTGAATAATCCTTTATTTATTGCACAGACACCCTTTCCATGGGGAAACCTCAGCAGCTTTACAGCCACAGACAGCGAGCAACCAGATTCATGTTTGGACGCGTGCTTGTCTGAATCAGGACCAAGAACCGGGAGGAAGCCAAAAATTAAGGACAGAAGAGAAAATCAAACACCGGAGGGCAGACAGGCTCCTCTGGGGACTGTGTTTTCCCCTTTCCTTACAGATATTATGTCTAGGGCATGAGTGAATGGGTGACATTTCTTGCACCAGAGGCACAAGGCGTATCTCAGATAATCTGCAACTGCCAGGCAATCCCAGACCGCCACAGAGGGCCTCTGACGCAAATGGAACCTGATAGGGCCTGGCCCATGTCCCCCCCCCCCTCAATCGAGACTCAGCAGAGAGGGATGGCTGGTCACAAAGCCCCTTCAAAGCTTAGAGGTGCAAGAGGGTTAGAACAGGTCGTCCATCTGCTGAGGGCTGGACAGGGATGGCTGGGGCAGAGCAGGGCAAAGTAGGTGTGAACAGACAGACAGGTACCCAGGTAAGAGATGGACCAACCAACAGACAGACAGACATGAAATGGATGGGTGGGTGGATGGATGGATGGATGGATGGATGGATGGATGGATGGATGGATGGATGGATGGATGGATGGATGGATGGATGGATGGATGGATGGATGGATGGATGGATGGATGGATGGATGGATGGGTGGGTGGGTGGGTGGGTGGGTGGGTGGATACCAAGATAAGAGAGAGATGGATGAATGGACCAACAGACAGAAAGCCATGAGATGGAGAAACATATGAAATGGATGGATACCAAGATAAATACAACTGGATGGACGGACGGACGGATGGACAGATAGAAGAACGAGAGACTGATGGACCAACAGACAGATGGAGAGCTATATGAAATGGATGGATGGATGGATAAGAGAAAGAGAGACAGATGGACCAACAGACAGACGGAGAGACACATGAAAAGGATGGATGGATGGACAGACTGATACCGAGATAAGAGAGAGACGGACGGACGGATCATTTCTCTTCCAAGCAGTTCAGAGCAAAGTCGAAGCTGAGTTTGGCAGGCCCCCCGTTTCCCATGTTCGCCACCTGTTGGTCGCCCTCTCCCGCTGCCCCCTCCCCGGCTCCTTCCCCTCTCCCGCTGCCCCCTCTCCCTGGCTCACCAAGGCTGAAGAGGATGAGGAACTTCAAGCAGACGAACTCCTGCCTGTCCACCTGGAGGGCGTGGAGGTGGAGAACCAGCTCCTGGGCCCTCAGCACCAGGTTGTTGAGCGTGGAGCCCGCCTGGGTGGCGAGGGTCGACATGTCCACCTGGCAGGAGAGGATGGACAGAGGGATCAGCGTAGCCAGAGCACCGCCTTGTCGGGGGGGGGGGGAGAGAGAACATGCTGCTTTCAGCTCCCTTTGAGCCTTGGCGGCCTTGGCCAAGCGCTACCTGGAACCAAGAAACGGCAGGTGGGGCTGGAATCGTTGTAGCTGTTCCCCTTGCCTCGTTTTGGCTTCCAAGATGGCAGCCAGAGCTCAGGAGAGGGTTGCTGGTTTGATTCCCCAGCCTCTCCCTGGAATTAGGGAATGGCAAACCACTTCTGTATCCCTGCCCAGAAAACTGCATAGTGGGGCCCGTGGAGTCTGGGAGTGGCTCCAGCTCAGTGGTAGAGCAACTCCCTGGAGAGCACAGGGTTGCTGGTTTGATTCCCCAGCCTCTCCCTGGAATTAGGGAATGGCAAACCACTTCTGTATCCCTGCCTAGAAGACTGTGTAATGGGGCCCGTGGAGTCTGGGAGTGGCTGTAGCTGCCTGGAGAGCAGAGGGTTGCTGGTTTGGTCCCCAGGATCTCTGTGGCTGGTTTGCTGGCTGGTCCTGAAAAATAGGGCAAATCACCATAATTGCTACCACTGCAACCTCTGCTTCCCAAGGGCCTTGAGGATATTTTCCAAGAAGCTGCAACATTTTGCAGCAAAATACTACACAGGCCAGTATAAACTCCAAAAAATCAGGATGAAAGGGGGGGCCTATGGGAAGAATGACACATCACAGCCCAACCAGGATAGATGGCCGACGGCCGGAGAGCGGTAGAGGAAAGCCAAGGGTCTGGCAAGAGAAGAATTCCATACTGCAATATTTTGTCGCAGGTGCAGCAAACCAGCTGCTGTACTACAGCTCCCATCTTCCTTAGCCCTGGCCGTGGTGGAGGATGGGAGGTGTAGTTTAGCCACATGGAGAGAGCCAGAGTTTTCCCAGCATCCATGCACAAAGCCCCAGCCCTTCTGGTTCTTACCTCCTGGCCGGTCACAAGCAAGACGCTGTGGTTCTTCCCGTACTGTACTTGCCGAAAGATGTGATCGAAGACCAGCAGTTCGCTCCAGCAGTTCTGCAGAAGTTTCATCTGGTCTCCAACCTGGAGGGAGGGGAAGAAGGAAGACCGATGAATGGGGGGGGGTCACTGAGGGCAGAGGGGCCAGGAGCCTGGCAAGTTGCAAAAAAACAGGACCACAGAAAAAAAAGATAAACAAATAAACAAAGCTCTCTTCATTTAGCATGATCGCAAGGGAGCTTACAGGAAGGCTACGTTCACACCTAAGGTTTAATCCAGCTTCAGCCCACTTTCAGGGTGAGGGAAGGACCTCAGCAAAGCAAGACAGGGTTTCCTTTGGCGTTCTCTAACTCACATTTTGGGGGGATGGATAATGTGGAAAGAAAATCCCTCGTCACTTTGCTGGTGTGTTCTCTCGCTCTGAAAGTGGACTGAAGCTGGATTAAAACTTGGGTGTGGACGCTGCTGATCCTCCGATGCAGGCAGCTTCAAACTCAGGAGCGGCCCCTGATAGATATATCTCCTGCGTGCATCTCTACACCCCAGCGCAACAAACCGATGTGCCGAAAGGGCTAAAAGGCCTGACCAGAATTCAGGCCCCGTCCAGATGAGGGAACTAATGCGCCGTTAGGTCAGGACTATGCATCTGTGGCGAACCCGCCGCGTTCCCCCCGAAATCCTGCTGTTGCCTGTTGCGAGAAAACCTGATGTTGTGGTGGGGGTTCCCAAAATAAAGCGCTGCAACTAACTTTGAAGCCGGAACCACCAAAATTGCTGTGGGCTCTGCACATGTGCACGGCCCAAAAATGACAGTCGTGCATGCGCAGTGGTGGCGATCGCGCACTTCCAGGTATACCACACTGGGGAAATTCCCGACAGCACTGCCACCCCCCAGCCAACTAGTAATATCACCTGTTTGCGCTATATTCCCACTATCCACACTACAGTCAGTAGCGCATGAATCAAATTTTTGAGTATAGGATTCGAATTGGATTCTGAAAATTGCATTCGTGCACACCGCTAATGATTAGGAAACTTCTGGAAAAGAGCATGCGCACCTTGAGGAGGCTGTGACGGCCTCCCAGCTCCCCCTGCCTGCCCAGAAGTTCCCTAATCATGCGCTAGGTGCGGAACATGAAATCGAGCTCCACACCTTTACCAACATTAACCAAAAGCTTACCTGGCATGTCCAGACAGGGCCATTCGCGACTCTCCCTGTGCTCTGGGGTCATGTGAGGTGCCATGCAAGTGGGCTGGCACCTCAGACAACCACAGACTCGACTGCGCATGCACAGAGCGTCAGCGTCATCATGGCAACGGCGCGGACGCATGCGCAATCGCACAGGGCGCTGCAGCCGAAATGGTGGAGCCCATTTTAATTTTAATATTGTTCTGATTATTATTATTAGATCGTTTTTATTGCTGTGTTATTTCTGTAAAACGATCTAATAATAATCAGAACAATATTAAAATTAAAATGAATGGCCCTCCGTGGAAACGCCATTATAAATAAATATTATTATTATTATTTATTGTTTCCCTCCAGTGATCTCTTCCAAAGAACGTCAGAATAGAAAGGGAAAGAGAAATAGTACATAAAATACTCTGCCCGGATGGTTGCACAATGCTCGCCTTCCGTACCCACAGTGCCAAATATCGGGATGTGGGTGTCGCCACCACTGCCACGCATCTGTGTGGGCCTCCGCGCATGCACGGTGGATGAAGCAACCACGACAACTCCATCACAAGGGCGGCGAATGTGCTCTCGATGGAAAAGCCAAGCGCCTTTGGGTGGTTGTGGCAGAGGTGTGAGGCAAGGCCGTAATGGCGTCACATTCCCCTTCCCCGCTCTGGGTACGGCCCTAGCATTGTGGCTCAGGGCTGTGCACAAATGCAATTTTCAAGATTCAATTCAATTCAAATAGAATATCCGAAAATATGATTAGATTCAGATCTTTAAAATTTGAATTTAACCACATCTGAATTAAGCAAATTAGGATCTATGCATTCGAATTTGCACGTACGAATATCAAAAGTTTCAAATATTGGTGGATTCCGGAACCCCTGCCAAGTCCTTGGGTCAGGACCTGCCCTCACGTTTCCAAACGGCTGGTTCAAATCCCCCGTCCTCCCGCGACCGGGCGGAAAGGCGCGTTCGTGAAGTTGCCCCCATCCGCTGTGCTCCCATGGAAAGCCAAGACAGCTTAGCCCGGCAAGATTTCGGCTACACTCTTATCTGCCCCGGGTCCCTGGCTCTGGCGGGGAATCTCAGCACATTCTTCGTGCGCTGCCTGCCAGCCGCATCCCCCGTACGGCAGCACACAAGGGAAGGAAAATGTCCTGTTGTTTGGTGCACAAAAGAATGAGTGTCTTTGTGGAAGCGGCTGTGGATACATAATTTTTGATCCTGGGGATACTGTGTCCAATTCCTCCAGCAAGCAAGAATGCAGCGGCAGAGAGAGCCAGCTGGGAGAGAAAGGCTGTCTCGGTTAACTCCCTGCTGCCAGAAAGGGAAAGACGACGTCTACCTTTCTACTGTTTGGAGCAGGGAAAGATAGAAAGATTCGAGTCGAACCGAACGTCAAAACATTCTGTTCGAGTTGCGTGTTTTGGAATCCAAATGCAACGAAAACTGATTCAAACCCAATGCATTCCAATCTATCCGTTCGAATGTTAGATTTGAATTTGAAGATGACAACATTTGTATGTGGATCAGGCCACAGCCCATCTAGTCCATAAGAACCTAAGAGGAGACCTGTAGGATCAGGCCACAGCCCACCTAGTCCATAAGAACCTAAGAGGAGGCCTGTTGGATCAAGCCACAGCCCATCTAGTCCATAAGAACCTAAGAGGAGGCCTGTTGGATCAGGCCACAGCCCATCTAGTCCATAAGAACCTAAGAGGAGCCCCGCTGGATCAGGCCACAGCCCATCTAGTCCATAAGAACCTAAGAGGAGACCTGTAGGATCAGGCCACAGCCCATCTAGTCCATAAGAACCAAAGAGGAGGCCTGTTGGATCAGGCCACAGCCCATCTAGTCCATAAGAACCTAAGAGGAGGCCCGTTGGATCAGGCCACAGCCCATCTAGTCCATAAGAACCTAAGAGGAGCCCCGCTGGATCAGTCCACAGCCCATCTAGTCCATAAGAACCTAAGAGGAGACCTGTAGGATCAGGCCACAGCCCATCTAGTCCATAAGAACCTAAGAGGAGCCCCGCTGGATCAGGCCACAGCCCATCTAGTCCATAAGAACCTAAGAGGAGACCTGTAGGATCAGGCCACAGCCCATCTAGTCCATAAGAACCAAAGAGGAGGCCTGCTGGATCAGGCCACAGCCCATCTAGTCCATAAGAACCTAAGAGGAGACCTGTAGGATCAGGCCACAGCCCATCTAGTCCATAAGAACCAAAGAGGAAGCCTGTTGGATCAGGCCACAGCCCATCCAGTCCAAAAGGACCTAAGGGGAGCCCTGCTGGATCAGGCCACAGCCCATCTAGTCCATAAGAACCAAAGAGGAGCCCTGCTGGATCAGGCTACAGCCCATCCAGTCCAAAAGGACCTAAGAGGAGCCCTGCTGGATCAGGCTACAGCCCATCTAGTCCAGCATCCTGTCCCACACCATGGCCCATGGGCATCTCAGGCAGAGACAAGGACAAACCTTCTTCTGCTCTCCAATGCCAGCAAATGGCCTTAGAGGCCTCCTGCTTGTCCCCCCAGGCTGAAAGATGTACTTAGGCATCCATTCTAGCAGCCACTGATACATCTGTCATCCATAAATTTACCTAACCCTTCCTTAAAGCCATCCAGGCTGGCTGCTGACACCACCACTTCTGGCAACCAATTCCACAGACCAATGACCTTCTGGGGGTTTGTAGGTCCTCCATCGGTGGAGATTTCCAAAAAGAGACTGGACAGCTACTGCTTAACCACTGTTCAACTGGCATTCCCAAGGGATGGGCTAGATGACCCTGGGGGTCCCTCCCAATTCCACCATGATGGCCAGCAGTGACCAGGAGAAAATTTAGAGAAAGGGGAGTCTGGCCACTAATAGAGGCAGATCTTTTTGCACGTTTCCTGAGAACCGCAGATGATCCAAAAGATTTTAGATTGCAACTTGGCCTGCTGGGAGCTGATATTCAAAGCACATTGAGAAAAGGACCTTTAAGTGTGAGTCAATGCACTCACAGAACCATGGAATCATAGTTGGAAGGGACCTCCAGGTTCATCTAGTCCCACCCCCGGCTCCATGCAGGATCTCCTAAACCATCCCAGACAGATGTAGCTCCAGCCTCTGCCTGAAGACCTCCAGGGATGGAGAACGTTCAGAAGATGCCACAAGGTAAGTACCAAAGCCAGCATCACAGCTCCCGGTATCTGGATGGGAAAGTCATGTTCCCTGTGCAGCTATGAGAGGTACAGGACCCCCCCCCCCTTTGGTCTTTCCCGTTGACCCACCCGCCCGCCCGTTCGGCCGATGCCTCCTGCCCCGCGCTGCCCCCCCTGAGACAAGACAGAGAGAAAAGGGACCCGGCTGTCTTCTGGCTAATGCAGAAGGCGCTGTCCCACCGTGCGCTCACACATGCGCACTCGCGCATAGATCTCCAGGGAGTCCGGTCTCTGCCGGTCATTGTGCAAGGTGGATGTGATTGAAAGAAGACAGATGTGCCCCCCATATGGTAGGGAGAAGGGAGCCATTCCCCAGCAAAGAGCAATAATGAACCAACACTTACAGGCGGAGCGGGGAGAAAGGAAAAAGCTATTATGGGCATCACGGCGCACGTAAGGAGAGAAAAGGTTGCAAGTGAGTTCAGGGGAAGAGAGAGGAGCCCCCCCCCTCCCTCCCTCCCTGCGCCGGATCGGTTCCCACCACTGAATACACACACACATAACACACACACACACAGCAAGACATTTCTTATGTAGAAATTGTCTCCCTGAAATTCCCACTGGGGAACAGAGGTGGGCGAAGGACAGAGGTTTACGAAAGGGGGGGGGGGAAGAGGTTTATCCCATGGTTGTGTTCACACCAAAGGTTTAATCCAGCTTCAGTCCACTTTCAGAGTGGCTGTGGCCACACTGAAGGTTTAATCCGGCTTCAGTCCACTTTCAGAGTGAGAGGACATATTCACAAAGTGACAAGCTGTTTCCTTTCAGTGTTAAATCACCCAGAAAATTCACCTTTGGGATAATGTGGGTGGGCCTTGGGCTAGTCATAGCTGTCTTTCTGAGCTCTCACAGCCCCACCAACCTCCCAGGGTGTCTGTTGTGGGGAGAAGAACAGAAGGTTTGTCAGCAGCTCTGAGCCCCCTTAAGGGTGAGAAAGGAGGCATAAAAAAGCCAAATCTTGTTCTTGTTCTTCCCTTTCCACTATATCCCTCGCACTCCCAAGTGACAGAAAGACCGGCCAGCAGGTCAGCCACAAAGAGACGCTATGGCCAAAAAAGCGGGGAGCATTAGGACCATCCCAGCTCAAGCCCCTCCTGCAGGTTTTGCTGGCTTCCCCGCCAAATGCACCTTGCGGAAGGGGAGGCAGGGAAGGCGGGCACACAATTATTTGGTGAAAAGGATAGGTGTCACCTCGACAATTGAGAAAGGACAGGTCAGAATCAAAGGGAACAAAAACCTTTCGCACGTCCGAGGTGTTAATAACAGGCCAACTCCGTTTAGATGCTGCGGCAATTGACCTCCGCTTCCCCCCTGCACCCACGCGCACGCACCAGAACAGGGCACAGAAAACATCAGGATCAGTTAATTGCCTTTCCCGGGTGCCACTTCGAACTTTCTGAGCACTGCGTGTGCAGCTGGACTCCACATCTGGGAGGGCGCGGGGAATGTGTGGACAGGAAGTGTCCAGGTACAAGGATTTGCATGAATAATCCGCACTTCTGAGCCAGTTTGGTCTAGGGGTTAGGGAGCCGGACTCTTATCTGGGAATATGGGGTTGGATTCCACGCTCTCCACAAAGCCAGCTGGGTGACCTTGGGCGAGTCACAGCTCCCTTCTGAGCTCTCACAGCCCCACAGGATGTTCTGTTGTGGGCAGCTGCTTTGAGTCCCCTTAAATGGGTGAGAAAAACGGAGTAGAAAAGCCAACTCTTCTCCTTCCTCCATGAAGCCAGCTGGATGGCCTTGGGCTAGTCTCAGCTCTCACAGCCCCACCGGGTGTCTTTTGTGGGGAGTAAAACAAGTTTGTGAGCTGCTTTGAGTCCCCTAAATGGGTGAGAAAAGTGGGGAAAGAAAGCCAACTCTTCTTCTTCTCCTTGGGACCCTACTCAATCTCCACCAGACAGCAGTAGGATGCCTCCAAAAACATGGAGGCAGTAATGGATCTAGAAGAAGATCTAGACCTACTGGTCATGGCACACCACCCCACCCAGCAGACTTAAAGTTTGATTCCTCCTCCTCCTCATCATCATCAATTTTTGCTACCCCAATGGAAGTTTGTCCTCCCCATATCCAGCCCTGAGCCAAGGGAACAGCCAACCAGGTCTTCTGGCAAAGGAAGAAGACAGCAGTCAGCCTGGAAGGTTGAAGAAAAGAGGAGAGAAATTCATAGAAGCATCAGTGGCTACTAGAATGGATGCCCAGGTACCACCTCCAGGTTGGAGAGACAGGCAGGATGCCTCTAAAGGCCATTTGCCCTTGTCTTCTGCTCGAGGTGCCCAGAAGCAACTGGTGGGCCACTGTGTGGGCCAGGAAGCTGGGCTAGATGGGTTGTGGTCTGATCCAGCAAGGCCCATCTTCATTCATGGAGGACAGATGTATCAATAGCTACTAGAATGGACGTCTAGGTACCTCCCTCCAGGTTGGAGACACAGGCAGGAGGCCTCTGAAGGCCATTGGTAGGGAGCTGAGAGCAGGTGAAGGTTTTGCCTTTGCCTTCTCCTTGAGATGCTCAGAAGCACTTAGTGGGCCACTAGGTGAGACGGGATGAGGATTTGGATTTCAGGTCCCGTTAGCATCCCCACCTGCTCGCCACTTGATGGGAAGGAGGATACCATGATGACAAGCCTTCCCACAAAACCAGCAGGGCAAGACCAGTGGGAAAGCTGCCGCCAAGCATGGGAGACTTTCTCTAGCAACAGGTCCACCAAAGAGCTTTCAATGACAGATTCCAGAGGAACACTCCAAATGATGGAGACACAGCAGTTGGCTCCTTGACGGAGAGCAATATCTACCCTCAGTGGCCTGGCAGGTCCTTGTTCCTAAACTTGGGCACAGATGGACTAGGAAGGAAAGACCCTAGAAAAGAAAGGCAGAAGACCAGGGGCCTGTTCACACATGGCCTGTTTCTGGAGTGTATCTCAGGATAGGGTTCTGTGGTCTGCATGCTAATGCAGAGTCTGGGAGGCCACACTTGGGACACCCTATAGCCTGCACTAGCATGTGGACAGCAGGGCCCTATTCCAGGATATATTCCAGAACAAAAGCAAGTGCGAATAGGCCCCAGGAGAAACCTCCAAGAGCTGGTTCCTGCTCTAGATCCCACAGGAGAAAGAGGAGAATGACACCCAATGGCAAGACAAGGAACCGGTTACCCATAATCTCCGTGGAAGCAGCCGTCATATTTTCAGCAGCCAAAAATGTCCTGGCATGGAATCAGGAGGAATGGGGGCGGGGGAGGGAACAGGGACAGACCAACAGTCACCTTGACCCAGATGAAAATAAGCCAGAGGCAAAAATGGTTGCGGGCTGGTGATGTCAGGAACCACGGAAGGAGAAAAGCCAGGGCCACCGGTGGCTGCAGCAAGTGGAGATGCGTGGAGCGGCGCCAGAGCATGCCACCACAGTCTGCGGGCATCTAAGCTGGCTCCAAAGCTTGCAACACCACAAGGGCTTTGGTGCCCTTACTCCGCTCAGGGCTTCACTAGACAGGCGCGGTTCCTTCGCCAAACTGAACCGCGGTTCCCATCAGCCTCAGCCGTGATGCCCATATTGGACTCCATGGCCCACATCTGTTCACAGAAGGTTGGCAGGGACTGCCATCTACCACCGGGGTTCTTGGGCAAGGAAGAGAGGGGACTCCAACTCAGGAAATGTCCTCAAGATCTTTAGTATGAGAGTCCCAACCTCTGCTGACTCCAAGAGCGCCATGATTCCTCTCGATCCGACACACACAGCATAGAGACCTCATGCCAGTTCGTCAACGCATAGAAGGCGTCATTCCCAGAGATGTACCATTGCAACCCCCTCGCTTTGCTTTTCTCCCAGCGTGTGGCGAGATCCCAGAAAATCGGTTCCAATATGGTCAGGACCCTCCAGATACCTGGGTGGTCAGCAAAATGCCAGAACAGGAAAGGTAACCCACAGTGCCTTTTCTTTGGCCATGGTCAGCCCTTCCCTTGGAACCCTGTTCAGCCCACCTTCAGACCTGGCTGCTCCACCTCTACCTTTGCATTCCTATCCATTTGATTTGTGGGCATTCTACTCAGAAAAGAAAAAAGAAGAGTTGGCTTTTTAACCGCGCTTTTCTCACCCATTCAAGGGGACTCAAAGTGACTGACAAACCTTCTGTTCTTCTCCCCGCAACAGAAGACCCTGCGAGGTAGGCAGGGCTGAGAGAGGTCAGAAGAGAGCTGTGACTAGCCCAAGGTCACCCAGCTGGCTTCATGGGGGACGGCGGAATCAAACCTGGTATTCCCAGATAAGAGTCCGGCTCCCTAACCACTAGGCCAAACCGGCTCACAGACTGGTTTAAAGTTGAAGGTGTGGCCACAGCCTTGGAGAATTAAGTGGGTGATAGACTGGGAAGAGCCTGGCATGGCATCAGGGTCACCTGGTGGTCTTTGCCACGATGCCACCAACCTGCCGGCCTCTTCACCGTGCCCGGAAACGGCTTCTGTGTGTTTTGTGGCAGCCAGCACCAATGTGATGCCAAGGGAGGTTTCCATTAGGGAGAGCTGCGGGTTCTCTACCCGCCCAAAACCCTTCAAGGGCACCCATCCCCTCTGCCTTTCCCCACCGCCCCCGGCTGGAGGAAAATCCCGCCCATCGCTCCGACCGACCGACTCCCGCCCGTCGCCTGCAGCCCATCACCGTGGGGCTAATTGGCCTCTTGACATCTGTCCCCTCTGTGTGATATTCTGTCCCCCGGGCGCCTCTTGGGGCCTCCAGATTGGAAACAGATTTAGATTCCCAGATATATCGTTTCATTTAAGGGCTTGTAATTCTGTCAGTCCGGGCGCTGACAAACGAGAGCGCGGCATGCCAATCTGTGGCCAAGACGGATTGCTCGCCGCTCACGCCATGTCAGCCGCCGGAGAGTTAGAGGCTTTGCTGGCCTTCGGAGGCAAGACTTAATAACGCCGGCAGGACGGTGGGGGATTTTGGGGGGCCTCCGCTTGTTTATGGAGGGAGGCGTGAGCGCGGCGAGAGCGCCAAGCCAGGGGGCTCGGGGAGGGGGGGCAGAGGTCAGAGCCGGCGCCCATAAATATCTGCTCTAAGTGAGCCGAAATGAAATGTGTCAAGGCTCCAGCGGAAGATTTGCGGGGATGAAGAGTCCAGACGGGGAGGTGGAATAGATTGGGCGCACGCAGGTCGCCCTGACGCTCAGCCACCCTGTCGGTTTCCGAGAGTCGTTTTTTAAAAGGAGGCTCAGTGATGGATGCCCAGAGAGAGAGAGAGAGACCCGAAAGGGAAAGGAATGGAAAGGAAAGGGGCAAGACCCCCCATTTTCCCAGTGCGCATCCGGAAAACTCTCAGCTCCTCTGTTTGGGAATTCCAGGCCCGGTCCCTCACTGCTGAGCCAAGCAAAGGTGGGTTTGGCAGCCAGAAGAGCCCAGATGCAGGCAGCAACAGCCTCCATGGCTGATCAACTTCCACCCACGCAAGACCATCAGCCGCAGGGGCGAAGCAAGAGGAGTAGGAAGGCAGGCGTGGACGATAGAACTGGGTTTAGCGTTTGGTGCCAACGCGACGCAGGGTGATTCAAAGTGGCACAGGGTAACTAGCTCCCAAGTGGCTTTTCTAGGATCTGAAAAACAAGGAGCTTCTCCCCGGCCCTTTGCGGGGAATCTACGTAGAGCCATAAACCTAGAAACTGAAGGGCACCTTAGAGGTCATCTCTCCTGACCCCTTTCTCAGCGCAGGAATCTGCCAAACTATCCCCAAGAGTTGCCCATCTCAGCCTCCACTTGCACACTGTTCTTAAGGTTAGAAAATTTCCTCCTACTGTATATCTGGGGGGCTTTTTCCTCCAGGTTTCAGCCTCTGGTCCATGTTCTACCCCTGAAGGAAACAGACAACAGATCTGCCAGGAACGGAAGAATCTCTGAGCCTCTCTGCATTTGTCTGTGGCCCAGATGTTATTGCCCTTCTGAGCATCATTCGTCCACACATTGGTGCCGATCAGAGAAGCGCCAGCCTTGCTAGCCAACTCTGGTTCGCTCTGTCTGCATGGAATGTAGTCCATTCTTGGTTAGGAACCCCCAAGTGGCTTCCTAGTTTACTTCTGCCCAGAATACAGCAGAAATTGAGGTCTACTGGCATTCTAGGGCCATGGGGGACCCATGTTGACTGGATACTTGGTTGCCCTGCCAAAATGTGTTCCCCGCACCTCCAAGGACAGCTTTCTTTCCTGCCCTCTGGGGACAGTGCGGACACTGGTCCAAGAACGGGTCAGGACCAGTCCCACCTGATTCAGTTCTACATATCCAGAATTGGACAGGTAAATGCAGACAGGCCCAGTAGCTGGTTCAGACTGAAGTTGCCTCCAGTCATGGATGGATAACTGGCTAGGAAATGCTGATGCTTCCTGCCATTATCACTTCATGGCCAGACAGCGCCAGCCATGGCGTTGTCTTTACACGTTTTAGTGATGCGCCCATCTGGGTATTGGATACCTGGAAGTTCATAAAAGCCTAAGAGGAACCCAGCATTGAGTTAGCTTTTTTTCGCTGCTGCTGCGCCCATCTAATCCATAGGAACCTCAGAGGAGCCCTGCTGGATCAGGCCACAGCCCATCTAGTCCATAAGAACCTCAGAGGAGCCGTGCTGGATAAGGCCACAGCCCATCTAGTCCATAAGAACCTCAGAGGAGCCGTGCTGGATAAGGCCACAGCCCATCTAGTCCATAAGAACCTCAGAGGAGCCCTGCTGGATAAGGCCACAGCCTATCTAGTCCATAAGAACCTCAGAGGAGCCCTGCTGGATCAGGCCACAGCCCATCTAGTCCATAAGAACCTCAGAGGAGCCCTGCTGGATCAGGCCACAGCCCATCTAGTCCATAAGAACCTCAGAGGAGCCCTGCTGGATCAAGCCAAGGCCCACCTAGTTCCTAAGAACCTCAGAGGAGCCCTGCTGGATCAGGCCACAGCCCATCTAGTCCATAAGAACCTCAGAGGAGCCCTGCTGGATCAGGCCACGGCCCACCTAGTTCCTAAGAACCTCAGAGGAGCCCTGCTGGATCAGGCCACAGCCCATCTAATCCAGCACCCTGGCAAACACTTGTTGTCAGGATGGCTTTGCCAGACTTTTGAGGTGAAGGAAGAGCAGCGTGTAGAAACATGAGGTAGGATTATTTGTTTTGTGTGTCTACAGAAGAGACACGTTTTCTAACGGAGTGCTTGAAAAAAAGCTATCCAAATGGCACCATTTGACTTCTCCTAAGCAGCCATCTGTCCTTCGGCAAGTCTCAGAATAAGATGGCTTCCAGCAATACCCTGGGCTGCAAAAATCCAGACAACCACTAGATGGTGGCAGAGAGTCCAGGTTTTCCACAGCTCTTTGCTGCTACCTGGATGTCACTGGGAGTTTTGCAGCTTGTGCAAAAAAAAAAAAAAAAAAAACCCAAATTGTTAATAATCTGGGCATGCAAAGCAGGCTAAAAATTGGCCCTGCCCATAGCACCTTCTAGTACTAGCCAAGGCTGGCAACAACTCATGGCAAAGAGCTCTCTGCACATGCCCTGAAGACAGCTCTCTTGAAATACACCTCCAGTTCAGCACGCCTCCTGATGAACAAATAAAGCAGCCAGCATGGAATGCCTTTCTGTCCAGCCACGTAGGCCTCTGTGTGTATGCTTTAACCCTTGCCTGCCTGAACCCCCCATTTTCCTGGTGAGCGCAGGGGGTGGGGCTGCCCCCTTTCCCTTTCAGCCCCATCCATTGCTCACTCCTGCTCCATCCTCCGGCTTACCTCCAGCTCTTTGAAGAAAATGCAGCTGCGCGCCCACTCCACGATGCCAAAGAGGGTCTGGTCGGCCATCTTGCACATGAGGCCAAAGGGGCTGAGCTTCTCGTGACGGCCTTTGCTCTGCTCTTCCTGCAGACAAGCCAGGATGCGGTTCTTCACCTGCCCTTCATCCGGCTCCTGTTGCAACAGCTTGATAATCACGTCGGGGATATCCGGACCCGTTGACGGCCCAGGAGAAGCGCCGTTGCCGCCGCCGCCGCCGCCATTGCCGCCACTGCAGTCGGCGCTGGGATAAGGCTCGGGGTACGGGTAGGCTGGGGCGGCCTCGTGGGGGTGAGCCGCGTAGGGCTCCGGGAACTCGGACTTGATGGCCCGGGTGGCAAAGGGAGGGTAATGGTAGCCTGAAAGGGCACCGTGCCCGGCCGGGAGGGGCACCGCCAAGGCGGGTGTGCCATAGGCGCTGCGCTCGTAATCGACCGGTGTCATGGCTGCCGTGCTGGTGCCGCCAGGCGGCGGGAGCCCCTTGCTGAGCCCGGGGTGGTGGTGGGCGTGGTGGTGGTGGGCGTGGTGGTGGGCGTGGGCGAGGCTGTGCAACGAGGCAGGCAGCCCGCCATAGTCCGCCGCTGCCTGCACCGGGGCCACGATTGGGGGCGGGGGCGGGGGCGCCGACTCCAGCTTGAAGCCGTTGGCGCGGATCAGCGCTTTCTTCTGCTGCTTCATGGCCCGGTCGCGCTTGTACATCGGGCCAAACTTGTTGCGGCCGCCGCGCATCCGGTCGGCGCGCACAGCTGGGGAGGGAGAGAAAGAGATTGAAAGCCGAGTGTCAGGGAGAGAGCATTGGAAACGACTGGGGGTCACCACAGAGAAGTCCTTGCCACAGGTCACTGCAAGATGGACCTTTCAAGATGATCTCAGAGATCTTTCCAGCTTCTAAGAGGGGAGGCAATCTATTGGGCCCCTGTGCCAAGAAGGTATCAGGGTCAAGGGCTGCAGCTGGAGCTGTAGGTCAGCCACTGGCTGAGAGCACTGCAGGGTGGCATTGACTGGAGCCAACTGGCCTTGGAGGTACAGTGAAGAGGTATGTCTTAACCATATATGGTAGGTGAGAGGGAGGCTGTTCCAGATCACGGGGGCCACCACAGAAAAGGCCCCTTGCACTTCTGAGCGAGGTGGAACTACAAGAAGTCCCCCTCCTTGAGATCTCAATAGATGGGCAGGTCTATATGGGGGAAGGCCCTCCAACACGGTGAATTGGGCTCAGGAGCAAACAGGAAGGCAAGGCAGACCTTCCTCGACCGGCATGATACGCATCCTATTTAAGGCGACTCAAAATGGCTGACAAACTTTCTGTTCTTCTCCCCACAATAGAACACTTTGTGAGGCGGGTAGGGCTGTGAAAGCTCAGAAGAGAGCTGTGACTAGCCCAAGGCCACACAGCTGGCTTTATGGAAGAGGAGGAGGAAGAGTTGGCTTTTCCACCCCGCTTTTCTCAGCTATTTATGAGGCCTCAAAGCGGCTGACAAACCTTCTGTTCTTCGCCCCACCACAGATACCCTGTGAGGTGGGTGGGGCTGTGAAAGCTCAGGAGAGCGCAGTGGCTACCCCAAGGTCACCCCGCCGGCTTCATGGAGGAATGTGGAACCAAACCCGGTATTCCCAGATCAGAGTCCGGCTCCTTAACCGCTAGACCAAACTGGCTCACCCATCTGCTGCGTTCTGCTGTAGATCTAGCTTTCTATAGTAGTCTAATATGGAGGTTACCAGCGCATGGATCACTGTGGGGAAGTTATCCCTATCTGTGGGGAGTCACAGCTGATCAAACACCCGAAAGCAAAAAGGCCCAGCCTTGGAACACACAGGCAGGAAGTGCTTCTTCGGTTAAGGGTGCTTCTGAGCGCGTGCAGAATACACCTTCTCTTGCAAGGACATCTGGAAGGACATTGTAGAAGATCCCTGTAATTCTGCCTGAAACCCTCAAGCTACAGAGCAGAGCCAAGGGAAAGCAGCTTTGGACTTGCAAGAGATTTTGGCTCCGTTTCCGGCCTCCTCCAACCGTCCTGCAAAGGAATGCTTGCTTTCACTTCCCATTATTGCAAAGAAATGCTCAATTTGCAGCCCTGGAAAAGGGAGACAGGGACGGAGACAAAGCGCTTCCCCCTTTTAAGCTCGCTCCAAAACAGGGGGCAATTCTGACCGGCATTTTCCCAGCATGTGGGAAGAAGGCACTCCACACATGCTCAGGAATGCTGTCATTCTGAGGCGGCCTTTCCCAGGGTGAACACTCCAGCTGTCCCAGTGCCACGTTCTGGCTTATAACGAGAGGGCCACCAAGACCCAGACTTTATGCTCCACAAAGTCTGCGTTCGCACCTACGGCTTTAAACCAGTTTCGCTCCACTTTCGGAGTAAGAGAACCCAGCAGCATAAGTGGCCAGCTGTTCCCTTCCGGCGTAGTCCGGCTCAGATAAAAAGGACCTTTGGGTCAGATGATGGGGAAAGGAACTACGGGTGACTTTTGCAGACTGGGTCCCCTCCAAAGGCAGATCAAAAGTTGGGTGCAAGCTAGAGGTGTCCAGGAATGCAACGGTTCAGGATTCGATTCAATCAGAATCTGTTAAATTTGAATTTAACCAGACTCGATTCAAATTAAGCACATTTGAATCTATTCATTCAAAGTTTTTATTCGGATTTGCACTTACAGGCATGGACAGCATTCCTATCTGCAGGTACGCGTCTTTCCCGCACCAGTACACAGCTGTGTGCATCCCGTATGCAACCCGTATTCGTCCCGTACGGATGTGGGAAAGACGCAGATCTTCAGGCACGCCTCTTGTCCAAACCCGTACGCAGGCGATCTCCGTATCATTCAAAGGAATAGGTCCGAAATTCAAAATGAGGATCAAAACTTTAAATTCGAATTTAAGGATCTTCAATTTGAATTCGGGGAGGTTGAAATTCGGTCGATTCAATTGGCTTTCGAATGCATTCGAATATTTGCACACGTCCCCAGCGCAAACGCAGCACCTTTTGCGACAAGCGTCGGCTTTGCAGTGAGGATGAAGCAGGACACGTGGGGGGGGGGGGAGGGGGGGAGGAGAGGGGAGGAGTCAATCTGCCGCCATCGGGCAAAGGGACGGGACGGCGGCGTGATCACCATGCGCTTGAAAACTCCTTCCCAGCACATGTTTCAGCCTCCACATGGCCCCTGCGGGAGTGGGAAGTGATCCTCATGTCTGCCGTCACTTGGAGTGGGGAAGGAACCGGGGAGAGCGATGTGCCCCCCCCAATATGGGCAAAAACAGATCAAGGATGGTGATGGGTGGCGTGAGTGGCCCGGGCTTTGTTTGCATGGAATTCGTCTCCTCCTGGGAGGGGAAGGGAACCAGTTTGGTCTACTGGTTAGGCAGCTGGACTCTTATCTGGGAATCCCAGGTTTGATTCCACTCTCCTCCACGAAGCCAGCTGAGTGACCTTGGGCAAGTCACAGCTCTCTTTCTGAGCTCTCACAGCCCCACTTACCTCACAGGGTGTCTGTGTGGGGAGAAGAACAGAAGGTCTGTCAGCCGCTTTGAGTCCCATTAAATGGGTGAGAAAAGCGGGGTAGAAAAACCAGTTCTTCTTCTTCCTCCTCCATGAAGCCAGCTGGGTGACCTTGGGCAAGTCACAGCTCTCTTTCTGAGCTCTCACAGCCCCACTTACTTCATAGGGTGTCTGTGTGTGGAGAAGAACAGAAGGTTTGTCAGCCGCTTTCAGTCCCATTAAGTGGGTGAGAAAAGCGGGGTAGAAAAGCCAACTCTTCTTCTTCCTCCACAGAGCCAGCTAGGTGACCTTGGGCTAGTCACGGCTCTCTTCTGAGCTCTCACATCCCCACCTGCCTCACAGGGTGCCTGTGGTGGGGAGAAGAACAGGAGGTTTGTCAGCTGCTTTGAGTCCCCTTAAATGGGTGAGAATAGCAAGGTAGGAAAGCCAACTCTTCTTCCTCTTCTAAAGGCACTTCCTGACATGCAGACAACTCCTCCCCCCCCAAGTACCCCCCCCCCCAAGGGATCACCTTCAAGCTTCATGCCCACGACCAGGCACTTTTGGAAGCGGCAGTAGGGGCACCTTTTGCGTTGCGTCTTGTCGATTTTGCAGTTCTGGCTCTCCGTGCACGTGTATTGCTTGTTGTTTTGCACCGTCCTCTTGAAAAAGCCCTGGAGGGGGGAAGAGAAAGAAGCAGAAAGGGGGAAACAACGGGGAAGGCGGAAAGGGTTAATTCCTGGGGGAGAAAGAGGCCCTGCCTCCTGGTTTGCAAAACGTACTCTGACTATGCTCAGAGGCACTCTTGGCCTCCTCATTAAGCAGCTCTAGTAGACGAGATTCCTGCTCAGAGGGGAAGCCCAGCCAAGATTAAACCCCCAGGCAAAGGCGTGTGGAGTCGGATGGGGGGGGGGTCAGGGAAAAAACACGCAGGTATTGCCCCGTGCTTGGAGTCAAATGCAGGTATTGCCCCGTGCTTGGAGTCAAATGCACGTATTAACGGAGGATCTTATGTTATTTGACCGTTTAGTGGAATTTATTTATCTATTTTTAAAGCCACAGCTCTAGGAAAGTTTTACACGAGTGTAAAAATAACGGGAAGAACGCCGCTATATTTCCTCCCTTGCGGACACAGTTCTACCGCGGTCGTTTCCACGCCAAAAGCTTAAAAAAGCTGAAACCCGGGACGCAGGCGTTGCTTAGCGCTCCATGCCCCCAGGCTGCATGACTTGAATTAAAAGCCTTTCCGGGCAGAGCAGCCCACCTTGGCCCTTAGTTTCTTGCAAAGGGAGCAACAGAACCTAAAAAAACCCATGTCCTGGGTTGTTTAGGTTCCGTGGATCCCCTGACCCTTTCCTTCCCACTCAGGTGGATCTGTTTTGATTGGCTTCCCTCTTCGCCCTGTGCCTGAGTGATGGCGCATTGTGATTTGCAAATGTTGGGGTCACAAAGACTGAACCAGGAGGAAATAAACATTCATTGCAGCGAGGTTGGACTAACAGAATTTATCTCCCCCCCAACCCCCCCAACCCTGCTCTCCTTCCTTTTGCCATTTGCCTTTTTTTGACTATGAACCCAGAGAGGGGCGCGCACTGATCTTCCTCCCAGCTGTGGCCCACAGGGGTCAGTTCTGGAGCCCTTGTAAGGGGGGGGGGGTCTTCTTGGGATTTCTTCATTTCACAGCCCCCAGTTGCGCCTTTCAGAGCCCATCTGTGCAGAGGACGAGCATCAAGCGCGCCTGCTCCAGAGAACATGCCACCCATCGGATAAAAGGAGTGCGCTTCCTCACACCTGATACACAATCATCGCATTAGTAGTATCTGAGGCCGTGGGGAGCAGGGAAAGCCCAGCTGGGAATCCAAGCCAACAGCCCACGTGGACCGGCCTGTCCCCTAACCCTGGGCAGAGCAGGCGATGGGGACGGGGGGGGGGGGGCGGAGAGAACATGCAAAGCGCATAGAGACCTGTCGGCACACACAAATGCTTGCAGAGCGCGCTCTCCTTCCAAGCCAAGACCCTTTCCCACTGCTGGCCGCAGTCCACTCAGCTGCCTAGGGATTTTAGCATGTTGAGGCCCCACGCAGCCAAGCTTTGCTTCACAACAACCCTGCGAAGTGGGCTGGGTGGGAAAAAAGGTTTGCCGGCGTTCAGGTTGCTTCAGAAACTGAACAGAAGTGTGGGGCTCCAAGGAGATCTGAAAGTTCTGGTGTATAGATGATTGGTTAGAATCTAAGGCCCTTTCGGCACTGGGACTCAGGCTGGAGGATAGGTAGGTCCCAGGTAAACCTTTATTCCGGGATATAATCCAGCCCCTAATCCAGGATATAATCCAGTGCAGAAAGGACCTAAGCATGGGGCAATACCTGCATTCAACTCCAAGCATGGGGCAATATCTCCGTTTGAATTTAAGCCTGCAGCAATACTTGCATTTGACCACAACTATGGGGCAAAATTGCCATTTGATGCCTACCTTGAGCTCCTACCTGGAGCAAGACCAGGCTATCAAAGCGCTTGATTCAAAGTGGATTTATAGACTGCTAATAGGAATTTAAAGCTGACCCTTTTGCGTTTCAGGTGTAGTTCAGGACTCTTGCCGTTGCCTCTACAACAGAGTCCTTTTGGTCTTCCCACAATCTCATAAGTCACAGGAAAGTGAGGTTCTGCGGCATGGGAAAGTGGACCGGGAGTCTAAATGTCCCTGGGTTGGAATCTCTATTGGCCATGGCTGCTGCCAAGGTGATTTTTGGGTCACTCCCTGCCTCTCAGGGCTGTCTACTTCACAGGGCTGTTGTGGAGATAAAATGGGGAAGGGTAGATTCATATTCAACACCTTGCTTAAGCTCTTCAGGTATGATACGAGATTTAAATCCACACAGAGAAATAAAGCAATTATCCAGTTTATTCTGGAGACTGGCATACCCACTCTTAGGCACGGGGCTTTTCCTAATGGAGAGAAGGCCATGCCAGTACTGAGAGGCACTTAAAAAATAAAACAAAATCTTGCTTGAGCATAACGGATTGCACTGCGGTATTTTTATTGTTGGAAATTGCTCTGCAATTTATAAGGAAGAAAGAACAAGGATTTTAAATAACCAGATGGAAACGATCTGAATTTTTAATTTAAAAAAAAAAATCCAGGCAAACTCTCTTTGAGTATGGGTATCTCCACCAGTCAGATATCAGGAAGTTAAACACAAACCATTTTAGATCAGGGGAAGCCAGAAGGTGCAGCAGCGTTAACCTTTTGGAAGACTGTATTTTGGGTCCCACAAAAGACAGAATGCAATCGCGGGCCTTCTTTGCAGTGGCCCCTTTGCTGTGGAACACCCTCCCTTCTGCTCTCTGTGAGGCTCTTGGGAGCTTGCAGCTTTCCCTGCGAGAATGCTGGTCTCTTCCCTGACCCACCCAATGTTTCTAGTGTATTTTTAATTGTCCATATTTCTTTCTGTTAGTGTCTTTTACCCTGTTTTTCCCCTTGTAAACCCTTCAGGTCTTTTTTTAAAAAATTGTAAATTAAGAAATATTTGCTGCTGGACTCGGCTACTGCAGCTGGACCATCCCTAGGAGACTAGCAGAGGGCAGTCAAGCTGGCCCAATGCAGGCAGCTCAACCTTTCTTTGAGATGCAATCTTATATAAGCCCCCCAACCATGTCCCATTTGCAGGCAAGGTGATCAGGGTATTTTTTTTGGGGGGGGGAGCAAAATACGCCAGTGGTCTGTTCCTTCTTTGCGGCAAAGAGAGGACGGGAGAAAACAACAGAAAAAGGGAATTTTGCCATGGAAGTTGAACCAGGGCTGTTTGCACTGGTGGAAATTCTTGGAAAGAAAGGAACTGAGCCTATTTAAGAATCCCCACTCCGCAGCTACCCTAAAGCCCTTCTTATCCAACCTGAAACCCCAAGTTCAGGCTTAGGATTCCACGCAGCGCCTCATTGTTTCTCTACCTGATTTCGTGGAAACCGCAGACGTTCAAGGGACCCCTGGCTCGGGGGAGAATTCTCAGTGGAAGCTAACTTTCCATGTTTTTTGGGGTGGTGGTGGTGTTTGACTCAGTATCATCACCTGGGAGGCGTCATCCTTGGATTTTTCATCACCATTATTAAAGAGAACCGCTTTCCAGGCTGACTTTCTTGGGCTAAAAATCTCCTTTCTGATTTGATCTGATTTCATTTTGGGTAGGAGAGAACCCTCTGAAAGCACTTTATTCCTCTCTTGCTCATTTCCTGGGAAGAAGAAAACGAATCTCCCACAAACTTCAGCACCAAGCGAGCAATCCGGAAAGATTCCGCCCGACGCACCCGGGTTTGTGGTTGGATCAACTTTAAAATTGCCCATTTATATATTCGTTTTCCCAAGAAAATTTTGACTTTCCCTTCCTACGCATGCATACATAAGTACATACTTGTGCCTGTAATATTTCCTCCACAATTTGATAGTCATTAAATCATTGGGAGAGAAAACGGGCTCATGAGAATTTCTGATTCGGAGTGACACCAGATTTGGTAGGGTTCGAAAAGCGTTTTCAAGGCTTCCGGCTTGAAAGAAGCCAGATAAATATCCGTCCTGTAGCTGGGCCCTTTCAACAGAACCGAACCAGCAGCGGCAGTGAAAAATCCTCGGAGGAGAAACTGGATAAATGTGCAAAACTTTTCTCCAGGGATGATGATATAAAGCCCACCAAAAGAGGTGAGATTTTTATGGACCGGGGGTGGGTGGGTGGGAGAGAAACCCTCTTCCAAAATCCAAAAAGAACCGTGGAATTTTTGGTAATGGTATCCATTATGGTAATGAGTTTGGCGGATTTTCTGGATACATTTAGAACCGTTTTCAAGCCGCTTCCAGGTGCCCCACGCTGCCGGATGAGCGAGCGAGCGCGCAGTCTGTTCTGAAATCCTGCAGAATTGGTGCTTTCGTTTGAAGGGTTGGATTTGCAAGTTTCAGAGACCCTGTTTCATTGCAAAGCCTGGCTGACCGGGGTTCCCCCCTCGAAAATAAATAACTTTCTAAACAGAATAAGCCAAGGAGGCAGTAATAAATAAATAAATAAATAAATATGTAGGCAAGACAATCACATTTTGATATTAATAGAATATTGACATTCTTTTTGCAGCTTTTTCTAGCCAATTTCCCACCATCTCGGTCCACGCCGGAAGGAGCGGATCATCTTCTTAAACCAAGGAAGGAGGGACGCGGTGGTTCGTAAAAGTCCATTTATGTTCATGTTATTTAAAACAACAACAACCCCCGAATCTGTCTACGCCCAACTTCTTGCCTGAAGTATCGCTCCCCCACCGCCCACCCGCGGTCCTTCCAGTTGCGCCTCGGCTTCGGTCAGATAAAACGCGGCAGCTACGCATTTAAAACATTAAATATATATATATTCTGCATTTGCATTGCATTGCATTGCAAAGGCCGTTCGATTCGTCGCCTCCGGGGCGAATGGGGGGATGGGGGAAGCCAAACGAAGCCCCCACCCCACCCCACCCCACCCCACCCACATCCAAGCCGAATTCCGAGCACCGTATTGACACCCCACAACCAGAAGCCATGGGGTGATTTTGTGGGTTCTGGTTGTGGGGAGTCAACCCGGTGCTCGGATTTCGGCTTGGATGGGGGGGGGGCTTGGCTTCCCCCACCCCACCATTCCTGCCCACCTCCTCCAGGAAAGCCGAGGGGGGTGGCAGCGAAATCAGCCGGGAAGGGCGGGCGGGCGAGCCGTCGATCCGGAGTGACGGGTCCTTCCTTCCTTCCTTCCTTCCTTCCTTCCTTCCTTCCTTCCTTCCTTCCTTCCTTCCCCTGTTCTCTTTTTTAGACGGGATGGAAGCGATCCTGAAGCAGGTCGAAACCCCCCCCGCCCTCAACCCCCCCTTCCTTCCCCTCCTCTCTGGGTGCGCTTACCTTACAGCTTTCGCAGGTGAGCAGCCCATAATGATACCCGGAGACTTTGTCCCCGCAGACGGGGCAGAGTTCGTCCAGATCCTCGTCGAAAGAATAGTCCATCTTTTCCGTCGGCGCCTACGGGAAGGCAAAATGAGCCGAGGGAAGGCCAGAGCCTTGAACCGGGAAGGGAGGGGAGGAGAAGAGGGAGGGGGAAGAGGGAGGGGGGAGGAAGGGGAGGGGGGAGGGAGGGGGCGGCCGACCCAGGCTGGATCTGGCCCGGCTTGCGCGGAATCCAACTAGAGGCGCGCAGTCCGAGCGAAGGACCGACCGACCGACCGTCCGTCGGGCGGGCGCGCGATGGGAAGCCAACCCTCTTTATAGCGCGGGGGGCAGGCTGGGCTGCTCAAGCCCGGCGAGGTGGGGGCTCTCGGGTGCCGGCAGGGGCCAGCGGCGGAGGCAAGGAGAAGGCGGCGTGGAGGAAGGAGCCGAAAGCGCCTGGCCCGTCCAAGATGCGCCCTGGCGAGCGACTGGAACGGGCGCTCCTTCCGTCCTTGGGGTGGGGCTCCCTGGAAGAGTTCAGCCCCCCCCTCATGGGGCAGTCCTCCTCCCTCCCCACAGATCTCGCCCCCCCCTTCTCAGTTATCACCAGGAGAGACAATCGCCCCCGTCGCCGCAACCCGCCGCCTCCGAGTTGGAAAGAATTTTGGAGAGATTTGGACCACGGATGGGGCGCGCATCGCCTTGGTGGGGGGGCAAGCAGAGGAAGGGAGGAGGGAAGGGGGCAAAAACGGAGGGGGAGGAGTAGATGGAAAAGGTGGAAGCCTTAGAGCCTACTACTCGTCCCCACCCCGCCCGCTTTTCTGCGCCTCGATGCGTCCTAACCCCTCTCCAAATGCGCAAAGTTTACGCATCGGCCTAGATTAGCAGCGTGAAAGAGAGCGGAGTTCTTTCTCCCCAGTTGACCACGGGGGCAAGATCCGAAACAGAGCGTGGCCCCAGACACACACACACACACACACACACACACACACACGCCCCCCCGCCCCGGGGAGCTTCCTTGGCTCGAAGTTTTTGGAGACAGTTTCGATGCTGTTCCTCTTTGGTCCCCGGCGCAATTTACTTGGCAAATGCAGACGCGGTTTGCCACGGCCTCCGTCTGGGGTGAGGGGAGGCAGGAGTCGCACCGGTGACCCTCTCCTGTCCAGGCAGAAGCTCGACCACTCGAGCTTCGCACCTCCCAGAGGGCGGTCAGCCGTGCCCGCCGGGGAGGGGTCGCCGAAAACGATCGGCCGGCCCGCGCTCCTCCGCCGGAGCGTTGGGGAACCTCCGGGTTAGGGGGGCGAGAGGAAGCGAATTCGATGCGCATTGCTCGCCGCTCCGTTTCCCGTTCCTTTCCTCCTCCTCGCTGTTTCGGGCAGCATTGCTACCGGGCGCCCGGGAGCGCCTTCGCGGGGGAAAGGGGGCGTCCCATTTGCCGTCTACTCGGGAGTAAGGCCTCTCGGGGGGGGGGCGTAACCCTGGCGCTCCAGAGCAGCGTTTCCACACGCGTTCGTCTGCAAGTCGCTTTTTCGACAGACGGTTGGCGCACAATTCCTCCCGGTTAACCGGGTCTCTGCCGCGTCGCCTGTTTCTTTCTCGTGGCTACATGGCATCCCCGGGGCGTCGATTCGGTTTCCTCCGGGATAACCGACCCATCCGGCTACCAAAGGGCTTTGAAATTACTCTCGCCTGATCCGAAGCGATGGATTATAACGGAACGACAGCCCTGGGTTTCTAACCCTGCGCGCTCGCCTTCGGCCTCAAAGCGAATTTCTCAAAGCCCCGACAGCGAAACGCTTCATCCCCTGCCTTTTTTGGCTCGCTCCAAAGGCTGCCCGGAGCAGACGCGCGTTTTCAGGCACGGCGATGGGGGCCCCGGAGAGATGGGGTCGTATTTTCCCCACCCTCCCCTGGGCCTCAAATATTATTTCTCGGTTATTGTCCCGACTCCTTCCAGAAGGTGCAAGGAGATGAAATCGAAGCGAAAATCAAAGCGCGGCACGACTCTCGTCTTCGGTGTTAGACTGAAGCCGATTCGAACCCGCTTTGGGAAGGGACGCGAGCCTTCGGGGTGCTTTTTAGTAAATCGATAACATGTGGATCAGCATTGGAAAATGTCACCATCTTCAGAACAGCGGGAGTATTTAAAATGTCTCCCGGCGTTATGGAGGTAATGGCAAACCGCTTCTGTATTCCTGCCAAGAAAACTGGTCAGAAATATCCATAAGACGCCCCTTTGCGAGTCTTTGAGAGCTTCCAGGGAAGGGGGTGTGCGTCTCTGGAGCTGAGCACGAAGATGGAGCAGGGGGGAGGGGGCTCCGGTCCGATCTCCCCTCCTTAGCCAGGATCGTACCCATCTCCCAGTCCGCCCGGCAGCTGAATCGGAGCACGGGAGGGGCAGAAAGCTTTTCTGGCGCGCTGTGGACGCGTGGGATCCGGATCAGCCCGCGTTGGGGGAGGCTTCTTAGGCGAGCCACCCTCCCTCGCCTGCGTGATGGGACGATAGAAGGTGGGGCAAAACACAGGCACCCCCCCAAAAAAAAACCGAGAGGATGCCCGGGGTCTTGGGATAGGGGAGGGAGCGCTCCTTCGCCTTCTGCCGGGCGGAATGAGGCGCCCTCGCCGTCCCCGGTGCACAGCCCACCTCTTGGGACCCCCGTCTCTAAGCTGCCCTCTCCCCAGCTGGCTGCCCAGTCGTCACTTGTCCCAGGCGGCGAAGAGCGGGCCCCTGAGCATGTGCGGAGTGCCTTCCGTGTCTCGTTCGGCTGGAACCGGACGGGAGAAGCAGAGAGCGCGCTGGCGGAGGGGTGGGGAGGGGATTTTCTACGCGGACCCCCCCTTGAAGATGCAGGGCGTCCCCTCCTTTCGCTTTCGGCACCCTCCCCCCCCCAAGCCTCTGGCGTCTCAAACTGGAATGACGAAACTCGTGGGAGTTTCCCCGAGTAGGTATGGCGCGCCTCGAACCCTCGCAGCTGCCACAGAGCAAAGCCTTCTCCCACCTATTCCTTCTGGGCTAGGGACGGCGTGGGGTGGACATGAATCCCCCTCAGCCCCGGCCCTGTCCGGAGGGCGCCAGGTTGCAGAAGGCAGCGCTACAACTGCCACGCAAGCAGAGAAATCCGACTGAAGATACCCGCCGGTTCAGACCCACCGCGAGCGTCCTCCAAGGCCCTCTGCAGGTCATTCCGGAGGCTGTGAGGGCCTTGGAGGGTAGCTGTTTTTGCAGGGCTACAGGTCAACCCCCCCCCCCCATTACACACACACCCAAAGCAGGTTAGGACCAGGGGCAGCCTAGCCCAGGGGTTCGAAGTGTGCAATTCCAGCCCTTGCCAAAGCGTTTGTGGTGGGTTCCAAAAAGCAGGTCAGGAGCAACTTAGAAGGAATGTAAGAAGAGCCCTGCTGGATCAGGCCACAGCCCATCTAGTCCATAAGAACCTCAGAGGAGCCCTGCTGGATCAGGCCACAGCCCATCTAGTCCGTAAGAACCTGAGAGGAGCCCTGCTGGATCAGGCCACAACCCATTCAGTCCATAAGAATCTCAGATGAGCCCTGCTGGATCAGGCCACAGCCCATCTAGTCCAGCATCCCATCCCACACAGGTCCTGCCAATGGATTCTGAGCATCTCAAGCAGAACAGGAAGGCAAAACCCTCACCTGCTCTCAGGTCCCTGCCAACAGCCTCTTGCCTGCCTCTCTCAACCCAAAAGCCCAGTCATCCATTCTACTAGCCATTCATACCCTCTGCCCTCCATGAACTTGTCCGATCCTTTCTTACAGCCATCCTGGCTAGTGGTCACCTCTTCGGGTAGCACGTGGATGCTAGGGTTCCCATCTCACCTCTAATCCCCATTTAAAAATATCTGAGGCTGCATTCTGGAAACCCATTTGGTGGCCCCACATTTGTGGATTAAGGCACATGTACATCCTACCATGGATTCCTTGGGCAGAAGACACCCCCCTCCCACCTTATTTCCTCAGGGCATCTAACAGACCTCATGTAAGGAGGGGAACTGGCAGGGGAAAAGCCCTCCCCAGGTTCTAATAAACTTTCCTACTTTTTGAGCCTCCTATAAATTGGGCACCCTGTAGCACATTTCCTTCCTTCCTTCCTTCCTTCCTTCCTTCCTTCCTTCCTTCCTTCCTTCCTTCCTTCCTTCCTTCCTTCCTTCCTTCCTTCCTTCCTTCCCCATTTGAGATCAGGGTGTTGGCCCCCAATGAGGCCCTGCTCTTCTCTGCCACTGACTTTGAGACTGATTTCTTTCCCCCTCTATCCAGAACCCACTCCCTTAGGGCTTTTTAAAGGACTGCCCTTAGAACTCCTTTCAGAGCTTTTAAAATGCACACACACATTTGTGCCAAGGGCGGCTGATGTGTGTCCTCCCCCCCCCCAATGCCTTTGCAATGGATGTAGTGTTTAGAGAGCTTTTGCATGCTCAGCACCACCAGCAGGGCGCTGCCATCTGGGTCCCCCCCCCCCCCGCCTGAAATCTGTGGGTTCAGTTTTAAAGTGCCTCCCAGCTCCTGCTATAATGCAAGAGGACTGGGAGGGTGACAGGCGAAAGGTTCCTGATGCTCTCAAACTACATATCCCAGCGTTCCAGGCAAGGCACAAGGTGGGTAGCCCTTTCAACCCCACCAGGATCCTGATGACCTGAAAGGGTCAGAGCTCCTGCCCACAAAGAACGTGGAGAGTCAAGGGAGGAGAGGACGAAATATTTCACTGGGCTCCATTTCCTCCAGGAAAGGTACCTGTGTTGTGTGTTCATCGCTGCGTGTGGTTCTTCTAAATGGGGACGTTGAGGGTCTGTCGGCCTTAGAATTGTGAAAACCTGGCAAGGTGAGGCGGGGGGGGGATCTGCTTTGTTCCCCCAGAAAATGCAAGATCAGCTTCCTGGACCATCGCAAGCCTTCCGCATTTCCCACAGAAAATGGGAATTTTCAGCTGAGTGTCTGTGTTTATTTGCTTCCCCCCCCACCCCAAGCTGAATTGCTGTGTGCAAGGCTTGAATACTACACATGGTCTGTGGATTCAGCCATCTTGTGACACCTCCTCCCCCCCCCACTGCAAAAATAAACATCAAACAAACCAAAACCCACTCACTTTCAAGTCCCTGGAGAATATTTTGAAGGGTGTTTTTTTTTGGGTGGGGTGGGGTGGAGTTCTTTTCTCATATACAAGGAGGGAGGGGCGACCCATCCTGGAATGCTCTACCCGTCAATCACATGTCCATCATCAGTTTCTCTGCAGCCAAGCATCACAGAGCATAGCCATAGCGTAACAGAGGCGGAGGGGGGGTCTTGAAAAAGGTCCGTGTGTGTGTGTGTGTGTGTGTGTGTAGGGAGGGTGTGATCCAATGCAAAAACCTCTCCAGATTTTCAGAATGGACCCCCAAGATGTGCAGGGCCGAACTGTGAGAGACGCAGGACGCTGGTGTGTGCATTCCAAAAAATAAATTAAAATAATAAAAATAAAACCGGACCTCCCTCTGGGATGCCGGACTTATGTCTGGCATACGCCGCTGCAGCTGTGTGGACACTGCCATGTATCCTGCGCATAAGGAGAGACCTCTGTACATGTCCCCCCCCCCCCCGGGTGGCTTTGCCCCAATGCCTCCCCAAGCCATCCAAAGGGGATTTCCACCCTCACTTTGCAGTGTGTTTTCCTCTAGCGGCGGCCGGAATGGGAGGAAGCCGCCCCGCGTTTGTGAACCAAAGGAAGGCCCTTCTCTGGCATGGCCAGCTGGAACTAAGAATAGAAGCAGCGGTCCGGCCAGGGCGGGAAACAGGGCGGGCGAGAGGGAAGGGAAAGAGAGGCAAATGGCCGACCAGAGCCACAAGGCCTGAAGGTTGGTGGGAAAAGGCTCCGGGCCTTTCGCCCATATTTACGTATGGAGAGTAGAGGGATTCTGGAGCTTGGCGCAAGGGGAGAAGAAGAAGAGGAGGAGGAGGCTTTTCTACCCCAAAGTGGCTGACAAACTTTCTGTTCTTCTCCCCACACCAGACAACCTGTGCTGAGAGCACTCAGGAAGAGAGCTGTGACTAGCCCAAGGTTGCCCAGGTGGCTTCAGAAGAAGAAAAGTTGGCTTTTCTACCCCAATTTTCTCACCCATTTAAGGAGACTCAAGGTGGCTGACAAACCTTCTATTCTTCTCTGCACAACAGACACCCTGTGAGGTAGGTGGGACCATGAGAGCTTAGAAAAGAGCTGTGACTAGCCCAAGATCACCCAGCTGGCTTTGTGGAGGAGTGTGGAATCAAACCTGGTATTCCCAGGGAAGAGTCCTGCTCCCTAACCACTAGACCTTCCAGCTGGGTGAAGCCCAGAAAGCAAGAGTGTGTGGAGTGGGGCAGTGTGCCGTGATCTGATCTCCTTTCAACATGGGGGTTAGGGCAGGACAGAGGAAGGAGGGCAGGCGGGGAAGGTGCCAGTGAGAAAAGGGACCCAAATGTCCCCACAGTTTGGCAGGGAAGGGAGCGTCTCTCCCGCCAAAAGGAGCCTCGGGGCCAGGGGCCCTAGGACTCACTCAGTGGTTTTGCTTTGTCCAGGGAGACCTGAATTCTGGGGTCACACCCTTGCCGGAGCTCAGGAGACCAAATGCCCGGATTGCAGGCGGCTTGATTCAGAGCAGCGCCACGAAATCTGTGCCATCTGCCAAGAAAATGGCCACAGAACCAGACACACACAGACACACACACTAGAGATGCACACAGATGTTTCTTTGGCATTCTATTTGAATCGAATTGAATACCCAAAAATCCTATTCGAATCGAATCTTTTAAATTCGAATTTAACAAGATTCAATTCGAATCTGCGCAAGACGAATGCCGACAACATCCGTGTGGGCGCATACGCATCTTCCCCACATCTGTACACATCTGTACGCAATGCGTTTTCATCCTGTACAGGTCCGTACAAATGCATGCAGAGGCGGGAAAGGCGCGCATGTTCAAGTATGCATCGTGTACGAACCCGTACACATACGAACGTGTACAGATAATTTGAATGAATAGATTGGAAATTTGACATTTGAGTTTGAATGTCAAAATTCGGCACATATGACCCGATTTCGAATGCCTACGAATATTCATGCGCATCCCTAAGACACCTCTTTCCCTCATAACCCAGAGAGCTTTTTTCCTGTTGAGTGACAGGGGGAAATGAACTCTGCACATGGCCAAAGTTTCTCTCGCCTTGAAAACCGAGAGAGGCGGCAAGGGGAGGCAAGAAAGACGCTTCTTGGTTTCTGATATTTGTCTGGCTCACCTGCCATGAGCGTGCAGCCGTCCTCTGTGGGTCACTCATCGAAGGCTCTTGCCTCCAGAAAAGGTTGGTTTTTCACTTTCTCAGGTGAGGGACAAGTTTCAGAACTCGGCCCTGACTCCCAAAATGCCCCAACGTGAACTTTGTTGCCCGACAGGAAAGCAAGGTACTGAATTCTACCGAAGCCATCTTTAGTTTGGCCTGTATCGGTCATTCTGGGGCCTATGGAAGAAGCAAGCAGGCGATTTTCTCCAAAATCCTCCTCCCTTTGCCCAGCCCTTTCAGCCTGGCACTGCTACAGACGTAAAAGCAAAGGCACAAGAATCCGTCTCGACTGCAGAGTGAGGCAGGAATCACTGTGCACATGCCAGGAGATGCCCTCCATTTCCACGTTCCAGCATTTAAATCCTTCTGCACATGGATAAATCGGAGCTGTGGGATCTCATCTCGCCGTGCCGCATTGCAGAGATTAGCAGATCTACCAGAGGCAGATAAAATATATATATAAAATGAAACTTTTCCACCTCTCCCTTGGCACCGTCAGTCACTTACTTGGGAAGTCCAATCCCCCGAAAGTCCAGAGGGCCAGAGAAACCAAATGCTCCCGCTCGCAGCTTCAGGCGTGGAGGCAGCCAGTTCCACGGACATGGGTCTCACTCCGGATAGATCCACACGGCCAAGGTAGTTTCCCCCATGGGCTGACGGGGGGGCGTGGAAGGCAGACCGTGGGGAGCACAAATCGGAACCGAGACGGAGAGCCCCGTCCGAGCAACCGGGGCCGTGCCGATCTCCAAATGGTGGCCAGAGCGAGCGTGGATTATTAGTTGCCTCATTGGCTTCCTCCCGTGCCACGTGACGGCATTTTTTGAAGGGAAGAAAAACACACACAGATACACACACGCAGAGGGAGAGGGGAAAAAAATCAAGATGCAAAATGCCGCTCATAAACCAACTTCAGAAAAGTGGCAGCCAAGAAGATAAAAGGGGACCTTTGCCATAGATAAGGCAAGAGGAGAAGGAAAGTTGCTAGAAGATGGTTTGGGAGGGAGCCCTTGCATGGCCGGAGAAGGGACTCATTAAAAATAATAATAATAAAGGAAGGGAGAGGAACCTGGACTGATTTATAGTATTGCTGGGTTTTAACAAGGTCTCTCTCCTATTCACCCGTGGTCTCCTGTATAACCGGGGGCCGGTGTCTGACTCTCTAATCCAGATACAGGCATCAAGCAGGACTGCAGGCACCGTTTGACAGCTGGTCACTTTGGGGTACTTTAAAAACAACAACTTCTGTCCTCTCTCTTCCGTCCCAGGAGTCGTCAGTCTGTATTGGCATGTGCACAAATATTTGAAACATTTGAAATTCAATCGAATTTCTTCGAACCTGGATGTTTGAATTTGAATCGAACGTCTATAAATTGGAATTTAAACATTTGAATCTATTCATTCAAATTATTCGGACATCCGTATGCGTACAGATACATAAACCATGTGTACTTGCTTGTATGCATCTTTCCCGCATCCGTATGCCTTTGTAGAGATCCATACGGGACGAAAATGAGATGCGTGTGGGGTGCATATGGAGGCTTACGGGTACATACAAGTGTTGTTGACATTCGCATGTGCAAATTTGAATGGAAAATTCGAACAAACAGATTCAAATTTACTCAGTTTGAATCGACTGTGGATGAATTTGAATTTTAAAGATTCGAATTGAACTGAACTTTCGGGTATTCAATTCGAAATGAATCCCAAAAATTGCACTCGTGCACACCCCTAGGTCTGGAGGATTTTCAAGGTAACTTTGGTGTTCTACTCGACCATGCCCAGATAGGGAAAGCACAGTTGAAATGAACATCAGAAAATTTGTTTTGTCATCAAACCGTTTATTCAAACGTTTGAACTTTCGCATTCAGAGCTCAACATTTTTGCAAGGGTTTCTCTCTTGTTTGCCATTGAAAAAAGCCCATCTTCCTCAGTAAAATACCGTAAAAGCCCACAAATTCTATCAGATTTTCATAATCCTGAGCTGCTGTGCATGTGTTGTTCAATTGGTTTGAACTTCTGAACTTTCAAATGTCCACACTTTTCTTATGATGCAAAAATTTGCGGGTTTGGAAATCCGATTGAATTTTTCAACGCAAATTGTTTTTGCGCATCACCATGCACATAGGACCATTTAGAAGAAGAAGAAGAGTTGGCTTTTCTACCCTGTGTTTCTCACCGTTTTTAAGGGGCCTCAAAGCTGCTGACAAGCCTGTTCTTCGCTCCACCACAGACAACCTGTAAGGTCAGTGGGGCTGTGAGAGCTCAGAAGAGAGCTGTGACTAGCCCAAGGTCACCCAGCTGGCTTTGTGGGGAGTGCGGAATCAAACCGGGCCTTCCCCGATAAGAGTCCAGCTCCTTAACCGATAGACCAAACTGGCTGGAGAGTCAACCAGAGGGCAGAGGGGTCTAGGCTGCCACCACTAGACCACCCCCAGGAGAGATGGCAAGGTTTTCCCGCTCAGGTGATACTAAGGCGGAAGCCCCAATCCCCCTCTCTTTCGTGCACAGGGCTTTCAGGCCCATCCTTGGGTGCTCTTCTCGTCCTGGAGCCCACAGAGGCAAGAAGGCGTCCAGGAAGTCCACCGTCCATCTTCATCTTGCTTCCCTCTCGCCCTCCACTGCCGCCTTGGTCGCTGCCCAGCCATTTCCCATTCCCCCCACTGGCCGGAGAGGAAGGGCAGTCGCGGAATGTTCACACCACACCTGATGCTCAGGGCAAAAGCAGGGGAGGCGCACTGGCCGGGTCAAAGGGTGCAGAACGAAAGGCACGTCCAGGGGGCCGGAGGGAGAACGGTTTGGGAAGAGGGGAGGGCCGGAATGGGAGGCAGGGAACCCAGAGAGAGGGATGGGGAGGGCCGGGGCAGGCACAACAGTGCTGGAACACGGGGGGGGGGGGGGCAGGGACCTCCAGGAAAGGCTGCAGAATCCGGGATGCTTCACTTGGCATCCTTGCAAGCCCCAGAGCTCTTTCCCCCCACTGGGGAGGCCTTAGCAGTGCAGCTTTTCAGGTGATGCTGCCAAGGCAGCAGTGGTGGTGGGGGCGGACTTTCCCTCCCCCTCCCCCAGCCCCCGGCGTGAATTGGTCGCTAAGCAACCGACACCCTTGCAACCAGGCGGTTGGGTGACAGTTCAGGGTTCAAACTGTCACACCGTATGTGGCAAGGGTGTCTGTCACGGGGCTGGGGGGGGGGCATAAAGGGAGAGTCCTCCGCAGGGTCCACATCTGCAGCCCTGTGGAAGCCCCCCCACACACACACGCACACAATTCGCATCTCACTGCCAACCCATTCTGCAGAGCCACCTCCCCCAAATGAAGAAGAGTTGGCTTTTCTGCCCTGCTTTTCTCACCCATTTACGGGGACTCAAAGCTGCTGACAAACATTCTGTTCTCCTCACAACAGTCACCCTGTGAGGTGGGTGGGGCTGTGAGAGCTCAGAAGAGAGCCGGGACTAGCCCAAGATCACCCAGCTGGCTTCATGAAGGAGGAGAAGGAAAAAGAAGAAGAGTTGGCTTTTCTATCTCACCCATTCAGGGGGACTAGTAGCCTCTGTTACACGTGCCCTCCATGAATTGACAGAAGCCCTTCTGGATCAGGCCACTGCCCATCTAGTCCAGCATCCAGGCTCATGCAATGGTTCATCAGTTGCTCCTGGACATCCCCTGCTCTCAAATCCCTGAAAATGGCCTTTAGAGTCCAACCTGGAGGTGATACCTGGGCTTCCATTCTAGGAGCCACTGATACACCTGCTCTCCCTGATTTAAGAAAACCCCACTGGATCAGGCCACTGCCCATCTGGTCCAGCATCCATTCTGGTAACCATTTATACAGCTGACCTCCATGAATTAAGAAGGCCACAACCCACCAATTACTTCTGGGTATCCTGAGCAGAAGACCAAGGGAAAACCTTCAGTTGCTCTCAACTCCCTGAAAATGGCCTCAAGAGGCATCAACCTGCCTATCTCTCCAACCTCAAGATGGAACTGGGCATCCATTCTAGTAGCCATGGATACACCTGCTCTTCATGAATTAAGAAAAGCCCTGCTGGATCAGGCCACAGCCCATCCAGTCCAGCATCCCATCTCAGACAGTGGTCCACCAGTTGCTGATGGGCATCTCAAGCAGAAGACAAAGGCAAAACCTTCACCGTCTCGGGAATCCCTGCAAACGGCTCTCTTTGGGACGTCCTGCCTGTCTCTCCAACCTGGAGGTGGAACTGGGCATCCATTCTGGTGGCCATTAAAATCAAATATTTTGTTCAGCTTCTCCTTCCCTTCATGTCATGCGGAACCTCTCAAAGCAAGTTGCATTCAAATCCTGACAAATTATTTTGCTCTAAAGGGCCTACCTAGACATAAAGCTTATCAGAAGATTTCGGACACCAGCCAGCCCCAAATCAGTCATGCTTTTTTATGCTGCTGGTCCACAAGGGACATTTTCTCTCCCTCCGTTCAACCTTCTCCTGTCTGCAATCTTGGATGGTAAACAGAAGATACCTGTTGCTGTTTGTTATGTTCACGCCAAGAGAGTGAAAGAAGATTCAGCCAAGAGTATGCTTGTTATACTGTTTATTTCCATGAGCCAGTTTGGTCTAGTGGTTAAGGAGCTGGACTCTTATCTGGGACCACTGGGTTTGATTCTGCCCTCCTCCGTGAAAACAGTTGGGTGGCCTTGGGCGAGTCACAGCTCTCTTCTGAGCTCTCACAGCCGGAGAAGAACAGAAGGTTCGTCAGCTGCATTGAGTCCCCTTAAATGGGTGAGAAAAGTGGGGTAGAACAGCCAGCACTACTACTAGTTCTCCACAGGGGCAGTTTTAATTGCATTTAGGTTATAATATGGTCTTAAGTGAATGCCGCCGAGTTCTATATGTGCATTTCAGCATCCAGTATTGTCACGATTTTCTCCTGGACTCTCTTCACATCATCTTCCCTCCACTCCACTCCCACACAGCTATAGGCAGTGAGGTTCCTTGCATTCTCCGTGGGGCGGGGGGGGGGGAGGGCCTCTTGCCTGCCGCCCAGCTGAGAGTAGCAGAGCAAAGAGAGAGAGTTTAGGGCTTCCGGCCACATCGTTTGCAATTATCAGCTAAATGCCAGATGTTTGGAGCCTGTGCCAATGTAATGAGAAATAAATCTCTCGCAGGTTCAAGGCCTCGGCTTGGAGCACAGGGCTCTTTCAGCTGCTTAGCCATCAGGAACAGCCCGTGGGCAAAGTGGCGACTTCCTTGGGCAGGCCCCGGGCCGCTAGCTATTTTGGGCAAGGAGGGTGGGGCACGGGGGGCTACACCGTCTTCTCTTGGCGGCCTTGGGCTCGCTTCCCTCTTCCCAAGGATCCGGAGGGCCGTGAGGATGTTGAATGCGGCACCCGTGCCAACGAGGGCTGAGGTTCAGGTCAACTGCTGCAGGCCAGAGAGAAAGGTGCCGAGGGGCTGGCTTCTTGGACGGCCACCCTGCGAGTGGTTAGCTAAGGTCTCCCTTTGCGCACATGCGCAATCCCATCTTCAAGAGTGCAGCCGATGCTCATTTCCCTGCTCCAGTGGCCCCCTGGTATTTCCCCGGAGAAGGCCGCACGGAAATGCCGGAGAACTTTTGAATGGATGGCAGAAATCCACGTCACGTTGTAATGGGACATCTAGCGCCGGGTCAGGAGGCCGCCATGGCCCACTTGCTTCTGGAATCCTTTTGGCCAGACACCGCTGGAATTGTCTTCCTGATGGGAGTTCTGAGGGACGGAAGGGTCTCCTGGAAGGGCGAGATCCGGCTTGGCTTGCCGGAGCCCCTTGGAGACAACCAGGCCACCAACACTGGTGTTCCGGCCAGGAGGTCTAGCGGAGGAGGGAGGCAGAAGGGGGGCCTGACAACTCTGCATCTCGGGGAGGTTCTGAACCTCAGTTCCCCTGGGCCAGACGTGTCCCTCTGTGCCCACCAGTGTGGTGAGGACAGAAATGTGCCAGGCAAACAGACATTAATTTTAACAACTGTTGGTTTGAATTTTTGTATCCCGCCCTGTACCCAAAGGTCTCAGGGCGGGTTACAACATTAAAAACCAGGGAACGTATAAAGTGAACAGATTAAACTATAACCGTGCCTGAATGCAGGGAGGAAAAGCAGTTTCCTCGTTTAGCAAAAGGCCGGGGCAAAGAGGTGCGTCTTCCCCGCTCTCCTGAACGTGTACAGTGAAGGTGCCTGACACACTTAAGTTTAATCCAGCTTCAGTCCACTTTCAGAGTGAGAGAACACATCAGCTAAGGGAGGAGCTGTTTTCTTTCAATGTTAAACAACTCAGGAAATTCACCTTTTGGAGGGATAATGTGGAAAGAAAATGACCGGTCACTTTGATGGTGTGTTCTGAAGGTGGACTGAAGCTGGATTAAACCTCAGGTGTGCCCACAGTGGTTTCACTCAGGCTACAAAGACTCCATTGGGTCAGATGAGCAACTCCCATGGTACACAGAGGCATCTGGGAAGCCTCAAGAGAGGGTGCGAGCCTTCTTGGGCCCTGCACTCCCAAGGTGTCCCCAGTGGTCACTCCTTAAATGGACATCACCTCCTCTAGGTTTCAGAATTTCACAGCAGCCAACATCAGGCAGAACTTTGGAAGCCTGGTGTCCGTTTCCTGCTTGGCTGTGAAGCTCACTTGGGTGCAACCGGCCTGTGATCACACCTAAGGTTTAATCCAGCTTCACTCCACTTTCAGAGTGAGAGGATACCGCAGCAAAGTGATGAGCTCCTTTCTTGCAGTGTTAAATAACTCAGAAAATTCACCATTGGGATAGATAAATAATGCGGAAAGGAAATTACCAGTCACTTTGCTGATGTGTTCTTCCATTCTGAAAGTGGACTGAAGCTGGATTAAACCTTAGGTGTGACCATAGCTGACATCAGCAAAGTGGCAAGCTATTTTCTTCCAGTGTTGAATCATTCAGAAAATTCACCTTAATGTGGAAAAAAAACCACCCCACTACTGGTCACTTTGCTGATGCGTTCTCCCGCTCTGAAAGTGGATTGAAGCTGGATTAAACCATAGGTGTGACCACAGCCTAAGTATGCCCTCGAAAGGACGCAAGTAGAAGAGTAAGTGGGGGAAAGGTTTTGTTTTCCTGCTCCACCGTCTGCTCCTTTTAGGTGAGATTTTAAAACTCTGCTCCTGAGCTGGGTGACCTCCCCCGTACCTCAGAAAAATACTCTGCACGCGCTCTGAGGCCCTGCAGGTGAGGCTGAAACAAATCCCCATGCAGTAGCAGCAACCAGCAACTTCCCCACAGCCCTGAAACGCGAGATGCACTTTGCTCCTCTGGCCTTGATGTTTCCTCGAGCCCCAGGAGACAGGCAGATAAAGGCAATCTTCATCCTCTCCTGGTTATCTCGGCAGGGCTGAGCCTCCTGCCTTCGCCACGTTCCTGGAACGTGCCTCGCAGCAGGTGTGGCCCGCCCGCCCGCCTTGTGGGCTGCTGCCTCCGAGCCTGCCAAGGCCTGGGTCCCTGACTCGGAGGCCTCCGGTTGATAATGCAGCCGCTATACACGCCGCTCCAGCTTCCCTAGCCTTGGGATGGCTCTGTGTGCGTGCATATGGGGCCAGGTGGGCTCTACCACCTGCACCCTACAGACGGCGGTGGTCTCCTCCCTGCGAAAACAGGCCTGTAGCTGCACAGGGACTCTCCAGCAGGGCCTTGCATCCATCCTGGCAGCAGGACAGGCACCTCCGCCATCAGAGGCAACACACTCTCGTTAGGAACGGCACGCGGAGAACTTCCCCCGGGCAAAAGGAGCAAACGATAGGAGATGCGGCAGGGAGAGAGATGGCCACCCAGCGCCTCGTATGAGAACCTAAGAGGAGCTCGGCAGGATCGGGTCCCAGGACGTCTAAATCCAGCATCCTGTCTCTCACAGTGGCCTGCCATTTGCTTCCGGGCATCTCGACGGCCCGCAAATGCCCTTTGGAGGCCTCCTGTCTCTATCCAAAATGGAGGTGGTGCCCGGGCATCAGTTCTAGTAGCCACTGATACCCCTGGGTCCTCCACAGATTAAGAGTTCTGTTGGATCAGTCCCCCCCTCCCCCCCCCCCCAGGTTTACTAGATCTTCCCCAGGGTTTAGCCCACAAATTGCACATGATTCGGCTGCGCTGTCCAAGTTTCCTGAAAATTTGAAGAAAAAAAACCACTTTGACGCCCAGGCCCAACCAATCTCTAGTCTTGCACTGAGCAGGAATTTAGAGCAAAGCCTATACAGTTGGACCCCCGTATCCACTGATGCGGTAACCATGGTTTCGGTTAACCACGGTTTCTGGATCAGCAGCACCCCCCTCCTCCCGTGGGCAGCATAAGGGAAAAACACACAGAACCAGAAGGCCCATTTCAGCCTCCACAGAGTGTTGGAATAGATGTGTGATGCCACCGGAGCCCGTCCCAAAATGTAAGGGGAGCATGGGACGCATCCGGCGGTGTTGCGTGCCTATTCTAACGCTCTCCAGAGGTCGAAATAGGCCTCCCGGAGGCCAGGAAAGCACTTCTGGTTCTGGGGTTGCATGTCCCCAGAACCAGAAGGCCCGATTGTGATTCTCCACAGTTTCAGGTAACCACGGTAGGAGCCGGAACATATTCCCAGCGGATATGGCGGTCTGACTGTACAGGCATGTCTTGTACACCACCTCCAGATGGGAGGGACAGGCAGGAGGCCTCTCAAGGCCATTTCCAGGGTGCAGAGAGCAAGCAAAGGTTTCTCCTTTGTCTACTGCTCGAGATGCCCAGAAGCCATTGGTGGGCCACTGTGTGAGACAGGATGCTGGACTAGATGGGCTGTGGCCTGTTCCCACCATTAGCTTATAATGCCAACTTGCAGGGAAGAAACCCCCTCCCCCTCTCGGCAGAACCCCCTACCCAAGCAGTCATCAATTGGGCACCCTCATACCCTGATTTCATCAGGTCGGGCAATTCAAACCCACCCCCTATATAAGCCTGTTCCCTATTCAGATCATGGAACGGTAGTTTTTGTTCACCGCTTCTCCCCCCACGGTATTTATTTATTACTTGTATCTCTATCCCGCCCTATACCCAAGGTCTCACAGCTTCTCATGTTAACAAGGCAGTAGGATTAAAGATCACTTTCCCTTTTTGCTTATAAGGCAGGGGCTGATCACGATGGCGAAGGAAGTGGAACCTGAGAACTCGCCTAAAGCATGGTTCCCTCCCCCAAAAAACTGCTTGCATTCGCATTTGCTAAATAATGTGGAGTATGTCTAAATCCAGCAGCCAGACCACTTTTGATCCGAATATAGATAATTTGATCCTCAGAAACTGTGGATTCTTTTAAAACTTTGGGAAGGGTGAGCGCTCAAAACCATTTCAAATCTCTTTAGATCTCAAATGGGAACACACCTTTGCAAACTGTCGGGGCGGGAGAGAACTGGAGCCGACTTCAAATCTGACTAAATCCTGTGTCGGAACAGGGTCATAGAGACCTCAAAGTCAAAAGAGAATGCCTTTGACCAAAGAAGGTAAGCGAACCACCGATAGTGGTTGATTCTCTGGGTACCTTGCAAAAGGGTCTGGAGAACCTCTTCTGCACGCTACGAATGGACAGAATTTCCACGCATCAGTTGCCAAAGGCAGCCTCCCTCAGACAGCAGACGTTTTAAGAAGGTGCCTGCGATGATCTCTCGCGGGAGATCTTTGCAGCATAATGCAGAGGGGCAAACGCAGGCAGCTTGCAAGAGGTGGCACTATTGGGAACCGCACACATTCTGTGCCAATGCCTCCAATTATCTTAGCTCCTCAGGAAGGACCTGGTGGTCCGAGTACCAGACCAGCCATAAACATCTCCTAGGCTGTGTGCAAATAATTCTAGCGGTGGCGATGGTGGTATAATAATCAGAGCTGCAGCAGCAACTCCACTTTCTTAAGCAGCGACAAAGGAAACGGAATCTCCCCGTGGAGAAAAGCTCTTGCCAGGTGTTTGAGCCGGCAGAGGTGGGGGTGGGTTAGGTTGGTGGGCACCGAGTTCCCTTTCCTAGCTGCTGCTTTCCCCGTGAAGGTCATAGGATGAATTGGTGACAGAACACCCTGACAAAACGCCTCCAGGCCTTGGACCCAATAATGGATGTTCCAGGCAATGTTGACATTTGGTGATCCACCAAAGATCAGGTTAACGAGGCTGACGCTGGTGACAGCGTGATTTGTTTGCCTTCCAGCTCGGGGAACCGTACACTGGGCGTCCTTCGGCAGTAAAGCATTTGTGCCAGGCCCCTCTGGCTGCTGTCACCAACGGATGAAGCAAGAGAGGGAAGGTGGCCTCGGCAGTGGAGGAAATTACGGCCAGCTCGGCGGATTACTAAGCAGCTCCACCCAGCACAGACCGGACAGTGGATCATGCTAGGACAGGGGTAGGCAAACCACGGCTCGGGAGCCACATGCGGCTCTTTGGCCCCTTGAGTGTGGCTCTTCCAGCTTAGGAGTACCCTTATTAAGTTAATAACAGTGTACCTACCTATATAGTTTAAGTTTTAAAAATTTGGCTCTCAAAAGAAATTTCAGTCATTGTACTGTTGATATTTGGCTCTTTTGACTAATGAGTTTGCCGACCCCTGTGCTAGGAAAAAGAGAATCTGACACTCTTTAAGGAGTCTTTTTCCCCACCCACAAGCACAGGAGGGCACTGCATAAGAACCTGAGAGGAGGCCTGCTGGATCAGGCCACAGCCCATCTGGTCCATAAGAACCTGAGAGGAGCCCTGCTGGATCAGGCCACAGCCCATCTGGTCTATAAGAACCTGAGAGGAGCCCTGCTGGATCAGGCCACAGCCATATAGTCCTTAAGAACCTCAGAGGAGCCCTGATGGATCAGGCCACAGCCCATCCAGTCCAGCATCCTATCCCACACAGTGGCCCACCAATTGCCCACGGGCATCTCAAGCAGAAAGGCAAACCCACTGAAGGGCTGAGACAAAGCCAGATGATGGATCTATTTTATACTGTGCCCCCAAGTTTCCCCCAGCTTCTCCTCAGCGGACACTCTTTGTTCCTAAAGCCTGGCTCGCTTCCAGTTTGGGCCCGACGCTTAGAGCCGTTACCATGTGCCGCGGAAGCCATCTTGCACCTGGTCTGTTCAGAAGGTACAGCCGGCCCCTCCACGTGTGGCCTTGATCTCAACGTGCACGTGGCAAAAGCTGTGTGCCGGGGCTGAAGAGGCAAGGTGAATTGTGAAGGGGGGATTTCCTCCAGGTAGTAGCAAGGAGAGTTCCAGGTGTTCAGGCATCACAGGGGAATTGCATGCAAATACAGGAACATAGAGGTGGCGAAGGGAAATCTCCGTTTCAAGGCCTGAAGGAGGGATTGTGTTTCGCAATTCACGCAACTTCAACTGAGCAAATCTGAATCCCACTTATTATGCAGGTCTCCCTACCCGGAAGGATGGAGGCTCCCACGCGGCACCCGGTCTGTTCCGTACAGGCACAGGAACTGAACCAAGAGACCATCAAATGGACTCTCAGGGCCTGCTATGAAATGTTTTGGAGATGCAGATTGGTATGTGTGAGAATATCCCTCCAGGCATACAAACCTCTTGCACAGGCTCTTTCCAGGTTAAACGTGCAACCCAGGTGAGAACGGCGAAATGAAGGAAAATGCACACCATTTCTGTACCAGGTCTAGGGAAGCGGGACAGCCTTGGATGAAGACAGGCTGGGGCGGCAGAGCGGGCATCGCCACAGTCCCGAATTGGCTGCGTCCAACACGTGGGACGCTCCGGCAGCATAGGAAGTTGGGCGCACTCTATCTGAGGAAAGAAGAGGGCTACCATCTCCATGTCAAGTGAGCCAGTTCGGTCTAGTGGTTAGGGAACCAGATTATCTGGGAATACCTGGTTTGATTCTGCCCTCCTCCACGAAGCCAGCTGGGCGACCTTGGAGCTCTCACAGCCCCACCCACCTCACAGGGCGTCTGCGGTGAGGAGGGGAACAGAAGGTTTGTCAGCCACTTTGAATCCCCTTAAATGAGTGAGAAAAGCAGGGTAGAAAAGCCAACTCTTCTTCTCTGACAAGTGACCCTGGGGGAACGTTCCTGGTGGACCAGCCTGAAGAGGTACCTTTGCCTTGGCTGGACTCCCATTTTCTGGGGAAACCTTCCCAGATCGTCAAAGAACCATAGGCACCTCTTCACAGCTGATCCTACAGCAGTAGGCTGACACCAAGAGGGTCCGCTGGGCACCAGCAGAGCCCCATATTCAAAATGTGCATGGCACTCTATGACAGAAATCCTAGGGCTGAATGGCCAAAAAGTAATTAAGAATAAAGTATTTGAACAATAACACAAGCTGACCAGGGCAATTCCTGGCTGTGTGCTGTCGAGCAGGCAGCCATTTCAAGCGCTTCCCTGTGCATCCTGGAGCGTTACCCTTCTTAGGGACAAGGCGGACCCTGGCAAATGGGAGAAACGGTGATCACCTTGGCTTGACCCTCCTCTGGGTTCAGGATTGGCTGATCTAGATGGGTTTCTTTGGAGGGCTCCAGGTGGGACATGTTTATCCCCATGAACGTTCCAAGGAAGCCCAGATGGGAGCACAGCATCTGAAAAGCTCACGGGCTGCAGCATTCCAAGAGTGTCCTGAACCATGCCTGCCTTCCCGGATCACACCGCCTCTGCCGTGGGGGCTACCAGGAGTGCAGTGGCAGCAACCAGCTTCAAACCAGTTCAAGATTCAGATCTGGGCCTGGCTGGCAGGAGGGGACTCCCCGTGGACTAACGCAGAGCCCCTTTGCTATAACCCAAGCTTAGCCAACACAGAACCCGGACCATTTCAGCGGAAGGTTAAAGGGCAAAGTGTGTGTGTGTGTGGGGGGGGCTGTAGATTCTGGGGTTGCCCTGATAAAAGCAACCCAAATTTCCCAACGGGAGGCGGAAGGAAGGTGCCGCACCTAAAACACCCCGATTGGAAAGGTGCAAAAGAGCGAGCCCGATTCCCCAGCCCATTCATCTGGTCAGCGCCAAAGTGGTGCATGCTGGGAAAGGCACAAAGGGAGGCAGCCGCCCCCCCCCTTCCGTGGCGAGTGGGTAGCAGCTGCTCACTTTGGAGCCGCCACTGCCATCTTTGTGTGGGGGCTGCGGTGCATGCGCGCACACAATGCCTCTGCGGTGGCACCGCTCCCTTTCGGCTGAATAGGCCCCGATGTATGCACTCCAAGATGTATAGAAATCTAAATATACAAAGCCCCTCCTCATCGGTTTACCGCTCTTGTCTGACATAAGAGATCTTTAATTGATTCCTTCTTTCCCTCGGCGGTGCACTGGTCAAGGCTGTTTTTCAGCTGGGTTTGTTTGCTTGCTGCTTTCTTTCTGCTCCCCCTACACACACGCACACAAACACACACATATACTTACTTTGGAACAGCAGCAACAGCTATTAAGACAAGAGACGCCATTCCTTTTGCACCTTGAAAGGTGGTGGTGTTGGGGGGGGGGGGGGAAGGCGGCTGCCAATTGCGCCGGCTCTGCTGCCCCGCCGCTTCCTCCGCACGGCACCGTGAAGCAAACCCAGCGCCCGGGAAGACTCTGCCGTTCCCGGGACGTCCGTGGCGTTTCTCTCGCCCACGCGTGGCAAGCGCAGAAGGGTGGCGAAGGGTGGCGGGGGAGGCCCAGCCCAGCAGAGGAAGCCGGGAATGAAAGGAGAGACAAGGGGTGCAGAACCGTTCACATTTATTAGTTCAAATATCTAAACAACTTGCTAAACATGCGTTTAACACTTATTGGTCACATTTCCACAGGTAGTCAAGTCACAGAGCGGAGCCCGGGGAGCCAAGGGCGGCAGGCGCGGGCAAAGCAGCCCCTTGGCTGCCAGACTGGCTAGGGCAACATCCTGCCCGAGATGCCAGCAGCTCCAAGCGTGTTCAAACGTAACAGCTAAACATTCACCGTGTGTATGCCACAGTGACACCCTGCTTCCCTGATTTAGTACAAGGGATTGTGGGAAAAAATAGGCATCGCAATCAGCTCGGTCCAGGGCTTGCTGTCTTCCCCGTCTTTGCTGCCCCAGAGGTCAATGCAAGTAGGGAGTGCGGGGCAGAAGAGGCACCCTTGGGTATCTCTGTCCATGGAAGGAAGAGGACAGGCCTGAAGGAGGAAGCCAAAGCCCAGGCTCACTGGCCCGCACTCAGACACGGGTACCTTTCAGGCAATCTCTCTCTCACACGCACACAGAGGCGGAATTCATTCATACTTCCCTGCTGGCCTGGCTCATGGGGTCACCCAGGCACTTCATGGAGCACACAGTAGCAGAAGCACACGGACAATGGTCCTTCCTGCTGGCCCCCTTCTGGGTGTGGGCTAGAGCGGCCCTCACCCTCTGGCGTTCTCTGTCTGCATGTTACAGAGCACCCTGGAGATCGGGAGGCCCCCAACGGTCAACTGGTCCAGAACAACTATAACAAGGTCCGCCAGCATTCTAGGGTCACGGAGGATCCTCTTTCAGCAGTGCGCCTGAGTTGCACCACCAAAAAGGGTCCCCCGGTGACTCTGAGACCAGGAATGTTTATTCCTGGCTGCTGGAGCTTTGGGTAGCTGCCTCAAAATCTCATGGGAGCTGCACAGGTGGAAACTAGACCCCCATCTGTGGATTGCACAGTTTGGACCAGCTGATCCAGACCACGCAAGGTAAGGGCAGAAATGCCCAAGGAACTGGCCAATTGGCCGGCATTTCATGGAAAACCAGAGGACAAGGCTGCCCCTGGAGAGAGTCGGCCGAGAATCAGCTCCACAGTCACCCTACACCTGGCCCAGTGTGACTCCCACATGGAGTCAAGACACACAGCCACAAAAGCAGCAAAAAGTTGACATATCTATGCAAGCATGGGTGGAACTGGGGGGGGGGAGGGAATCCCATAAAATATTCCAGATTCCCCCCCAACCCACTGCGTGTTCCCTCAGAAGCATGCAAAGAGGAGGCATGAATAAAGAAAAAGGCCCGGTTGCTGTTTTTTCACACAATCCCTCTGAGATGATAAACAGGATGTCACACAAGAGGTAGTTTTGTTATGGAAACTGAGTCAATAATGTTATCAACAACTAGTACAAGACATTTTCATACATAGAAGGAAAGAAAAAAACACCTGTCCTATCACAAAGGCGGCTCAGTTGAGGTCAGTGGGTTCCAGTGTAGGACAGGTCAGAGTCCAGTGTGTGTGGGGTGGGTGGATGGGTTGGTGGGTGCGGCCGCCCCAAAGATCACAGAAGGCAGGAAGGTCCCAAGCAGGCCTGGGGGACCCCCACTAGGGTGGTGACGGCCACAGCTGGGTTTCTCTGAGCTCCGATTAAATACATATCCCTGAGCTTCTGTGTGTGGCAGACGATGCACACAGGGAACCCAGAGAAACTCCGCAGCCGGCCGCACCTCCACCATCACCGCTTCGATGGCCCTTCACCTTGGATGGACCTATCGAGACCGCCAGCTGTGTCATTCCAGAATACAAATCTGCTTCGTGCTTCACCTGGATTCCCGCGCCTCCCTCCCGCCTCCCAGGGCGGTCCCGATTGCCGCGTCACAGCCTGAGAAAGAAGGAACAGCTCCGTCCGGGTCTCCCTGGAGTTGACCGAGCCCAGAGGGACCGACGGTGACAGCCACAGGAGGGTGAGGGCGAAAGGGAGGCTGGCTCTTCACCCCGACCCCTCCCACAGACTTGCTTTTTTTTTTTTTTTTTTGGTTGCTTTTCCTTTTCGAAATAAAAATATTAAAACAGTTTAAAAAAAACAAAAAAAAAGTTCAAGTTTATAAAAACAGCAACAGCCCCCCAAAGTTTTAAAAATAAAAAATAATCATTAAAAAAGTTGGTTTGAAGGACTGTACAGAAATGGTGATAAGGGGGGAATCCAGTCTCCACGTCCAGCTTTTGGAAAGAGGGGTCCTGATGCCCAACGCAGGCCTGATGCCAGGATGAGCTAAGCACTGGGACGGGGCAGGGGGCCTGCCAGGCTCGATTATCTCAAAAGCAGAGATAAAAACTAGACAGGAATCGCGTTCCCCTCTCCAAGGTGCCCAGGAGGGAAAAAGCGGCCGGTAATGGATACCGACCCAAGCTCTTCCCGCCCAACGGCTGCATTAAGCACAAAAATTATTGCAGGTCCCCCTTTGCAAAATGACTGCTGAGCGACAGATGGTACGGAAAGAGAATTCCAACCTTTGTAGGGTTGTCCTTCAAACCAAATTCACAAACCCATCTAGTGAATGACCTACGGTCTCTACGCCTCTAGCTAACATTCCTATTTTTCTTCACATAATACCTGAGTCCGCAACGCAAATTACATTCACTTTACCCTGTTTCAAATAAAGCCCCAAGCCGTCAGCAGCGGACTTGGTTGTAGGAGGCATTAATGGCAACCCAAACGAGTTACCTTCTGGCTTGCTGCATTAGCCTCTGGCTTGTGCCTGAATTCAGCGTGGCTTTTCTGCTCCCAGACATGAACAGAGGCTTTGTCAAGGGAGCACGCTGCAAATGGGAAAGAAAATAGGCTCACACAATGGCCAGCCAAGGGCCTATGGCTCCATCCCCGTGTCTCCCCCCGCCCCGCCCCCCCCTGCTTCTCACTAACAGCTGAAGTGTGATGAGCATCTCCCTTCTCATTCATCTTTGAAACACGCGGCAGGAGGAGGCGGGGAACGTGGAGGTCTGCAATAGAAATGTGCAAAATTTGATTCGCGTTCAAAAATCTGAACAAATCACTCGCGTTCGGGGATAATCCGCATCGAAAGGAACACACGGTTGTTTGCATATCCAAAACGTCCTCCGTCTGCGAACACGAAAACTTCGATTGGACGTTCGTGTTTCGCTGGGGGGGGGGGGGGAATGATTTGTCTTTCCTTTTCGAAACCGTGCCGAATCAAATGCCAACAACCGCTTTTTCGATTAAACGGTTCGAGAGCAGAACGGGCGTTTGCTTTGACAGCAAAACGAGCGCGCAAATTTTGTGCTCCGCAGCTTTTTAAAACGGCCGAAAAGGTTCAGCCTTCACTATGTGCAATGTACATCGCTCCTGTTCAAAGCCAGCCAGCCAGCCAGAAAGCAACTTTTATCGTCGGAGGTATGGTGGTCGGCGCTTTTTTGCAAAACAGAAAAACAGAACAGAACATTAATAATAATAACAACAATAAAAACCAACAACAACACCAATGTTCTTGTAGGCAGCAATTCCAGTTTTGAGACACAGAGAGACAGACAGAAGGGCAGGCCGGGAACACGCTCCAATGCTCCCTGCTGTCCTTTGAGGTATATATATATATATTTATCTATATCATGTCAAAGTGGAAGGCCTTCCTGAGTAGGGAGGATGCTGTTTGGACCAATGGAAAGCAAAGAGTTTGAGAGACGCAGAAAGGCCGCCGAAAATGGTCCCAGGAAGGGCCCTTACCCGTTTCACCTTGTTGGAATCAGCAGCAGCAAAAATGTGGAGTGGGAAGGTGAGCCAAGCCAGCCTGTGGGCGATACCCCAGGAAGAGATCCCCTACTCCCCAAGCCAAGGCAACAGGCCAAGCAGGGCCTTGGGTTCGGCTGGGGGGACTAGTCAGGCTTTCCAGAGTTTGACCAGCAGCCTGACTCCCTCGCCTCAAGATGTGCCAAGGGTCCAAATGCAAAGGGCCAAGGTGGGAACGGGACTCGGCCAATGCCATTCACCTCCATCCTGTCAGCAGCATGCCGACTCTGGCCACCTGGGTAAATCAGTTGGCAGGATTCCCCCCCCCTCCCGCCCCTTCCTCTTTGGAAGATCTTCAGGTGGTTTAAAACAAACCTCCCGGAAGTGTCACAGAAAAGCAGCTCTTTCCACGTGGTTTCTGTTGGGCGCGTAGAGCACAAGCAACCTGACCTTCACCACCAAATAGCCATTGATCATCAAGCGTCAGCCAATGCTGGAACACGGCCTTTGGGGGGGGGGGGGGCGGATGTCAGCCTGATTGCAACCTTGGGACCAAGAGGTAGGGTACCCACCTTCTGGAAGGCCAGAAAACACCTAGGTGGGACCCTCACAGAATGTGGTCTGCCGGCCCTATTTCATCCCATGTGGCACCGGAAGCTTGCTTGGGGTCTGAGATGGAGGTGGGAGGCGCCCATGCCCCACTCTGGCACTTGGCACAGCTTCAGGGGAGGGGAGGGGAGACGCCAGGAGCCAAGGACAGCTGAGGAGCCAGCAGGCTGAAAGCACCGGGCCTGGCCCACAGGACGCGCAAACAGCACCTTCGCCTTGAGGTAGTCTTAGTAGCAGAGAGCCCACCCCCACCCCGCCCCCACCCCCACCCGTACAAAAGGTCTAACCCTAAAAACACTGTAACAAACATCTTCACATTTTGTAAACTGCGAGAGGACGCGTCGGCTGCGTTCGGGCCGAATGCCGAGCCCGGGGTTGAAGATCATACATTCAACTCTGTCGTGAAATAAATATTATAGGAAACGAGCAAAACAAAACAAAACAAAACAACCAAACCAAGGATCCTTGCTACAGCAGCAAAGTGGCCTGCTGCCCGGCCGGAGCCCTTTCTGATGGTCTCAAAAGGCGGGGGGGGGGCTCTTCTTCGTCCTCTCCCCTTCCCGGGGGGGGGGGGGCACCAGAGGAACGCGCAGCTACTCACTCCTTGCTCACGCTGCCCTTGCAGGAATGCAGAACCGCCTTAAACAAGAGGGGCAGCTGCTCCAAGGGGACGTTCACCATTTTCCCTGTCGAGATAAAACCCCGGGTGAGCAAGGGAGCCACGCCTCAAGAGCCCCAAGGCCCCACCCTGACCCCGCCCAGGCTGCAAGAAAACCCAGCTACCAGCCCCACAGCAAGGTGAACTATCCACGTGGACAGGGCAGGGTGCAGGTGGCTGAAGAAGGCAGACAAGCAAGAACAGGGCATGCCTTTCACTAGATCCTGTAAGCCTTTCGTATTGCATGAATGTCCTTCCCTTTCCAGCATCCTTGGACAGGTCCAGATAGAAACTGTGCACCTCTGACATCGAACTGGCCAGGGTTATAGGTTTCGAGGGCACCAAGGACCAGGAAGGTCCAGATAGGAAGCCTGGAAGAAGCCTGTTTATTGCTTTCACGGGTTATCAGCCATGAAAGGCGAAGGACTGGAGAAGAGCCTGGTGGCTTCTGATACTGGACCCTATCTTCTCAGTCCCCCCCTCCCCACAATCTCCTATCAAAATGAAAGCTGAAAACCACCTGCTCATCTGGGATGAGACTCTCTCTCCAAGCCCCGTCATCGAACACCCTACCTGCAATGTACCGGATCTCTGGCAGACACATCATCAGATCTGGGAACCGATTTGGCTGGTGTGGGTACTTGAACTCCATGAAATCTTGGCAGACATACCAATACCGTTTGTTCAGCTGCTCCAACTGGGATGCATTGGACAGACCTCGGATATCTGAAATGGGTAGAAAATCCATCTTGCGAATGTGAGATGGAGCACGGCGACCGCTATCATCCTGCCTGCCCAATCAGGTGTCCCCAGGAGGAGGAAGAGGAGGAGCTAAAAGGACTCCAAGAACCAATTCCTGCGCCACCATCTGACTGGTGGCCAACACCTCCACCTACGGAGAACATTCACTTCTGGCAGGGCTGGAGGGCCTATGGTGAGACATCAGATCCAGCTTGAATGGCCAATGGTGAAAGAGAAAGCCCAGCAAAAGCCAAATGGCTGCAGACTCTTCACCCTCGGCTTAGCCTGTGGTCTTCAGGCAAGGGCAGTGCCCGTGAAAGCTCCTGAACCCATGCAAGCCCAACTCATGGCCATGAGATCCCAGGGAGGGTTACTTTTTCTCCTCCTCAAAAAACAGATGGAGCACAGAAGAGGAAGCTGGAAGAGTTTTCAGACCAGGAGAAATGGGTAGGCATGTGCCAAGGAACAGGTCCCCTCCAAACTGCCCTGAAGCACACGCCCCAAATGTGAGCATTTAAAAATACTATCTATCCCCATACCCTCCACACATCCCCTAAAAGCCAAGGCTGCTTTCAGTGGTTCGGAATCCATTTCCCAAAAGAAAAAGAAAAAGGAGGCATTTCCCTCTCCATCTCTGGTAGCTCTAGGAGAGAGAAGGAACCAACCGTCTGTCACCTCCATGAATGCAGGTAAACATGGTTGCCTTTCACAGGAGCTGCTGGCAACCCGAGCCACCTTCCCTGGTTTGGAGAAGGCAGTGCCTCTCCAAAGAAAAGCTGGGCTTTGCCATTGGCGAGGAGTGCCTGAGCAGATGGATGATTCCAATTCCCATATTCTGGAGAAATCCCCCCCCTCTTTCCCTGAGTACAAGACCAGCGGACTCAAACCTATGGAAACGCTTGCTCCGGGGAGCCTACGATGGTCAGAACAGGAGCAGGAGGGCTGCCAGTTTCACTTAGCATTGATACCCTTGCTGCTGTGCAGGTAGAAAAAGAGCTGGCACTTGTTCTTTTGTGGTAGAAACTTTGCCCTCGCCATTCCCCCCCCTCCACCACCAGATTTCTGCAAGACCCTGCTCCCAGTGAGAGAGAGATGCGGAGTGACGTCTGTTCCAGCCTTGGGGCTCACGCCAAACAGGCCGTGAAGAACAGGGATGTCAAGGAGAAGACAACCCCCGTGGGAGCAGGAAGGGAAGCGCTGTGTTTTCCTCACCTTGATTAAGGAAGTTAATGGCTTTCATGCAGGCATATTCCTCATTGCTGACTTTCAGCTGACTAAACTTGCGGTATAGATAGATGAGCCGTTCGATCACCTCCATTCCTTCTTCGCTGAACCTGGAGAGACAAACGAAATTCTTCAGCATGTCACTTTCCAGCTCCTCTGACCCAGGGATGGCCCAGGTCGACGCCTCCGGCCTACGGAGACGATGCTCTGTTCTGCATCCGATGTACAAAGACGGACTCAGAAATGGCAACCGAAAGCCAACGCTTGGCAGAACAGAAAGCACCTGGTGAACCGGGGGGGAGGCTGGTGGGCCACAGGAGAACACAGCTTGCCAGTGGTCCGTGCGCACTAGCGTCTGCATCGTTCTGTTCAATGTTGGAGCTGCTCCTGAGGGACAAAGCAGGACGTTCTTCAAATGGAGTCATTGGCCTATGAAATCTGCTTCCACCCAGAGGGAAGCGAGAGCCACAAGCCTGGGTAGTTTTAAGAAACCATTAGATAGATCCATGGAGGTCAGGTGTATCAATGGCAAGAGAGCAGGTGAAAGTTTTGCTTTTGCCTTCTGAAACTGGGGGGGGGGGGCTTGTGAGTCAGAACGCTGGACTGGATGGGCTGTGGCCTGATCCAGCAGGTCTTCTCTTACGTTCTAAGGAGTTTCTAGAGCACCAGCTGGTTAACCTACCTTTCCCAACTTTTTAAATGCACCCTGAGTCTTGGCTGCTCTTTTTCAGGCTAACCTAGGGTTGTCGTTGTGCCTGAGAGGGCCAATGGAGCAGAGAAAGAACAAGTGGAACGCTGAGAAACTCTGAAGAATTGGGAAAAAATGCCCCTGGGCTCAGTTCTCGGCTGAGCTAGACCTAGGCCAGTTTGGTCTAGTGGTTAAGGAGCTGGACACTTATCCGGGAATACGGTGTTTGATTCCGACCTCCTCCACAAAGCCAGCTGGGTGACCTTGGGCGAGTCACAGCTCTCTTCTGAGCTCTCACGGCCCCACCTACTTCAGAGGGTGTCTTTTGTGGGGAGAAGAACAGAAGGTTTGTCAGCCGCTTTGAATACCCTTAAATGGGTGAGAAAAGCGGGGCAGAAAAGCCAACTCTTCTTTTTAAGAGCCTGGTGCACTGAGCATCCTCCATCTGACTGGACGCAATGAAGTGGCCAACCTTTTGCTATGCCTTGTCAGATTCTCGCTGTGCAACGCCAGAGGGCCCTTTGCCCAGTTCCTCCATCCGGCTGCACCGGCCAGCCCACGTGTTTCCTCCCAAGTTGTTTCACAAAACAACACGGTGGAGACATCAAAGCAGGTTGAACCGTAGGTCAGCTCATCGGGAAAGCAATTTTGGACGCGATGAAAGCTGCCTTGGCCAAGAGAGCTGAGCACTGCCCAAAATCCCTTGCTTTCACTTTGCCAGCACGAACGTGGCATCGTGGTCTCCCAACACGTGGCTTCCATCTCTCTCCCTGGCCCCTGGACTCTCCATAACCCCTGGTGCTCGGCCATCTCCCAGAAAAGCGGCCCTGCTTATCGCTGGAGCCCTCACGCCATCCCTCCTGAGCTGGTCAGTTGCACCGGCCCCAATCTCACATTGAGCACAACTCCTGATAAGAGGCCGATTGCACGAAAAGGGCGCTATAAATTTGGTACAGTATTACAGCAAGCCGAGTTGCAAACGGGGGGGGGGGGGGCAGGGAGGGAAGAGGCATGCCTTGATTTAGTGAGGGGATAGGAGTTTCAAGGCAGCTGGAAACGACCACAGGTCAAGGCTCCAGGCGATGGTGAAGACGGGACGAAGATCAAGAGTCGGCATGGGAGAGGCAAAGGTGCCTAAAAATGCCCATGAGCACCGTGGCTCAGACACCCGGGAGAGCCAAAGGCAGACAGGGTAGAAGCCTGCGCCTGAGTACTGAGTTTGGGGCCTTAGGGGCAATTTGGGGGAGCAGGGGACTGTCAGGAAACGGGGGAGAAAGAAGGCCCACAAAGCCAAATATGCTCTGATTTTCCCAGCATGCCACTGGGCAAGCTTAGCTTTGGCAGGAGTCTATTTCTGCAAAGTATCTGTTCCCTGATGAGGAACCAGGGGAGGGAAAGCAATCTGAGCGGGCAAACCAGAGAGAACCGGAGGCCCAGGCGATGGCCTGGGGGTGGGGGGGAGAGGCTCTGCCCCTGCCCCATCTGCCCTGAGCTGCTATCCAAACAAGGCAGCCTGGCACCCTGGAACGCCCTCCTCTTTCCTGATTCACGGGCAGCTGGGTCACGGGGAGCATTCACACGCCGTGCGTCTTGGCCGGTGTCAGGCATGTCAGGGGCCGGGCCAAATTTATGCCACGGAAAACAATCCCCACCTCTGACCCTCGAGGCCAAGGGGGTCCTGTGCTCTGTGATCCAGAGGCAACGTTCATTCCACAGAGCCCAAGGGTGGCAGGCAGGCGCCCCCTTGTTGTAGATTATGTCAGCTCCAAGACAAAACGCGGCCATGCTGCCATCCCTTTCCCCTTGCTCAGAAGGAGAGACAGATGGATTGAGGAAGGGACTTGGAAGAAGAAGAAGAAGAAGAAAAGGAGGAGGATTTTCTACCCCACTTTTCTCACCCATTTGAGAGGACTCAAAGTGGCTGACAAACCTTCTGTTCTTCTCCCCATATCAGATACCCTCTGAGGCAGGTAGGGCTGTGAGAGATCAGAGAGAGGACTCAAAGCGGCTGACAAAGCTTCCTACTCTTCTCACCAAAGCAGAACACCTTGTGAGGAAGGTGGGGCCATTTGAGCTCAGAAGAGAGCTGTGACTAGCCCAAGGTCACCCAGCTGGCTTCATGGAGGAGTGCAGAATCAAACCCTCTATTCCCAGATAAGAGTCCAGCTCACCTGACCAAAGTCCTTATGAGATCCTTCCTGACAAGCCTCCAGATTCAAGGAGTATGGCGGATTTGCAACTAACTGGATGAACGGCCCCAAAGACTGTGTGCTCACTGATGGGTCTGCACCACCCAGTGGAAAGAAAGCAAGGATGTTCCCCAGGGCTCTCCCCTCTGCCCTGTGCTTTTCAACACCTTTACAAACAAGGAAGAGGGCAGAGCTGAGGGACATCTATCCAACTTGTAGGTGACCCAAGTTGGGGGACGGACAGACCGGCAAACACTGGATGGAACACAAACCACACTTCAAAAGAACCTCAAGGCTAGCAGGATGGCGCTGCAGTGGTGGCAAGTGCAAAGTCCAACCCTAGGTGGAAACGTGCTTCTTCTGTGCTCCTGGCTCAAATGACCCCACCCAGAAGACTTAAGAGATCGGAGACTTTCCTTCCAAGTCTTCAAAGTTTCCGGATGGGCTCCGCCACCGCAATACGGACACAGGCCTGGTCACAACCAGCCCCACACAACACAGGACACAGCCACATTTAGTGCTGGCCGCTGCGCAGGAAAAGGGACGTTGTTAAAATGAAGCAGGTACCCAGAAGAGGTATCGGGACGGTAAAAGGTCTGGGATAAAATCCTGCAAGGGACAGTTACAGGAGCTCGGCCCAAATGAAGAGGTCGAGGCTAGACGCTTCTACAGCAGACTACCACAGACAAGCGGGAGGCGATTTCTTCTGTGGTTCCCAAGGGCAGGGCTCTGCCAGCCTTAAAGGAATTAGAAGCCTGGTAGAAAGCGAAGCCCAGGTGACTTCCCATACCCACACCCGGGAGGCCCAGCGTCCCCGCTCACCTGTGGAGCTCGTCATCCGAGGGAGAGTACTTGGAAGTCACGTCGGCCAGGTCCCCAAAGATCTGCTTGCTGTACACCGTGAGGGAAGAGAGCAGGATCAGCTCCTGCCAGGTGGAGCTCAAGAGGCAGGTGTAGTCCTTGATGGACAGTTCGCAGAAGAAAGGCAGCTTCTTGATCCAGGCGATCTGCCGGAAGAGCAGCTCGTCCGCCAGCCGACAGAGCAGGGCAAAAAGCTCAGCCTGCGTCACTTTGTACCTGCGGGAACCACCAAGAGGGGAGTAAGTCCCGTGACCAGAGGAGAGCCACAGACAGCGCGCCCACGGGTGGCCATGGCGGGCAGCAAGCGCAAGAGCAGACAGCAGGGATTGGAGGACATTCAAATCCCATCCTCCTCCTTCCCTGCTGCCTCTTTTCGCTTATTGTCTTGGGACCAAGGCAAGAAGCCCCACTTGCACCAAGACTTGCACCCTCCAAGTCTCTGCCTTCCTGCGCATGGCTGCAGACACAATGCAGAGGCAGCTCAGAGAGCCTCCAGTCTCTTTGAGACGAGGACCAGACTCAAGCCCTCTCTGGCCTGGAACCCCGAACCGGCAAGGAACGGTTTCCACCTGCCACCAAGGCCTCCACGCACCCCATGGCCCGGGCACCTGACAGAAAACAGGGGGTGGTGGTGGCAGGGGTCAAGTCCTCACCCGTCTTCGATCAGCATGGGAGTACCCAGCGGTTCCAGATCCTCCGCAGACACCAGTTGGCTGATGAGAAGACCATGGGACTGCGGGTCAAGACTCCGGGGCTGAGAGGGCAGCAGAGCCGAGTGAGCCGGGCAGCTCAGAAGGTGCGGAAGGTACTGATAGGGTGCGGACACCGGCGTCCCCATATACTGATCCCTGAGTGCAGTAAATCCATTCAGCTCCACAGACCTACTGGAGAAGGCGAGGCACAGTTGAGAGGAGAACGGGGCGCACGGAGGGGAACCGAAGGTCCGCGAGTCCCAAGCAAACCCTCCACCTTCCACTTCCGGCCCGTTGCGGCCACACGAGTCAGAGGGGACTTTCCCACCCATCTCCAACTCTGTCCCGGCGGGGCGCAAGCATTTCGCGCCTCACGAGTCCCACCTTGACGACGGCGTCGAGACCAGGTTGCTCTCGGACAGGCCGTTGCCCGGGAAGCTGTTGTCGCTGTCCCAGTTGTTGTTCCAGGAGATGTTGGCATCGCCTTCAAATTCTTGCCCAGACATGATCCTCTCAATCTCCTCCTCAGAGATCTGCCAGGGAAGAGGAGGAGGGAAACGTCAGTGGACCTGGGATGCTTTGCCTTTTGGAGACCCCCTGACCTCACCTGCATAGCAGGGGGAAGAGTCCCCAGGGTAGAATTCAGGCTCTCACGGGACCTCGCTATCTTTCTAAGGCTGTGTCTAAACACTGGCCGAGAATAAGAGCAATGACTCCAAACGTAGATGGCGGCGAGAGGGTTTCCGTGGGTTATGAGGAGAAGAAGAGGAAGAAGAGGAAGAAGAGGAAGAGTCACCCATTTAAGGGGACTCAAAGCGGCTGACAATCCTTCTGTTCTTCTCCCCATAACAGAATAACCTGAGAGATATGTGGGGCCGTGAGAGCTCAGAAGAGAGCTGTGACTAGCCCAAGGTCACCCAGCTGGCTTCGTAGAGGCAGCCAGAATCAAACCTGGGATTCCCAGGTAAGAGTCCAGCTCCTTAACTACTAGACCAAAGTGGCTCACAAAAGCTATACTAAATATAAAATTGACCAAAAAAGCTCACAATTAGAAGTCAGCTGAACACAGATAATACAGATTACACTACAGAGTGAGTACCAGTGGAGAATAATGTGGATGCAGGATGAAAATGGGCTGCATACAGGATAACTACAGGATGCATACGGACCCGGGGAAGATGCGTACGGGCATCTATGAATAAGTACAAATTCGAATGAAAAATTAAACGAATAGATTCAAATTTGCTTAATTCGAATCAAATTTGGTTAAATTCAAATTTTAAACATTTGAATTGAATTTTTGGGTATTCGATTTGAACTGAATCCCAAAAATTGCATTCATGCACACCTACCGGCCACCACGGCTATGCTTGAGAAGAGGGCTGCTTTTCCCTACAGACAGATGCCTTTATGTCCGTCAGAAAGCTTAGCGGAACGGTCAAGAGCCAAGTTCTTCACGCAGACGGGATGGGGAACGACAAGGTGGGAAGAGACACCGCCTTTTCGTGCCGCGTAAAACTCATCACTCATTTTGCCAAGGAACACTTAGGAATGAGAGTTTTTTTTAATAAAAAGGATGCAATTCTTTTGGAAATTGTTGGTCTTATATGGCAGAAAATATATATACTGATGAGCGTCTTTTGACCGGGTGAGATCCAGCTGCTTCTGGATTGCCAAGAGGCCTGCTTTTTAGCAGTTCTCCTAGGGGTTCCAGGCTAGCCGACAGGTGACTTGCTTTGAAGTGACAGGCGACGTGCTTGCTTTGAAGTGGCTTTGAGGGCCTCAGGTAGATCAGATAAGCAGCGCCAACAGCCAAAGGGCTGCAGGTAAGTTTACTGGGGCAGAAGGGAGGCCTATTTGGCTCTTCTTCCTCATAGCATCCTCCGGGATCACAGACTGGGAAGAGGTTTCATCAAATGCTCCGACAAGCCATTTAAAGTGAGGGTGGGGGGAGCTGGTGGCCGAAACTCCTCTCTGGGGATCCCTTTTGCCAGTAATTTAAGACTAGGCCTCAGAGAGAGAAAAAAAATTGTGATCCGTCAGAAGGATGGATCAGGGCTTTGCAGAAGGTGCTGCCTTCTCCCCTGTCATGCACACGGAGACCATTGGGGGAGTCATTTCGCCGGCTCATTAAAGGACGAGGCGCACGGGGCCTCTCCCCTCAGCGCGAGCAGCCATCTGGAAAGCGGCCATCATTTCTCACTTGTGTGGCAGCAGCAACGCCTGGGCTGAATTACTCGGCATTTTACAAGAAATTTCCAGACAAGCTGGCCGATCAATCAGCCGGACATTTACTGGGCATCCCACTTGAGACAACTGCAGAAATTGCTCTGCGATCACGGGAAGATTTACAGAGCGCTTGGCAGAGACTGGAGGGCTCAGGCTGGTTTAAGGAGGGCAGAAGAGCCGCTCTGGGGGCTGGAGACTGCCGGCTGACACTCAAGATGGCCGGAAGCAGCCAGGCTGAGAGCAAGAAGAGACCTCCTCCCCCCGAAATGGCAACGTTCTAGATCCACGCTCCACCCTCCAGCAACCCAAAGGCCGTGAGGTGGGTGGAGAGCGGTGGGTTTGCTCACCCAGAACAGCAGGGAAAGAAAAGAAGAAACAGCCTTCCCTCCCGGCAGCTTTTGACCCACAGGGGTAGTTGAAGGAAAGCTCGGCTTAACTCTGACTGGGGGCCAAATATATGCTATGTAGACTACTGAGTCCCAGGAACATTTCAGGCTGGCTGGCAAACAGAGTCGGACGCAGGACAGACAAACATCAAGCGAAGGACCCCTGGGCTCAGATGCTCACCTGGACAGGTCCAATGCTTTTATTCCGGCCTCCAGGCATGCCATCTTCGCGGATTGCTGGAAAGCAAACACACATACAATAGCATCTGGTCAGAAGCTGGATGAGGCGCACGGCAGTCACACTTTTGGCCGGCAGAGGACAGCAGACGCACACGTTACTGTGTCGTCCTTCATTTGCTGAAGAGCGTTTATTGTCACACCAAAACAGAGCGTACTCTGAAAAGGGAGCGCTTCCATCTGCCAGGCTGTTGCAGTGGCTGCTGCTCCCCTTTGGCTGCTGCTTGAAGGACTGCAGGCTGACCCCTCTGAGGCAAGGCTCTTGATAGACCAAAGACCCTCAGCACCCAAACTGTCTTACATGCTTGGTTCACGTGAAGATTCAAGGGGCGGCATACAATAAGTTGTCCCCTGGACAGATCCACAAAAGCGACTTGGGGCGTAAGAGGAGCCCCGCTGGATCAGGCCACAGCCCATCTCGTCCACAGTGGCCCACCGGTTGCTTCTGAACTTTCTCAAGAAGAAGACAGAGGCAAAAACTTCACTGGCTCTCTAATCCCTGTAAATGGCCTTGAGAGGCATCCTGCCTGTCTTCCCAACCTGGAAATGGTGCCTAGGCATCTATTTTAAGTAAGAACACAAGAGGTACCCTGCTGAATCAGTCCTGAGCCTGTCTAGTCCAGCATCCTGTCTCCAGCCACTGCTACTGAGCATTCTCAAGCAGAAGATAAAGGCAAAACTCTCCCCTGCTCTAGGATTTCCTGCAAATAGCCTTTAGATGCATCATGAAAACCTAAGAGCAGCCCTGTTGGATGAGGCCACAGTCCGTTTAGTCCAGCATCCCTTCAGAAGACAAAGGCAAACAGACCTTCACCTGCTCTCGACTCCCTACAAGTGGCCTGTAGAGGCATCCTGCCTGCCTCTCCTGACTTCAGTTGAAGAGATCAGACACGCAACTCTTCACGCTGAGAGGGACACCGAAGTGAAACAATAATGGTGCCACTGAGGCTGCTCTGGAAGCAAAGTCCTGCCTGCCTGAACGAAAGGCTGCTGCTGAAGCCAAGGAGGCCATGATCTGGCACGGCTCTTCAAATATTCGCTCCAACTGGAGCAATTCTGCAAGTTCACCAGTCCAGTAAACGAATGTGTGTACAGAAAGATAGAGCGCTGAAACTGAAGAGCTCACCGACTCAAGGGGAGGCCAAACTGACACTCAGATCGGAAGTTATGAAGACTGCGCAGGAAAAAGTCAGGGGCAGCGGACAGAAGGAAGTCTAGCTAGCAGTTCCTGATCAACACAACTGTACCAGTTAGGCTCAGGCCAGAAAGGCTTCCAGAAGCTGGCAGGAGGAGGAACTTGAAATTAGCTGTTTGCAAAGCCTCCATCTGAGTCCCCCAGCTGGGTGCAACTCCAGTCCCTCTAGCGGTTGTGCTGAGGAATGGTCCCCATGAGAAGGGAACGGTCACTCTGGCGCCTAGCCCAGGTGACTTCTTTTACAAATCGTGTTTTTGTTAGGGAGCCGTGTGGGGGCCTGAGGAAAGGGGTTTCATTTGTATCCAGGGTCTCCCTATACCATAATATTCTCCCTCAAAGTGTGGCTGCCGGAATCCCTGACACCACGCATGGGGGAAAAGGTTCCCAGAAGTAGCTACAATCATTTTGCAATGACTACTTCTCCTTGCAAGCTCTTCCACTCACCACATCTAAACTTGGCTGGACTGGGAGCATGTCTTAGCTTGGAGGTTACTAGTTACACTATGAAATCTTTGTATAGCCAGTGAATTGAGGATGCCTTTGCAATCTTGCCTTAGAGGCAAGATTAGGCCTAGAATGTATTTAGATTCCTATTATATATCTCCCAGAAACTGAAAGTTTTATTTTCAGGCCCATTTTCTCATGGCTAGTGAGCCAGTTTGGTCTAAGAAGTTGGACTCTGATCTGGGAATACCGGGTTTGATTCCACCCTCCTCCATGAAGCCAGCTGGGTGACCTTGGGCTAGTCACAGCTCTCTTCTGAGCTCACACAGCCCCACCTTCCTCACAGAGCATTTTGTGGTGGGCAGAAGAATAGGAAGTTTTCTCAGCCACTTGGAGTCCCCTTAAATGGGTGAGAAAAGTAGGGTAGAAAAACCAACTCTTCTTCCTCCTCCTCCACGAAGCCAGCTAGATAACCTTAGGCTAGTCACAGCGCTCTTTCTGAGCTCTCACAGCCCCATCCACCTTATAGGGTGTCTGTTGTGGGGAGATTTCATGTTAGCCAATTGATAATATCCAGCTTGGATTGAGTCTTGTCACTTTATATTTACTATCATCAGTCAGACTGCACACACACTGGGCTTTATTTGTAATAATCCTAATCTATATATATATATATTTTAAAAGTATAGACTCTCCACCTGCAAACCCAATTAGCTTTCCCCCTTCCCCTACTCAGCAGTCTGAATTCTGATCCAGATGTTCAACTTTTGACCAAGGACTGGTGCTTACAACATCCTGCAAATAACTATATGGACAAAAGGAGGAGTGTTATGTACTCGTCTAGTGATTTTAAGTCAGCTTTGGATTAAGGGGTCTGAAGTATGTTAGCAAGCTCTTCAATTCACTGAAATGGTTTCATATTCATTAAAAAACCTCTGTGTTGTACCTATATGATAGTCTTCTGCAATCCATAAGGGCACATGACTAATTCATCAGAACATAAGGATGCGGAGAGCTTTGGCTGGACATTGTCATGCAAACCTCCGTATTAAAAAAGTTCCAGTGCTTGCTAGGAAACCTGCTGTGCATAAATGGCAGGGAAATGGGATCCCTTTTGGACACAGGCAATATAAAGAACTGGGCATGGTTTTCCAGGCAAGCGGCAACTGAAAATAGCATACTGATTGTGTTGTTAAGAACACTATTTTGAGGTTTTTCCCCCCACTACCTGTGGAGGGGATAGATTTCTCTCAGCTTCTATAAAAGGGTTCTTGACTATGTTTTTACCCCAGATTCTGAGATCAGAGACGTTTTCGCACGGGGCTGAACGGAACGCGGAAAAGACAGCTGTGGACACGTCATCCGCATTGCCCGCGCGCGGCTTGTGTTCCGACGTGTCCGCAGCTGTCTTTTCCGCGTTCGAAATGTAGAGCACTTTAAACTGCTCTACACGCGTTCCAACGCGGACGAGCCGCCCGCAGCCGTTCGGGAGCAGAAGCGTTCGCGCCTGCTTCTGTCTCCCGAACGGCTGCGGGCGCGCCTCCGACGCCGCGCGGCTTTGACAATCAGCTGTTTGTCAAACAGCTGATTGTCGATCTGCCTCCGCGGCTGTCTGCGCGCCCCTGGCCGGCGTTTGCCGGCTAAGGCAGCTTCGGGCGCTTTGAGCATTCGCACCCAGACGCTCCGGAACGCGTTTACACGCGTTCTGGCGCGTCTGTGTGTGAAAGGGGAAAGCGCCCGGAGCTGCCTTAAGCTTTCCGCCTGAACGCGTTCCATTTCGAACGCGATGCAGTGCGGAAATGCCTCAGAGCAGCCTCCGCAGAAACTACAGCTGACTTTACAGAATTAAATCGAAGTTCCTCAGAAATATTTTCTGTGCTCCTTGTTGTGTGCCTATCATCAGATTGTGGCCTGATGCAGGTTTACTCAGCCTGGTGACATATTAGACATTTCTGGTTAAAGTTGAATTTGCTCCTGATATGTTTAGCTCCTTTGGTTTTTTTAATGGAAAAGCTCATGTTCTACAGCTTTATGCCTTAATATTTACCTTTTTCTTGGTTACAATAAGAAAAGCGACAGAAGGCCTCGGGTTTCAGCACAGGTAAGGCAGCTTTATACACCTTGCTCAAGCGCGCCCCCTACTGCTTTCCTGCAGAAAGGCACAAAGAGAGCCCCCTGCAGGCATCCCTTTCCGGTTCTGTCTTCAGAGAACACCCAGGCCAGAGATAGGAGCAGCAACACTTTGCTGTTCAGGCCCCTTTGAGGCCACGGTATGTGCTTTCAGAATCTGCTTTTACCTGAGGCTTGTATACCTACCCTATCGTTTAATGCAAGCTGTCTTATTGCACGTGTCTTATTGGCAATAGCTTTTCTCCCTTGGGGCTTAATCACTCACACCTGCTCAACATACACCTGCCCTGCAATGTTGGGTATAACTAAGACTAAGTTGTCCTTATGCTTTTGTTACAGTGTTAGGGTGTTAAGAGTGTTGCAGAGTTGCTGTATTATTGAATTGCTTTCTAGTTACTCTGATGTTTGTGTTAACAGAGATAACTGAACATTTACTGTAACCATTACGGGTCTGTTTATGTCCAAGAGATTGAGGCTGAATGTTAAGCTATGCAATATTTTCACTTCATACCTACATGCAACTGTTTCTCCTTGGTTTGTAGTGTTATACTTGCACGCCCTGAAGAATAAAGCACCTTCCTTTTGGAAAGAACCTGCAGTGTTTGTCTTGTTGGACGTGATCTCAGGAGAACGAGCTTCTCTGTGCATGAGCTTTCTGCTCCTCTGCAATAATCTCTGTCTGCATTGCCAGAGATATACAAAATATTCTCAAGATGGCAGTGGCAGAGCAGCCTCAGTTGCCAAATGTACGCTACGTAGGCCTCTTGGGTTTATACCATCAAGAGCCCTCCAAACTGTGCCTGAGACGTAAAGTATCATAAAAGCGGAGTCCCACCTTCCTCGTTGCAAGAGCCAAGCATCCAGCACTTTTCCTTCTCTATCGCATAACACTAGAACCAGGGGGCATCTATGAAGCTGATAGGAAGGAGAGTCAGATCAGAGAAGGGGAAGGATTCCTTTACCCAGAGGGTCATCGGTCTATGGAATTGGCTGCCGGAAGAGGTGGTGACAGCAACCAGCCTATACGTCTTTAAGAAAAGGTTAGATAAATTCATGGAGGACAGGTCCATCAGTGGCTGCTAGAATGGATTCCAAAGTACATCTTTCAGGCTGTGGGGGACAAGTAGGATATTTCTAAGGCCATTTGCTGGGATTCGAGAGCAGGAGAAGGTCCACCCTTGTCTCTGCTTGAGATGCCCATAGGCAATTGGCGAGCCACTGTGTGAGACAGGATGCTGGACTAGATGGTCTGTGGCCTGATCCAGCAGGGCTCCTCTCCCTTTATGGATGACAGATGTATCAATGGCTCCTAGAATGGATGCCTATCTACATCATCCAGGCTGGGGGGACAAGTAGGAAGCCTCTAAGACCATTTGCTGGGATCTGAGAGCAGGAGAAGGTTTGCCCTTGTCTCTGCTTGAGATGCCCATGGGCAATTGGTGGGCCACTGTGTGCGACAGGATGCTGGACTAGATGGCCTGATCCACAGGGCTCCTCTTAGGTTCTCTTACATTCCCCATTCTACCACCTTCACAGCCATTCTATCAGGGGAACGGGGAGGTAACCTAACAATATCTGGAGCAACACAAAACCTGCAGGCTTCTTCCTAGCTATTAACAGCCCTAGAAACAACAATCCTCCACTGCCTGACTGTTTTCTAGGCTCCAAATGAACTAGGGATGTGCACAATTTCCCTCCCCCTCCAGCGCGGGCACGTGCCTTCCTCAGGTAAACAGTCAAAGAGCCGGGGGTCCCGAGTCGGTACCTTTCCGATTCATTCCCATCTGGAGGCACTTGAGCAGCCGGCAGTACTGGCACCGGTTGCGCTCCTTGCGGGACATGACGCAGTTCTTGTCGCGGCTACATCGATAGACTCGCTTGTTGCAAATGCTCCGCTTGAAGAACCCCTTGCAGCCCTCGCACGAGATGATGCCGTAATGCAGGCCTGTGGCTCGGTCTCCACAGATGAGGCAGGTGCGCAGGTCCACTCGGTCATCTGCAAGAGGAAAGAAGGAAGGAAGGAAGAAGCCACAGGTGAGTCTCAAGAGGGAAAATGGGATCGTGTGCACATGCAGTCACCCTGCTAAGAACTTTGAGGCAGCCGACGGCCAGTGGAAGTCCTTTGGGCAAAGAGAACATCATGATGCACCCCAATGAATGGAAAAGAAAGAAGGGCTTGTGGTTCAAAGGCAAGGCAAGGCCTTCTGGGGAGTCCAATAGAAGGAAGGGACACACACAGAGGGGGAAATGGACCCCCAAAAATCTCTGGCATTGTGGAAACCAAAGGCTTGAGCCCAGAGAAACAAATATGTAACCTCTGCTACACAGATATAAAATCAGCCTGTCCGAAGCAGCTTTGCCAGCCAACAGACAAGCACTACCTAAGGTAACAGAGCTGGTCAACTCATCTGTCCCTGCCTGCCGCCACCACCCCCTCAGCCCCCCAGTAAGGCAGCTTCTAGGTCAGTGATGGCGAACCTTTTGAGCTCAGTGTGTCAAAATTCACAAGAAAACCTAGCTTAACTCGGCTGCTGTGTCACATCTAGAAATATCCATAATTTTGTGATATTTGTAGCTCTAGTAAAAAAGTTATATTTCTGATATATGTATATTATTAAAAGCAAAAACAAATAATTCTTTACGTTAGTGACTTTTGTTGCTGAATCTTCAGTTGGAAGTTGGTATTTCGTACACTTCAAGAACAAGCAAGCACTCCATGCCCAGGTGCCAGGGTGACCATGTGTGTCACCCAAAAGGGCTTGGCGTGTCACCTGTGACACGCGTGTCATAGGTTGGCCACCACCGTTCTAGGTAGAAACAAATTCAAGTAACTCCACCAACCACTGAGAAGGGGGTGCACCCGAATTGTCAGAAGTACAGCCATCAATCCTAACTGCACGCACACTTTGCAATGCAAAACCGGAGCAAGCAACTCCGCAACGGCTTTGCTGTTTTGGATCCAACACAATCTCTTACTTCAAGGAAGCTGACAGAAGTCACAGAGTCCTCAGATTCTCTCCGGACAAAGGTGCCACGGGTCTTCCTCGCACATTAGGAATTCCAGCAAAGCTAGTGGGCCCGGCCTGTGTTGTGCTGCCCTTAGCCTACATCTCTCCATTTTTAAAATGTCCTTTCCCACAGATCACCACTGCTCTTGGGTAAGGGAACTAAGTCCAGCCACCTGGTAGGCTGGCGGGAGATAAAACCAACCCCACTGGAAGGTTGGCTTGGCAGATAGAGGCAAGGTCAATTTAATCCCCGGAGGGGACTTGAAATGCAATGACACAGCACCACAGAAGGAACGACAAGGCGGTTTTCTAAGATCAAAGAGTCAGGGGCAGAGAGACCCACCCTTTTCACGAAAGGCAGCAGAAAAACGGGACTCAAGACTTCACTTGCTCAACTTTGGGGGAGTTTACAGTGTTCATTAGGGAGGTTCCGTTTTGAACAAGAACAGCCTTTAAATAGACAGATGTTTTTCCCCATTTCCTCCACACAAATTCTTGTGACTTCATCTCCAAAACAAATGGCTTCAGTTACATTCGCACAAAGGCAAACTGTGTTAGACTCGGGGCAGGGAACAAACCCGGCGGACATTTGCAAAGGAAACCAGGAAATAACACTCTGTATAAACGGTATTCGCTATGAAACTGGAGCTGAAGCTGTTGGAATTCAAATTTTGCCTGCTACAGTCAGCTACTAGGGGTGTACACGAATGCAATTTTTGGGATTCGATTCAAATCAAATACCCAAAAATTCAATACGATTCGAATCTTTAAAATTTGAATCTACCCAGATGCAGTTCGAATTAAGCAAATTAGAATCTATTCACTCCAATTTTCAATTCAAATCCGCACCTACAAATGTCAGCACTACAGAATGCCAATGGCTGTGGATGCCTCAGATCCAATGCCAAGCGAGCGGAAGCCCTTCTCCTCAAGACTTGGCTAGGTGCAGGGATCGCAGACAGCCAAGAAGTCTGTTCATCAAACTAAGCCCAGGGGATTAAGGGAAGTCCTTGCTGGCAGGAGAGCTCCTGCCCGCCCTTCTTTGCTCTCAAGAGTTCTCCGCTACCGAGTGTCTTCTTCACTAAGGCCAACCCTTCGCAGTCACGAGTTGCATAATCTTGGTATTTAGTTATCTGATGTGCACAGAAAAGGAGGGATTAGGAGTCCTCTCTGGGTGGGATTTGTCTCTTCAACAGTCTCCTGCTCTTTCCCTTCCTGCCCCCACTCCGATTCCAAGCAAGGCCATAAATCCTGAACGGGCTTGCCGGGGGAAGGGAGTCAATTGGACGTGCAGAAGGGACCAGAGGCCCTATTCACTGGCAGAGGTGAGAAGGGAAGGATCACACCCTCAGTCAAGACCCATGGCTGCACTCAAGCGATGGCTGCTCTGCTACGACCCTCAAAAGCTGGGCAGAAAGCTGTAAAAGTTCCCGAGAGCGACAGCTGCGCCAAGTTGGTGAAGTTTTTAAACTCCTCCTGGAAAAACGGGAAGGGAAATGAATGCGGCGAAGGCATCTCAAAGGACAAGGAGCTGTAGGTTTCTTCAACTATACACAAACACACGTGAATCCCCAGAACTGGTGTGGGAAAGCATTAACCACCCCACGCACGGGACTTGGATAAATACAGTCAGACCCCCGTATCCAGTGATTTAGTAACTACGGTTTCAGTTAACTACGGTTACCGGATCAGCCCACCCCAACCCCTGTGGGTGCCATAAGGCAAAAGCATCCGGAACTGGAAGGCATATTTCAGGCTCCGTAGAGAGTTGGAAGAGACGTCACCAGAGAGATGCCACTGGAGGCCATCCCAAAATGTAAGAGGGCGCATGGGGGGCAGGCAGGAGGTGTCCAGTGGCTTTGCATGCCTACTCCAATGCTCTCTGGAGGCCAAAATAGGCCTTCCGGAGGCCAGAAAAGCAATTCGGGTTCTGGGATTGCACAACCCCAGAACCGGAAGGCCTGTTTGTAGTTATCCACGGTTTCAGGTAACCACAGTGGGAGCCAGTATTTATCCCCAGCGGATAGGGGGGTCCGACTATAGCTTCATTTTAAAAATGGGTGCCATCCACCTTGCAGAAACCCAGGGACTAGCTCCACATTTCCACCCCAACGGAGCCGAAGTGAGTTTTTCAACCTGGAAAGCGACAACTACCTTGTTGCCCTGGCTGGTCCTTGGGGAGACATGCGAAAGCCCAAGAGACGCTGGTTCCCATCTACAGGATTTCTGTTTGCTTATATGCACCCTTGACAAAATGGCCACCCCAGAGGTAGCCGTGACCTCACTTAGCCTTGACGTCTTTACCCAGTTGTGGGATACCTGAAGGTGGCGGAGGGGAGGAGACGTTCTTAATGGATGCCGAGTAGTTGGCACTTCCTGGGCTCAGGTTTGCAGGTAGCAGGAACACCAGCACCAAGAAAAGCCCCAGAAATGTGTGTTCCACTCGGCTCTACAAGGCTTGAGTTGGGGTGGGGTAGGAGAAGCAGGGAATGCTTCAGGGGCTTTGTTCTCCTCCAAACAATTGGAAATGGCTTTTGCTGAGCCATCTCTCCAGAAGTGGCAAAAGCAGAGAGAAGGGGAGGGGGATTCCAACCTCATCTTGAACTCTGAAGAACCAAAGTGGCTTCTCCCTGTGTGTAAACCCTCTTCTTCCTGACCAGGCTTAAGAGTGTCACCCTAGCAAGCTCCAGCCAATTTTGCAGACAGACGCACAAGTCACCAAACATCTGCACAGCTTTTCTGCTAATGTTCTACGGTTCAAGAACTTGTTGTTCAAAAAAGTTAGATATTCCACAAAGGCAGGGGCCTCGATTTTATTGTCCCTAGCCCTCAACGTCCCAAGAAATAACATAATAAAAGGAATGAACTTTTAGAATTAGTACACAATCTTTTTTTTTTTTTTTTTTGTCTCAATGCCATTCATATGAGGCAATGCAATGTTTGCAGATGCTTCAGCCTGTCCGTAGGCTGGTTTGAGCTTTGGGGACAGAGTTTTGAGCTGGTTCCAAGGAGATAACCTGTTTCCCCTAAAATAAGGCAGGGTCTTATACTAATTTTTGCTCTTAAAGATACGTTAGGGCTTATTTTCAGGGAACGTCTTATTTGACCACGAACAACAATCTACATTTACTCCAATACAGTCGGGTCATCGTCTTCTGGAAAGTCATCCAAACCCTGAATTCCACTGTGAATTTCTTGTGACTCTATTTCCTTTGCACCACTGGTCCCAAGTTCTCACATCTAGCAATGGCACTTTCCTTAAATGGGCACCTCTTGTCCACGTAGCCTGCTCGTAGCACATAGGCAACACAACTGTCAATGATTTTATCCTATGAATTCTTGGTTTTGAGTAGGGCTCATATTTTGAATAATATAAGAAGTCTGAAAAATCATGCTAGGGCTTATTTTTGCGGAAACAGGGTACTTTTTCCAGTAAGTGTGGGATCGCCAGGAAGCAGGAAAACCTGAGAGCTCATCAACCAGACTCAATGCTACATCATCTGAATACATCATAGCTAACTAGTGAAGTAACTTCAGCTGATATGGGGGTACAAAGAACTTCTGCACAGAGTCCTTTGGACGGGCGTGTTTCCATTTCACCGGACCCCTCTGATCTAGTCAACATTGAGAACGCTCCAAATTCTGAACAGATTTGTGGCGTGTTGGTTTTTTTAACAACATGATGTAAATCCTGCTTTTACAGCTGTGGTTATTAAAATAAGATCTCAAGAAGGATAGAGACATTTATATTATTTTCATCACTTGCCGGAAAAGTGATTCTAATTGATTTAAAATTTTGCTTTGGTTATGCTTCGAAACGGAATACATTAACTCTGCCGTTTCTAAATGCTGTGAGCCCTTGACTTTAAAAAATGGTAATAATCAATTCATTTTACATTCTACAAAGCAATTATCATCCCAAAGGGCTGACCTCTAATGCACATTTGAAGAGAGAAATAGTATGCTTCTCACCATCACCAGATGCTCCTACTGGTCCATTTTTCTTTGATTTTTACTTCCTCCAAACCCTCGCAACTCAAATTAAGTCAGCTGAGGCGAGGAATTAAAACAAAACCCCAGTCCTCGAAGCAAAGCCACCATGTTTTGTACAGGGGCTGGAGAAGAGCATGGGGAATCATGCCTGGGGACAAACCCATAAATACTGAAATGACTCCACCAGTGCTGCTGAAAACCAGATTGTCATAAAGTGCAGCAGGTCTTCACGGTGTGGTGGCAACGAAGCCTGAACTGTATCAGGCAGACCTGGCAAAGTTTCCACCTGAGGTGACAGGTAGCAGAACTCCTAATCCCACTGGGGAAGGCAGCAGCAGTTCTTTCCTCCGTCTGGGGGGCTGCCCCTGCACCCAGGCATCTCTGTGCCAGAGTTCTGATGCGCAAGTGACGGCCCAGCGTACAAGGCAAAGGACCCAAAGAGCACAGCTCCACATGGGCACCGGTTTTGTCCCAGGATCCTACGGCCACCTCTGTCCATACATCCTCCCAGGCTTTGCTGGCACAGGACTTCCAGAACTTTGTCTGTGGAGTTGGAGGTGGGATTTGGAGAAATACTAGAAAACCTTTTGCCAAGATCTGTCAGTTCCATGAATAAAAACTGCAGCAGTAAGACAGGGGAGTAGGATGAGGAGAAGAGTTCTAGGGGCCCACTGGTCTTCCATCTCGCTTCTTCTCCCTCTGTTCTGGAGATCCTGGCCTCCCAGGTCCAACCATTGGGACTCCCCTCCCTTTCTTGCGTTCTTTGAGCAGCAGCTTTTTTGGGGGTGACCCAACTCCAAGCGCCCTGAGGCCAGGGTCCACTTAAGCCATTCCCATACACACCGTGAGCAAGGTGGAGACAAAACCAGCAACCCCATATGAGGACAATTTTGTCAAAACCGGAAGGGATCAGATTCTCACCAGAACCCAAGGGTCACACACAGGTGCCTTCACTGAACCTCACCATGGTCTGACCGTTTGAAACCTTCAGGATGCTTGGAAAGAAGAAGAGGAGAGTTGGCTTTTCTACCCGGCTTTTCTCACCCATTTAAGGGGACTCAAAGCTGCTGGCAAACCTTCTGTTCTTCTCCCCACAACAGACAGGTAGGTGGGGCCGTGAGAGCTCAGAAGAGAGCTGTGACTAGTCCAAGGTCACCCAGCTGGCTTCATGGAGGAAGGCAGAATCAAACCTGGTATTCCCAGATAACAGTCCAGCTCCTTAACTACTCGACCAAACTGTCTCAGCTGAAAGTTGCCAAGAGTTGCCTGGACTGAAAGCTGCTCTTGCAAAGCTCCCTGGTGCGGCCGAACCTTTTTGTTTTTAAACGATCTGAACAGCCACTTGAAAGCATTTTGCGGTCCTAACTCTGGGATCACAGAAGAGGAAGGAATGCCTGTGCCCCCCATCTGATTCCCTATCTCCACCTGTACCTGGGCATCCTCAACCCTAAAAACAGAAGGGACGATCGAGATTCCCTTTGGGTGGGGGCCCCTATGGGGGAATTTCCAAGGGAAAAAAAGAATCCCCCTCTGGGATTTCCTTCCAGTGCCACTCACAATGGCTGCTGGTCAGCAGCAGCCCATATTGATCTCTCTACCCCCAACCCCCATCTCAGAGGAGGGGGAAGGGGGGGAAGAGCTTACGAAACTCCTGGGCTTCCTGCTTGGTGAGTGACAAAGCTGAAAAGCCTGCTTGCTTCCCCAACCATCCCATAGTAAAGAAGGCCTGCAGAGAATTAACCCTCTGTGAGCTGGAAAAGGCACAGCTGGGAGAGGTGGAAAACTTCAGTCCGGTGCTTCCCCCATCGCTCTTTTCTTCTTCTTCTCCCACACCGCGGCCTCCGAGCGAAAGAACAGCCTGGGGGGAGCCCTCCTCTCCAGAAGAACCTCCTGCAGGCCGGCACTTTTCTCAAGAGTCTCTCCCCAAGCCGTGCCCAGCCGCCACAACTCCTCGGGGGCTCTGCAAAAGCCCGCTGCAACAGTCACACAACTTGGATCAGAGCCTCCCACAGATCTCAAGCTGCCTCTGGGCTCAACTTTTAGTGGAGCCCAGGATGCGTTTTGGCTAAACTCTCACCGGAAAGGATGTCGCTTTCTTTGGAACTGAATCCTCGGAAGTATCAACTTGCCAAAGCAGACCCATCCCAACACCCACCAGGTGGATTTCTAAAAAGAGCCTGTGAAGAAGACATGCGCACAATCAGGCAAATATTCCTGCGCCCAACGTAGCCGACTTATTTCCGTCCCAATTCTTCCCAATGCTTTCTCAGACCCCAAGGGCTCGGCCGTCGCCTGTGAAGAATCTGGTAATGCTAATTTGGATTCTATTTTTTTTCCTGGTTAAGCAAGCATGATTTGGACTTTTTCCAGTTTCCAGTTTAAGCAAGCGAGCACTCCAAAAAGAAAGTGGGAGAGGTAAGAAGAGATGTGATGTCACGTTCTGCCACATGGAAAGGAGAAGAAAGGCAGCATGGGGAGGTCAGAGAAGACGCAGCAAGGCTAGCTGGATAGGCCCCACCAGGGCCTGGCCACAAACAAAAGCAATTAATGCCCCCCTGCCCCCTCTTTCTCATCAGATTAACCAAAGGCAGAAAACTATTAAGGGGGGGGAGACAACTGGGGAGGGGACTCTGTGTGTTTTTTCTTGTGCAAGCTTCAGTTGTAAACTTTTTGCCAGCTGCTATTCCCTATCAGAAGGCCTCATGAACATCCACCAAAACTGGACAAGATAAAAACATCCTCAAAAGTGCCTTTTCCCAGCTGTCAGCAAAGCAAGCCAAACTTGCAACAAATTCCCAATATTTTGAAAGCAATCTACAGAGTGTTTGCAAACAGGAAGGAGCAGAGAGGTGTCCTGGGAATTTTAAAACCAGAGGAAAGCAACTTCTGGAACTAGCCCCCCCCCCCCCGCCACACACACACACACCTCTGGCCCTCCCAGCCGGCCGTTACCTTCCCACGTCTCCATTTCATGCTTCACCCCATGAAGAGGCCGGGGAGCAGGGGAGCTCCTCTGTGCCGTCACGGCCCCATAACCAGCCGCTCAGCGTTGCCGGCCACAACTGCCACCCTCCTCATCACCGGCGGTCAGTTTACAGGCCAGTCACGTGATGCAAAAGTTCAAGCCCTAAGGTCACAACTTGTAAGACTCCAGAGAGGAGGAGGAGGAGGAGGAGGAGGAGGAGGAGAACAAGAGGTCCTTCAACAACACAGCTGCCCAACCATCCTTCCCCAAACTGGGCTGTCTGCACAGGAAAGCCTCGGATTCTCTCATCCTGCTACATCCGGTGGGATTTAACACACCCATGCAATCAATCCCAGGGTTTCTTTCAACCAAGGTGGAGAGAAACCCCATGAGGACACCAGCACCACCCTGCTGTTCTCAAGACGCTCCAAATCATTCTGTACTTTTTGCTCACGGCCCAATTCAGCAAGGCCCCAAGCGTGCAATCTTAGGACTCCCTTGACTCACTGCCTCCACAACGTGTACTGCCCGGAGGGGAGGCAAGACGGCAAGCAGGTCTCCGAGGAAGGCCAGAGGGCTCCCCAAAATGGGCCTCGTACGGATTTAAGCACGCATCCCTCCCTTGTTTCACCTCCCCCAAGACACATTTCGCCCTCGCAAATTACCTTCCATAAAGGTGGCCTCTGGCTTTGTCCAGGTCCTGCCGCCTTCAGGAGTGTAGCCCAGCATTGAGCCGGGCTGGCTGGCGAAACATGTCAACAAAGCGGCAAACCTCCCTTGTGTGCAAAAAAAGCGGAGACGTTACAAGAGCAACCAGGCCTTCGGAGCAAAGAGCGGAAAGCAAATCCAGCCAGGCCTGCCTGCCTGCCTGCCTGCCTGCGGAGGTTCCAAAGCAGGGGGCCCAGCACAGATCCTGCCCTGGATGAGGCTGCCTGCCTCTCGCCTTTTATTCAACTGAGCCAAACATGGCACCTCCTAAAGCATTCCACACCCCAGCAGAGGGGACCGGGCTGGGCGAGTGATTGATCAGGGGACGGCCTTGCCATTGGATGGCAAACATTTGCTCGGCGGACCAATGGGGCCCGCGGATCTCGGTTTACAGGCTTGGCTGAGGCCTCGTAAGCCGCAAGACGATTAAGCCGGGAGTAATTCCCCTGGTCAAGTGGGTGGGGGGAAGAGAAGGTCTGATGGGTTTCCTCAGAGCTCGGACCGAAGCCTGGATTATGGGCTTCTAAGCGCCCTCTCAACAAGCGGCGAGAGCCAGGAGGTACGAAAAGGAAAGGGGGAAACGCACAGCTTGCCCTGCGCTCCTGGTTTTTTCACAAAAAGCCTGCCCCAAAGGCATTTGCATTGTGCTTCGTCTCATGCAAAGTGGCGCTGAAACTGGACGATTGAGCACGGCATTTGCGGCCACAAGTTGTTGTGAAGCAGAGAGCAACTTTTCACTGGACAGAAAACCAGTGACGTCTGATGGGTGTGAAGCTGCGGTTGCAGCCTTCCAAGGAAGGATTCGGGGGGGGGGGGTGCAGAGTTGTAGACGGGGCTAACCTCGCAATTCAGCTGGAGTGGTCAGCCAGATCAGCTCACGCCCGTCCACACAGAGAGAAGCCTGTGATTCTCTCTCCAGAAATCCTTCGAAGGGCATGGGATGGCTAAAGCCAGCTCTCAGCATGGAGGGAACAGATGAGAGAACCCTTTGCTTTGCTTTGCTTGCTCTCCATGGAACAAGCTGAAAGCCTCTTTGCTTCCAAGCCAATCCTTGCACACACACCCAAAGCCCCGGAAGGCTTCATCTGGCACCTCTTCACCTCCATCTCTGCCACCTTTGCTCCATCTTCCTGCTCTACCTGCTAGTCTGCTCATAGATCCAAGCCTTGCAGCCGTCTCTTTTGCTCTTGCAGGTCACCACAGAGCAAAAGCAACCACACATTGTATTTTTAATCCCATCCTGAGTCTTAAAGGGGCAACAAAATCAAGAACTGCCAAAAATCATGGCCCATAGCCATGAAAAACTCCTTAGACTGTTGACCGGAAGGCTGAGGAAAGCAAAAGGGCTCCAATTCAAGACCTGCATGGAAGGACAGTTTTCTCTTCATCCCTCAACCGGTTATCAGCTGTTCTGTTGAGCAGGCAGCAGCACACACGCTGCTCCTAACTACTCTGGGGTTCTGCATCAAATGAGGACGTGGGATATAACCTGCCTTCCATGAAAACTAAAACAAAATAAAAGACAAAACAGCCCCTCTGCTGGGCCACTAGCTGATCCAGGAAGGGAGCAGGACAGGAGCCAGGCCAGAGACCTTTGGGATGCCCATGAGCAATTTGCCTAGAAGCAAAGGCTGGAATGCTTGTGAGATTCCAGGTCACAGACAGCTGAAGCCAGGAGAGCAGGTTGCAGACTTGCAGAGCAGCAATCCTGCAGGGTGTCGGAGAGAAGAAAGCACGCAAAACCCTATGGAGCAGCAGCAAGCAACCTGCTGCCTTTCCCAGGCCATGCAAACAGACCCACTGGGGCCTCTCAGCCATCAAGACGTCCGAGGCGATGGATGTATTGAGAAAGGAAACCATACTGAAACACGGGGAAAAACTCCCAAAGCAAAGGTCTTCACTGGCTTGAACCAGTGGATACCCGGCAACGTAAGAACCTAAGAACCTATGAGGAGCCCTGCTGGATCAGGCCACAGCCCATCCAGTCCAGCATCCTGTCTCACACAGCGGCCCACCAATTGCCCATGGGCATCTCAAGCAGAGACAAGGGCAAATCTTCTCCTGCTCTCAAATCTCAGCAAAGGGCCTTAGAGGCGTCCTGCTTGTCTCCCCAGTACTTAAGCATCCATTCTCCTAGCCATTGATACATCTGTCATCCAGGAATTAGTGTAACCTTTTCTTAAAGCCATCTAGGCTGGTTGCTGTCACCACCTCTTCTGGCAGCCAGTTCCATAGACGGATGACCCTCTGGGTGAAGAAAGCCTTCCCCTTGCCTGATCTGACTCTCCTGCCCATCAGCTTCATAGAGTGTTCATCACTGAGGCTGAAGCTGGGCCTCCCACATCAACTTCTCACCCCCTGCCCAAAACACAGTGCCTGTGAGTGGGTTTCATGCATTAATACAGCAGATGAACAGAGTAACACACTCTTTAAACACAATGAGAATTCTGACACCAGTGAAGATCCACTTTTGAAAGGGCTGTATGCATTCCCTAGCATCCTTTTCAAAATGCAAAAAAATTAAATAAAAATTAAAAATACTCCGGGCGAAGAGGCCCTTGAGAGCGGGGAGAGGAGGAGGATGGAATGAACATTCTGTGCCTAGACCTTTCGGTCCCCAAAAGCCCCGCAGCGAGCACTGCCGCTCTTTACGCCACACTGCCTCCATGCTCAGGGGAAGGAAGCCAAATGGTGGTCCAAAGAGCCTGCAGATTGGGAGCAAAGGGACCACAAAATGGAGGATGAGCAGGTTTGCTTTCTTAAGCTGCACCCAGTTCAAGGCGTGAAACCGGCTCACACGAAGAAAGGGCAACCAGCAGTCCCACCGGCTGAACAGCAGAGGGCAGCAGCGGACAACCAGGAGGCACCATCAACCCTGGAGGAAAGCGAGCCCCCCCCTCCCCGCCCACTATAGCCGCCCCCTGGGGCAGTGCACTGTATCTGAGCATAGGCCACGGCAGCCAGGCTATCTTTGTCCAGCCAACACTCTACACTGGTTTCATTTGAGTCCAGCAAAGGGGATCTGGTGCTGGTCCAGTGCCTGGATGCAGCGGAAGGCTAGGCTGAATCCAAAGAAGACAGAGGTACTGAGCACCTATTACTCTGGCCCTTAAAGAGCTACACTGATTCCACCTCACTTCCAGGTCCGGTAAGCACCGTCGTCGATCTTTAAAGCCCAAAAGGGCGATCAAGCCCCTTGATTACACCAGTGGGGTAGTAGCCAGGGAGAGGGCCTTTTTGGCCATGCCCCCCCCCCCCAGCTTTGGAATAGTCATCAAGGCCCAGTCACTGAGTTGCAGTCAATTCTTGAAAACTCACCTACTCACCGGGAGGTTTGGTGATTAAATTTTTGCTTTCTTCCACTGTTGTAAGATTTAATTTAATTTTAATATTTCTGGGTTTTATTTTTACTCCCCCACCCCCCGCAAACTTTTAATCACTGATCTTAGTTTAGCATAACGCACAACAGGTGTGATCACAGATTTCACAGAGGTCTCTTCTGAGTCCCCCCCCCCTTTTCTGCCCAGCTCCAAAAAGAGATGCTGGTGCCCTAGAATATGCCAGTTATTCTCAGTTCCTTGGGATGTGGGCCAGCTTGATTTTTCTAAAGGTGACCAGGCAAGAAGTCTCTCTGTATCCTCTGGGCAGCCTCCAAGACAGAGCTGGGAGACAGAGAAATTCTCATCAGAAGATTTGAAGAATGGGATGGATTTTTCCTGACACACAGATAGAAGATTTCTAACATGGCTCCGATTCCAAAACAGGACTCGTCCAAAGCAGAATTCCCTTGTTATCTTTGTTCCTTCTTAAGTTGCAGTCTGGGCTTGGCTTGGGCTGAACTCATGTCTTCGGACAAAACAGCCCGGCTGGTAGATCGCCAGACTAGGGGAGCCCCAAACCCTAAAGGAAAAGATGACCGTTGGTTTCTCAAAGAAAGACCCCCAAATGTTGACTTGCTGGCTTATCAAATGATGTTACTTCAACCATCACTGGTCAGGTCTGATTGTTATTTCAGCACCCTTGTTTTTGCTCCAAATCTGTCACTTTGCATTAACACCTTTTCTGCTGCCTGCCTACAGAAATAACAGGCTCTGATGTGCTGGCACAATCCATTTGTCCTGCTCTAATTACTTTCTGACATGGCCTCCCTTGCCATGGTCTTGCCTCCCCTGACCTTTTGATATGTGGCGGCAATTTCACTCCTTTCTATGCTGACTTGTACATATTAAGCCCCATACGCACACCCAGTGCGCACACATGAATGCAAGCAATGTTCCGACCTTCACCACCCAGCAACCAAAAGTGCCCTGGAGCGCCTCCTGCTTTCCTCCCCACATCAACTGTTCCCATTTCACAGACGAGAAGACCGGAAGCAATTAGAAGGACGGTCAAGATAAGTATTTTGCCCATTTTGAGACTCCCTGCCTCTTCCACCTCTTATTAGCTATTCTCCAACACAAATAAAACATTAAAATAACGGCAGGTGCCAAGATAGGATCCTAGGCTGCCCCTTTGTTCACCTCAACAAAGGTAAGGGAAGGATTTGGGAGGGATGCAGGTAAGCAGCCTTGAATGGAAACAGGATGCAATGCAATTCCAACAGGGCAGTGTAAGGTCAGTTGGCCTGGAGGGGGATGGGGGCATCATGCCCTGAAGGATATGGATGGCCCCAGATTCTAGCAAAGGGGGCTGGAGAGGGTACCCAATGTCAAAAGGCCCTAGCAGCTCCCCAGAGAGACAGGGGCTGACCCCAGTGCTGTAGGAGAGCCCCAAGGGTATGGGTTACAGAGAAGACAAGCCAGGCAAGATGGCTTCTATTAAATCCCTTGGAGAATGGGCAGGTGTTCTCTTCAGGCTTCATCATGGCTCCCTTGCCTCCATGTATCAACCCTCTGCAAGCATCCACAGTTATTCAATCCCTGGGAGTCCCAATTGCCAAATGGCCAGTGACTTCCCAATGAACATAGCTGATGGAGGGTGAAGCGCTTCCAAGAAGGGTGAAGCCACCCAGCATCCAGTGGCAGCCTAAGATGGCGCCTTGCGGAACTCCAGGAATAGCAGCGCCTTAAGAGGCCGTGGCATTGAGATCACAAGAAACAGAGAATTAGGGCACCGCTGGGGAGTTCTGAAGGCGAAAACATAGACTCAATATGTCGCTGCGCATTACATCAGGCGTAGGCTGGCAATTACTAGGCCCAGAACTCAGCCTTTACCTGGACTTGTGTGGTCTCCCAGCCACAACACACAGACCGCAGAAAAGCAGAACGAATGTCTGAATGAGGACTAGCGTTGGTCACACTTTACAACGCAAAGCCCCTCTTTTCCTCCAGTAACTTCCAGCATATGAACTTCAAGAGTCAGATGGGCACCAGTCTGGTCCAGTAGTTAAGGAGCTGGAGTCTTGTCTGTGAATACCAGGTCTGATTCTGCCCTCCTCCATGAAGCCAGCAGGGTGACCTGGGGCTAGTCAGAGCTCTCTTCTGAGCTCTCAAAGCCCCACCTACTTCCCAGGGTGTCTGTTGTGGGGAGAAGAACAGAAGCCTTGTCAGACGCTTTGAACCCCTTAAATGGATGAGAAAAGTGGGGTAGAAAAGCCAGCTCTTCTTATTATTCTCTGTGGACCTTTGATAGCCTAGGAACATGTTTAATGATGCACAGACAGATGTGTTTTTTGAGCAAGGATAATAAGAACTACTATCTTGGCACTCCCATTTCTGGATGACCACAACGGCAACACAGAGGAAGCTGGGTCCTGGGTCCAGGTACCACCTCCAGGTGGGAGAGAGTGGCAGGATGCCTCTAAAGGCCATCTGCAGGGAGCCCAGAGCAGGTCTTCTGCTTGAGATGCCCAGAGGCGACCACTGTGAGTAAGCTCTGCGCATTCTCTCACCCTGCTCCTTTTACTCAGGGGCCACAGTGAGCCACTGAACAATTGAAATCAGGATCTAACTCTCCTTCCAGGACACAGATGTTAAGGTAAATTCGAATACATTTTCACAAAAACCGCACAGATATTCTGATGTCACTGTGCTGTGTGCTGGATGGGTTTCCTTTCCATTTTGTTTCTTCTTTCGCAAATCTGGTGGATTTGTACGGACGCTTGCAAATCACTTTAATCTTTAATCAGAAAAGTATTAGTCCCAGCAGCATTGCTAGCACCCATGATCCGGGGAAGCAGGTGGAGAGAGTGGGTTCCTATTGCAGAGCACCTCCCCCCCTCTACCGGGCCTCTTTTCCTAAAACGGAAGGCAAGACCTTCCATTTTAAGGGATGCTTCCATGGAGGAACACCGGGTGGTTAGTTGGCAGCTTGGGCAGGACTGGGATGGCCTGCAGCTTGGCGTGCGTTTTCTCTTCGCGTTACCCTTCCTCTGGGCTCGCTGCGCTCGACAGTCACTCTCCTGCTCAGTGACCCATTTTCCCGCTGCAGTGCCGCCGCGCAACAGAGGTCTCTGCAAGACGAGCATCGCTTTGCAGCAACCGCCTCGGCTTCAAAAGGGGCTGCAGCGACGGCGGCTGCGTCTACACACACCCAACGAAGAAGGCAGGAGACTCTAAAGCGGAAAAGGACGTACAGCTGATATCTCCCTCCCTCCCCCCCCCCCCAAAGAAAATCTCACAGCTCAAGGCTCTGTGAATGTGGAACCATTGTGCACTGGGCATACTGGGGATTAGGGAAACTGCCCCCTGAAATGTCACCTTCAAAAAAAGGAGACCTTTTTTGAAGGATGCAAACTTCCAGAAACTGATCAGGTTCAAAATGGGGTGGGGGGTGTCTACTAATAGCCAAGTCAGGCAGGGTGCTTGCTTCTCGGGGCCATTTGCAGGGAGTCAAGAACAGGGATGCCGGACTAGATGGGCTGTGGCCTCGTCTAGCAGGGCTTCTCTCAATTTATGGAGGACAGGTGTATCAACGGCTACTAGACTGGGTGTCCAAGTACCACCTCCGGGTTGGAGAGACAGGTAGGATGATGTCTCCAAAGGCCATTTGCAGCGAAGGTTTTGCCCTTGCTAGGTTCGGGAGGCCTTCATGAAGCAAAGTCTCCTCTGCCGCACAAGCGAGGTGCTTCCGACTATAAAAATATGACTCCCCTATTTATTTGCTGTACCACTCCTTCCGTTTGCATTAAGCAGCTCAAAGCCTACACACTAACTTCACGAAAAGGAGCTGCTAAAGAGCCTGGGTTAACTGGTGCTCCTTTGTATCTTAGTCTCCTTTAGATATTACTTTTAATTTTTAGTTCAGAATGCTGTTGTACAACGGCCAATGGCTACATTTATGAAATAAAACACTCAGATGTCGCAGAGACATTAGGTTAAGACACATCGCTGTTTTCCCATGGTGCCGGCGTCTGAAGTAGATTTTGATTTGAAGCTTGTTTTTTAATTACATCACTTACATACAGAATTATATCACTTACACATGGAAATCATGTCTCTCTATGTCGCTTGTTGAACAGAGCAGCTTAGCTAGAGACATCTCCCTCGAAATCTTCGGCCATTTGTGCGTGGCCCTGAACGGAAGCATTTTGCTAAGACCGTGCAAGATAGAGGCAAACTGCTTCCTAATTCATTAACCAATCTCCTTTTCTATCCCACTTTCCCAAGAGCCACAAGGAAAGCAGGGTATGTTTTCCCTAGAGGGCTATAGGCTTCTTCATCTGGTTGGGGCTTTTTTTATTTTTTATTTTTTGTACCTCAAGCCGGTACGAGTCACATAGTGCAGCAGAACTGGCACGCAGAAGTGATCAATACCTGAAGGGCAGCAGGTTAACAAAGCAACAGAATTCGCCCCAGGATATTGACAACTTACAGGGTTCCAACACTTTATTTTATCTCTGGGCCTGGGACCCGTATAGCTACCACTCCAGAGAGCACCCTTTGATTTCTGCTGCTCAAATGAAAGCCATTTCAGCACCCTGAAACAGCCAACACGGCAGGATCCTGCAGGCCAAGCTCTCTCAACACCATCCAAAGCAATGCGGAGGCGGCAACCACCAACTGCATCCATCACAGAGCCAGCTGCGGCAGATGTGGATATATCCCGTGCTCTGTTTGGAGCCATGCTGGAGGCAATAAACCTTGGCTGATCTTCCCTGAGGGACGTTTGGGATTTGAAGGCGGCAGGATGTTCAACGGGACCTTCCAGAGGATGGAGGAGAAAGGCACCGGCCCTCTTGAGTTTGCCCACTGTCAGGTACTGTGACCACAAGAGACGAATCCTACAAAGGAGGCCAGCGTTGTGGTCTGGATTGAGTAAAACTCACGCTGCCTTCAGGTTTACCGGTGATCCGGCACAACAAGATCCTACGACAACGTGTCCCTATCCTTCACGTTTCACAAACGAGCGCGACTTTCGCCAGCCAACGCAAATGTCACAACCGACCACGTTCCACAGTGACCTACTTTCCCAATGGCCTAGAAAGCCTGGAAATAAATCCTGAGACCCAGCACTCAGAAAAGCTGACAAGAGCAACCCCCAACTGTCATACCGGATTAAAAGCCGCGGCATAGCCGATCAGGGCCCCTTTGGCTCGGAGCAGCGGGACATGATCCGACAGCACAGCTGGGGCATCTGTCAAAGGAGCACAAAAGACAGCGCGGCCGAACCTCAGACGGGGGGATCAAATTTAGAATGGCGCCCTGCTTCAACGACGAGCTTTATGCGTGAACCTAAGGCATACGTCATTTTTCAGGGATCGAGCATCCATCGGTCTGGCAACGGACTAGGGAAGCATTTCCCCTAAAAAGTACTCAAGGAACTGGAATTAAACCTCAGGACAAGGCAATTATTAAAAAAACCCACAAAAAACAAAGACCGGACTTTGTTTTATTTCAGCTTTAAGCACCATGCACAGTGGCAGACACACGCAACTGATGTCTTCCCGATGTTGGGAACTACAGCTCCCAGCATTCCACGCTAGCACTCTCAACTTGGTTAAACAATCTCTGTTCGGGAAGACTTTTCATGGTCTGATTATCCCAAAATGGAGGTGGGTGGGTCTGGTGGTCCCTTCTGCTACCTGAGAATCAAGTTAACAGTCCACAATCCATGAATACGGCTCAATCCGATACTTTCGCTTTCCAGGGAAATGCAGGCCTGTCCAGAAGAGGACACCTTTTCACTTCCTTAACTTGGGGGGAACCTGGGACACACGGCACCTCCATCTGATCTGGATTCCGTTCCAATCTCCTCGACTGCCCTCCAGTATCTCTAGAACAGGGGTCCCCAACCACTGGTCCGCAGACTGGCGCTGGGCCGTAGGGGTTTTTGGCCGGTCCGCAGCACTGGTGCAACAAGCTGCCCCGTCCCCACCCCGCCATGGAAAAGGAAGCCGGTCCCTGGTGCAAGAAAAGTTGGGGCCTCCTGCTCTAGAAGGCTGCCAGCAGAACCTGGGCACACTGCCATTTCCTTCGCTCACGTAACGGCGCAGACTCTGGGGGGCAAGTCAGGATTTGGAACCGGTAGATCACTAAAGCACTGGCCATCAAATGCAGGCGCCTCTGCATTTCTGACTCATGTCTGAAGACGCAAATGTCAACAACATTTGAATGTGCCCATACGCACCTGTAGGCATCCCGTTTTTGTCCCGTACATATCTGTACAAACGCGTATGGATGCGAATAAGATATGTAACGCATACGTAACCGTACACATATGAATGTTCGAATAGTCTGTATGAGTCGGAAGATTCAAAAATTTGTCAGAATGTTAAATTCAAATTTAGAGACATTACGTTCGAATCGGAACGTCTGAATTCGATCGAATTTGATCGAATTCTGAATGTTTTGAATATTTGTGCACATCCCCACCCCGGAAGAAATTGACAACAAGCAGAAAAGCTAAAAGCAAACCTGCCACATTTTGGTCTAGCTGAGACCACCAAGTATGCAAAGACTGAAATCTGGATTGAAATCAATCTGGATTATGAGAAATGCCATGGGGAGGGATACATGATTGGGCCTATGTTGCCCTGCTGAAATCCCACTAGAACTGACTGCCCTTCATCTTCATCTCTGTCACAACTAATAGATTCCAGAGGAAAGAGCCTTAATTAATTTCAAGAACAAAGGGGAGAAGCACTTTCTAACGCAACAGAATTCACTTACGGTTTTGTTTTTTTCCTAGACACCCTAATGGCTTTCAAGTTAATTAACATTAAAGGGGACAAATTATGAATATAAATTATGAGATAATTCACAGGGAAAGGGCTCTTAACAGCATCAATATGGAGACATTTAAGCTTCGGTTTGGCCAGAAACCCTGGCTGGTAGAGATTAACTCTATGTTTGCCGCAATCCTACTGTGCATTCTACTGAGAAGCACCAATTTCTCCCCTGTTGTAATGTCGGGGAGGCACCCTGTGGCAACCCAAAGGTCTCTCAATGGGGAAACTGGGCCTGGCCTCCACTTCCGGTTTTCTTCTCTTATATCGCCTATTTTTTAGATGAAATTGACAAGAGATCAGCTATTGGGCACTAGAGCCAAAATGTCCCATGAATATAGGATGTCAGCACCAAGCCTAAGCTTAGGAATTGGCTGATGAGTGCCAGAAAAGGAAATGATAGGAGGGGAGGGGAGGGTAGATGCTTCAGATGACATACATTCTCATAAATGATGTCCGATGCTGCTTGCGCCCTTTTTAGCACAAGTTTTCAGGACAGAAAAAAGGAAACTGCTGTTTGCACAGAACACAAACTACAGAATTCACTTTCTCAAGGGGCAAACATGGACCATTTCCACACTGGGTCTTATTCTGGATTATATCCCAGAATAGGGGCCTGCCAAACCAGTTGATAGCTTGCCAGCCATATGCTGGCACAGACTATGGCAAGCTCTGGATGGGAGCTGTTGGAGTCTGCATCAGCATGTGAATGGCAAGTCCTTATTCTGGGATATAATCCAGAATAAGACCCAGTGGAGAAAGGGCCATGACTAGCCACCTAGACAGCTTAAAAGAAAACAAGCAAACTTATCAATATTGGTCTAATGGTTAAGGAGCCGGACTCTCATCCACCTCCCCCATGAAGCCAGCTGGGTGACCTTGGGTGAGTCACAGCTCTCTTCTGAGCTCTCACAGCCCCACCTACACCACAAGGGGTCTGTTGTGGGGAGAAGAACAGAAGGTTTGTCAGCCACTTTGAGTCTCCTTAAATTGATGAGAAAAGCAGGGTAGAAAAGCCCACTCTTCTTCTTCTATTATATGCAGTGACCTGTCCTGGGAGCTCCAGGTGATCAATGTTATAAACAATAAATAAATAAGTTGTGCCTCTCTCCAAGATCAGAGGATGGAGTCCCTTGCTCATTTGGGGGGGGGGGGGTTACAGCTTTGAAACATCTGTCTAGCTTATGGTCTGCATAAAGACAGCTGGCAGGAGCTTAATCCAGCAGGGAAACGCTTCTGCTGCAGTGCCTTAGTGAGGCTCAGCAAATCTGCACACTCCTGGTCGCTGAACAGGGGGCTACGGGGAAACCCCATCAGGACTGTGATCAGTTCCAGGATATTAAGAGCGGGAGGACATGGAGTGTAACGAGACGAATTATGAAAAGCTCCTATACATGGTCAACTAAGTGTTTTATAAGAGTAAGATGATAAATTCTTAGAGCAACTCAGCAATTTATTTACATACAAGAGAACTACAGAGTGTAGGCATTTTTGCAAATGAGGCATGGATGCCCCAAGGAGAGAAAGCGAGAGAGAGAAAGAGAGGAAGAAAGAGAGAGAGAGAGAAAGAAAGAGAGAAAGAAAGAGAGAAAGAAAGAAAGAAAGAAAGAAAGAAAGAAAGAAAGAAAGAAAGAAAGAGAGAAAGAAAGAAAGAAAGAGAGAAAGAGAGAGAGAGAGAGAGAGAAAGAAAGAAAGAAAGAAAGAAAGAAAGAAAGAAAGAAAGAAAGAAAGAAAGAAAGAAAGAAAGAAAGAAAGAAAGAAAGAAAGAAAGAAAGAAAGAAAGAAAGAAAGAAAGAAAGAAAGAAAGAAAGAAAGAAAGAAAGAAAGAAAGAAAGAAAGAAAGAAAGAAAGAAAGAAAGAAAGAAAGAAAGAAAGAAAGAAAGAAAGAAAGAAAGAAAGAAAGAGAAATCCTGTATAAATGCTTTCAGCCCTAGGAGACATTGCATTGCTTTTCTTCCAGAAAAAATATGCCCTTTGCATTATTTTCCAAGAAGGATCTAGGAAAGCCACCTGATTTCTTCAGGGGGAAGCGTGGAGCGAACAAAAACAGACAGCCACCCCAAGCCTCCTCTCGGCAGAGACGGTGACGAGACACCCAAACAGCCAGCCAGCGGAATTGCAGCCTTTGAACACTCTTGGGCCTCACATTTCAACACTCGGGCGCCGGCCCAATCAGAAGGCAAACCCCGGCCGTGCCTCGGCTCAGCAAATCGGCTGCGTCCCAGCCCCGCACATGACGGGATTTGCTTCTGTCCATCATCTGGGTCATATATAGTTCAATTCAAGTGGAGCAGACAGGGCTGGGGGAAATCTGGAGTCGTTCAATCGCCCGTCGAGCCCGCCTGGCTTCCCAGCGCCGACCGTGCAGTGACAAACCGACGGGCCTCGCCACAAAAAGCAGCAAAAAACGCAGAACCTTCTCCAAAGTGCACATTCCATACTTTAATTCCACACGGAGCAGTGGGGAAGGGGTGCGCGGCTGTTCCCGCTCGCCTTTTATCCGTCTGCCGGCGCCAGCCGCAACTTTTCGCTTTTTTCTGGACAAAAGATGCAACTATCAAAAAAAAAAAAAGTCCATCTGACTACAGCCAGGATTCTTCCATTTTCTATTTCTAGGTAAGAATTTTAATCTCCTTGAATCCTGATCTGATGTGAATTGCTTTAGGGAGAGTGAGTGCCAGGCACTGCTTTGCACACTAAAATATTGTCAGTACTTTTTTTGGGGGGGGGGTACTCATTTCGACACGTGCTCCTTTGTTCTCACAACACAAGCTTTTTATTTATATATATGTATATGTATATATATATATATCATAATACAACACAGCTGCAGGGAGTTGCAAATACAGGGAAGGTCTTTTGCAGAGTCCCCAAACATTTCAGCCAAGCCTCCCTAAATGCATTTTGTTTTGCTTTGGTTTTGTTCATAAATCGGCCAAAGGGGGCTTTAATAATCCAAAGGGGCGAGGAGGAAAGGGAGGGGGAGAGAACACGCTGAAGAATCGCACATTGTTTGAAGTTTTTGTATTCTGCGGAAATCCCTGGGTTTGATGTAACCCAATGCTTGCGTAGCCTGAAGGGCAAGTGGAAGCAGATATAGACAGGGAGGAACTCAGCCAGACGCGCACAAAGGCATGAGCCCAAACCAGACAGTCCAGGTCGCTCCGGAGGCCAGCCATGGACGAGACAGGTCAACCAGCTGCTGTGTGTGTGTGAGGGGGGGGGGAATGGGAGGGCGAGGTGCTCATGCATGCAGCCGGGATTGGCTTTGGGAAATGCCAGCCATTTTCCCCAGCTGCGTTGCTTTGTGCAGTCCAAAGGAATGTGTGCCACGGTTCTCACGCAGAAGGAAAACATACGTGAAATTGCGGCGATCGGCAGGACAGGGAAGGAGAAAGGGATGCCCGTGCTCTGAAGGCTGGAGGCGCTGGCTTACCTCCCTCCCCTCCTGGTCTTTTTTCCTGTGCTTGCTTTTGTTTAATTCTCACAAGCCATGCACTGCTACTTACAAAGACAGGAAAGGAGGCATAAACAGGGTCCCCAGCTGGTCACCTGCCTGGCTTCACCGGGGCCCTTTTATAAAAACGAGACAATCTGCGGCTCCTTTAGACCAACCAGCGGCATCCCCCAGAGCAAGGGGCTTGGGACTTGATCTTTCTTTGTGTAGACTGCAGAAGGAATGTCTTCTGCGTGACCCACGTGGCTAAGGTAGAATGAACGCAGCCCAGGGCACCAAAGTTTGGATGGCGGCTTTCACCAGCATGGGGACCCAGAAGCTCAAAACTGTCTGCAGGAATCGCCGGCGTCTGCAAAGTGCCACCTGTTGCTTTTAGATCCGGAACTCCAAAATCGCACAACCTACCGTCGAAGGCCGCTCCAAGGCTGTCCGCAGTTTTCGCTGGTACTGGAAAGTGGAGTTAAAAACAGCCGGGGTTAAAAACAAGTGCTCTATAAGCCTGGAGCCAGGCAAGGGAAGTGTTCTGTTCCCAGGCACCTAAATATGTGCCAGCTAACTCCTCACTGTGGACTGGCACATGGTCTGCCACAACTGTGGGGGCACATCACTCTTTACTGCTCTGTTACACCCCCCCGAGCATTACTCCACCATTATTTTGGGCAACCCTATGCTCTTCTGAGCCATCAGCCCGCCTCTTCATCTCTCCCACCATCCCCTTATACTGAATTGGCACCCAATGGACATGACCTACAAACAGATTGTTGATTTTAGAGGAGGGAAAGTATCCATGCTTTGAATGCCATGTCATTTCAAGATTCTAGCACCAACGTCCCACCACACTGGGGGGGGGGGGCAGTGCACGCATGCTCTCTCTCACACACACACTCACACAACATTCAGCAAACAGGGCTTTTTAAAGGATGTGTTATTCTACAAGAGAAAGTGCCTTCAGAACAAGGAAATATTGGTCCAGTGCCATGACAATGAGGGAAAAGCCTAAACTGAAATGCCGTTCTGGGTGCATGCTCTTTTACGTGCCGGGGGTTCTGTGAAACAAACAGAGGTGATGCGCATGATGGTTCAAGAAAGTCCATTCATAACTTCAGCTACCTGGATTTGAATAGAAACCAGACAGCAATTATTTCGGCTCAGCCACTATTCGACCCAATGGACAATAGAGATTTGTGAGTTCTCAGGCACAAGCCGTGAAGCACAAAGAGCACTGCGGTGGCGGCAGCGGCGTGACTCGTGGGGGGATTTGGCAAACAGGAAATTACCACTTTAGAGGCACCTCAGCAGATCACTCAGCTGTGCAACCATCTTCACGAATCGTGGTTGACAGCCGGCCGGCCAGCGCACCTGAAAGCGACTAATTTTTACTGCCCCTTGCCATCAGCAGTCTCTGTTCAACAAGGGGCAAAGCTCCCGGAGCAGAAAGGAAAAAGAGATGTAGCAGAATATCAGCCTTGCTACAGCTTTTCAAAAGCAAAAAGCTGAAAACAAAAGCAAAGCATTTGTAAAAGATACTTAATAACAGACAGGTGATGTTTGCAAAAGGTCTCATTTCCGCCTGTTGACCTGGGAAGGATGTTCCAGGGATGCAGTCCTCAGAAGACTGCACAAAAGCAAGGCAGGCGGACCCTCCGCTCTGAGCCAATGAGAAGAAGTCACAACAAAGCAGAAACATGGACCGTACAGACACGGGGGCTCCCGCACTCCCCGCAGACTCTTAGCGCATCACCAAAGGGAATCAGCTATTTCGTGCCTGTGGCAGGAAGGAGAGAGAAACCTTGCGGGGTTACAAGCTCCTAGCTTTGTTGCAAAGTTCAACCCACGTGCTCACGCTGCACAACTTAAGCACTTTTGTTGGAAAGCCCACCGGCACGTGACAGTAACTCTGTGGAGGAGATAACATGAAAAATGAACAACATTGCAGCCAGGAGAATTCAGGCTGAGTTTTTTTAGTGGCAGGTCTAACCATCACTTGCAAAAGTGTGTGTGAGGAGGGGTCTAGGTTTTTCCTCCACATTCTCCTCTAACAGTAAAAGACCCAGATCTGGAGAAACACCCTGCTGGAGCAATACAATATCTCAATTCAAGGCACTTAGGGTGACTGCCCTGCAATGCAGGCCTCTGGACTACGGAAGAGTTTTCCAAGGAATGGAAGCAAAGGGCCTCAGTTCTGGAATTTGCTGCAGCTACTGCTGCAAAATCCAGACACAGCAAAGGCATTGCAGAGAAAATTGCAAAGGAAGTGGCATCATATCTGCAGACCCTCCCAAACCACTCGGATTGATACTGGGTAGGCTGGGAATTCAAGGCCTCCTTCAATCCAGTCAGAAGCATTCTGATCTCCAAACCCATGTCACTTCAGCGGTCAATGGAAGAAGCCCTCATAGGGAGAACTGACCATGGACCAGGGCCACCAGGCAGAGCAGAGCACAGTTTGCAGCTGCGTGGGGGTCAGAGGGAACCACCTCAGTTCTAAGCCCTTTAAGCCTGAACAAGGAGACCAAGGAAACTCGGAGGCCAGCGGCGCAAGCAGAGAATCGAATCAGGTGTCCGCTTCCCAAAAATGTCAGCATGTTTCAGCTCCTTCTTGTCCAGGTAACGCAACACCCTAGCAATCAAACAAACCGCACTCACCACGTTCCCTATGCATTAAGTCTGACGCGTGGCGCCATTTTCCATTTTCTCCCTTACTGGTGTCAAAATGATTATTACACTGGTGCCGCATTTCACCCATTTCCACAGACGTCAAGAAAGTTGAGATATTGGACACTGGAAGTGAAAAAGCTTGTGCCTTAGAAAAGATCAAAACCACGACTGGATGGCTATCCATCAGGGATTCTGCACTTCCAGGGCAACCAAACTTGCACCCACCAGACATTGCTAGACTGCAGGTCCACTCCGGGAAGAGAAGACTCATTTAAACGCTTATTAATGGCCTTTATACCCTGTTTATCCTCCAATCGCTTCCCTTCCCTTTTATCTTTACAAGAGCCCAACAAGGTAAGCTAGGCTCGGGTTTAATGGTTGGCACTCCTGCCGCTAAACGTCAAAAGGTTGTCGGCTACCTCTGGCTGCCTGGTGCATTTTCAATCTTGCAGCAAGCAGAGGAATGGAAACAACTTTCCTAATTCTATGAACTTGACCTTGTTTCTCGGGGGCTGTTTCTCCGACTTACCAGAAAATCTGGGGAACTTAGCAGCTTAAATTCTCAAATGCGGTGCCCTTCAGATGTTTTGACACCCCTTCTATCAGAGATGCTCCAAATTTCATTGTACAAAATCCCTAAGAAAACCAGAGCAAATTCACAGCTCCACTTTTCAAAATAGGCCTTGTAGGTAGTGATGTCTGGCACACAATATTTAAATCCCAAATAAAAATGTAACAGCATGCTCCCTTCAGGGAGATCACTGAAAACTCCTTTTAGATGCGCTAAGTCAGGGGGAAATGAGCCACCGAAGCAAGATTTAACCAATGCCAAGATCAACCAGTGACCATTCTCCTTAACCCTTCTACCAACCCTTTCTAACACTTCAGCCTTCCAAAGAAAGCTTTCTGGAAGGCTGCCATTCGCCTTGGAGATGAAACTGGTTCACAAGAGCACCCTCACTCCTTGGCAACTGCAGCAGAGAGCTGTATTTTTTGCTCCCCTTAGCCACAACAGAGTGTACAAAAAGTTTTACCAGAGTTGGGCTGGTTTGGTGTACCAAGGCACATTATGTGAGTCTACACTTTTCCTTTAAAGACTCTTACCTTAAGAAGGGAGAGGCGTGCCTTCTCCAAACCTGCTGCTGCTTTCCAAAACTGCCTCCCCTGCCAAAAGGTGTCACAATCTATTCTAGCAAGCACCAGTTATGCCCCCCAAAAAGGCCTAAGAACCAACCGAGAGAAAGTGAGCCCCTCGCCGCCCTGATTAATCTTCACAAATACTTTGGATGTACCAAAGAAGTGTTTCTATGTGCAAGCGAGGCCAGAATATTCACAGCGAGATGCGGGAGCCGAGCATGCAAAATTGACTGGGGCAACGCGTTGAGCCAATTTTAAACGGGCCCTTTGTTATTAAAGGATTTCATTTGCCAACAGCTGTTGCAGCCAGGCAACTGCACACACACATTCGGGCTCCCTCTCCTTTGACCTATGCAGTCCAGCTCCCCCAAGACTGCACCCGCCTATGTTGGGTGACTCTGCATGCACCAGCAGAACATGTGGCCTGGAATCCCATTTTGGTTACTTTGAAATTCCACAAGAACTTGGAATAGCCTCTCCTCGCTCCCAGCTGCTTAGGGTTCAGGATATAAAAATAGGGCACATATGTGCAAAGTCCTAGCCAAGTCTTTATTATGATGCTCTTTGATAGGAAGTGCATGATTCCCTCGCCCGCCCCCCGCCCCCCAGTTCACTTCACATCAAAGCCAATGGAATGGAAATCTTCATTCGTGTGAGCCACTTAGAATCTGCTAGGCTTTGAATTTGCTTTGGATTCTCTTCAAATCCCTGCCGCTTCCAGCCGCGCCTCCAAATCTGATCGAACCTGATCTGAATCCTCTCTGGAAGTAACCGGGAGTTCCTTAGAATGTGGGCTAGGCTTTGAAAGCACTTTGAGTTCTCCTCAAATCCCTGCCACTACCAGTTTCGCCTTCAAATCTAATCAAATCCAATCTGAATCCGATCTGGAAGTGACTGGGAGACCCTGAAAATGTGTGCTAGGCTTTGAATTCACTGTGAATTTTCTTCAAATCCCTGCCTTTATCAGTCAAGCCTCTGAATCTGATCGAATCCAATCTGAATCTACTCTTGATTGGGCAGTCACTTCGACTGTAACAAAGCTTCCAACAAAGGCACAAAAGCTTTCCCTTCACATGCAAAGAGTCTTCAAATACAGCCAACGTTCGATTCAAATACGAAATTTTGAACATTCACAATTCACACAAATTGCAAAGGCGATGAACATTTTTCACCCATCCCTAGTCTTAGGTCAGCAAACACAGAACTGCAACGCTTTTAGAAACGACTAGCCATCGAGTCGGCTAAAACGGTGCATGCTCAATGGTGCAACGAAACACAGGGCCTCCCAGAAAACAACACAGCGCTAAAAGGGAACAAGATAATTCAATGTTATCCATGCACCACAATCCCCTCAAAATAAGAGCTGGTTGATAAACTCACTAGATAGCTAATAATGATGCTGGTGCTTGGGAAATTAAGAACTACCTGGAAGGTGCAAAATCTGGAAACCCAAAAGGTCCTGCTCTGAAAAATGAAGGCAAATACTTGGGAGCATTGAGTGCAGAATACTCCCAGAGCGGCAGTAACATACGTCTAAAGGAAGTGTCTTCCTCACTAAGGTCACATTAGCCACTAGTCCTAAAAGGAATCCCAGGCTATCTCTGGCAACAGAGGGCCAATGAAGATTGCTGAGAAGACAATGTGAGCAACCAGATAACCACACTCATGGCCTCAACACGGAAGAGGAAAGGCATCCGCTATCAGTGGAACTAAGAAGTGTCTGAATTAGTGCTCTCTAGATGCTGCCAAACACTGATTCCCTTGAGTTCTAGCTCAGTTACCAATCAAATTCTGTTCTGTTCATGCAGTCCGAACCTGAGATCGTCAAGAAATGTCTGAGGTGGCTTCCATCTGTTTGTGGCAGGCTGGTTTGGCATATCACTCAGAAGATCTTATTCCCATCAGTGTTTCAATCACCTGTGACCAGACAACTTCTTCTACTTTAAAGCACCATCTTCTTTTATCCTACAGCCATGTGCTATGTCTGTGGGCACATATCAGTTGCTCGCTCACCCTGGAAACAGGTCTCACAACAGCTGACCAGATGTTTAAGGGCAACTCGCAAGCTGGACCCAGCAGGATATGGTTGCTTGAAGAGTCAAATTGACCTGATGATCTCAAGGACTTTGACGCTCTTCTTATAAATGTTTGCAAATGGCTGTTAGGTTGGGGGCGTGCAATTGTGTTGTTTTGTACCTGGCTGTTGATCTGCTGTGTGACACTCAAAAGCCCAACTTCTCGTTGCTTTTGGGTTGTGCCTTGAAATGGGAAATTCAGATTTCAGTCTGCTGTTGCATTGGGCAGAAAATCAAACATTCCTGCCTGGGAATTCTGGGTACAAGTTTTAATAATAAGATAAGCACAGCTGTTGCAGGTTCTGATAGAAATTCCTACTGTGCAGCTTTATTTTCCCTTTCTGTTCACTGAATATCAAGGTCAATTAGAAATGATGTCTGGCTAGAATTCACCAAGCAGCTTAGACAGCCTCATCAAACGCTCGGACCATGCAGGGGTCATCTGTTGCAGTGACCTAGATTTCCGCAGAATCTGTTCAATTTGTTTATTTGGGGGGGGGGGGGAGATGAAGTGCAGCTTTAATGTTTTGCCTTTCGTGGAAATAAGGAAGCGAAACGATTAACGTTCGCTGGCCATTTTTGAAAACCTGAAATGATAACGTCGAAGGCTTACGCGTGATGAGCTGAAACACAGGTTTCGTATGCCAAAAAAATAAGCAGGATGAAAACAAGCAGGAAAAGCTTCTATTTCTCCAGTAAATACAATTCTAACAAACAAGACCAAAAGCCCCAGAGCTACAGAAAACAAGACACATCCAAACGAGAGGCATAGCGACCTTTTCAGAGGACCAAAAAGCCTTGTACAGCACCAGCTGGCTGCTGAACTTGAAATCTGTTTCATTACTATACGCTGTGTAGTAGTTAGATTCAGCCTGCAGAGCATGAGAGGCCCATCTTGCTTCCTTGCCAGAAGTCCATTATAGCTAAGCCAAGAGACTCCTTGCTGCGGGATTCCACTTGGCAGAGGAAGAAGCTGGAGAGTAAAAGTCAAAGCAATTAATTTAGTCTCTTTGGGCCATTCTGCAAGTAACATTCTGCCTGCGGGACTAACCACTTGGCCGATGAGGCCTCTGGTGTGGTCATCCACCAAGAAACCACTGCAAAAGCGACGGCTGTCTCAGGAGAATGCCGGCGATTCCCAGGACAGCAAATATTCATAATGTGGTTGTTGAGCATCCCATTTTGTGCAGCACTCCCTCCACTTTCCAGAAACAAAAGCTTGAAGAAGGGTGCAGTGCTTTGCTTGCCCGGCACTGCTGAGGCTTCCCTGATTAGAAAGACAACCTGAACAGCACCCCAGCAGGTGCCGTGCTGCTCCGACTCCCTCTTGTATTGTCCTGGCTGCAGGAACGGCAAGGCACTATTCCCACAATCCTCCCTTTCGTTGGGCTGCCACCTTGAGTCACTGATGGGCTAGGCGTCCACGGGAAGGTCTTCTCAGTGATGGCCCCCAAATTATGGAAGAGCAACCCCTCAGAGGTGCACTGGGCACCACAACTGTATATTCAAGGTGTTAAGCTTAACTTTCAAGGCCCTAAATGACTTGGGCTCCAAATATTTAAAGGAACACCTTCTTTTTGAATTAGACTAACACGGCTATTTCTCTGATATTTAACTCTTCACCTTGGCATTCAGGTAATGGAAGAGATTTCACTCCTCCTAGCAGGCAGCCTTGTTGATTTTAGAATTTTTATTCAAAGTTGTTACCTTTTCACTCACTTTTTACTGTTTGCTACTGTAACCTGTCCTGAGGCCTAAGTCACAGGGCAGGATACAAATGGGAACACATTAAAATGACTCGCTGGAAGCAATCATTTTAAATGCTGCAGACCCCACATACAAGCAGAAAAGAGCAAGCTCAGATCATCCGACGACTGTCAGACAAGAATGACCGCATGAATCATTTCCCGGAGCAGAAAGCCCTCAAAAAGATTTTCCACTAACGAGCAACGCTGGAAGCTCTGCTCACAAACACATAAACAGGATCTATGCTGAGGAACTGGCCGCATGTCCCGTTTCCATAGAACGTACTTGGGTGGATCTGGCAAGGAAGCTGTCCCAGTAGCTTGCCCATATATGCTACTGCTGCAAAGGAAGCAGGTTTGGTGTGCGTACCTAAAAGACAGCATGGCACGCTACAACGCAAGCAAAAAGGCAATACAGACTAAATCAAAGAAGATCAAAATCACAGCTGATGCCTTGGCAAAAAAGGCAATGATTAAAGGGGGGAATGCTTTTTGCAGATGAGCCTCTCCTAGTCGTAGCTGCAGTAGCTAAAAGGGTGGGGACTCAGGATACGGCCTTCTTGGTGGTAGCCCCCAGGTATATGGCACGGTATATCTATGTATCTTCACTAGTTTGGTCTAGTGGTTAGGGAGCCAGACTCTTATCTGGGAATACCAGGTTTGATGCTGCACTCTCCTACAAAGCTTGCTGGATGACCTTGGTTGAGTCACAGGTTTCTTCTGCGCTCTCACAGCCCCACCCAACTCATAGGGTGTCTCTTGTGGGGAGAAGAACAGAAGGGTTGTCAGCTGCTTCGAGTCCCCTTAAATGTGTGAGAAAACCTGAGTAGAAAAGCCAAATCTTCTGTTTTGCCTTAAGTAATGGTACATGGCTCACATATTATTTCTCAGCATGCAACATGTTTTTTTAAAAAAAACTGTTTAAATTTATTTTCCATTGTAGTGATTCACAATAGTTCTTCTCTAACCACAGGAAGGCCACCCAAAAGGGATACATTCTAGACGCTGTGATGGTCTGGCCCAAATCCCCTACTCCCTGCTCCTCCAAGGACTGCTTGGATGGCAGTGCTGGACAGACACAACACCCTTGCCGCACAAAGGACAGCAAAATGGACGTTGCAAAGGCTGCTTGGCCTGTGAGTGTGATATTTGGCACTCTGAATTTTGAAAGCAAGATGATTTTGGACTCTCTAAAGGAGCCAAAGGGAGCACGGAACAGCTGCAGACGTCAAAAGGGAATGAGCATTTGCCTCTGTGGGCTCAGAAATCTTTAACACCTAGCATCCCTTCCGCACTCTGCTATTTCCTATGGGGGAAAATGCTGCCCATTCTGAAGGACTGTACTGCCAATCCAACACCAGTGTGGCAAGCCTACTATCCATGAGGTGAGTCCCCTTGGTTAAAGAAGGCAAGTGTGGCTGAATAAGGAAGATACAGGGAAGATGAGCTTTGTAAAGCCAAATTCCCATGAAAAATATCTGACACAGAAACGTGCGCTAAGCAATTAGCAACCCACTGCTCAACTTGATACGCCTTCCTGAGACTTAAGGGCTGCAATCTAATATTCTTTTACCTGGAATAAGTCCTACAGAATCTGAATTACACAATACCTGAGTAGACCCTTTAAACTGTATGGCTATCGACTGCCCTTTTAGGGGTCTCAATCTCCTTTACTTTAACCTTTTAAAAAAGAACCTACAGGCTCACTCTTTTAATTTGGTGGCTACAGGGTATCCAGGTCTATGACACTTGTTTACATTTTAATAGAAGGAAGAGTTGGCTTTTCTACCCCACAATTCTCACCCATTTAAAGGGACTCAAAGCAGCTGACAAAGCTTTCTGTTCTTCTCCCCACCACAGACACCCTTGTGAGGTTGGTGGGGCTGAGAAGAGCTCAGAAAGAGAGCTGTGACCAGCCCAAGGTCACCCAGCTGGCTTTGTGGAGGAGTGAGAAATCAAACCTGGTATTCCCAGATAAGAGTCCGGCTCCCCAACCACTATGCCAGATTGGCTCAAGTTTGTTGTTGTTCAAGTTTTTGCTTCCTTAAAAGATTTTAACATTCTGGCTAAGGAGTCTTTCAGCTTTCTACTTGGCCAGGAGCTTTTCTGGGGAAATGGGTTCTCAATCGGACAAATAAATGAGTTTGGCTCCAAAGGAACCTGGCTGAAAAGCTGATCCAACAGAGCCAAAGTGAGGTAGCTATTGATGTCTGGATGGTAGGATAATACGGTTGCATTTTTATGGCAAGGAAGCACAATATGAGGAAGTGCCCAGAGAAAACCTCTCCCAGCTACTCTCCTTTGCTTCAGATATTGGGGGGAAAATGCACATTGCTTAATTTCAACAGAAACAGGAGAGAAAAATAGGAAGCTGAACTAAGATCAGTACGACTAGGTAAGCCTACAGCAGTCAGATATTAGTTTGTCACGGATATCAGCTGAGCATTTAATTTAGCCCTAGGTTTAGCCAAGCATTGGAGTGTAACCCACCCAGCTGTGATAAGGGTTTTCTCTGAAACCTACCCCTGCAGGCACCTACCTGCATTTGCAACGGAATCTTTTTCATTGTTGTAAGAGAAGCGAAGAACTGGAAACAATACTTGGATGGAGGACCCAGATTAAGGACCCAGAAGGGTATGACAGCTCTGGATATGGGCCCACACTGGTCTGGCCATGAGGGCTTTGCTTCCTCTCTTGGAGGCACTCTATGAAGCTCACGGGCAGGAGAGTCAGATCAGAGAAGGGGAAGGATTTCTTCACCCAAAGGGTCATCGGTCTATGGAATTTGCCACCAGAAGAAGTGCTGACAGCAACCAGCCTAGATGGCTTCAAGGAAGGGTTAGATAAATTTATAGACAGGTGTATTAATGGCTATTAGAATGGACGCCTAAATACATCTTCCAGGCTGTGGGGGGGGACAAGCAGGACGCCTCTAAGGCCATTTGCTGGGATTTGGGACGAGGAGGTTTGCCTTTCTCTCTGCTTGAGATGCCCATGGACAATTGGTGGGCCACTGTGTGAGACAGGATGTTGGACTAGACGGGCTGTGGCCTGATCCAGCAGGGCTCCTCTTAGGGTCTTATAGTTCTTATTAATCGAACTTGGAACAATTCTTCAAGTACTTTTAATCAGTCCTGTCTAGGTACCCACTGTCTCACGCAAACCGGCCTTCCTCCTCACATTAGTATTCTTACCTCTTTCATCCTCCACCAAATTTCTGCCTGGCTCTTAATTCCAGAGAAACTGTTCTCCCTTAAGCCTCCCACTCCCTCCACCATTTGCCCTACTTTCTGTCCAATCTGTTAAGAAAGGCACAATTACAGTAAGTCAGAGAAGGAAGCAAAAATAGACTTTGTGAGTGTTAGCAAGGAAATTAAACTCACAGGCTCCTGGCAGCTGCACATGCCTACGTATTAAACCACCATGCTCGAGTGGAGAACTTGTGCAGAACTGGCATCGGTCCTGCAAGGCTCCCCCAAGCGTTCCCCCCCCCCCGCTTGTGATCCCATTCCTTTGCCTAATGGACAAGGGACTCGCTATGGCTGTTTGGGTGGTGCATTTATTAAGTCCACCATAAAGAGCATCAGCACATTGGTGTAAGGCTATGGGATGCTACCTGAGGAGCCTCCCAGCAGCCTCTGTGTACACAGGAGAGACAACCCAGCAACAGTACCAGGCTTCTCCACACCAACCCTCAATTGAGTAGCATTAGCGCAACGATCACCAGCTTAGGTTTCCCATCCGGGTTTAAAAAACTGACGGCGATGAAGTTTACTCAGGCACTAAAGCTGAAGATGGACAAAAGCCGGAGGGGCTGTTACTCCCACGTCCTCGTGCAATTCTTATTGGCCTGCCCACTATAAACATCACTTTGATCTAGATTAGGACTGCAAGTGTAATGGAATGCTGGGAGCTGTAGTTCAGGAACATCTCAAGCAGGATACAAGCTGAGCAGTCCCAGTCTAAAGGGACCCTTTGGTATAATCCTGGTGGGTTTTACTGATACAGATTACACTTTCTGGAGGGAGGCAGGGGGAAATAGCAAGCCCGTTTCTGGAAAAACTCAAGAACTCAGGTGGCAAGGAAATCCACATTTGTTTTCGTTTTAAAAAACGTGTCTGTGAAAAAAAATACTCCTATACTTTTAAGTCCAGTAAAAACTGGAGACAGTTTTAGAAACAAATGTGTTTTTTCCTGCTCAGTGCTCTCTAGACCAGCAGTTCTCAACCTTCCTAATGCCATGACCCCTTAATGAAGTTCCTCATGCTGTGGGGACCCCCAACCACGGGGGGCGGAGCAGCTGGGAGGTGGGAGGGAAGAGCAGCGGGAGGCTCGTCGCGACCCCTCTGAAAGGGTAGTTCAACCCCCAAAGGGGTCCCGACCCCCAGATTGAGAACCACTGCTCTAGACTGAAGGTCTCCAGATGGTTCTAACTGCATTGCCCATCAGACCCAGAAGGCACAGCCAATGACAAAATAGGGGAGAATAGGTCATCACTTCAAGGACCAGGGGTCTACACTCATTGGGCGGCAGCAACCAGGGCCCTTTCTTCACTTACCTTTTGATATGGATCTAGGAGCCCTCTGGTCTAGATTCTGGGCCTCCTTATCTGCAGATCAGTGAGGCCACACCTCCTGCTAGTCTGGCTCCATTTGTAGAAGACAGAGCCAGATCTAGATTAAGAGGCCCTTAATCTACTGTAGACTCATTTAATTGGGACTACAGTTGGACTAAGGGCCTTGGTTCCAGATCATGGGAGGCCTGCAGATGGCACGTTTAAGTGGTCCAGAACTACTGGAGGTGGCTCTTCAGCAGCACACCAATAAGCCCACAGAGAGAGGAAGAGGCTGCAAGGCTAGGAATTGTCAGATCCATCCCACACCTCCACAAAATCTGGACAGGTGGGTCTGATTATTTCAGACCCACTGATCTAGATCCAACACAGGTAAGTGCAGAAAAGGCCAAGACGTGCAGACATGGTTCTCTCCCAGACTCTTCCTGAGTCCCTGGGGATTCAACTGCATGGCTCTTCTGTTGTCCTATAGCTACTCCCATATGGCAGCAGCCATCCACCTTCTACTTAATACATCCATGGCCAGACATCCTAAAACGCAGCCGCCGCTATGGATTACGACCTCAGAAAACTGAGGGGCAGTAGGATACCGCTGCCAGTACTGGGTTCAATTGCCCAACCATCTGGGAACTCTTTGAGGTGAACACACATCAGGCTTTTGGTCACACCACAGCCTCATCTGCCCACTGTCCTAATCAATAAGCTGAGATTACTAAACACTGCTGTCTGGCTACAGCAAGATGTTTATGCTGCCTGTTCTCTCTGCTTCTAATCCATGCAATTTTGCTTGTTTTCTTTCTAGCCTGCCCCACCATAAATGATGTCTTCAACACCAGAAGGGCCCACAAGGACAGGGGTGGGTGGAAGGGAAGCGACTCATGCTGCTCCAAGGCTAACCCGACTGGCAAGCGGCGGATCCTATAAACACCAAACACACCACGCATTTTCCTCTCTAGCACCAAAAGCAAGAGACCTTTCCATCACAAAACACCAAAACTGCCCAATGTCTGCCAAGTATAACTTCATAGCTTTTTTTTTTTAAAGCCATCACATGAACATAGTACTGGAAAAAATGAACGGCGACCTACAATATGAAAGGCACCTAACATTCTCCGACCACAGTACTTTCAGGGGAACAAACCACCTCGGGTGCATTTCAGATTATGTAATTTTTTGAAAAAATAAAGCTGCCAAAGTTAGCTCAGTATACGCGTAGAAGAAAAGGCTTAAGAGTTCCCGGCACAGAAGCAAGCGGCAAAAATCCAGCCTGCAGATGGGCTTAGGATAGCTTCAATGAACATTCAACGCTGTCGGTGAGTTTGAAATAGAGAATAAACCATCGACCGTTGACTGTACCTTGAGGTTTATCACAGACGTGTGGGGAAAAAATCCGACTACCTGATTTCACAGGATATTAACTGGCGCATGATGCGTGCTTCGGAGCTAAGCAGTTAACAATGCCCAACCGCAGGACGCTTGTGATTTACTGACAGAACTAACAGCAGGTGCTCCATTCTACAATCTGGAAAATCCCAAGGTAAGAGCTTTCTTAGCCAGGGTAAGAGGCTGATGCCCAAAAGAGAGAATCGCTTGGTACTTCTCAAGTATGTTTCGCCAACTTCTCAATGCAGGCTAGCTCCGAAGCGGCCCCTGCCCTTCACCCCTTCTAAACTTGCCCTGACTTAAAGATGACTTCAGCGGCTACCATACCCACACACACCCACTCACACGCCTTTCGACAAGGGGTTCTTCAGCAATCCAGAAGTGAGGTCACTCCACCACCAACTGTGGTTTTCTAATACCCCCCCCCCGGCCTTTTAGTTTCTTTTATCGCAAAGGATGTCATACATCAGAGCTCTTCAAAGAAGGACCAGTGACAGAGCGCATAGGCAGGGGCATGCCTTGAATGGACAAGGGAGCTGTAAGAACTCCAAAGCTCCTAACAGAAACAGTTGCATTAGGAACAGGTAGGCACTCTGACCTGTGAGGATCCTAGAGCACTTGTGGGGGGGGGGCACTATCTTCAGTCACTTGCTACCTAAGATCGCCGTCTCTGTAAAATAATATGGGTAGACAGCCATCCCCAACCCGATGCCCTCTGGAGATCTGGAGCTGCAACTTCTCTCAACCCTCACCAGAAAGGTACCAGTCTCAGAAAGGCTGTTTCGCAGACTTTTTGCTGTCCTCTTTTTCCTTACCTGTGGGCTGTATTTACTCATGGAGAGAGAATGCCCCCTCCTCTCCCCACTTATACGCAAGGTTTTAGCGGGGATTAACGCTTTCGGAGGGATTTTGTGGGGCTCGATATTTCAGCTAGCTCTCACAGCTGCAGTTTTGGCATTCACAAACGTTTCTAGGAATGGGAGCTCAGGAAATAAGGTCACTATATTAGGACATCAAGAAGCAAAGAGAAAGAAAAAAAAATCACACACAGTGCCATTCAATCCCTCTACAGCACTGGGAAAAGCATCAAAAAACAGGAATCCTCGCTGAAGCTAGAAAGGCGAGATAATGGCTGCAACCAACATTCATTGCTGTCGGTGGGTTTCGGGATTAATCAGCCCTCTGATCAATGAATGCAAACTGCGGCACAAAAAACAGCCAGGATTTGGATCTCTCCCCAATTCCCCAACAGTCTTGAGCACCTAGCGGGGTGTTTCCTCCTCCAAAAAGAGAACCCAAAGCCAGCTCCGGATTAACACCTCCCATTCAAGGGAGCATCAGGGAGGAAAAGCGTCTTCTTCATGCTTGCCCTGAGCAGTTTTACCTTACGTAAATCCAAAGGTGTCCCAAAGAGGGAACTGCCTACAATGAAACAACGGTCCGCCAGAGGGGAAAAACGTGGCCCATCTCTACCTGCCAATCTATAAGTTACACCAAAACAAGGGGAAAGAAAAGAAGAAACAAAAGAGAACAGAACTCGCTCTAAGCTGCCTCTCGCTAACAATAAAACCAGTTTTATTCAGTTTTATTTTCATCTAGCTGCTCTCTGCAGCAGCGATGAGAATTTCTGCTCATTCTGCACAATTTGGATAGAAAGGGTTCCCTGCTGATGGGCATTTTGGGAACACAAGAGGCAAAATGCAAGGTTGTCCCCCCGATACAGTTCTAACAACAAAGTGCAATCTACTCCAAGAGCACTGGCAATAGATTTCTAGTACTATCTAGGCACCATTCTGTTATTAGCCGGAAGCCTAAAAGAGAAAATCTACTTCTCAGACTTACTGCTTCCTAGAAAACTACTAAGCAGACTAGGAAAAGGATCAATTTTTCTCAGACACTGTCTCCTAAGCTTCAGAGGCTTTATTTGGTCAGCATGCCATAAACAGATCTCTGAAAATTAAGTCTGTAGTTACAAACTTCTGCCACTTCAACAGATAACAGAAGCATGAGGCAGGTGGTGGTGGTGGTGGTGGCAGAAAGTGGTCAACTATGTTCAGTGGCTTGAGATTTATGAGTTAACTCATCCAATTCACACATACTTGGATAGACAGCTTGACTCTAGATTGGTTACCATTCCTAATCAACTTGCCTATTCCCCTCTCACTACCTGGAAAACCTGGCAAAAATGACTGGCACCTCCTCCTTCACCTCTGTCGCTTCTATCCTCCCTTATTTGTAAGTGGCTCCTGACAAATGAGCTGGAAATTAGATTTCGGCTCAGAGCATCTGGAAGATCTAAATCTCTGGCTAAAACTGCAATTGTTTCCTGTCTGCCAAGCCCTTCTGACCCACATGCGCAGAGAAATGAGCCCACCTGTATAAAAGCTGCAGCATAAAAAGGTGCATTCCTTTTTATGATGATGACACTTCTCAGACAATTATTTGAATTATTGAATTATTTGTGCCGCAAACTCAGGAAGCAGCTGTACCTCAGGGGTAAAGCAAACTGCCGGCAAAGCAGAAGGTGGCAAGTTTGATTCGCCCAGCTCTCTCTCCTTGCAAGGAGGCAAATGAAATCGCAAACCACTCCTGTATTTGTCAAGAAAACTGCACAGAGTGGGCCAAGTAGTCAACAGGCACAACTTGGCGGTTCCAAACGACAGCAACAACCCTCAAACCAAACCCCACCAGGATGGGTACTGATGAAGAGGCAGTTGTGTTAAATATCTAGACCCTCCGGGAGCCAATGCCCACGACTGCTCCCATGTGTTACACATGGTCTTGCCTCTGGAGGGAGCATGAAAACTGCCACAGAATTCGAAGGCTGTGTTTCCAATGCAAACCCACCAAACAGCAATCCCAACGCATGGTGCCAATGTTGACGGTGCTAGACTGGTTGCCAGGCTCACTTTGGGCGAAATTCAAATTATTTAGTACTTTTATGCAACTAAGAGGAAGTTTTTGAGTGCCAAGTTTAAAATGTTTCTTTCCCAAGCTAGACTAGAGAACCAATGATCTGACTCTCTTGTCCGACTTCAGCCCTGAATGACTATACTTTGATTCTTCTTTATTTGTACACACTAATTCTGTGTTTTGCTTAGTGTTACCTGTTGAGCTGAACTGTTTGTAATAACGTAACAAATGTTGTTATAAGTAACATAGGAGATTATGACAATAAGGGAATAAAATTAAACTGTATAAAAAGACTCGGTTATCAAGCATAATTGTTACAGTGTCTTCTGAGAACAGAGTTTGCCAGCCAGCGTCCTCAAGACAACTAGAGCCAATCAGAGGTGAAGTTCAAAACATCTTGGGAGTTGTCACAGGCAAAGACACCTTCTGCGGATTACATTTGGCTTTCCTTAACAATTTTGGATGAAAATATCACAAGTTTTCTATTTGTTCATTTTTCTATCCTGCTCTATCCCTGAATTTCTCAGAGCAATGGCCTCACAATAAAAGTGGATAAAATAAACTAGCTAATTCATGCTTTGATAATCTCTAGGATTAAGTAAGGAATCTATAAAGGAATCTCTTGATCTAGTGAGCACAGAGATCATAATGATCAGGGAAAAAGCCCATTTCACTCGGTACTCTGCTTTCAGATCCATACAGTCACGAGCCCTTTGTGCGAAACAAGATTATCTACTTTTTAAAAAAGAAAAACTCTGAGCTGCAGCCCACCACCAGGTCTATAAGTCAGTAAAGTGACCCTGAAAGTGTGCTTGATCAGACATCTATAATAAGAAACCACTCCAGGGAAGACAAACAAAAATTTTCCTTCCCTTGCCCTCTCCAGTGCCAAAAAGCGCAGAAGATCACATCAGTCCTTTGGAGTTCTCAGGGGAATCCTCTACGGAAGAGCATCAAAATCTGTCTTCCAAACTAAGTCCCTTCCCAGTACACCGTTGAACATGAAAAACCGATTAGAGCTTTTTGACTGAACAAGAGCACCTGCCATCTAGTGGACAACTGTTAGCACCTCAGCAAAGACAATCCATCACCGCTAGATGGAGGAGCCCCCTTTCCAGCAAGGGTCGTTTCCGGCTGATCAACCGCACCACAGACTCCTCTGTAAGCACATGATGCCACCCGCTAAAACTGCACGAGCAAGCCAAGTCTCCTCGGTGTCTGGAGGGCCAACAGAAGTGGAATCACATGTACACGACTCTTGGGGTCCATTAGAGAAGTCAGATGAGTAACACAAGACAGACAATGAGCAGAAAAGCAGTAGCTACTTCAGAAGGGCTTCTCAATGACAGAAGTCTATAAATTCCCACAGTTCTCTTGAATTTGAACCAGTAAAACAATATACTGTAGTACTTACTGCCAGCATTCAGGGGAAGTACAGGAAACGGTGAGTTCGTTTGCTCCACATCTGTAGCTGAGAAAAGAAAATAGAATGTGAGATATTCTTTATAGATACGTACGTAGTTGTCCTTTAAGATTCACAAGGATTCAGTTCCTGGACAACAGCACAAATATCAAAGCTTGTAAGATTCAAGGGAATGGCTGAACAGCAGTTTTTAACCCTTCCTTTTTTTATACTGGAAAGCGTGGCAGTGGCCCAGAAACTCCGATTTACAAAGATACAAAACTCATGGAAATCAAGACTGTCTAAACCAGATCGCACATTTCAGGCGCAACGCTTCTAGCAAGCCTAAGGCAAGAACAGATTGTCCTTGTGACACTTCCTGGTACGTACAATTTTCACCCAAAGTAATGTGCAACATTCTCCTCCTTATCAGATTAAAGATGGTTTTACTCTTTTCCTCCATCCACATTTTAATGGCCTTTGTCCACGGCCACTTTCCCAGAGGAGAAAGAAGCAGAAGGGGAATAACCAGCTCTCCATGGGGTTCAGAGCCCTATGTTTGATTAAGGCAAAATAAGGCTCTCAGAGCAGGCGTCTGTCCACTGTCCTGAGAAAATAGTCAAGTGAGGCAAGCAGATGGTCTGAACGAGAAGAACTTGCACAGGACCTGTTCACCGCGCTCTCACTTACAGAGCACAGGAGTTCTACTGAAGCATCTTGGCAGCCTTCCTGTAGTACAGAAATGGGAAGCCCGCGGGCCATCCAGACTGTGAGTGGCTATAGCTCTTGGCCACTGACCATGTTCACCAAGCTGGGCGGAACTGGAGGTCATGGATTCTGCCCTTGTGATGCAGCTATGGACCTCTGCCAGCGATCAGCCGAAGTGCTTATCCTTTCCCTTGGGCAGATTCAAATTTCTTGAATGTGACTTAACACAGACCAATCATCATCCAAACCCGGTTGAAGATCAAGAGCCAGGTGGCCTTCAAGTGCACTCCAGGTGAGGCTCCTAGAAGCTCACCTCTCTTTGCCTTCTCAAAACATTTATATTGATGAATGTTTTGGATGCTCTCAGGCTCCAAGAATCTTGACTGCCAACTCTCTATGGCTGCCTATTTATAGCACAGGAGAATTCATTCCCGCTTACAGGGCACACGAAGGCCAGTGGCACAAATCCAACGGGTGAGCCGGCACAAGGTCAAGCCAGTTGTTTAACTGGACACCTGGCCAACAGATGGTCCTCCAGAGGTTGCCTCGGCAGCTCGCAAGAGGAAGGGTCAGCTACTTGAGGGTTCTGCCAGATGGCAAAAGCAGCTCTGGCGGAGGGAGAAAAGACCCACAGCACGAGGAGGAAAACAACTGATTCTATTAACAGCCACGTGCACCTACAACGGCCGAAAAATAACAAACACCATTCCACCTCACTGAAGACGTCTTTCTTGAGAAGATGCAGAGCACGGACTTGATTCCTAAGAACATGGTAATACTGATCCTACTTGTCTTTCTATAGGTTTCCAATGGGACATGATGTTCAAACATCTGAACGCCCTACATCCTGAAGGCGTACGCTACCTAAACACAGACACGATATGGACTTGCTGCCTTTCCCTCCTGAGTCTGTAAGCGCGCAAAGGGGAAGATTTAAAAACCACCAAAAAGGAAAAAAAAAATTTGAGGAACGGGTCTGCTGTAAAAGAGAAGAACAAAAGTCTGCTTGGCTCTTAAGACCAGCTGTTGCCAGTCCAGCTTCTTGGCCTTTGCCCTTTCCTCTGGCCAAGAAGTGAACAGCATCAATTGTTGGCTTGTATTATGTACTGTTTACAGGCCTGAGTAGCATGAAAAGAATTAATAATTTAGCTCACAGAGCTGATGACCTTTATTGGGGTGCCTCCTCTCCGCTGCCGTGAAGCCGCAGGGTAGCTTTAAAGCGTTTCCTACTTTACAACCTAATTGGGTACCATAACATAAATCAATTAATTCTCCTGTTTTAAGTAACAATGCTGCCTATTCTTCTTCGGCGTTCTTGTTCCAACTCTCCTCAGGTCAGGCCTGGCCCTGCTCTTTCGAGTTTTACAGCTATATAGTAAACACAGCAGAGAAGAAAAGTTTGGCCAGCACTGCAGGACTGGGGCTATTTGGGAACCCCACAGGGGAGAAAAGGGTCACTCTGGCCTGAACTTCTTCTGACCTTTGACTGGCCTTGTCCCTGTTTATACTAACGGAAGGGGTAGATGGAGGCTCTCCCTCACAGAAATGAACTTAGCCTGAACCTGCGACAGAGCAGTTGACTTTGAAGGCCCCAAGCGCTGGAGAGGGCAGCTGATACGGTCTTGGGGGTGCGTGTGGGTGGGTGTTGCGACAAAGAGATTTAACACCCCACATTCCACATATATTCTTCTGTTCAAAGAGAATGAAAACCAATGACCTGGCAAAGGAAGGCCCAGCCCCACAACGAAGCTAGCGTGGGTCCTGAGGGCATCTGTAAATCGGGGGAGAGGGCCAGGAAGCCATTGCTAACACGGGGATGGAAGCAGGCACTTCGCGGGGTGAGAGACCACCTTTGCAAGGGAGGAAGGAAGAGCAGCCCTGGAGGAAGAGAGGCAGCGCATTTTAGCCAGTCCCTCTAAAATTCAGATATTCACTTAACAGGCCAGGGGAGGGAAGAGCCCCCCATACACACTTACCAGGAGGCGGTTCATGTTCAGAAGCAGGCTCCCAGTAGAACCCTGAAAAGGAACAGAGGAGTCCTTAGTGGGCATATTAAACAGGGACAATCACCTTACAGATCCCCCTCCCCTATCCTTCCTTGATCAAGGGTCTCAAGGCTTTTGATTAGAAGTGTGCCAACTGCTGGTCCCAGTGCTTTATATAGAGAGCTCTGGAGCTAGGAAAGCTAGCCTTTTCTGCAGCAGGGAAAGCAAAGCCATGCCAAGCCACATGCGGTGTTGGTCTTCCCAGACTCCCTCACATCTCTACAGGCCTGGTCTGTACCGCTAGAATTGGCTGCTCTGGACTGATCATTCGTGTCCAGAGAGGGGCTGGGAGGATCCTTCGCCTCTGGTTTTGAAACCACAGACCACGATAAACTGTTGGAGCAGCTTCAGGAGAAGACAGGGAACGAGTGCATTACAATGGTTCTGCTCTTAACTCATGGGCACATTTGCTCAGCGTCGTGGGGAGTTGGGTTCCTGGCAGATCGGCTCCTCCTATACAGAGTCCTGCCAGATTGCACAAAGCACTATCAAGCCCAAATCAGGATGTTTTAAGCATGAGCTAGGCCAGAAATCTAGCTCTTTCCTTCAAAGTTGAAGAATGTTGCCTGTAGCCTGACTGCCCAAATCCAAGCTACCACCAGTTTATGACCAATTGCCAGAAATCAAATACAAAAATTCTCCAATCAACGGGTCCTCAAACTAGCTAGCTGAACAAATTAATCAGAATGGGTAGCCCAAACGATCATCAACCCCAGCACTGGCGGCAAACAGCGAGGAACGAGTCTGGTGACATCTGAAGAGCTACCCAATCTTCCTTACAAAACTGAAAGTGACCAAGGAAAGATGGACAGACCAACTGAACTCCAGGTAAAGCCCCTAATGATCAGAAGGCTGGTTTTTAAAGGGTCACTAACAAATGATCTAAACAAATAAATCTTCAGTCGCAAGGCAGGAGGAGCTTCTACAGCAATGGCACGGCACGGCTAAAACCCAGCTTCCAGCTGGGACTCCATTACACAGAAAGATAAATGTCGCCTTGATCAAGTCACCTTTCCAAAGCCTGGCCCGGAAAGAGATTGACATGTAACCCAAAGCCCCATGCCTTTCAGAGAGCGTGCAAATAGCCACGCTGGTCCACTGAGACAAGGACAATAAAACGGCTTTGGAATTCGGAAGGCAAGCATCAGAATTACTGGAAGCAATGAACTATGCAAGTTAAAGCACGTCTATCAACGTAATCTCAGTCCTTTTGTGAATAGACTGTACTTTATACGAGTACCACTACACACAGATCTGAAGGAGCCAGCACTAAAACCAAATTCCTGGTTTTGTTTCCAAGGATCAGAAAGCTACTAGTGGGAACCACTACATGTTCTGGAAGTAGACTTCATTTTGATTAGAGATCATGATACAGTACTCTATGAATGAGACTGTTAAGATTTATAAAAAAAAGTCACTTTTTTTGATATCCTACCCATCATTTTCCCCTCAAGTGCCAGCTTTATCAGCTCTGGCACAAAACAAACAGTTCTGGCACAAACTGACCAGCAAAGACGCTACAACTTGTAACCTTTTGCCCCAAAGACTTCAGAGCAGAAATGCAACAGGTTAATTAGGCACAGGGGAAAATGCCAAGGAAAAGCAAGAGAGAAATTGCACGAACGTAACAAGCAGAATTTCGGAGAAATTCCAGTCTTTTTTAGACTCCACTTTGGGGAGGGGGAGGGCAGCGAAGGAACAAGGAATCCCCAACTCACTTCAGCTGCCAATATAGCTCCACATGCCAACTTGAAGAGGTTACAGGACTCTGAACAACATAACAAATACATGGTAGCATATGTTTTAATATATGGACGCTGGCATACTTAGCCCCAGCAGCACAAGCCAAACAGCTCAGCCTCTAGAGAATATGAAGACTGTATTTCAATTTGATAAACCTAACAAAGTTACAGGACAAAAACAAACGGATTAATACCTGAAATGCCTCTGACACACTTACTGCTCAGTATCCTCCTGTGTAAAGTTAGCTGGCAGGAAATTTGGGTTGGGGTTGTTTCACACCAGTCAGGATCCGAAATCCATTTTCAGATACACAGAATCAGGTCGTGATCCCCTAGAAATCTCCTATTACACTGGAGGCTGACAAACTAATAGATTTTCTGACGTAAAAACCCCAGTCTCTTTTTGAGAAAAAAAATCATCATGCAATATTTGTTTTTTCTGTTGACTTTTGACATTTATGTGATTGCTCATTTATTTGTTCCCTTTACTTTTAAATTCCATTCCTATGGAGCCTCACCACCTCTTTCACCTTCCCTCCTTGTAATTATAAAGCAATGAAAACCTGATTGGAGCAGCTGTCACTTGGGACCAGGCCTTATTTATTTATAATTTGTATTTCTATCCCACCCTATACCCAAAGGTCCCAGGGCACGAAACCACATTTAAAATCAGACATATTAAAAAAAGTAGCAGCGTCTGTGAAGTGGGAAGACAGCATTTTCCCATTTAACCAAAGGCCAGGGCAACGGGTGCATCTTCACTGCCTTCCTAAACAAAGGCCTGACACACCTCAAGGGGGAGACTATTCCGTAGCCTGGGGTGCATCACTGAGAAGGCCCTCTCCCGGGTACCCACTCCTTTTACTATTGAAGGCGGTGGGACAACCAGGAGGGCCTCCCCACCAGATCTTAAGGCACATTGATATGGAAGAACATTCCTCTCCCGGAGGAGGTCTAAGCCCATCACTGAAAACTGGCCTGCAGGTCATGGTGTACGTGAAGGAGCTAGCAGCCACAGAAACATGACAGAAAGATCATGCCATTCCAACGAGGAAGCCAAACCACACTGTTATGCTGGAAACAGAGCCAAACAGATCTCTGAACCTGAAAAGCCTCAGCACATTCCAAGATCCCAGCAATGCCCAGGGAAGAGATTCTATCTTCCTTTGATAAGAGACTCAGAAGAAAGTTCTGGCTCATTCTTATTCCATGAGCTGCGAGATAGTTCTGCTACTTCCATGTCAGCGTGAAAGGTAGTTATTTGCTAAGATCTGCAGCAAGGCCTAGTAACTATTGTGCTCGTGGAGACACGCACGTACTACACAAGTATTCCGTTTTAACGGTCAGCAGTGCCCAAGTAGATCTCAAGTCCACCAGGTGTGTTCTCCAAACACCACCTTTTGTGTTCAGTCCTATGGGTCGGTGCCAACGCTGCGACTTCCTACCCATCTGGCAGTCCTGTAAGTATGAAAGCGGCCTTCAAAAGGCCTCCTTATGCCAATGTTTATGTGTCTTCCTACAGCTCGTATCTGATCCCAGGAACATACCTGAGCAAGCTCACAATGCATGCAACTTCCTTTCATCCAGTACTGAAGGGCAACCTCTGGCAGGCACTGAAACAGAGGGCTTTTGCTCTCCGGCCTCATCACAGGTGGCCAAAGTTCCGCCTGGCCAGTACTGTGGGGCCCAAGCCTGTCATCTGAGAAGAAGGCCAACTGCTTCACCAAGCCTGGACAGAACATCTCCTGCCCCTTTGAAGAGTGGCTGCAAAAGCCCAAAGCACAAAGGCTGGACCATCACTTGATATGACACGAGAAGGATCCATGTTTGTAAGATGGGACAAAGGCTGTCAGGTCAATTTGGCCTCGGCCAAGAGACACAAGGGTCCATCGGAGCAAAGAATGAAGTCCAGGCCCAATATGCCTTGAAAAGCTGTAACAGATTCACGTAAGAAGCGATTTTTTAAAAAATTAAAACACCAGCAGGGTAGGGATGTGTATGAATATTCGAAGATATTTGAAATTCGATTGAATCTGCCCAAATTTCGACATTCGAATTTGAATCAAATGTCCATAAATTTGAATTTAAAGATTCGAACAAATTTTTAATTTCAGATCTATTCGTTTGAATTATCCGGACATTTGCATGTGAACAGATGCATACTTGCAGATATGCATCTCTCCCACATCTGTACACATTTGTACAGTTACGTACAGGACAAAAACAGGTTGCATACAGGATAACTATGGGATGGATAAGGATGTGTATGGACATGTACAGGAAGCGTAATGATGCGTACAGGCACGTATGAATGTTGTCAACATTTGAAAGTGCAAGTTCAAATTAAAAATTTGAACAAATAGATTCGAATTTCCTTAATTCTAATCAAATGTGGGTAAATTTGAATTTTAAAGATTTGAATAGAATTTTTGGGTAATCGAATCGAATTAAAAAAATAGCATTCGTGCACACCCCTACAGCAGGGTAGTGCACATGAAGCCTCAATCACAAGCGCAGTATTATGTGAAGGCTAGCTGGTCTCCTTTGCAGCACGCCACTCATGCTTTACACTCCTGTGTATCTTAACTGAATCTTCTTCAGCAGGGTCGGCCCTTGTTAAAATCACAGAAGAGACAGAAAGAAGCAGCTATTTGGGATCCTGGAGATCCATTTTGCAAACACAGGCTGCAAGAGAGAAGTAATGTTAAGCTCATGTGGACATCAGGTCACCTTTAGCTTCCAGATTTAATGGAACTATACAACTTTCAGCTTCCCACAAGGAATTATCTCTGGAAAGGTGCCACTAATTACAGTACAGAAATATTACACCCTCAGCAGCAGAGTGAAAAGGCATCCCTGCCCGTGCCCAAGCCAAACTCCAGGAGAATACCTCCTGGAATACCTCCTGTTGTTGGCTGCTACAATTTGGTCCCAAAAATATTCTCTCTGCCACCATCAGCCACTGCAGAATTACCAGGCAAAACACAGCACTCACCCTGTCTCTAGATTTTCTCCCCAGAAGAGACAATAGAGAAACATATGTTCACTCTAACCCAAGGGGAAAGAAAGATGTGAAGTCTAGGAGATTCCTAGTGATTCCCAAGTGTTTCCAACACCGTTTTGTGTAAAAATAAAATAGCGTATACAAACTCTAACTACGTTGGTCAAGTAAATAAATCTGGTTCCTTTTGGAAGGAATAGACACTCGATTCAGTTCTGAAATTCCGAGCTCCTACTTCTACATCGCATTAACACACTGGTGCAATTGGCAAGACTGATTTGCAATTTAAAAAATGGCAAATATCCAGCAAGTAAGCCATCCCACCCACGCTGTAAAGGACAGAAATGGACTGATCTTGCCAGTCCTTGCTTCTCTATTATGAAAATAAGCAAGGAAAACCTTTCAGTTCACAAGCCAGAGCAACATTTAAGGACTGGTCCAGCTACAAGACCAATACACAGCTGACACAACAAAGGGCGGAACTAATGAATTCTCAAGGACACACATTCAGGGATCCCTCTGGTCCCAGGTTTGGTGACAAGTCCTTGTTCCTTTAGCATCACCGTATTTATGAGCCCGCATCCCTTTATGCGCTCACAAGATCTTTCACGAGGACAACATAAAAACAGAAGGAAAGCTCACACAACACAGGAGCAGCCATAGTCTCAGACAACAAACAAAGCTTCTGGAAATAAAGACACAAGTCTTACCAAGAAGAACAGGGAAATTCCTAGGAAGGCCACAAGAAGGTACCCATTCATGACAGGCACACAAAATGTAGCTACGTGCAGAAAACATCACCATTGGAGCTCACGCTCCACTAGATGGAAGAGTAAAATGGCGCCATTCACCTTTCCCCCCTCGAAAAACCCTAGTAACAATCTCAAGACTTGAACCTACTGTGTCAATCCCATCAGCCCCATACTAGGGCACCTGAGCAGTCTTATCCTGCCCTAAATCTGGGCAGCCCAGGGCAAGCTGTAATGGTTTAAAAGCCTGTTCCAAAAATAAAAACAATAAAATCTCAATTCTATTTAGGTGGAAGTAGGCAGCCAACAGCAACCATCTCCTTCCCAGCTTCAAGATACACTGGAGGGCCAAGAGGGAGAAGGAGGTGATGCAGTTTAAGTGGGAAGCTTGCCTACTTTTTGAGTGAAGGGAGTTCTGTGTTCAAATTAAGCCTCCACCAAAGGCACATGTGAAAGTAAAAAGCATGGACAGATTTCTCAGGTTCTGTTCAACTCAGCCAGTATCCCAGCTCCCCTCTGCCCCCTGCCAACTTCCCCTTCATTAGAGTTCCCAAACCCAGAGCAGCTCAGGGCCAGAGTTTTAGGACGATTGCACCCACCATTCCCTAGCAGCCAAGAGACACCACGTGTGGTACGTGCCTCATCTTTATTGAACAGGCTGTTTGGGATAGAGATGATCCTAAGGAAGGTACGCACATAAGATGGCCCAAAAGCCACCAGGTTGGGCAATCATTCCAAGCAGCAAAGGTACATGTTTCCTTTACAGTTCCATCTTTGTGGGGGAAATCTCGAGCTGGCATAAAAGAGCGCTGGCACAAATCCATGGTAACCCCTAGAGACACAAGTTACAAGAATGTGGTTAGCGCATCTTATCAAGATGGGCCTTCCTTATGGTCTGCAAAGAAGAGGGTTCAGGGCGGATCCTGTAGTTACAAAAAAGAACACCATGAAGAGGATGGAAAAACAGAGAAATGTGAGAGAACCTGGAATACAAACCCAAAAGCCAAGGGCACTGCCTATGAAGAAGGAAAGATGGGCACAGCCCAAGGGTTCACCTACAGCTTGTGCCGCCTCCTCCTTCTCGTCTGTCACAGAAAAAGAGAAATTGCAATAACTGCAAAGGAAAGGAACAGCGATGGCTGGAGTGCAGCAGTTCAACCTTGCCAGCAGGAAGCACATGTGCCAGTGCAGGTAGGGATCTCCCTTGGGTGTGAGAGACACTACCTTCTACTGCCAAGAGGGTGAAGAAAAGACCTTAGTCATGTCTGAACACAGAAGCAATGCGATGCATCACACATCACAGTGGTCCTCTTTCCCTGCTTACCTGTGTAAAACACTGCACCTTAGGAGCAGATTTGGGTTCTAGGCAGAAAAATGCTTTCACACTTCTGTTTGTTTTCTCACATCCGGCACTCTGCAATGCCCTCTTTGCACCACCAAGACCTACTCTCCCATGATGCACAACCGGGAAGGTATAAGGCTACATTATGTGCCTGAATGTACAAGGCCTACAGAAGGTCTTTAGGACTAAGGAGAAAACCACAAACCACCCACTGAACAAAAGGCTCAGACAAGATCTCGCAGGTATACCATCATATAATCCTGGTGCCTGCTTGGAAGAGAGACCCTGTGGTTTTTCAGGTGTGTTCACTTCTGGAAGCTTTTTAAAGCCAACTAATTCTAAAACAGAATTTTCTGGTCTGTAGTTTTCTCAGACCACATACTAAGTGTGCAACGGCTTCTACTTGAAGGCTGCAAAACTGTATGCACCCTTTCAAGACATCCACTTGGCTTCTGTACAGCTGGATAAATCACTGCATAAGGGTTTTTAGAAGTCTGAGCTAAATTATCTGATATCCTGAAGACACAAGCAATACACAATGATGCAGCTTTAAGTTCCTGCTAGACTGTGAAGCACCCACTGAACGCAGAGAATACACCTTAGTATGTGCCACTTGAAAGCGAAGAACATACTCATGTGAAGAACCCTGTTAGAGATTTACTGCAAGGCCGGCATACATTTTCTGAGACATGAAGGGTTAGGGTTAGAGCAGCCAGGCACTCTCCACAGCAGTCCACTTCTGCAACAGTGTTGGTTTTAGGCTACGGTATCCATATGTGAGGCGGTTTTATGTCCTCAGAAGGACTGAAGGTCACGCCATGAAGGTCTCAACGCCTCACAAGCATTTCACATTTTATTGCAAGCAAAAGAATAGGCGGTTACATCATCCTTCCAAAATACTTCCCAACTCCAGCTCAAGCAGCACGTTTGCTGGGGAGGAAGGCAGCTTTACCCATGGGCCTGCCCTTCGATGAAATGCTCAGCCCCACGGTTAACACGACTTTCAAACCACCAACCGCAGAAGCCCAGAAAGATGCTCGAGAAAGGCAGGCCGAAGTCGCTGCTTTAAAAGGGAAAGAAGGATTGCAAAACACAAAGATAAACAAAGGCATCTGAAGCCCATTTTCACCAGCTTTAAGAAAGCACTTAAGCTCCCATAAATTTTAACCTCACTCCCCAACTTTCCAGAGTTTAAATGTATGTAAAACCTAGGCAATTACGGTAGCAACTGCCAAAGAAGTAGCTTTAACGGCTATTCAACACACAAGAATCCAGATAAAATAATTACTGAAACTAATAAACCCAGCTTATGAGGGATGGAGACAGTTCTAGAGCCAAAAGCAGAGATAAATGACTAAAGGAAAGAATTTCCCCAGCAAAGCAGGCGTGTTTAGGAAATGCGGGGCTTTAAAGTGAAAAAAGTTGTAAATTGTTACAGCAGAGTTTATTTCCAACAAACACAAAGGTGATTGTTTTCAAGAATAAATGTTCAAGACTGCGCTGCAAATGCAATTAGAAACCATTAAAAAGAGTGCAGACAGAAACAGCAAAAGACATATCTGGATCCCCCCCCCAACCTGGAAAAATTTAAGTTGGACCACCCCTTTACCTTAGCTAGAGAGGAGCCTATACTATTTGAATTGTGAAAGGAGAGATTCTGAAGTGTGCATTATAGCCCCTAAAACTACTTGCTAGCCAACCAGGCTCCTCCGCAGTTCAGGAAAAGCAGCATTTGGGAAAAGCAGCAAATGTTTAACATTCTGACTGACTCAGGGAAAAGGCACCTGGAGAGCTGAGGGTGAAGTTTAACCAGTTTTGCTGTTATCTTGCTTTTACTGATCCCAGATAGGAATCTTGGTGACCTCTTTAAAAATATCTGGTTTGAATTGTGTTACAACACAATGTCGGGGCCAGATAATACAGCTCAGGATAAAAAGGATCTTCTCTGTGTTGCAAATAAGCCACAAGATGTTTTTCACCCACCGCGTTCTGGAGGGCAGGGGGGATGGAAAGAAAGAGCAAAGGGGGTGGGAGGAGGAGGAATGCAGCAGGAAGGGGGCAGTAATGGTTTTGTTGGTGGCGATATTTATTCCTTTTCATTTCCCCCGCAAAGTTTCCCATAACAATCTATGCCGCCTTGCATTTGTATGGCCTTTTTTTTATTGATCCCTCCTGCCTTTCAAGCAGGGCCAGAGTGGAATAATCCCAGTGTTATAAAATATTCAAAACCCCAGCGAGGAGGGAGATTGATCGCTGGCCAGCCCAGGAGAGGAAGTGGCCCAGGGAAGAGGAAGGGCCTTCAAAGGGACTGGAGAGCGGGAGGAGCCCCATTTACAGTGGAATCCTCACCCCTCCAAATACGCACACTATATAATTGGGAGGGGGGGAGGCAGGGGCAGCAGGAAAAGGAGGGGGTGGGCAGGCAGGCTTCTGATAAGACGATGGGAGATGTAGGGATGATGGGAGAGGGACAGGGGTTGAGGAGGGGAAAAGGAAAATGGGGAGGTAGTGGGCCAAGAACTGGGGGGTGGGGGCAATGAAAGAGAGGAAGGGGAGACGAAATGGGAGAGCAGAGGGGGTAGGTGGGAGAGCTGGGGAAATGATGGGGGGGGAGAAGGGTGATCAAGCAGAACTCTGAAGGGGGGCGGCAAAGAATGAGGGCTTGGAGAGCAAGAGCAGAATGGGAAGGGGGGGGGAGAAGGAGTGCAGAAGAACCAGGAAGGGCAGGAGGGGATATCCAGCCAGTCCTGAGGGGAAAGGCTGAAAAAAGTTTTTTGGGGGGGCTACATAAGTGCCCAGAAGACCGGGGGGGGGGCAAAGGGGTGTGGAAGAAAAGCAGGAGAACGGGGAAGCAGCAGGGGGAGTACAAAGGGCAGCCAAGGGAACAGGTTTGAGGTTAGCTTTTTTTTGGGGGGGGGACAAGTAAATGAATGGAGGGAGGGGCGCGAGAAAAGGGGGTGAAGTGCTGAGGGGCTTCTGGGGAGGGCATCAGCATGGGGGAGTGTAGAGACGGAGGGGAGGGGCAGGGCCTTCTCCCTGGCTGCCCCCCCTTCAGAAGATAACCCCCGCCCCCCCGGGCTCTTCTCTTGGGGCCCCACCCGCCTTACCGTTGTGGGGGGGCGGCGGCAGCGCGGGGGGCGGCGGGGGCCTCCGTCCCCCTGCAGGGGAGGCGGCGGCGGCGGCGGCGGCCCCGGCCGGGCTGGGTGGCGGCGGCGGCGGGTCCGGCTTCGGCTCCGCGGCGGCGGTCAGGCGGGGGGACACGAAGGCGGCGGCGGCGGCACCGGAGGCCGGGCTGGGCGGCGGCGGCGGCTCCGGTTCCGGCTCCATGGCGGTGAGGCGGAGCACGAAGGAGGCGGCGGCGGCTGGAGCGGGTGGAGGCGGCGGCGGCTGCTGCTGCTGCTGCTCCGGCTTTGGCTCCATGGCCGTGAGGCGCGGCACGAAGGCGGCGGCGGCTGAGGCGGCACCGGGCGGCGGCGGCGGCGGCGGCGGCTCGGGCTCCATGGCGGCCAGGCGGGGCAGGAAGGCGGCTCCGGCGGCGGCTGGACCGGGCGGCGGCGGCGGCGGCTCCGGCTTCAGCTCCATGGCCGCCAAGCGGGGCACGAAGGCGGCGGCCCCGGCGGCCCCGGCGTTCGGCCCCGGAGGCGGCTCGGGCTCCAGCTCCATGGCGGTCAGGCGGGGCACGGAGGCGGCGGAGGCGCCGGGCCGGCCGGGACCCCCCTCTTGCGCCGGCCGGCCCAAGCGCCCATTGCCGCCGCCGCCGCCCGCTGCTCCTCGCCCGCTTCTCCTCCCTCCTCCGCCCGCCTTCCTCCCCACGGCAGCCGCCGGCGCCTCACCGCGGACTGGGCCGCCTCGCCGGCTCCGGCACTGGCGGCGGCAGGGGCTCCTCGGTCCGTCCGGCCGCCGCTGACTGACTGACTGACTGACTGAGGAGCCGCCGCCGCCGCCGCCGCCTCCCCCCCCCCCACGCCCCTCTCGCTCGCGCCGCGTGCCCGACTGCGCAGGCGCGGCAACTGCCAAACCGATGCGCCAACGCTCCCCCCACTGCGCACGACAGCCAATCCGCGCCGGGCTCTCGCGCCTCGTGTGGTTCGCCGGGAAAAGCAGTCCCGCAGACGCGGGGGAGAATCCATCTGCCACGACGACGAAGGGGGGAGCCGAGGTCATGACCAACGAAAGAAACGGGATAAAACAAAACAAGTAACGCTGGTATAGTTGGAGAAGGAGACTTTTACCTACTTATCCTTCTCCTCCCCATCCTTTTAACCGTTCTTTTTTTCTCTTGTTCAGCTCCTTCCCCTTTGACTCCCCTTGCTGCAGAGCGTAGTGGACTGTCCCTCCTGATCAGCCGGCGAGAAGGCCGCGCCTCTTCCTATTCATTTCCAGGTCTGAAATCTGAATATTAATCACCCGTTTGGAATACCGTATTAAGCATACTAATACGCCCTCCTTTCTTTCCTTCGAAAAACTCGCTTCTTAAAACGCGGACTACAGTAAACGGTACCCACATTCTTTAATACCTGGAAAACGCTTCCCTTCACCGGATGATCTACTTCAAGGAAGAGGTTATTTCAATATGCGCCTTATATTCTGATCAATACGGTAATCCTCCGAACTCCGCCCTCTAATGGGGAAGAACTTGCCTTGTAGCAGGGAGTTCCGCAGGCTCACAGGTTCCAGAGTCTGGAAAGAGAAGGGAAGCAATAAGCTCTTTATGTTCATCTCTAGTGGGACTGCCCTGTTATTTAAAAACTTCTGGCAAACAATAATCACTGAAATAATATATGCAGTTCGCCTTTGATCCAGTTTGCATCCTACACATTATACCTGATGCAGCTTCCACACCGCACACCTGGATCCGGAGCAAGAGAGAGGCACCGAGGGGTGTGATGCCTGGGAGACGGAGGCCAGGGAATTTAAGTTCCCTGGCTCTGGAGTTGCAGCCTGGGGGCGGGGGCGGGGGCGGGGGGCTTCAGTGGCACACCCAGAAATGGGCCCAAAGGTGGGCTGTTTTGGGAGCTCAGCCAAACACTGCTGGCCTCTGCGCATCATCCAGGCCACACTGCAGCCACGCAGCCAGGGGATTTCCCAGGAGGCCATGCATCTGGCGAGTGGAGGCCATGGTCCCAGATAGCACCATCCGGACAGTGCCGAAGCTGCTTTTTACTCCAAATATGAGGCCGATTTGCACTTGACCTCTTAGTTTGCAGTTACTCAACATCTGGGCAGGTGCGTCTGCACTTCCAGGAAGCGCCTACGGCCTGCAGACGCCCCCTACCAGCCCAGGTGTTCACCTATGGCAAACCAGCAGCGGCGCATGAAATGGCGCGCACCACAAGCAACCCAACCCTCCCCAGTCACGACCAGGAGCTTACCTATAGCGTCCACACGGTGGCCATCTGCACTAATTCCTCAGACGACCCCCGACATGACGGCGCGTGCACAGAGCACTGTAGTCGCTGTGACGCAGCACACGCGCAGCCGCACAAGCCACCACGACCAAACTGGTGAGCGTCCGGGTGCGTGCGGGAGTTGGGCGTTCCCTAGGGCGGCCGCTATGACACCTTGGGGAAGCAAGCGAAGAAATGCCCATAGTTGCAAAATGGGCCCTTTAGAGGCCCCATCCTGCCCCCCCAGGGAACAGTCCAAAAGCTTTTCCAAATCTGATGCGTATCCAATGATGCAAATCTGCTATGCATCTATATGCATCCCGTTTTCATCCCGTACAGATATGGACAAGATGCGTACCTATCCAAACACATATCCATATATGAATTATTCGTACAAATAGCTCAAAATACTAATTTGTACGAATACTAAAGTAGGAACGTCTGGACAGTCAATTCATATCTGAATGCCCGAATTCATATGAATATCTGTGCGCTTCCCTAAGAGGACTCTGGTTCCAAGGCAGCCCTATAAATATACAGTAAACAAACAAACAAACAAAGCTCTGCTTGCAAATCCAGGCCCCTTCCCAAGCGCCAGGGGGCAGTAGGCGTGCACGCAGCCCGAGTCTTTTTGCAAATCCTCCTAATTTTGCTTCCCAGGCTTTCCTTCTGCAGTCCTCCCAAACACCCCAAGGGGTGGGGGAACAGAGGAGGCTAAAACCTGCAACCCAAAACCTTTCCCTGCAGGTCCGCAGCTGAAGGTTCATCAGGCAAAATGGACGATGGACAATTCAGTGCCGCTGACCAGTGTAACAGGTCAGAAAGTGTATTAATTTAGGAGCTGGAATCTCCCTTCCCAGTGGTCTAAATAAGAGAGGCTCTGGGGCACATGCTCCCCTTAGACCACTCCAGAGGAAGAAAGGCCCCTCCTAGGCTGCGGTCACACCTAAGGTTTAATCCAACTTCAGTCCACTTTCAGAGTAAGAGAACACGTTAGCAAAGTGACCAGTGATTTTCCTTCCACATGATCTATCCCAAAGGTGAAACTTCTGAGTCATTTAACACAAAGAAAACAGCTTGTCACTTTGCTGATGTGTTCACCCACTCTGAAAGTGGACTGAAATTGGATTAAACCTGGGGCCTATTCGCACTTGGCCTTTTTCTGGAGTATATCTCAGGATAGGGGTCTGTGGTCCACATGCTAATGCAGACTCTGGCAGACCTCACTTTGGGCCTGCTGAAGCCTGCACTAGCATATGGACAGCAAGTCCCTATTCCAGGATATATTCCAGAATAAAGCCAAGTGTGAATAGGCCCCTGGGCAGCATTCACATCTGAGGTTTAATCTGGCTTCAACCCACTTTCAGGGCAAGAGGACACATCAGCAAAGCGACCAGTAATTTCTTTCCCACATTATCTGCCCTATGAGTGGAAAGAGACCTTCACAGCGGCAGGAGGTGGAGAGCTCCTTTGGTTGGTGTCTGCAGTCCAAGTGGCCACCAGTGTCTTCCCAAATATTCACCGTGTGAATATTTAACCTGCTGAACTGGGTGGCCATTCAGGTGGGGCCGGCTTGCTCTTCGGTCAGAAGAAAGGTCAAAGAGCAGGACTGGAAAGAACATCTACCTTGCATGGAATATTTGCTCATCTTGGACCTCAAAAGGGCAAACCTGCTCTGCCTCTGCCAGCCCACAGGTCAAGACCACCCCGGGAAAGCCTTTCCATACCCCAGATATCTGGGATTTTGGGGCACTAGTTCTATCATTCATCCACAGCCACCTTCGACACCCTTCACTGTTTACACATATCTTCCCTTTATCCATTCGTCCTGGGGATGGTTTCTTCCTTCTCTGGCCAGCCATTGGATCCACATGGGGGACATAACAGCAGCAGTGGTGCAAGGAAGAGCAGTGGCCACCAGAGGGCGGTCTTGTAACAACATAAGAACCTAAAAGGAGCCCCGCTGGATCAGGCCACAGCCCATCTAGTCCATAAGAACCTAAGAGGAGCCCTGCTGGGTCAGGCCACAGCCCATCTAGTCCATGGGAACCTCAGAGGAGCCCTGCTGGGTCAGGCCACAGCCAATGTGGTCCATAAGAACCTAAGAGGAGCCCTGCTGGATCAGGCCGCAGCTCATCTAGTCCATAACAATCTAAGGGGAGCCCCGCTGGATCAGGCCACAGCCCATCTAGTCCATAAGAACCTAAGAGGAGCCCTGCTGGATCAGGCCACAGCCCATCTAGTCCATAAGAACCTAAGAGGAGCCCTGCTGGGTCAGGCCACAGCCCATCCGGTCCATAGAAACCTAAGAGGAGCCCTGCTGGATCAGGCCGCAGCTCATCTAGTCCATAACAATCTAAGGGGAGCCCCGCTGGATCAGGCCACAGCCCATCTAGTCCATAAGAACCTAAGAGGAGCCCTGCTGGATCAGGCCGCAGCTCATCTAGTCCATAACAATCTAAGAGGAGCCCTGCTGGGTCAGGCCACAGCCCATCTGGTCCATAGGAACCTAAGAGGAGCCCTGCTGGATCAGGCCGCAGCTCATCTAGTCCATAACAATCTAAGGGGAGCCCTGCTGGATCAGGCTGCAGCCCATCTGGTCCCGCATCCTGTCTCCCACCACAGGCCACCAGTTGCTTCTGGGTATCTCAAGCAGGAGACAAAGGCAGAACCTTCACCTGCTCTCAACTCCCTGAATCCTGCCTGTCTCTCCAGCCCGGAGGTGGTACCTGGGCATCCATTCTAGGTGCCACTGATGCCCCTGCCCCCCATGAATTTTGCCTAAGTATCATAGAATCATAGAGTTGGAAGGGACCCCCAGGGTCATCTAGTCCAACCCCCTGCTCAGTGCAGGATTTCCTGAACCATCCCAGACAGATGCAACTCCAGCCTCTGCTTGAAGACCTCCAGCGAAGGAGAACCCACCACCTCCCGTGGCAACCTGTTCCACTGACTGATCGCCCCCATTGTCAGGAAGTTTTTCCTAATATCTAATCTGGATTGACCCCCTTGGAGTTTCATCCTGTTGTATCTAGGCCTCCTATCTTGGGCAAGTGAGAATAGGGACGACCCCTCTGCACTGTGATGGCCCTTCAGAGACTTGAGGATCATGATCATGTCTCCTTTCAGTCTTCTCTTCTGCGGGCTGAACATTCCTAGATCCTTCAACCTTTCCTCGTAGGACATGGTTTCCAGACCACCCACCATTTTGGTAGCCCTCCTTTGGACTTGCTCTAGTTTGTCAATGTCTTTTTAAATTTGGGGTGTCCAGAACTGGGCACAGGACTCTAGATGAGGTCTGACCAAGGTAAAGAGAAATAATTACTTCTCATGATCCAGGCTCAATACTCCTCTTGATACATACTAGGATGGTGTTTGCCTTGTTTGCAGCTGCATCACATTGCTAACTCATGTTCATCCTATGATCAACCAGGACACCCAGATCTTTTTCACTTAGCCGGATTCCTCCCATTCTGGATTCATTTTTACCATTTTTCTTACCCAGATGTAGGGCTTCGCCTTTGTCCCTATTAAATATCACCCTGTTAGTTACGGCCTGCTGTGCCAGCTTATCTAGATCTCTTCTCTTCCCTAGTGTTAGCAAGCACTCCTAGGGTGTTTTTCCACTGTCACTAGAAGTACCCATTAAGCACCCATTAATGGGGAAAACAGTGGGAAAACACCGCTAGTTATCTGCAAATTTGATCAGCATTGCCCTTGGTGGTCCTAGTGGGAAGGGGACGCAGGGCATCAAGGGAGGCCAGTGTGCCACCTGCGCCCACCACCTAAAAGTCCCTGCGCTCGGCTCCCCCTTCAGGCCGGCTCCTTGCGCGACCCTGGGCTCCCACCTGCCTTTCAGCCTGACCTACCCCACGGGGCTGATGTGGGAATACAGGAAGGGAGGGTTCTAGCACCCACCTTTGGAAGAGAGGAGGGGGTGCCAAGAGCACAGCTGCATCGCAATTCTCCATGTGTGTGTGTGTGTGTGTGTGTGTGTGTGTGTGTGTGTGTGTGTGTGTGTGTGAGAACATCTGGTCCCGGATTGTGCCCCGGAGGGGGCATCGCCGAGCCCTCGGGTCGCCCCCTCCCCGCCCTTTCTCCGCGCCGCCGCATCCGCCACTCACTCCCCGCCCCGTCTGGACACGGCCGTCCCGGGGACGGGAGGCCGGCGCAGAAGCCCCTCCCAGGGCGGCCGCCTCCCTCCCTCCCTCCCTGCTGCCGCGACGGACGGACCGACGGTCGGTCCGGCCAGAAGCAGCCGTCGGGGCAGACGGGGAGGATCGCCGTCGGGATCTTTGGCCGGCCGGTCCGCTTTGAGCGCGCTTCGAGCCCGCGATGGAGGCGGCGCGGCGTCTGCACAGGGACAGGCGCGCCCCGCGGCTGCTGGACCTGCTGCTCCCGCTGCTCCTGCTGGCCGCGCCGGGACGAGGAGCCGGCAAGGTAGGGGACGCGCTTTCGCCCTCCGGCGCCTCTCCGCTTAATCCGGATTCCTTTGATCCGGATCCGTTGCCTCGGGTAGCCTCAGTGTTCGGCTCCCCCCTTTCCGACCCTCAATTTAGGAGCGACCCGTTCTCTTCACCATCCTCGCCCGCGCCCTGTGGTCACCAATCCGGATTCGTCGCGCTAATCCGGATTAAGATTGTCTTTTAGAAGGGGGGAGTTCCGGGAGGTGTCGGTCTTGGGGGCCTCCCGCCACCGGACCCAGGCCCACGGGTCGAAGGGTCTTGGCTGGAGGGAAAGAGAGGAAGGGGCGCGGCGCGGCAGTGCGGTTCAGTGGTCGGAGCCCCCCCCCCCGATCGGCTTTCGAGGGGGAAAACAGGGAGGGGGGAAAACAGCACGCGGAGAGGTGGGGGGATCAGTGGAGGAGGATCCACGGATAAAAATACATTGAGGCCTGTGCCCCCACCCACCCCCCAAAAAGTGGAAAAAACGGATTGAAAACGCGACGTTGAGGAGCGAACGCGGTAGACTTGCCCCCAGGAAGGCCGGGGGGGGGGGCGGTCAAGCGCCAGGCCATTCCACGCCATGTGAAAGGGGAAGAAATTGTTTTGTTTCCCCCCCCCCTTTCTCATCTTTCAACAACGACCCTGTGGGGTGGGCTTGAATAGGAAGCCCAGGGGTCTCTGGACGTGTGGGGGGGGAAGTCGTCAAAAAGAGGGCATTTCTATTCAGAGGAAGAACCAGAGATGCCCCCCCCCCCGGGAGAGGGAGCGCAGATCCACGCTCCTTCCTTCTCACATTCCTCCCAGGTGGGCGGATTCCGTCCACCTCTTCCTTTAAAATAAAAGGGGGGGGACAGTGCGAATGGTCTCTGGCCACGTACAGAGTGCTGCAGCTCCTTCAGCATGCTTCAGATTAGCCATCTGAGCTGCTGACGTCCTGGGGGGTTGGCACAGGGGCTGCCCGGTCGGCGCCTTCGCTTCCTTTAGGCTCAGAGCGGTGCGCGGCGCAGCTGGAGGGGAGCTGCCTGCGCTCTTGCGGGGCGGGGGGGGGGGACGACCCCCGGCTGCCCCCCCCGATGAAGCCGGGGGCGGCTTTGATGGGCCAGCCGGGCGCCTCTCTCCATCGCATGAGCGACCAAGACCAGAGCGCGTCGCTCGGGGACCCGTAAACGTCCAGCGGCTCCGCCAAAGGCGGCCATAAAGCGCCCGCGCTGCTCGCCCCCACGGAAGCCCAGAGTTCGGGATCGGGCGCCCGGAGCCTCCCGGCCCTTCCCTCGCTGCCGAGCCCTTCGCCTTCCCCGCCCCCTATTCCCCCCGCTGGAAGGAAAGGAAAGGAAAGAAGGAGAAGAGAGCTGTGACTAGCCCAAGGTCACCCAGCTGGCTTTGTGAAGGAAGAAGAGTTGGCTTTTCTGACCTGCTGTTCTCATCCATTTAAGGGGACTCAAAGCGGCTGACAAACCTTCTGTTCTTCTCCCCACCGCCTACCTGTGAGGTAGGTGGGTCCGTGAGAGCTCAGAAGACAGCTGTGACTCACCCAAGGTCACCCAGCTGGCTTCATGGGGGAGGGCGGAATCAAAGCCGATATTCCCAGATAAAGGTCAGGCTCCCTAACCACTAGACCAAAAGCAGCCCCCCCTCCCCCCCTCCCCGTCTGCTCTTGCAAAAGAAGAAAGGGCTGCCTGGGTTGATTCCTGGGTGGGGGCGGCTGCCAGCCGGTCAGCGCGAGAGGGTCACGGGTTCGATCCCAGGCAGGGTCTCCCCCCCCCCGCCCGAGGAGCTGCATGTTTGGCGGCTGCCCGCTGGCTCGGGAACCAAAGGGCGGCAGCACACGGACGCAGACGCCGCCCAGTTGCCTTGGCAAAGGCTGTGGAAGCACTTTGCCAAAGTCCCTGGAGGGACTCCAGAGGTCAAGCCGGCGGACCTCTGGGGTTCCTGCCAGCCGCGGCACCCTGAACTACGGCCAGCAGCAGGGCCTTCCCTTCGTTGGCCTCCCCGGCGCAAAGAAAGGTTAAGCCGCCTCTCTTTCCAGCGACTGGCTCCGGAAGGAGTTCCTGCCTCTGGCTTCTCCCCTTTGAAAGAAATTTCTGGGGAAAGCCGAAGGGAAGGGCAGTTGGCAAAAGTCTGCGGGGGTTGGATTGATTACTGCAATGCACTCTCCGTGGGGCGCCCCTTGTAGCTGGTCCAGAGGCTACAAGGGGTCCAAAATGCAGCAGCCAGGAAGTAAGGACCGAAACAGGTTGCGGGTCAGAACCCAGGGCCAAGATTCAAGACTTCCTCAATACAGACCTGTAAGATTGTCATGATCCTCTGTAGAGCGTCTGCTGTGGGAGCCCACAATCACTGAACGTCACCTGCCAGGGTCTTGCAGCAGGGGCTTTGCTGTGTTGGCCCCCTCACTCTGGAACGCCTCTCCCTCCAGGCCTCCCTGAGGCTCCTACGGCTGTGTCTTTGAGGTGCCTGTGGGAAAGACGGTTGTCCCCCCAGTAGCAGGACTCTTATCTAGGAAAGCTGGGTTTGATTCTGCACTCCTCCATGAAGCCAGTTGGGTGACCTTGGGCTAGTCACAGCTCTCCTCTGAGCTCTCGCAGCCCCACCTACCTCTCAGGGAATTCTGTTGTGGAGAGAAGAACAGAAGGTTTGTCAGCCGCTTTGAGTCCCCTTAAATGGGTGAGAAAAGCGGGGTAGAAAAGCCAACTCCTCTTCCTTCACAAAGTCAGCTGGGTGACCTTGGGCTAGTCACAGCTCTCTTCTGAGCTCTCACAGCCTCACCTGCCTCTCAGGGAGTTCTGTTGTGGGGAGAAGAACGGAAAGTTTGTCAGCCGCTTTGAGTCCCCTTAAATGGGTGAGAAAAGCGGGGTAGAAAAGCCAACTCCTCTTCCTTCACAAAGTCAGCTGGGTGACCTTGGGCTAGTCACAGCTCTCTTCTGAGCTCTCACAGCCTCACCTGCCTCTCAGGGAGTTCTGTTGTGGGGAGAAGAACGGAAAGTTTGTCAGCCGCTTTGAGTCCCCTTAAATGGGCGAGAAAAGCAGGGTAGAAAAGCCAGCTCTTCTTCCTTCGCAAGGCCAGCTCCTTAGAGCAGGCACAATCCGCCTTGTTGGGGCTCCCTGTGTCTGTACGCATGTGTGTCTTTGCGCGCATGAGCCGTGCGCATCAGCCATGGCTCCTGCAGGCTGTGTCTTGCCTGTAAACTATAGAGAAGCGCAGGGATGGCCAGAAGACAAAACTTCCGAGGCGTCCAGTGATGATGCCGGTGCCCAAGCCAACGGCATTGTGGGAAACAATAGCGCCACTTATTCATGGATGATAAAACCCAAGAGCGGGACGGCGTGCTTCTCTCTGGAAGCCAATTTTCTGCCCTCTGTGTGTGGCATGCGCGTGCACACACACACACACACACACACACCACGTCTGCTGAACTGTGAGCATTGATGAACATACTTTGATGCTAAGTTGCAAAGGCGGTGGCAGGTGGGAGGGCAGAAATACAGGGTCTGGCTATGTCCTAAGTGCCAGTCCAAGCATCAGTGGCACCAGGTGTTTGCTGAACTTTGCCAGGTGAAGCTCCCAGGCAGGTCAGGCCTCAAACGTGGTGGCCCCCACAAGGAACCCCTGCAAAGTGATATGCAGAGAGCTGCAGAAACTCTAAGGGCATGGGTACTCTGGATTAGAGGTGTGCACAAACTTCTTTAGACATTCTGTTTGAATCGCATCAAACAGCCAAAAGTCCTCTTCGATTCGAATCTTTTCCATTCGAATTTAACAAGACTCAATTCGTATTTACCAAATTCGAATCGGTTCATGTGAATTCTTGATTCGAATCTGCACATACGAATGTCAACAATGGGCACGTGCGCATCTTCCCTGCATCCGTACGCATCTGTACACATCTGTGCGCACCCCGTAGTCATCCCGTATGCAAACCAATTTCATCCTGTACGGATCCGTACAAACGGGCACGGATCCGGGAAAGATGCGTCGTCTACAAACCGGCGCGCATACGAATGCCCGGATACTTCGAACGAACAGATCCAAAGTTTGAAATTCGATGCGAATGTTTACATTTGAGTTCGAACGTTGAAATTCGGCCCCTTCGATCGGATTTCGAATGCCCACGAATATTCATACGCATCACTGGATGGGCTCTTGTGTACTCCAGGGCTGGCTCGTGCTCCAGGAATGCCGTTGGTGGATCTTCTCACATCCACGGCATCTGAGCCTGGGCCACGTGTTCCACGCTGTGCCCGCCAGTTCAAAAAATGTTAGGGCAGGGCAGGGCAGAGTGATGGCACTTTGGATTTAATCCTGTCCGTAAAGCAGGAAGGATTTCAGCAGCTGCTGCCCTCACGCCAGCCACACCCTGCGGACACCCTGCCCACAGGACATTGGTCACCAGCAGCGCAAGGGAGGCGCTCTGCCCTCCGGTCCCGCCAGGCCTCCTAGCCAAGGGCATGTCCGCACCCGCAAACAGTAAGAAAGAGGGAAAAGCTTCTCAAACGTGCCTTCGAGGTGGAAAGCCTCTGCCCCAGGGCACGTTCAAAATTGGATCGAATTTGGACATTCGAATTTAAACCTCCGAACGGACGTCAGATTTTCGAATCTATGCATTTGAATTATTCTGACATTCGTAGGTGTACAGGTACAGACACAATGCCTACTTGCCCGTACGCGTCTTTCCCGCCTCTATGCGCATTTGTATGGACCCGTACGGGATGAAGACGGGATGTACAGTGTACGGGCACACGCAAATGCTGTCGCCATTCGTATTAGCAAATACGGATTGAAAATTCAAACGAATAGATTTGAGTTTATTCAATTCGAACTGAACGTGAATATATTTGAATTTTAAAGATTTGAATCAAGTTTTCGGATATTCCCGAAAATTGGATCTGTGTGCCCACCCTTGGTCCACGTGGTGCTAGTGCCACTGAGTTCCAATAAGGGCCCAGAAAGGACCCTCTAAAAGCCTTTGAATGTGGATTGGAGGCGGGACGGGAACACTCAGGTCCACACGCTGCCCCCTGTAAGCTGCTTTCGAGCCCCCCTTTTGCCATGTGGGTGGGCACAGCCAAAATTAAAAACAGACACTGTTTGTCCAGCCACAAAAGGGTCCTTCCTGGGCTTCTCCCACCCGGCCTCTTCTCTGGCCGCCTCTGCGCAGGGACCGCAGGCAGCTGGGCACCAAACACACACTCCTTCCCTGGCATCTGGGTATGTGCATTGTCCCACGACTAGGCATCATGCGCCTGGCATCCACGCCCACACAAGGCTTCCTGGCATGCAAAAAAGCCCGCAGGTGTTCTAGGCCCACCAGGCATCGGGCACAGGGGTCAGCGATGCCAAGAAGACATCAGACATCCTACAACTTTTTGGGGGGAGAGAAAAATAAAGCTGGGATGGGCGATTCCTGCACATGTCCCCCTCTTTGGCCTCCAGAAAGCAGGGCCCTCAGCTGGTAAATGTTCCAGGGTGAGCAATGTTCCTGGGTGAGAAAAGCAGGGTAGAAATGCCAACTCTTCTCCTTCTTCCTCCACAAAGCCAGCCAGGTGGCCTTGGGCTAGTCACAGCTCTCCTTCTGAGCTCTCACAGCCCCACCTGCCTCACAGCGTGTCTGTTGTGAGGAGATGAACGGAAGGTTTGTCAGCTGCTTTGAGTCCCCTTCAATGCGTGAGAAACGTAGGGTAGAAAAGCCAACTCTCCTTCTTCAGCTGCAGCCGGACCGCCGTGGGCCAGAGCTGGCAGCTGGCCCTTGGTAGCATATGATGCCAGCGTGGGGGTAACATCCTGCCGCTCAGTGCCCGGTGCCAAGCACCCTCCTTCCCCCGCTTTGGTCCTGATTGAGGAGACTTCCTTGCTGGCCGAGCCCATATGGTTCCTGTTTAAGGAAGCTGTTCCAAAACACTCCGCGGCATGGCCTGCCTATATTTGGAGAGCGGATCGCAGTGGGCTGGGTCCTTCAGGGGGTCCCCGGAGGGCTTGCCTGTTCTGGATGAGTCAGAGTCAGGAGGTCCACGTGGGAGCGTCCGCATGGCCAGAGCAGGGCGCCGGCTTCCCTTAGGAAGACTTGGCCCTGCCATGGAGACCCAGAGAAGCCTACCCGGTGGGGTCGTTGTGTGTGGGAGCAGGAGGGCACTGGTGCCAACAGGGCAGTGGCATCCTGGGGGGGGGTATTTCCCCCTCCTTCCTTCCCTCCCTCCCTGCCAAGCCCCTAGTGATGGCTCAAGAAAATGAACCCCAGCCAAGCATCCAGGCCTTTCTCCCTGAGGATCACCAACCTGTGTCCTCAGGGCTTTGACAGTCTGCTCTAGTGGTTAGCGAGTCAGACTCTTCTCTGGGAATACCAGGTTTGATTCTGTACTCCTCCATGAAGCCAGCCGGGTGACCTTGGGCTAATCACAGCTCTCCTCTGAGCTCTCACAGCCCCACCTACCTCACAGGGTGTCTGTGGTGGGGAGAAGAACAGATGGTTTGTCAGCTGCTTTGCGTCCCCGGAAATGGGTGAGAAAAGCAGGGTAGAGAAGTCAACTCTCCTCCTCCTCCTCCTCCATGAAGCCACCTGGGTGACCTTGGGCTAGTCGCAGCTCTCTTCTGAGCTCTCACAGCCCCACCTACCTCACAGGGTGTTTATTGTGGGGAGAAGAACAGAAGGTTTGTCAGCCGCTTTGAGTCCCCTTAAATGGGTGAGAAAAGTGGACTAGAAAAGGCAACTCTTCCTCTTCTTCTTCCCCCCCCCACCAGCTGCTCTGCTGCTGCTTTCCCAAGGTGGCGAGAAGGCGGCGGCTGGGAAGTCAGCCGAGAAGTGTGGGAAAGTGGGGGGGGGGGGGTGTCGGACGGCTGGGCGAGTCCAGCTGCTGTGGCTGCCCCTCCCTTCCCTCCGGCTCCAGAGGCCTCCTGAGCCCCCACCCTCCCGCCCACCTCCCCCTCTTATGCAACTGTCCTCCTCCAAGTGGCCAGAGGAGCCACGCCCGCAGAGCGCAGAGGGCCCCCATCTCGCGTTCCGAGCTTGCCCGTGTGAACGGGCACTCGGGGCGCGTCCCGTGTGCGGCAGTGTGTGTGTGCGTGTGTTGGGGGGAGTTTCGGCTTGGTGGGGGCTGCTGCTAAACTGTCACTGCCCTTAAAGAATCTTGTCTTGCCCTCGCTTTAGGAATAAGTCCCGCTCCTGCCTACGCTTCTTTAAAAGTGGCTTGAAAGTGGCTTAGAGGCAGGAGCATCCACACACAACCGCCTCTAATCCGCACTGAGGGCCAGAAAATGCCCTTCCCAAGCGCCTCCTGAGACTTTTAAAACGTGTGCAGATGCTCAGTAAACGAGTGAATAACAGGAATGAAAACAAAATCAAAATCTACCTGCATCCTCACAGCATTTGCTTTAATCCACCATGTTTGGACAATCCGGATTATTCACAGACATTTCGTTCCGGATTATCGAAGTAATGCAGATTAAGTCAGTGCTGTACGGATGAAGCTGTATGGATCTTCCTCCAGGCCAAAGGCGAGGAAGATCCATTTTGCCCTCCACCCAAGGAAAAATCGCTGGGTTTGATTCTGCACTCCTCCACAAAGCCAGTTGGGTGACCTTAGGCTAGTCACAGTTTGCTTCTGAGCTCTCACAACCCCACCTGTTATACAGGGTTGTGGGGAGAGGAACAGAAGCTTTGTCAGGCACTTTGAGTCCTCTTAAACAGGAGAACAAACACCCTGTGAGGCAGGTGGGGCTGTGAGAGCTCAGAAGGAGAGCTGTGACTAGCCCAAGGCCACCCAGTTGGCTTCATGGAGGAAGAGGAATTGGCTCGCTTAAGGGGGCTCAAAGCAGCTGACCAACCTTCTGTTCTTCCCACCACCACAGCCACCCTGTGATAGCTCAGAAAGTGAGCTGTGACTTGCCCAAGACCACCCTGCTGGCTCTGTGGAGGAGTGCAGGATCAGACCCCATGACTGTGAGATATGAGTCCAGCACATTCTAACCACAGGACCAAACTGGCGTTCCTATCCTGTTTGCTTCCTAACACATCTGTACGCTCAGAGGCTAATATTCCCTGGCCATCTTTCTCTTTCTCTCTCTTGCCTCTGGCCTGGACAGCAGATCAGAATTTCTGGCCTCCCTTTGTAGCCTCCAGCGCTGTCCTGTTTTTCCAGGGAGTGCAAACAAGGCTCCTTTGGCCCCACTGGGCGGCCTTTTCCTGTTTGTTCAGGTGAGCCGCCAAATGGCACGGCTGGCAAAGGGCATCGGCTCCCTTGCGGCTTTGCAAGCCCAGAATGCAAGCAATGCAGCGCCCTCCTTCCTTTCCCTTCAGTTTGGGGGTGGGTAACAAAACGTAAATTAAATAAAATTGCACAGGGCAGAGACAGACGAGGGATATCACACACAGACACACACCCTTTTCTCACCCTTAAGGGGACTCAAGACAACTGACAAACCTCCTGGTCTTCTCCCCTCAACAGTCACCCTGTGAGGCAGTTAGGGCTGTGGGAGCCCAGAAAGAGAACTGTGACTTGCCCAAGGCCACGCAGCTGGCTTCATGGAGCCCAGAAAGAGAACTGTGACTTGCCCAAGGCCACCCAGCTGGCTTCATGGAGGACTAACATGGAGACTACCTGCGCTCTAACCACAAAGCCAAACCAGTGTTTCCCTTTAGTGGACTCGCTCTCCAGCCAGCCATGGCTCTGTCCGGCCTCTCTCACCCCCTCCTAGCGCCGCTTTCTGGGCTTCCGCAGGTTTTTGGTGATGCTGACCAGGTGCGCATGATCTCCGAGGGCTCGGACTGCCGCTGCAAGTGCATTCTCCGTCCTCTCAGCAAAGAGGCCTGTGGGCGCCTCAAGGGGGCCGCCGTGAGGGCCGAAGACTTCTACACCGTGGAGACGGTCAGTTCGGGTGCCGACTGCCGCTGCTCCTGCACGGCGCCGCCGGCCTCCCTGAACCCCTGCGAGAATGAGTGGAAAATGGAGAAGCTGAAGAAGCAGGCCCCAGAACTGCTCAAGGTAAGCGACAGGCCCCATCCTTCTTCGGGGGCCGGGGCGGGGTCATGGTGCCCACCACGTGGAGAACCTGGAAAGCGCAGCGCATCTGACTCAAGAAAGATGTGGGCTTGGAGGGGGGGGGTTGCCCGTTTGCATCCCGTACGCAACCCATTTTTGTCCTGTAGATCTGTACAAATGCGTACGGATGCGGGAAAGATGCGTACGAACCTGTACACATACAGCGTCCAAATAATTCGAACAAATAGATTCAAAATTTGTCCAGATGTTTAAATTCAAATTTATGGACATTCGATTCAAATTCAAATGTCAAAATTTGGATGAATTTGATCAAATTTCAAATGTCTTCAAATATTCATGCACCTCCCAATCTTGGAGGGATTTCAGGCCTTCTCTGCACTCGCAGCCTTTTAATCCGAATCAGTGGGCCTCATTGATCTGGATTAAGCAGAGGGCCACTAATCCGGATTACTCGGAGGCGTGGGCCATACCAGCGCCACCTGCCCACTCCACGCCTCCTGTGATCCAGAGCAAAGCCCTTGATCTGGATGTAGACCCGATTGGAGAAGTCTACAACAGATCCGGTTTAAAGGGCTCCTTAGTCCAGATCTGGCTCCACCCAGTGCAGACAGAGCCGGCGTGGAGCAGGGGAGAGGCCTCCCTGATCTGCATTCAACATACAGATCAGGAGGCCCGTAATCCAGATTAACGGGGTCCTAAATCCAGATCACTCCCCAGAAGGACGCTGTCCATGGTTCTGCAGAATTCCATGGGGCAGAGCAAAGCCGTGGTGGCTGAGGCTGATGGGAATTGTACTCCTGGACTGGGTAAACTGTATTGAGACTAACCAGCTGGGGTTTTCTCGCCCTGTAGCTCCAGTCCATGGTGGATCTCCTGGAGGGGACACTCTACAGCATGGACATGATGAAAGTCCATTCGTACATCAACAAGGTGGTTGCGCAGATGAACACGCTGGAGGAGGTAAGCGCCGTCTCCGTCCGGTCAGCCAGACTGGGCAAGCAGAAGGAAAGTCCGGAGGGAAGCAGGGGCAATGAATGGGGGAACGCATGCGCAGGCCACAGCATGCGCTCTGAGGGGCCTCTGGTGGCCCAAGGCGGTTTGCTGGAGAAGGAGAGGATCTTGCCATGAAAAGATGCTCCTTGGTCTTCTTCTCCACCTCTTAGACCTTCCCTCCCTCCAGAGCCTGCTGGCCTACAACTACTGACAGTCATCATCTCTTTTGGACATCTATGCCTGGGGTGATGGAACTGGCCACTTAGCAACATCTGGTAGCAGCTAGCCCATAATGCCTTGTGGGCTGCAGCTCCAAGGGGGTGGTTGTTTCAGCCACAAAGCTCTCAGACTGGGACTTTCATAGGAGCTGAAAGCCGCTCAGACTGGGAGCTTTTATAGCAGCCAAAAGCTGCTCATAATAGGAGCTTTCATAGGAGTCAAAAGTCATTCAGAGTGGGAGTTTTCGTAGGACCAGAAAGCCATTCAGAGTAGGAGCTTTCATAAGACCTGAAGCCCATTCAGACTGGGAGCTTTCATAGGACCTGAAGACCATTCAGACTGGGAGCTTTCATAGGACCAGAAAGCCATTCAGACTGGGAGCTTTCATAGGACCAGAAAGCCATTCAGACTGGGAGCTTTCATAAGACCTGAAGCCCATTCAGACTGGGAGCTTTCATAGGACCTGAAGACCATTCAGACTGGGAGCTTTCATAGGACCAGAAAGCCATTCAGACTGGGAGCTTTTATAGGACCAGAAAGCCATTCAGACTGGGAGCTTTCATAGGACCAGAAAGCCATTCAGACTGGGAGCTTTCATAGGACCTGAAGACCATTCAGACTGGGAGCTTTCATAGGACCAGAAAGCCATTCAGACTGGGAGCTTTCATAGGACCCAAAAGCCATTCAGACTGGGAGCTTTCATAGGACCCAAAAGCCATTCAGACTGGGAGCTTTCGTAGGACCAGAAAGCCATTCAGACTGGGAGCTTTCGTAGGACCAGAAAGCCATTCAGACTGGGAGCTTTCGTAGGACCAGAAAGCCATTCAGACTGGGAGCTTTCGTAGGACCAGAAAGCCATTCAGACTGGGAGCTTTCGTAGGACCAGAAAGCCATTCAGACTGGGAGCTTTCATAGGACCAGAAAGCCATTCAGACTGGGAGCTTTCACAAGAGCTGACAGCTGCTCAGGCTGGGAGCTTTCACAGCAGCTTCAAGCCTGTTCGAGCTGTTGCATCACACGAGCCGTCGAACCTTTCTCATCGCCCAGACCATCAAGACCAACCTGAGCCGCGAGAACGACTTCATGAAGGAGAGCGTGCTCCACCTCAGCAACCAGATGAAGCGCTACGAGAACTACTCGGACATCATGATGGGCATCCAGAAGGAGCTCTCCAGCCTGGGGTATCAGCTGTTGCAGAAAGACGCAGCGGCGGCGCCACCCGAACACAGAGCCCAGGTCAGCTCCACATGGGGGGGGGGGGTTTACGGAAAATTCCCTCCCTCCCCTTTCAGCCCCTGCTATTGTCGCTTCAGTCAATTTGTTTTCATAGGCCTTCCCGTTGTTGTTTTTGAGAGCCATCCTGAAGCCCTGGGTATAGGGCGGGATAGAAATGCAAACAAATACATAAACATATATACTTGTCTTTAAAAAATAGTCGAAAGGGCCATTCTTGGCTTTGGGTTACTACCTAAAAAGCTAGAGATGCAAGGTCAGAGGGAAGAGGAGGGTAGAGGAAAAAGTAAAGCACCTGGGTATCAGTTTGTTTTATTTACCATGACTTCAGCGTTCGGAGGACAGGGGACCAGCGTGTTAAACATCTCTAAATCAAGATGTCTAGGGCAGGGATGTGCAAGAGTTTTTATTTATTTATTTTTTGACATCCTATTTGAGTCAATTTGAAATTAATCGAAAATTCAATTTGATTCAAATTATTTAAATTCAAATTTAACAAAATTCGATTTGAATTAAGCACATTCGAATCTATTTGTTCACATTTTCAATTCAAATTTGCACTCACAAAGGTCGACAAGATCCGTACACATCCGTAGGTGTGTACGCATCCCGTGGTTATCCCACACGCAACCAGTTTTCATCCCGTACGGATCCGTACAAATGTGTACGGATGCGGGAAAGGTGGGGATCTTCAAGCACGGATCGTGTACTAACCTGTACATATGCGAATGTCCGGATAATTTGAATGGATAGTCCCGAAATTCAAAATTCAATTTGAATGTCTAAATCCGAATTTCAGGGCATTCTGTTCAGATTCAAATGTCGAAATTCGGCACATTCGATCAGATTTCGAATGCCTACAAATATTCGTGCCCATCCCTAGTCTGGGGAAAACAGAATGCTTTGGGGATAACAGACACCCTTGCACTGGTCTCCTGTCTAAGACAGGTAGCAAAAGGTCAAATTCTAAATGATGCTGGAATTCTTACTGCAATTATTTTATTTTGGTGGCATTTTTGAGTGCAAACTTGCACTCGCCTTTCCCCAACTGCAACTTAACGCTTCCATGGCCTTCCCAGGACACCGCTAGAGGGAAAGGCAAAGACAGCCCTGGGAAATTTTCCGGTGCTCGGAAGACCCTGGGAGACAAGGCCTCACCCAAGACGGCCAAAGAGAAGCTGCCCAAAGCAGAAAAACCAAGGAAGGAGGGCACGAAGACCCATCTGGGTAACCCACAGCCAACCTCAAAAGCCAGACCCTCAGGGCACCAGCAATCTACGCTCCGGGGAATCACCTACTACAAAGCCGGAGATCAGGAGGGGTCTGAGGAGCTGACCGGCAACCAAGGTAGGTTGGAATCCGGGCAGCAGCTGTGTCAAGAATATAAATGGGCAGAAATATTCAAAATATTCGTTATTCGGACAAATTCGTATATGAAAGAATACGAAAATCTCAGGTTATTCGTCTGAATAATTCAGACATTCATATCTGCATATGCATTTATTTATTTATTTATTTATTTATTTATTTATTTATTTATTTATTTATTTATTTATTTATTTATTTATTTATTTATTTATTTATTTCCATTTCTATCCCGCCCCATACCCGAAGGTCTCTGGGAGGTTAACAACCTTAAAACAGATTAAAACAAAGTATACATTAAAAGACTTTTTTAAAAAAGAAATGCAACAAATATAAAACAATACACAATATGTTTAAAATAATAGTGTCTGTACTGGGGGGAAACAAAGGGTATTTTTCCACTGTCACTAAAAGTCCCCATTAAGTACCCATTAATGGGTACGTAATGGCATTTTTGTACCCATCTAGTGACAGTGGAAAAACACCTATAAGCAGCTCAGCCAAAGGCCAGGGTAAAGAGGTGCATCTTCACCGCCTTCCTAAATATATATAAGGAAGGGGCAAGATGCACCTCAAGGGGGAGGCTATTCCATAGTCTGGGGGCCATCACTGAAAAGGCTCTCTCCCGGGTGCCCACCAACCTCACTGTTGAAGGTGGTGGGACAACCAGGAGGGCCTCACCGCCTGATCTAAAGGCACGGACAGGTCGATATGGGAGAAGGCGCATCTGTACGTATCTCGTATGCATCTGTACAGGATGCTAATGAGTGTGTACGAGGTGCATATGTACCTGTAGAGAAACCAATGTCGGAATTATTTGCACAAATACATGCAAATTTCTGGACATTCATTTTTTGTTATTCGTACAAATTCAGATTTCTGAATATTCTATTCGTCATGAACCCAATGTCCAAAATTGCATTGGTGCACACCCCTTAGTCAAGAACTGTTTGGGAAAATTTAGGCCTTCATTTTCCAAATTTATAAGTGCACAGGAGGATACGCTTCCGAAAACGCCATTACAGCTTCCGCCAAGCTTTGGTGCAAGATCTCAAATGGCGTGGAGAGAAATCTCCTAAGATGCAAAACCCGAGACTTCTTGTGCCCCACAGACGCCCCCGTGAAAGGAACTTCATCACTGGAGCAGCCCAGGGACGGCGGCAAGCGTCCTGAGCGTCGCCCGGCTCAGGAGGGGCAGCCAAAGATGGCCGGAGGGCCTGAGACGGCTGCCTGGCCCAACATCACCACCACTGCCGCCTCTGCACCCGGCACCACGAAGAGCCCCCGGTTCACCAGCCGTAGCCCACCAACCACGTCTCTGCCCTCCAGAGAGCAGAGCAATGCCTCCGAGGGACATCACGCCATCTCCAACCACGGTGGGTACAGAGGCCCTGTTTGAAATCCAGCTGGGGCAACCGGTGGAGCGGGGGGATGTTACCCCTAGCTTCTAAAATGAAACCGCCCCCCTTGTACAAGAGGACAGGGGGCGTACAGAAGGTCCAAAAGGGAGGGAGAAAAAAGAACGAAATTGATCTGGCCTTGTTTGGTTGGGAAAGAGAAGGCGGGCTTTGGCTGCTGGCAGCAGGGCTGTGGCCACACTGGAGGTTTAATCCGGATTCAGTCCACTTTCAGAGTGAGGGAACCCCTCTGCACAGTGACAAGGGCTGTGGATAAGGGGAAAACTAAACCATGAGCCTCTTTGTTACAGAGGGGAGGGAACCTGAAAGGGAGAGTAATAGCCTCTCCCACCCCCTGCCCCCCGTGCGAGCTGACTTTATTAGCCTCCATTTTGAAAGGGAATTGCCTTGCGCTGTCACTCTCCTGTTTCAGCGCAAAACTTTTGCCTCCGTGGCAACGTGAATGAAGGAAGGGAGCTTCCAATTTGAAAGGGAGAGTGTGAAAGGGATGATCGCTTTGCGATTGCCCTCTGTTCTTTCACTCAGCTGATTCTGCAGGGCAAGCTTAACAGGGCTTGGACAAGGGGTGGAGATTAAAAGGTCCTGCTTCTCCATGCTGAGGATTTGGGCAGTGAGTGGGAACGGCAGTATTCAGATTCTGCCCGTGTTATCGTCAAGCAAATGGGCACAGCCAGATTGTGCACTCGGCCCGGAATCCAGATTTAAAAAACCAAGTGGGAACGTGGCCCCAGAGACTCACAGATGGCGATTTGAACCAAGAGACTCTCAGGTTGCGCCAAAACCTGCAGCCGCTGTGCGACGAAGCCCCTCACCAGCCAATGCCGTTTCTTCCCCAGTGCGCCAGGCAGAGTGCGAAGGCACTTTGGAGGCAGTGGAGCCCCCTGAGAAGCACCACAGCTACGGGCGCAATGAAGGGGCCTGGATGAAGGACCCGGCGGCCAAAGACGACCGCATCTACGTCACCAACTATTACTACGGGAACAGCCTGGTGGAGTTCCGCAACCTGGACAATTTCAAGCAAGGTGAGGAGACCACAGGGGAAGGGGGAGGCAGAGCCGCTGCAGGGAGGAGGCAAAGCCAGCGTGCACCCCAGGCCTATTCACACTACAGCCACTAGTGAACAATTAGTGAACCTCTGGTGAAGAGCATATGCACATGGAGTAGGCCGTTAAAGCCTCCAAGCATGCCTGCACTCACCAGAAGTTCACTACTCGTTGATTAGGTGTGGAGCACGAAATCATGGACTCCGGATACAAGAGGTTCATTCGCATTTCTTGCCGGTGAGGAGGGTATGCTACTCCTGTACCCAGAGTATACCGGGCTTAGCGCATGATGCACTAGAAACGTTAGTACGAAATCACGGTCCACACCCTTACCAACCTTAACTAACGACTTACCTGGCGTGTTCAGTGGCGAGCATTCGCACCTTTTCCAGACCTCCAGGGTCATCTGAGCCGCCGTGCAAGTGCGCTAGCACTTTGGATGACCATAGATGCGACTGCGCATGCACAGAGCATCAGCATCGTCATAGCGAGGGCGCCGATGTATGCGCAGTCCTGGGGGCGTGGCGCAAAAAAAATGGCAGCACCCTGAAGAGCGCTGGCCCCGGGGAGCGACCGATGGCGTGGGAAGGGAAGTGCGAAATCGCCGCAGGCTTCTCAGGCTTTGCTTCTTGTCCCAGGGCGCTGGAGCAACTTGTACAAGTTGCCGTACAACTGGATAGGGACCGGGCACGTGGTCTTCCAGGGCGCCTTCTACTACAACCGGGCCTTCACCAAGAATATCATCAAGTACGACCTGCGGCAGCGTTTCGTGGCCTCGTGGTCCCTCTTGCCGGATGTGGTCTACGAAGACACCACTCCCTGGAAGTGGCGCGGGCACTCCGACATCGACTTCGCCGTGGACGAGAGCGGCCTGTGGGTGATCTACCCGGCGGTGGACTACGAGTCCTCGCAGCAGGAGGTCATCGTGGTGAGCAAGTTGGACCCGAACGACCTCTCCACCCGCAAGGAGGCCACCTGGAAGACGGGCCTGCGGCGCAACTCCTACGGGAACTGCTTCATCGTCTGCGGCGTCCTGTACGCCGTGGACGAGTACCACACCAAGGAGGGGCAAGTCGTGTACGCCTACGACACCCACACGGGCACCGAGGTCAGCCCCAAGCTCCCGATCCTCAACGAGTTTGCGTTCACCACGCAGATCGACTACAACCCCAAGGAGAGGATCCTCTACGCTTGGGACAACGGCCACCAGGTGACCTACAGACTCCGCTTCGTGGCCTGAGCGCCCGGCCTGAGCCTCCCTCCAAAGCACATGATGCGCGTTAGATCGGAGAGGCGGAGTGCCATCCCGCACGGGTGTGGCTGCCACATCGGCGGGGTGGGTGGGAAGAGGGGAATGTCCCAAATCCTTGACCCGTGGCCGAGTCAAAGTCAGACTATTCTACAGGAGGAGGGCAGAAGTTCGGAGAAAGAGGGAGAGGAACTGGAAGAGGAAAGCCCTTTGTCTCTCGCCTTTCCATCTCACTTCTGCCTTGTGGGAGTTCTTTGCATAATTATATTATTTCTGGAATATCACAGAGTAGGATCCAAAGTCAGGGAGGGAGGGAGGCACAAGAAACTTGCTTCTTCCCTCTGGAGAAGGTATGCGCAGCGTTGAGTCCCACCAACCACTCCATCCATGCCACCATCGTAGTTCACTTGCAGGCGGATACCTGGTCAACACCTCTCGAATCAGGGTGATAAAGCTGGAGAGGTCCGGTTTTGCTTCAAACGCGGAACACACCCACTTTGGAAGGAGCGTTTTATTTCTCCTGGATACGGGAGGTTCAGAACGCTCCTTTGCCCATTATCCTACGCGCCTCTAACGGAGAAGCGAAAGAGCACGCAGATGCCAGCCAAGTGTTGCAGGATTTCAGGGGCCCCAAGCGGCTGATGTTGCTCTCTTATAATAAAAGAGGGGGACGTCAAAGATAAAAGACCCCAGCCCATTTTTCAGACTCCTCTTCCATAGTTTGGGACAAAAATTCCACCCTATAATGCTTATTCTCTGCTCAGAATCCACAGAGAAGGGTGCATCTGATTTCTAGAACATAAGAACCTAAGGGGAGCCCTGCTGGATCAGGCCACAGCCCATCTAGTCCAGCATCCCATCTCACACAGCAGTCCACCAATTGCCCATGGGCATCTCAAGCAGAGACAAGGGCAAACCTTCTCCTGCTCTCCAGTCCCAGCAAGTGGCCTCAGAAGCATCCTCTTGCCCGCCCGCCCAGCCTGAAAGATGTACTCAGGCATCCATTCTAGTAGCCATTGATACATCCGTTTTCCGTAAACTTGTCTAACCCTTCATTAAAGACATCTAGGCTGGTCGCTGTCACCACCTCTTCTGGCGGCCAATTCGATAGACCGGTGACCCTCTGGGTGAAGAAATATTTTCTCTTGTCTGATCTGACTCTCCTGCCCATCAGCTTCATAGATGCCCCCTGGTTCTAGTGCTGTGTGATAGAGAAAATAAATTTCCTTTATCCACCTTTTCTATACCATGCATAATTTTATATACTCTTAAACGCCGTCTCTCCAGGCTGAAGAGGCCCAGACGTTGCAGCCTGATTTCACAAGGGGTTTTGTTCCAGCCCCTTAATCATCCTGCTTGCCCTTTTCTGCACCTTTTCCAGGTCCACAATATCCTTTTTGAGGTCTGGTGACCAGAATTGTACACAATGATTTCTTCACAGGGGTTCTCCAGGAAGATTGGGTCCACCTCCTCCTAATGGAAAGCCTCTGTGGCATTTCTCAGACCCCTGTTAGAGTGTGGAGCAGCGAGGGAGATGGGGGGGGGGAAGCAAAGGGCATGCCGGTGCCCTTTTTGAATGGGGGTGGGAGAACCGGCGTGTTTTGTCTTTGAGCAACGTCTGGTTGTTTTAAACCTATGGGAATTTGGCTTTGATCGTTGCTCAATGTGGAGGTTGGGCTCTGATGAAACGCCTCCTCCGTCAGAGCGGGAGGAAAAGCGCCCCGCTGACTTGGCACTAGCCAGGCAGGATCCGTGGGTCAGCCGTGGGCACCGGACCTTCTCAAACACGACTGCTAACTTTTTACATCTGGGGGCAGAACTGGTTCCAAAGATCGTTGCAGATTTATTCTTTTGAACGTGAACATCGGTATGTCCTGAACATTGAATCCAAGGAGAGGGCCAGGCCACGAGGTCAGCGCCGCTCTGGTTAGAATTTCAGATGAGGTTGTCTTGAATCCCTAAAGATAGATCAGGCCACAGCCCATCTAGTCCATTAGAACCTCAGAGGAGCCCTGCTGGATCAGGCCACAGCCCATCTAGTCCATAAGAACCTCAGAGGAGCCCTGCTGGATCAGGCCACAGCCCATCCAGTCCATAAGAACCTCAGAGGAGCCCTGCTGGATCAGGCCACAGCCCATCCAGTCCATAAGAACCTCTGAGGAGCCCTGCTGGATCAGGCCACAGCCCATCTGGTCCATAAGAACCTCAGAGGAGCCCTGCTGGATCAGGCCACAGCCCATCCAGTCCATAAGAACCTAAGAGGAGTCCTGCTGGATCAGGCCACAGCCATATAGTCCATAAGAACCTCAGAGGAGCCCTGCTGGATCAGGCCACAGCCCATCCAGTCCATAAGAACCTCAGAGGAGCCCTGCTGGATCAGGCCACAGCCCATCCAGTCCATAAGAACCTCTGAGGAGCCCTGCTGGATCAGGCCACAGCCCATCTGGTCCATAAGAACCTCAGAGGAGCCCTGCTGGATCAGGCCACAGCCCATCCAGTCCATAAGAACCTCAGAGGAGCCCTGCTGGATCAGGCCACAGCCCATCCAGTCCATAAGAACCTAAGAGGAGCCCTGCTGGATCAGGCCACAGCCCATCCAGTCCATAAGAACCTCAGAGGAGCCCTGCTGGATCAGGCCACAGCCCATCCAGTCCATAAGAACCTCTGAGGAGCCCTGCTGGATCAGGCCACAGCCCATCTAGTCCATAAGAACCTCAGAGGAGCCATGCTGGATCAGGCCACAGCCCATCTGGTCCATAGGAACCTCAGAGGAGCCCTGCTGGATCAGGCCACAGCCCGTCTAGTCCATAAGAACCTCTGAGGAGCCCTGCTGGATCAGGCCACAGCCCATCTGGTCCATAAGAACCTCAGAGGAGCCCTGCTGGATCAGGCCACAGCCCATCTAGTCCATAAGAACCTCAGAGGAGCCCTGCTGGATCAGGCCACAGCCCGTCTAGTCCATAAGAACCTCTGAGGAGCCCTGCTGGATCAGGCCACAGCCTATCCAGTCCATAAGAACCTAAGAGGAGCCCTGCTGGATTAGGCCACAGCCCATCCAGTCCATAAGAACCTCAGAGGAGCCCTGCTGGATCAGGCCACAGCCCATCCAGTCCATAAGAACCTCTGAGGAGCCCTGCTGGATCAGGCCACAGCCCATCTAGTCCATAAGAACCTCAGAGGAGCCATGCTGGATCAGGCCACAGCCCATCTGGTCCATAGGAACCTCAGAGGAGCCCTGCTGGATCAGGCCACAGCCCGTCTAGTCCATAAGAACCTCAGAGGAGCCCTGCTGGATCAGGCCACAGCCCATCTGGTCCATAAGAACCTCTGAGGAGCCCTGCTGGATCAGGCCACAGCCCATCTGGTCCATAAGAACCTCAGAGGAGCCCTGCTGGATCAGGCCACAGCCCATTTAGTCCATAGGAACCTCAGAGGAGCCCTGCTGGATCAGGCCACAGCCCATCTAGTCCATAAGAACCTCTGAGGAGCCCTGCTGGATCAGGCCACAGCCCACCTAGTCCAGCATCTGGTCTCCCCTAGTGGCCCACCAACGGCTCATGGGCATCTCAGGCAGGGCAAGGGCAAACGTTCTCCTTGCAGCCTCATCTACTTGAGTTCCCAGGGATATAAAAACCGGGGAAAGGTGTGGCCTGTATCTCACATTGGGAGACGGGTAAAAATAAAAATGGGGAAGCAAAGGAAATCTGTGTTCATTTCCTGGCAGGGAAAGGCAGATAATGAAGGGAACAAAGGAATAAAAGAGAAGAAGAGTTGCCTTTTCTACCCTCCTTTTCAAACCGAATACCCCAAAATTCAAACCGATTCGAATCTTTGAAAATCAAATGTATTCACCTCTGATTCGAACTGAATACATTTGAATCTATTTGTTTGTATTTTTTATTTGAACTTGCACAGACGAATGTCAACAACATCCATATTTGCCCGCACTCATCTGTACGCATCCCGTATGCATCCCGTATGCATCCCGTTTTCGGCCCGTACGGATCCGTGCAAATGCGTACGGATGCGGGAAAGCCGCGTAGGGGGAAGTACCCATCATGTACGTATCCGTACCCATCCGACTGTTCGAATAATTCGAGCAGATTCGAAAATTTGAAATTGCTCAGACGTTTAAATTCAAACTCCCGGACATTCGATTTGAATTCGAATGTCCAAATTGGAATGAATTCCGAATGTTTCAAATATTTGTGGACATCTCTAGTTCTCCATCCAGGACGTCTTGTGCAGCACATGAGCAGGGCACCTGCCTCGAATGTGGCATGGGCACATCCACGTGGTGGGGACTCCCCATACCCTCGGCTGTCCTTCAGAAGTCCTGGGATCAAAGTCCACTTGTTGGCGTCCGGCTACCCTGTCGGCTGGGGAGCCACCTTCCTCGGCCTTGCGGCGGCTGTGTCCAAAGTCCCCCCCCTTCCTGGGGACCGTCCCCTGGCTCCCCCAGACCACTTGGTGACTCTGGTGGGACCATCCCTTTCCCCAGGCAGGAAGCTCCAAGCGATTGTTCGTCTGTCCCAAGCAAACGTGTCCTCTCCAGATGAGATCATTCCTTCCAGGGCGCTGGTGACCTCCCGGGCCACGTCTGCTTCGCACGGAAGGAGGGGGGTAGCGCCCGGCCGTCCCTCCGGGGCATCGTCCTGCACAGCGGCCCTTTTGTTGTCTCAGCCTCAGAGGGTGCCAGAGGCGTCTTTGTGCCCGGCACAATTGGGCCCTTCTCATGGCACAAGCCCTTGCCTGACATTTCCGCCACCCTACCAGAAGTGTCTGGATTCTCAGAATGCCGCATCTCCTCCTACGTCCTTCTCACACGCCGACAGGCGCTCGTAGACGGAAGGGAACCCACGAGGAAGAGGATGCCAGCTGATCTCCGCTTGCCCGTGGCCTTGGCAAACAAAACCTGGTCGCACCAAGAAGGTTTGAATCTGCAATAGTTTAAAATTCGAATGCACGTTTGATTCAAATAGATTCGAATCTATCTGTGCAAATTTTTGATCTGTAGTTGCACCGACGAATGTCGACAAGATTTGCATGCGCCCGTAGGCATCCCATATTTATCCCGCATTCATCCCGTTTTTGTCCCGTATGGATCTGTACAAAACGCATACGGATGTGGGAAGATGCACATGGGCGAGTACGCATCATCGGTGTACCCATACACATACGAATGTCTGAACAATGCGCACAAACAGATTCAAAAATTCAAAATTCATTCGAATGTTTAAATCTGAATTTGTAGAAGAAGAAGAGTTGGCTTTTCTACCCCACTTTTCTCAAGCATTTAAGAGGACTCAAAGTGGCTGGCAAACCTTCTGTTCTTCCCCCACAAAATAACACCCTGTGCTGTACGTAGGTGGGGCTGTGAGAGCTCAGAAGAGAGCTGTGACTAGCCCAAGGTCACCCAGCTGGCTTCATGGAGGAGTTTGGAATCAAACCCGGTGTTCCCAGATGAGAGTCCGGTTCCTTAACTGCAGCCTACCTGACCTAAGAGGAGTCATGCTCTCCAGATGTCTCTAAACTTCAACTCCCAGCATTCCATTCCCAGTGTCCCAGGCACATCTGGAGGGCCACAACTAATGCACTCGTCTTTCAGCCCTGAGGAAGCCGTCAGAAGTGACCGCGCAGCTGAGATAGCTGGGAGCCCTGGGCAATTGTGCAACTGATCAAACTGTTTTGGAAAGATATATTTTTCAAAGCTCCATCAAAGCGACCAAAAAGCAGCCACCCAAAAAGCTTTTGTGGCCGATCAGCTGGGCTCAGCTTTTTCCTGGCTGGGACAAAAGGCTGCCATCAAAACAGGCCCCGGGAAGCATGGAAACCGTCATGCGCAAATAAAACATCGGAAATGAATTAAGCTGTCGCTTGGCTCTGGCAAAAGCGATGTTCTCTCTGCTTGTACTCCCATGGCGTCTGATGAAGGGGAGTCCCAGGAAATTATTCTGCCAACAGAAGACAGAGAAGGAGAGCTGATCTTTCTACCCCGCTTTTCTCGCCCATTTAAGGGGACTCAAAGCTGCTTACAAACCTTCAGTTCTCCCCACAACAGTCACCCTGAGAAGTACGTGGGCTGTGAGAGCTCAGAAAGAGAGCTGTGACTAGCCCAAGGTCCTCCAGCTGGCTTTGTGGAGGAAGAAAAAGAGTTGGCTGAGCAAACCCACCTCCGGCTTGAGTGGGGCACATTTCTCTCACCTGGGGAGTCAGTGCGGAGCCGTCCGGGAACGCCTATCATGGGAAAGGCTACAGCCGTGAAAAGGAAAGAGACCAAATATAGGACTAAAGGCTGTGATCACACCTGAGGTTTAATCCGGCTTCAGCCCACCTTCAGAGCGAGAGAACACATCAGCAAAGTGACCAGTCATTTTCTTTCCATATTATCTGTCCCAAAGGTGAATTTTCTGAGTTTTTTAACACCAAAGGAAAACTGCTTGTCATTTTGCTGATGTGTTCTCTCGCTCTGAAAGTGGAATGAAGCTGGATTAAAACGTAGGCGTGAACACAGCCCAGGAGACCCGGGCAACCAATTTTCGGAGCCGGAGAACACACCAGCAAAGTGAGAAGCTGTTTTCTTTTGGTGTTAAATAAGCCATAAAATTCACCTTTGGGATAGATGATGTGGAAGGAAAATTACTGGTCACTTTGCTGATGTGTGTCTCTCGCTCTGAAGGTGGACTGAAGCCGGATTAAACCTTTTATTAAAATTCCTCCTTCCCACCATTGTGATTTCTGCATCATTGCTGACCGACGCCTGCAAAGTGATTTCCCAGAATATTTGCAGTGAGTGGCTGGAAGGCGCCTTAGGAAGACTTGGAAGGCCGTAGGGGAATATTGGGAAGGAATAAATAAATTATTTAATTAAAAATTAAACCTGCAGCACTGGGCCAAGGGGGGGGGGCTGCAAAATCTGGCTCTTCTTCTTGGAGTCCTGGTGGGATCCTGTTTGCTAGCATTAGAATCAAGAGTCAAACACTTTCCCTTGTTAACAAGCAGAGAAAAAAGGCCCCATTAACCCCCAACTGAGTTTGTGGCACAGGGCAGATTACAGCGGAATTCCTGTAAGGCAACCTCTGGGAAAAGCCTATAGGGCCTGTGAATTCGGAGGCCAGCAGGGGAAATGGAGGTTTTGTTTGTTAATTCCTTCCAGAAAGCAGAGGCAGGGAGACAGAGAGAGTCTTGGAAAGGGATGCGCATGAATATCTGAAACATGACAAGAGCAATCAAATCTCAAAAACTGCATTTGTGCACAGCCCCATCTACCTCACAGGGTGTTCTGCTGTGGGGAGAAGAACAGAAGGTTTGTCAGCCACCTTGAGTTCCCTTAAACGGGTGAGAAAAGCGGGGTAGAAAAGCCCACTCTTCTTCTTCCTCCATGAAGCCAGCTGGGCGGCCTTGGGCTAGTCACAGCTCTCCTCTGAGCTCTCACAGCCCCACCAACCTCACAGGGTGTTCTGTTGTGGGGAGAAGAACAGAAGGTTTGTCAGCCACCTTGAGTTCCCTTAAACGGGTGAGAAAAGCGGGGTAGAAAAGCCCACTCTTCTTCTTCCTCCATGAAGCCAGCTGGGCGGCCTTGGGCTAGTCACAGCTCTCCTCTGAGCTCTCACAGCCCCACCAACCTCACAGCGTGTTATGCTGTGGGGAGAAGAACAGAAGGTTTGTCAGCAGCTTTGAGTCCCCTTAAATGAGTGAGAAAAGCAGGGTAGAAAAGCCAACTCTTCTTATAATCCCAGAGGAAAAATACTCCAGGTTTTGCTTGCTGCGGGATCTTTGGAGCTGTTCCAGGTCGCTTAATCAAGGTTACCTTTGTGAGCCACCTTGGTGGGTGGCACCCTGGGAGTCTTGCCTGCCCAACTGTCCCCCCCCCAGCTGTGCGAATGGAGCCCAAAAGCCCCCCAGGCCTGCCAACAGACTGGCTTTCATTCTCCTGCCTTTTCTTTCCCTGATGCTGGTCTGTGAATGCCCAAGGAAACAGCAAACGTGACCTGCAAAGCGCTCCCCCCCCCCCGCCGCCCTTTTCCAATCCATCCCAGATCACGTTTGCCCCAAAGCGGCACCCTGAATGGCTGCCAGGGCACCCCAAGGCCTGCCAAGAGCCAGTTTCCCATCCCCTGCTCGCCTCTGAGGATATCCAGCATCCACGTTACCCCTGCAGCCCCCCTCCCTTTGGCAAGCAGATGCCCCATCTCGAGGGATGCCCAGCTTGGTCCGGAGGGAAGAGTCCCATCGAAAGGACGGATCCGTCTCCCCAACAGAGAGCTTTGCAGAGAAGGCAGAAGGGTGAGGAAGGACCGTTTCCCACACGGGCTGCAAAAGGAAACAAAATCCTGGACTAAGATGATCGTGGAAGGAAGCCAGCTGTTCTTCATCGGGCCAAAAGTGGACCGTCTGTCCATCTGTCCGTCTGCAAAACCAGCCCTGAGTCTTGCACTGTCCCTCCACATCGGGGAGGGAAGGTGACCTGTGGTCCCACCACAACCGCCATGACCACAGGTGAGCCACTTCGCTGGACAGCTCAGTCCAGCAGCCGGTGGGTCTGTCCAGCAAGGCAGTGGTCACACCTAAGGTTTAATCCGGCTTCAGTCCACTTTCAGAGGGAAAGAACACATCAGCAAAGTGACAGGGGCTGTGGTCATGCAGTTTTAATCTAGATTCAGTCCACTTTCAGAGCGAGAGAAACACATCAGCAAAGTGACAAGGACGGTGGTCACACCTAAGGTTTAATCCGTCTTCAGTCCACTTTCAGAGCGAGACAACACATCAACAAAGTGACAAGGACGGTGGTCACACAGAAGATCTAATCCAGCTTCAGTCCACTTTCAGAGTGACAGAATGCATCAGCAAACTGTCAAGCTACTTTCTTTCAGTGTTAAATAACTCAGAAAATCTACCTTTCAGTTACACAAAGTGGAAAGAAAACGTCTGGTCACTTTGCCGATGCGTTCTCTCGCTCGGAAAGTGGACTGAAGCCGGATTAAACCTTGGGCGTGACCACATCCCCAATGCATGGATGTTTCTGGCTGTGCCGGGGTCTCCCTACGGTCCCTGGGCTGATGTGGCCGACCGAACACCCTGGGTGCCACCAATGGCCCATCCAATCGAGCTTCCTGCTTGCAAGACGACCTGGCCGCCCTTCACCTGAGGAAGCCCGCAGGTGCGACAGAAGCACGACCGTCTACCTTGCGCATGACTGTGAGCACTGCCCCATGATGCATCCTGTTCCGCAGAACTGAGAGAGCAAGCTGCCAGAAGGCTCTTGTTCTGGGTGTCTCCTTGGCACGGCGGAGGAATCTGAGCCCCTGCGAAGACACGCTTGCTTTGATCAGCGCATCTGGCCTTCTGTGGAGCCGGGCGTCGTCAGCTTTTCCCGGGATCTTGAAGCGCACTTTGCTTTTAATCAGGCAAAGTCAACTCCTGCAAGAAAAACCAACAACCCAGAATCCTTTCCTCGGGTCAGTGGCTAAATGACTCGCCTTTGTCAACAGAGGCAGACAAAACGAACGTGTCGCTTCGGATGGAAGCTGATGGGATCAGATCAAATGCCGACGGACTGGGAAGAAGGAAGGAGTCAGGCCTTTGTAGAAGTTAACCTTTCTTTCTTTCTTTCTTTTCTTTCAAGGCCTGCTCAAAAAAAGGTATTTAGGGGCTTTATGCCTAGCGATTTGGGGTCTTTGTAGTCTGGGCATGTGCCAAGATCATTATTTTTCAGGGCTGGGAAGGTTTACAAGGGAAGCCCTCTTGCAAATCCACAAAGGGTGTCCAAAGAAACATGAATTTATGCTAGGACAATATACGGACAACCCGGACTGGCTAGTTTTCTTCCTTCAGTAATGTAAGAGCCAGTCTGCAAGAACATACAACAAAATAGGTCCATACTTTGCCAATGTCTCCGCCGAAAACAACTTTGAGCAGCTTGGCTGTGACAGAGGCCTCTGGCTCTCCTGAATGGCTTTGGTCACACCTAAGGTTTAATCCAGCTTCAGTCCACTTTTGGAGTGAGAGAACACATCAGCAAAGGGAAGAGCTGTTTTCTTTCAGTGTTAAACAACTCAGGAAATTCACCTTTTGGAGGGATAATGTGGCAAGAAAACGACCGGTCACTTTGATGGTGTGTTCCGAAGGTGGACTGAAGTTGCATTAAACCTCAGGTGTGCCCACAGTGGTTTCACTCAGGCTGCAAAGACTCCATTGGGTCCGATGAGCAATTCCCCTGGTGCAGGATCTTGCTCTCACAGAGAAACCTTCTGGGAAGCCTCAAGAGATGTGGAAGGGAAATTACCGGTCACTTTGCTGATGTGTTCCCTCGCTCTGAAAGTGGTCTGGATTAAACCTTTAGGTGTGACCGCAGCCTAGGAGATGTTTCCTATCCAGCCAGGGCCTAGGAAGCTGCACCTTGTCCCTGTTGTTTCTGCTTATGGCCTTTGTGGTTCTAGACAATGAACAATGGGGAGGCACAGGCAAACATATGTGTGGTTGGGAAATTATGCGCCCCGGACATGATGCCTGACTCAGCAAGACAAACAGACTCCGGCACTTGGTTTGGGGTTTCGTTGCATCTCCGGGGACCCTTTTTTAAAAGGCCACTTCTGTTTCCTCCCCCCAGTCAATTTAACCCCCCCCCCCGTGCTGTGTGGTGTCTGTGCGGGGGGGGGGAACCCACCACTTACTGTGGGAGAAGCGCTGAGTCAGGGGTTGTTAGCTTGCAGTGGCTCCAGATAAATAAGACAAGGAGGGGTTGATGCCTGGGACCGTACGGCCACTACGTCCCCCAGGGGAACGGAGACAAGAAACCCTGTAATCTGGGCAGCGACAGCCGATTTCTGGAGCTGGAAGATCTTTCAGGCAGAGACGACACATTTTCCGCACATCTGGGGAAGCCAGATGGGTCCCCACCAAAATAGGTCCAGCTGAGAGGCTGATCGGAGATCTCTCTGCTAGGTCCCAGCCTGAACAACCAGCCACTAGGCTGTGAAGATCTACCCTCCCCGACCCTCTGCAATAGTTCTTTTATATGGCAGACCTCTCTGTCCCCCTGGATTTCTCAGCTGTTGGCCACTGCAGTGTTAGGACTGTGGGTTAGACTTTTGAGTCTCAGTGCTTCACCTACATAGGAACATAAGAGGAGCCATGCTCGGTTGAGATGCAGCCCATCTAATCCAGCATCCCATCTCATATAGAGGGCCACCACTTCCTCCTGGGCATTTTTCTCAAACTTGTAGGACCTCTTGAGAACCTAAGGGGAGCCCTGCTGGGTCAGGCCACAGCCCATCTGGTCCATAAGAACCTAAGAGCAGCCTTGCTGGATCAGGCCACAGGCCACCTAGCCCATAAGAACCTAAGAGGAACCCTGATGGATCAGGCCACAGCCCATCCAGTCCATAAGAACCTAAGAGGAGCCTTGCTGGATCAGGCCACAGCACATCAAGTCCATAAGAACCTAAGAGGAGCCCTGCTGGATCAGGCCACAGCCCATCTAGTCCATAAGAACCTGAGAGGAGCCCTGCTGGATCAGGCCACTTCCCATCTAGTCCATCATCCCATCTCACACGGTAGCCCACCAATTGCCCATGGGCATCTCAAGCCAAAAATGAAGGCAAAACCTTCACCTGCTCTCAACTTCCTACATGCTGCCTGTCTAACCTGGAGATGGTACCTAGGCATCCATCCTGGTAGCCATTGATACACCTGTCCTCCATGAATGAAGAGGAGCCATACTGGATCAGGCCACAGCCCATCTAGTCCAGCATACTGCCTCACACAGTGGCCCACCAATTGCCCAGGGGCATCTCAAGCAGAGACAAGGGCAAATCTTCTCCTGCTCTCGAATTGCAGCAAATGGTGCTTGTTCCCTCAAACTGAAAAGATGTACTTAGGCATCCATTCTGGTAGCCACTGATACATCTGGCATCCATAAATTTGTCTAACCCTTCCTTAAAGCCATCTTAAAGGGTGCTGTTATCACCTCTTCTGGCAGAAAATTTCACAGACTGATGACCCTCTGGGTGGAGAAATACTTCCCCTTGTCTATCCTAACCTACCTTACAGGGTTGTTGTGAGCTGAAAAACAGAGTGGAAAAGAACGAAATCCACTCCATTGGGTTGTTTGCGGTGGGTTGTACTCTTACTTAAAAATGCACTTTTCCTGCCTTTCTTGTTTTAAGGCTGATTTTATTTATGTCATAACTCTATTTGCCACATTCCTACCTCATGCAGGAAATATTTATGGGGTGGGCAGCTACACAAACTCAATAAATTCCCAGTCATTAATTATTAGTTATATAGTGAGACAGCAATGTGAGATGCTTCCTAGGAGACCCAGATCAGCTCTGGGTTGAGTTAGAAGAAGCAAGATTGCACGAAAGGGGTGTGAAGTCCTTGGCTATGGTCACACCTAAGGTTTAATCTGGCTTCAGTCCGCCTTCGCAGCGAGAGAACACATCAGCAAGGTGACTTTTCTAACCCGCTTTTCTCACCCATTTAAGGGGACTCAAAGCGGCTGACAAACCTTCTGTTCTTCTCCCTACCACAAACACCCTATGAGGTGGGTGGGGCTGTGAGAGCTCAGAAGGGGGCTGTGACTAGCCCAAGGTCACCTGGCTTCATGGAGGAGGGTGGAATCGAACCCAGTATTCCCAGATAAAAGTCCGGTTCCCTAACCACTGGACCAAGCCGGCTGACTGCAAGTGTAGTTTTGACAACAGATAGAAATTCCTTTGCCCGAGGGGGCATGTTTGCATTCCAGATGGCTCCCTGGTTCCTCTGTCTTCCATCTGCAGGCCTCCTTCAAAAGCAAAATAGCAAACAAAAGCAGACAGACAGACAGACAGGCCCAGGAGCCCACAGCAAACACACCCATGTGCTCCGGGTGATTTGAGAACGAGGAGGGCCGCTTGCCAGGGCTACCCGTCTCCAAGACCTGCTGCAACCCCAAACAACCGGCTTCCTGCCTCCCCCTCGGATGCGGAGCCTGGAATCCCTTTCATTTGGTCCCTCCTTGGAACGGGTTGACAGATCTGGCCTCTCCTCCCGAGGCGGGAAGCGAGCGCTCGGATGCCCCCCGTCTCCCGAACCTGGCGGAGCGACAGCGCCCACAGAGCGCGCACTCCAGCCTCGTCTTCAGATCCGGCACCAAGGCGGCAGGCGAGCTGCTTCCGAGGGGCCCCAGACGGAGGATGGCGCGAGATCAGAGCCTCGCTGGGTCACCCAAGAACGTGGCTCCAGGCCCTGCTGCCTCTGTGTCCTCTATCTATCTATCTATCTATCTATCTATCTATCTATCTATCTATCTATCTATCTATCTATCTATCCATCCATCCATCCATCCATCCATCCATCCATCCATCCATCCATCCATCCATCCATCCATCCATCCATCCACATTTTTATCCTGCCCTACACCTGGTGGCCTCCAGGTGGGTAACAACATTTAATCTCAAACATTATTAAAACAATTATTAACACAGCAGCATCTGCAAGTGGGAAGAGAAAAATGTATCCCCCTTTGACCAAAGGCCAGGGCAAAGAAGTGTGTCTTCACTGCCTGCAGAAATGTGTACGATGAAGGTGATTGACGCACCTCAAGGGGGAGACTATTCCATAGCCTAGGGGCCATCGCTGAAAAGGCCCTCTCCCGGGTGTCCACCCCTTTTGCTGTTGAGGGTGGTGGGACAACCAGGAGGGCCTCCCATCCAGATCTTAAGGCGCGGGCAGGTCGATATGGGAGCGGGCGTTCCTCTCATGGCCTTTAAGCTGTGCAACCCGGCTGTGTCCCATCCCACCTGCTTGATCGGAGCTTGAATCCACTTTTCTTTCGTCCTTCACTTCCTCCAGTTTCCCGAATGGCCAATCCAGTTCCAGGCTGGGCTCACGCTGTTGCTCTTCCCCCGAGATTCACTAATCATGAACGATGGGTCGAAGTGTGAACAGGCCCCAGGGTCTAAACTGACCCGCAGTGATGGTAGAGGGGAAAGAAACTTCTTACAGGTGAACGTTGGCACGGGATGGCACCCAGGTGCCTCTGGGAATGGAGAAAGCTGTGGGGGAGACCAGCCCATTCCTAGCTGTTTTGTATTCTCTGCAAGGGCCGCTGGGAAGGGCAGAACCACATTCAACATCCTTAGTCTCTTCCGCACGAGAAGGAAAGGAAATGAGCGTACAAGAGGCGCTTGGAGCAGAGTGGCAGGAAAACGACGGAGAGATAATGCCCTTGTGATGCTTTAATGCTCTGTGCGCCTGAGACCAGTGAAAGGCGCTCCTTGTGCCAGAGACAGAGAGAGCAAGGGTCTTCCACTCAGGGGCCCAACAAAGCTGCAGCTAAGAATTCCCTTCCAGCCAAATGAATAGTAATTTGGCACAAGCCGGGCTGCCCGCTGGGCCCAGCCTGGGCAAGCCGCCCAGAGCAACACCTGCTCCGGCATTTCCCTCTTGCAAGAAGCCGGCCCTCCTGCGAAGCTGTCTGCATTGTTGAGTCACATTCCCACACGCTCAAATTCCTCCAAGAAGCCAAGGAGAGCTTGTGCCCGGCGGGGCCGGGAAATGGGTGCTGCTGGCGCTGGGCTAGGCCGGGATCCGTTCGTACCGCCCCAGCCCTCAGCGGGTTCGAGGCCTTACAGGGGCTGTACGTAGAGGAATGCAGAAAATCAAGCCCCCCGTGGGTGTTCTCTCCATCCAGCATGCAGGGAATCCCCCCCCCCCATAGAACGCAAGCGGTCTCTCCAGGAGATAGAATCGCGTGACCCGGGGTACTTTTGCACTAAGCTGATGAGGCTGCCCGCTGACCAGCCCGCGCAGCTGTGTCCGAAGCTGGAAGTCCCACCGCTCTGTTGTCACGATTGGCTGTTACGTGGCATGCTCAGTCGCCATTACAAGAATATTCGAGGAGAGGGATGCATTGCGCCCGCTACTCAGTTGCCGATCGAATGCCCCTCTCGTGATTCTATGACCGGACGCCACTCCCACCATGGCCGGGGCTGGACCCGGGGATCAGAGGTCAACGGTCAGTCACAGCTGCTCCTGTGCCCACGCCTTTGTGGACCCCGCATCGGCCGCCCACTGACGGCAGGGATTCCGACACAGAGTGAATGGTCATGCCGCTGGGTGCTTCAGGGCTTTTGGTCAGCCTTGGTAAAGGGTGTGGATTAATCAACAGGGCTTTGGTCAGCCTTGGTAAAGGTGTGGATTAATCAACAATTAATGAACTTCTGGGGAGGCAGGGGCCACCTGGAGGCTGTAACAGCCTACAATACATGCGGATGCTCTTCACCAGAGGCGCACTAATCGCGCACTAGAGTCTGTAGTGCGAATGGGCCTCTGCTCTCTAAAGGCGAGAGTGGACGACGCATCTTTCCTCGCACGGAACCCTTGAGGCTTTGGCAAACCGCTGTGTTGTCTTCTCCAGGATAATCCCACGCTGAGAGCCCTTTCCAAGGAGAAATGGGCCCGGGGATTATTTGTAAAGGAAAAAGTGACTGCCACTTGCAAATGGCTTTCCCTCTGTCGGTCTTTCCTCTCCTTTGTAGGGTACATCTTTCCCTTTCTTTTCCGTCAGCCTGGGAAGCAACACTGACATTTCGCTTCTCAGGGCCTTCCCAGCTGGTTGAGATTCCCGGGTCCCAAGGGGAGGCAACTTTTCCCAGGATCCACCAGCCAAGCCTCTCAATACCAGACTAAAAGGAGACATTAAGAGCTCAGTGGGGGCAAGAGGAAAACAAAGGGACCTCCATGTGCAACGTTCTGCCCAGAGGTGGAGGAACCACGGCGGAGAGATTTATTTTCCATGCTTGGAGCAGCAGCTCACCTTTTACTCCGTAACTTCAGGGAAAAGCCTTGAAGAAGAAGATAGGCTTTTCTACCCTGCTTTTCTCACCCATTTAAGGGGACTCAAAGCAGCTGACAAACCTTCTGTTCTTCTCCCCACCACAGAAACCCTATGAGGCGGGGAGGGGCTGTGAGAGCTCAGAAAGACAGCTGTGAGTAGCCCAAGGTCACCCAGCTGGCTTCATGTAGGAAGAAGAAAAAGAGTTGGCTTTTATACCCTGGTTTTCCTCACCCATTAAAGGAGACTCAAAGCAGCTGAGAAACCTTCTGTTCTTCTCCTTCCCCCAGACACCCTGTGAGGCAGGTGGAGCTGTGAGAGTTCAGAAGAGAGTTGTGACTAGCCCAAGGCCACCCATCTGTCTTCATGGAAGAAGAAGCGTTGGCTTTTCTATCCCACTTTCCCCACCTTTGAGCATACTTGAAGCAGCTAACAAACCGTCTGTTCTTCTCCACACCACAAACACCTTGTGAGGGGGTGGAGGTGTTGAGCTCAGAAAGACAACTGTGACTAGCCCAAGGTCACCCAGGTGGCTTCATGTAGGAAGAAGAAAAAGTTGGCTTTTATACCCTGGTTTTCTCACCCACTTAAGAAGACTCAAAGTGGCTGACAAACCTTCCTGTTCTTCTCCCCACCACAGACACCCTGTGCTATGACTAGTCCAAGGTCACCCAGCTGGCTTCGTGGAGGAATGCGGATTCAAACCCAGTATTCCCAGATAAGAGTCTGGCTCCCTAACCACTAGACCGAAGTAGCTCTCGGCCACGCTGTGGGTTCCCAACCCCCTTGGCACAACCCAGGGCCAATCCTTGGGAGGTGCCGTCAGCCAGGGTGGGGGACAGGTGTTTTGTCCCTCTGCCCCCAGCTGCTTCCAAAGAGGCACCCGGGCACGGCAGCGTCCGTGAGAGCGACTCTCTCCCTCTAGCCAGCCCTGGCCAGCGGCCAGCGCACATCTGTTTCTGATTTCTTCGCTGTGGCTGCTGGCAGCTGCTTATTTATGGAAGCGGCGTTTCCCCCGGGAAATTGGCTATTAATGCCATGGAACATCTTCAGTTACGGAGGGAAAGTAAATAAGCGGAGCTGTTGCCAAAGCCTCCGCCATGCGGATCTCGGAGAGGAGCCTTCCTTGGCCGGATGCCTTTGAAGAAGCGTCAGGGAGTTGGATTCAGGGTGGAAGAATCAGGATTGAAACCTCGTTCAGGTTTACATTTACTCTTAAGCATGGACTGTCTGTCTTGGGCTTGTGTGTGCATTTGGCCATGCAACCTGGCTATTAAACATAGTAAGAACATAGTATGTGAGCTTGAGTTTTCCTCTTCCCTTACCGTTGTTTTTTCCTTTTGTGACATGGCTTTCAAGCTTGCATTCCAAAGCCAGGAAGCTGCCTTTTTAAAGCCATGCTGGGAGACATTGAGGGATGGATGAAGCAAGAAACTTTAAAAAAGAGTCTTTAAGAAATAGTTTTAGCAAGTAAACAGACCTTCTGCAGTTGCAACAGATGTGTCATCAGCTACCCACTTGAACTTTGGCAATTGTGGAAAGTTTTGAAATGGAGAAACGAGGGCATCCAAATCAGAAGAGAAGGGCAGCTATTTTGGTCTGCAAAATGCCTTGAAGGAAGATCCCGGGGGAAACTTTTAAATTGGGTGAAATGGAGAACAGCTCTTGCTATAAGAACCTAAGAGGAGCCCTGCTGGATCAGGCCATCTAGCCCAGCATCCCTTCTCACACAGCAACCCGCCAGTTGCTCATGGGCATCGCAAGCAGAAGACGAAGGCAGAACCTTCCCTTGCTCTTAATTCCCTGCAAAGGGTCTCCTGCCTGTCTCTCCAACCTGGGGCATTTTTCCACTTCCTGTCTGCCGGATGGGAAAGCAGCATGGTGAACCAATGTTGAGCATCACTAACGCTAGGAGCGCTACTGAACATTAGGTGTTCCCCTCTCCCCTGGGATCGAATACTTACCTGATTTGGTTGTCAGGCCAGCCCTCCTTTGGGCACCACCACTGTGGCTGTGGCATCCTCCGCAACGGCGCATGCGTCAGCACTGGCGGCATGACAATGCTGACGCTCTGTGCATAAGCAGTCACGTCTAAAGTCGTCTGAGGTGCCAGCACCTTTGCGCAGCACCTCAGAGGACCCCACCGAACCGGAACAGGTGCAGATGCAGATGGTTGCAGCACTGGATGCTCCAGGTAAGTTCCTATCCAACCCTGGTAAAGGTGTGGAGCACGATTTCATGCTCCACACCTAATCAGCAATTAGTGAACTTCTGGTGAGGCAGGGCACGCTTGTAGGCTGTGGCCGCCTCTCCGAAGTGCAGATGTTCTTAACCAGATGTTCTAGAGGCCATAGTGCAAATAGGCCTCTGGAGGGGGTACTTAGGGATCCATTCCAAGACCTGTCCACCATGAATGAAGAGGAGCCCTGCTGGATCAGGCCGCAGCCCATCTAGTTCAGCATCCTGTCTCACACTGCAGCCCACCAATGGCTTCTGGGCAAGCAGAGGTTGGAGGCAAGACCTTCTTCACCTGCTCTTGACACCCTGCAAATGGCCTTTAGGGGCCTGCCTGCTGCGATGGTTCGGCACCTTGTGGAAAGGCTGCTGTAAAGGGTGTTCTCAAAACATTCCATGAAACTCACACCAAGATCTTACGCCCTTCTTCCAGGCTCGGTGTGATCTGAGTTCTTCAAGATGTGTGTTGACCCAAGTGCTCATCCCACCTGAAGCTGGGGCCTTCTTCATCTATGGGTCCAACCAACTCCTCACATACGGACAAACCACCCTCGTTCTGTCCACCTTGGAGGGGTGGCGGTGTTTGGAAGCGCAACCAGGGAAGATGGGTTTGGGCTCCACCCGTCTGTCGTCTGCTGTTAACGTCTTCTCGCCTTCCGCAACGATGCCAGCTCTGATGCTCGAGATCCCAACTGCGCCACTCTCAACTACGCCGTTCTCCTGACAATCCTGATCTCTGCTCCCTCCTGCTGGGAGATGCGCGCAGAAGCCTTCGCTTGCCCTCTGGCGGATTTCTCCTCCAAAAGGCTGAGAACTTGCAGGCAAAATTAGTTTTGAGCAGAGAACTCTCGCTCGCCTGGCACCACAGCCAGCTCTCCACCGTCTGGGAGGAAGGAAGCTGCTCTCATGCGCTTATACAAAGGGAAGATGAAGGAGACTGACACAGGGCCACCAAAGACGGGCCAAAGAAAGAGCCGATAACACATTCTTTTGGCACCTTCCCGACGATACCCTGACGGCATCACATGGGAACATTTTGACAGTTTTACAGGGGGAGTTTGGAGGGCTCGTTTTTAAATCTGTTTAGTTTTAAATTGGCTTTTATGTTACTTTAATCTAGGGACGTGCATGGATATTATTCGAAAATTCAATTTGAATCCAACAAATGTGGGCCTTCACATTCAAATTTAGACATCTGAATGGATTTCGGATGATCCGGAACATTCATTCGAATGATTTGAATCATTCGAATGTACAGATACGAATGCATTACGTACATACGTATCTGTGCAAATATTATACGTATCTGTACGCATTTGCGCTTATAATACAGGATAAAACAGGATGCATGTGAAACGTGTACAGATACATATACAAAGACCCTTGGGTATGGGACGGGATATAAATATAAATAAATAAATCTTTAAACATGAATTTAACATTCGAACGAATAGATTCGAATGTAACAGATTCGAATTGGCTTTTTTAGCATTCAGATTTTAAACATTCAAATCGAATGTCAAAACTTGAGTTCAAAGGCAAAAAAAAAACAACATTTGGGCACAGTCCTAGTTCGGGTTTAGTTTTAAATTGGCTTTTATGTTGGATTTTACGTTGCCCGTTTCTCATCTGCACTGAAGAAGCATTTTGCCTTTTAATTTATTATTATTATTTCCATTTTTATCCCACCCTATGCCCAAGGGTCTCAGGGCAGGTCACATAACATCAAAACCAATCACATATTAAATATATTTAATCCATCACAGTCTCTGAATGTGAGGAAGAAAAGACTATTCCTTTACTTAGCTGAAGGCCAGGGTGAAGAGTGCATCTTCACAGCTCGTCTAAACACACAGAGTGAAGGTGCCTGATGCACCTCAGGAGGGAGACTGTTCCATGGTCTGGGAGCCACCACTGAAAAGGCCCTATCCAGGTGCCCACCCTTTTTTGCTGCTGTGAGTGGTGGTACAACCAGCAGGGCCCCCCTTTAGATATTAAAGGGACAATGGTGTTCCCAGCTTCCCTACCAGAGACACTTGCCCTCTTTTCCCCAAATGTTAATGTTTACGAATGTTTGTAACCTTCTATTCATGTCCAAATTTCCGCATTTGTATGAATTCCTACAAGTAACAGATGTTACAAATATTTGCACGCGCCCCATTGGTTTCAAAGGGGAGTTGAATCTTCCTTCTCCTGTCCTGGCACGGGCGGCCGAAATCCGGCTCATTTTCTTCCTGTCGGAATCGGAAACGAATCGGCAAGTTCGCTCTTTCCCATGACAAAGTGCATTTATTAAATTTCACATCTCAAAGTGATGGGCACAGAAACGTCACATTTGGAACCAAAATAAACTCGCCTTGTAAAAACAACATGGAATTGTGTTCCCAACTACCCTGTGGCCAACGCGCATATCTTAGTCATCGATAGCATACGGGATCCATAGGGCTTTTGCTTTGCTTTTCTCCAGGAAGATACCTTCCAGGGACATGGAGGAAGGCTTTTAAATGGGCAACTGCGGAAAAGATAAACTTCATGCGATGCTAGAAACGTCCTTTCAGTTAACAGTGGTCTCGAAACAGTGCAGGAAACGTGAATTAACAAGCCCCAATGCTTGAGCCCAGCAACACGGTTTTGGGGCGGCTCACGCAGAGCACCTGCGTGCGTAACTGGAGGGGCTCAGGCTTTGCTGTAACTCGGGAGTCACATACTTGGCTATGGCGGCCTCAATGCGCTCTTGACATGCCTTCAGGCACTCCTGGAGAAGAGGTGACATTAGTGAGCAAAGGAATTAACACCATCACATTTCAGGGGCATCTCATGGACAATGAAAGCCAGCCTTCCGGGGCACATTTGCTGGAGGTGTGCAAAACATTCTGGATTTCGAATGTCCCGGTTTTAAAAAGCGGCACAGAACAAAACCATCTCAAAAAGGGCCTTGTTCTGAGTTCAAAGCCCCCCTGACCCTTCCCGGATCCAAATGTTCTAAAGGTTGGGGCTATTGCTTTACACCTCTTTTTACACCTTTTCTTTGACAACAAACCTGAAACATTCTTTGGCTTCTCTGCTGTGTTCCAGCCTTGGAATAAAACACACACAAAAAACTTCTTGCTCCCCTCTGGAGAAGTTAACCTGAGGGGCAGTGACTACATAAAAAAGAAGAGTTGGCATTTATACCCCACTTTCCTCACCCAGTTAAGGGGGCTCAAAGCAGCTGCCAAACTTTCTGTTCTTCTCCCCACAACAGACACCCTGAAAGGTTGATGGGGCTGTGAGAGCTCAGAAGAGAGCTGTGACTTGCCCAAGGTCACCCAGCCGGCTTCATGGAGGAGCACGGAATCAAACCCGGTATTCCCAGATAAGAGTCCAGCTCCCTTACCACTAGACCAAACTGGCTCTGGTTAAAGCATGGATAGAGCATGGCACACAGTCTTGCATTCTAACAACCTGTCTCACGATAGGTGAATTCCTGCCCTACAGCCCAAATATGCTTCCTTTTCCGCGTGTACTCACCACTTTTGCACCCACAGTTCTAGTGAGACACTCTGAAAGCACCTCCCTAGAGATCTTCTCAGCCAGAAAAGGGTGCCTGAGTATTGCAACCGCGATGCAGCCCGACGCAATCACGGATGGCGGATACGACGCAAAAGCGCAGTCTGTGCATTGCGAAAAGACAGAGGGGGCAAGAGATGTAACAGGAGTCACCTTGGTTCCTTTGCTGATGTGTTCACTTACTCTGAAGGTGGATGGAAATTGAGGTGTGAATCCACCTTAGGTTCTTTCCGCACTTACCTTTCTGACGTTCCGCGACAAGGCGGGATTATCCTGGCTCTGAACATACAACCCATCCCGGCTAGGTCTCCCCTCTGCAAACTTTACTGTTGACACTCTGGGCTTTCCCTTGGAGTCCCTGGGGGACCAGGTTTCCTGGCACAAACTCAGGGATCCCATGGGTGGATGGATGTGTGCGTGGTGGTGTCATACCCCTGTTATCAGCGGTCCTTCCTCTGAGGATGAAGGGGCAGTTGTGATGCCCAGGCAAGATGAGGAGTGCTTGAGACAAGCAGCTAGTGGGGACGCTGAGCCTATACTTCCAAGTGCCAGCAGCGCAGGATCGGAAAACGCCAGGCGATGCCCTTTGTCAACGTTTGTGCAAATCCGCTAGAATCTGCGCCCGTCACCTGCGGCGAAGGAGGCCTGATTCTGACCTGCCTATTTAAGGCACAACATTCTGGTAAGTTCACTGCAGGTTTACAAAGACTCATAAACCTGCAGCTCTGGAAATCCGTGACCTTGCTTTGTGATTGCGGACTGTCTGCTAACTTCAACCCTGGAACTCTTTTGACTACGAGTTTAAGTCTCAAGCCCCCAAGGTACTTGGACTTTTGCTGTGACTGGCAACTGTTGCGACTCTTCTGTGTGAGCACGTGTGTTTGCCCTCCGCACCTTGTCGACTGGAGACACGACAGGTGGAACTGGAGCCCTCAAGATAGACTGAAGTGATTTTTGAAGCATGCCTTTACCTCGGCTGTCACCCACCTGTGGCACACACCGCCATGAATGTCTGGGCACACCTCTTCACCTGGCCCATCGCTGCTTGGGGGAGCGGGATCCAGCAGACGACATAATCCAGGAAGTCGTTCGGGATCACAGCCGCCAAGTCCCAGTTCAGCCTCTGCAGGACTAGCGTTTCCCAGTCCTAAACGAGGAAGAAGGAAAGGGAATGTGGGATATGAAGCAGAAGCAGGAGTATGTGTGAAAGAGAAGATCACGGCGCATGTCCACGAAAGGATGAGTGAAGACCGGCCACGCTGGTACTCGCCAAGACTTGCAAATCTTCACACATCCTTTCCCGGCTGAAAAAAATTCACAGGGAGGCACTTTGAGGCTGTTTTTGCACATACCTCGGGTAATCCGGATTTAGAAGATCTGGATCTTTGAAATCCGGTCCTCACTGAATCCGGTCCTTGAAGATTCAGATCCGGGCGAGGACCCCACGCGTCCGCGCAGGCCATCTAGGACCTGAAGGCAACGGGTGCTAAACAGGGCTGCTGTTCAGCCGCCATAGCATCCATCGCAAAGCTCCGCTTAGCGCAAAATGAAAGGCTTGCTGGCGGCATGGCGCTATTGGCCAGCACGGATGCCGATCACTGTCGACAGTGAGCGTGGTGGAGGGATACGGTTTTGTAGCTGCCCATGTAGCCACTACGAAGTTTGTGCTGAGCTTCACAGACAGCTAAAAAGGGCTCGTGGGCCTACGTAGCATGTGGAGGGATGGAGTCAGGGTTGCCCCACTTGCAAATGGCGTCCTCTGATCCAGCTGTCACACCGGAAGACTAGATTGAAGACACCGCTAAAGGGGTTTACTGTTAATCTGGATTTAAGGGCTTCTAGGTACAAATGAAGTCCTTGTGTCCATACCAATGGGGTTCCGAATGGGGTCTTCATTGCTCGTGCAAGAACAGCCCCTAAAGCTTACCAAAACTTCACGTGCGTTGACGGAATGATCCGTGTAAATGCAGAGCTTCTCTACCGTCAAAGGGACCATCTCCCGCAGCTTGGAGGCCAGGAGTATGGAGACAGCCCCGAGAAGCTGCAGGTGTCTTTTGGGAACGGCAACGCGGGACAGGTAACGGTTCACGTAGTTCATTGCCAGAGGGAAAACCTCTTCTTCGCACTTCTGATCTTCGCACACCTGAACCCAAAAGATGGGGGTGGTTGGGATGGGGGAAGCAACGAGAGAAGTATTCATAATAATCTGAATTACTGTTGCACCTTGTTTATTTTGGACAGGTGAGCTCCCTCTTCTTCCTAGCCAGCATGTCCAGCAATCTGAAAGCGACTGCAATTCTCAAACCTAAGATCTACGCTTGTTTTGTTTTTTTTTCTTCATCCCTCCTGGTTGCTTTTCCTTTTATGTCGTCCACTTTTAATATGGCGGATCTAAGCCTGGCAACTTATTGTTCGTGATTTGTTATTGGACTGATTTTAATACTTTTCTGACAATTATTAGATTGATTTATATTGCTATGTTATTATTATTTTTGTAATTTTCAATACTGTGTCATCCTTTGGTGGAAGGGGTATTATAAATAAATGTTTATTATTACTATTACTTACTTACTTACATTTTTATCCCACCTGATACCTGGAGGTGTCCAGGTGGGTAACAACATCTAAAATCAAACATCATTTAAAACAATAGCAGCATCTGCCAGTGGAGAGGAAAACGTGTTCCCATTTAGCCAAAGGCCAGGGTAAAAGATCTGTTACTATTATTAGTATTATTTTGTAAGGATCATTATTCGGACATTCATAAATGTATTGAATGTCTGGACATTCATACATTAACATTTGTACGAATATGAATGTTTTGGACATTCGAACCAACAGTTCGGACGTTTGTTTAACGGGAATAGCTGAGATCCAGTCTTTCTATTAGCATTTATTTATTTGTTTATTTGTTTGCATTTGTATCCCACCCTATACCCAAAGGTCTCTGGATAGGTAACAACATCTAAAAGCAAACATTCTTAAAATTAAAATAACGTATCCCCGTTTAGCCAAAGGCCAGGGAAAGAGGAGCGTCCTCACTGCCTTCCAAAATGTCTACAATGAAGGTGATTGACACATCTCAAGGAAGGGACCATTCCACAGCCTAGGGGCCATCACTGAGAAGGCCCCCTCCCAGGTGCCCACCCCTTTTTACTATTGACTTTGAATGCTTCTTATCTGATTTATTTTATTCTTCAGCTATTGGCATTTTTGGTAGGTATTCAAGATGGCTCCATGACTACAATAAACATGTCTGCTTGTATGATTTCCTTCCGTTCCAGGAAGTCTACCTTGTCTGGCTGTTGTTGAGAGAAGAAGAAGAGTTGGCTTTTCTACTTGGCTTTTCTCACTCAAAGTAGCTGGCAAAGCTTTCTGTTCTCCCCACAACAGAACACCCTGTGAGGCAGGAGGGGCCGTGGGAGCTCGGAAGAGAGCTGTGACTAGCCCAAGGTCACCCAGTTGGGTACGTGGAGGAGTGTGGAATCAAGATAAGAGACCGTCTCCCTAACCAGTAGACTAGAGGGGAAAGCAGGCAACCTCTCTGTTTTCCACCCCTGTTTTAGCTGTATGGGTGGGACAGACCTCATAGGATTTGATCAATTCTCCTCTTTATTCTCAGCCTACCTCACAGGGTTGTTGTTGTTGTGAGGCGGAGGAGGAGAGGCGGGGGGGGGGGAATTGCTAAGCAAAAACCTTCACCATGACGGCCTGTCCCGGGCTCTGAGCCGCCTGCGAGCAAACCTATCGGCCTGCCGCAGCAGGGCTGCGCCCTCCAAGCAGGCAGACCGACCTCCAGCATCCAGAAAGCCAGCAGCTCCAGCATGTAGGGTTGGATCTCCGTCTGCAGGAGGAAGGGCGAGGCGGCGGCCTGGGGGTCACCCCGGGGGTCGCCCCAGCAAGCGCTGCTGCGCCTTTCGTGGCGGAGCAGCATGCCCAGGACGCGCGGGTCGCTCAGCAGGCGCGGATCCTGCCCGGCGCGCAGCACGCGTGGAGGCGCATAGCGGCCCGGGAAGAAGCGCTGGAAGTCCATCCTCGCAGGGGGGGATGCAGGCGCCGGGGCGGAAGGGGAGCCCAGCACGGGCCGCGCCTGCCCGGGACCCCCCAGGGACGAGGAGGGCGGTGCAACACCTCTCCCGCTTTTTGCAACCTGGAGGAACCGCTGCGCCTTCGATGCGCAGCGGCAACGACTGGAGCCCGCAGCACGGGGGCCGCACGCGCGGGAGCCGCTTTGTTTCCCCCCCCCCCCCCCGCCTCCCCGGCGCAATTTGGCATGTTTGCCTCCGTGCAAAAACAGCCGGTTCGAGACCCGTGAAATGCAGAGCGAAGAAAAGGCGCTTTGGGGTCACGAGAAGCGATGGTGCTCCACGGGCCGCTTTCAACGCGGGCTTTTGCCTTGTTTGTTTGTTTGTTTACATTTCTATCCCGCCCCATACCCTAAGGTCTCTGGGCGGGTCACAGCCAATTAATCACAAGATACACATTAAAAACGAAAAGTAGATTAAAAGCAATATAGGCATTAAATATAGATTAAAAACACTTAAAAGTTCAGCAAATTTAGAACAGTACACTCCATATTGTGTTTGTTGTGCCTGTGACTAGGGAAGGGAGAGAATATAATCATATCATCTCAGCCAAAGGCCAGGGTAAAGAGGTGGGTCTTTACCGCCTTCCTAAATATCTGTAAGGAAGGGGCATGATGCACCTCGAGGGGGAGGCTATTCCATAATTTGGGAGCTATCGCTGAAAAGGCCCTTACCCGGGTGCCCACCAGTCTCACTAATGAGGGTGGTGGGATAACCAGGAGGGCTTCACCACTTGATCTTAAGGCACGGGCAGGGCGCTATGGGAGATATTTGGGGCCCAAGTCATTTAGGGCCTTATAAGTCAGAATTAACACCTTTAATTGGGCTTGGTAGTGAATTGGTAGCCAGTGCAGCGCTTTTAAAACCGGCGTGATGTGCATCCGGCTAGGTGTTCCGGTCAGCATTCTAGCGGCTGCATTTTGCACTAGCTGCAACTTCCAAACCATCTTCAAGGGCAGCCCTATGTAGAGCGCATTACAGTAGTCCAATCTAGAGGTTACCAGAGCGTGGATAACTGTGGCCAAGTCGTCTCTCTCCAGAAATGGCTTCAGTTGACGTACCAGACGCAGTTGGGAGTAGGCACTCCTGGCCACGGCCTCCACCTGAGCTTCAAGCGTTAGTGCAGAGTCCAGGAGTACCCCCAAGTTACGCACCTGTCCCTTCCAGGGAATTGCAACCCCATCAAGAACAGGGTGTCTTCCAACTACCCGGACCCAAGACCCTGTGACACACAGCACCTCTGTCTTGTCTGGATTCAGCTTCAATTTATTGGCCCTCATCCAGCCCATTACTGCCTCCAGACACCTGTCAAGCACTTCAACCGCCTCTTCTGATTCAGATGGTACAGAGAGATAGAGCTGGGTATCATCTGCGTATTGGTGACACTTCACTCCAAAACTCCTGATGACCTCTCCCAGCGGCTTCATATAGATGTTAAATAACATGGGAGATAAGATTGACCCCTGGGGAACCCCACAAGTGAGTTCCCAGGGTGTCGAATCGGTTTCTCCCACAGTCACTACTTGGAATCTGCTCTGGAGATAGGAGCGGAACCAATGCCACGCAATGCCTCCCACTCCTAAACTCCGTAGTCTCTCCAGGAGGATACCATGGTCAATGGTATCAAAAGCCGCTGAGAGGTCCAGGAGAACCAACAGAGTAGCATTCCCCCTGTCTCTCTCCCGGAGTAGGTCATCAATCAGGGTGACCAAGGCGGTTTCCGTGCCATGACCGGCCCTGAAGCCAGATTGAAATGGATCCAGATAATCAGCTTCTTCCAAACATGCTTGCAGTTGAACAGTGACAGCCCTCTCTAGGACCTTGCCTAAAAAAGGTATGTTAGCCACTGGGCGATAGTTATTTAGATCTTCTGGGTGCAGGGAGGTCTTCTTCAGGAGGGGGCGCACCACAGCCTGTTTCAGAGCCAGTGGGACCACCCCCTCCCTCAGAGAGGCATTCACCACCTCCTGGACCCACCCGGTCATGCCTTGTTGGCTAGCCTTTATCAGCCATGAAGGGCAGGGATCCAGAGAGCACGTTGTCAGCCGCACCCCCGCAAGCAGCTTGTCCGCATCCTCAGGCCGCAATAATTGAAACTGATCCAAATAAATTGGACCAGACAGTTCTCTGGACACCTCATTTGGACTATGTCTAATCGTGACATCTAATCCCCTACGAATCTGAGTAACTTTGTCCTCGAAGTGCTTTGCAAATTTGTCACAGCAGATATTTGGTCCTGGCTTAAGTTTCTTTGAGCTAGGTTTTATAAGACCATTTACTACTCTGAAAAGCTCTGCTGGACGGCTACTTGAGGACGCAATGGTGGCGGAGAAAAAGTTCTTTTTCGCCGTCGTCGCCGCCACATGATAGGCACAATAGTGTGCTCTTACATGTGTTCGGTCAGACTCACAGCCGGATTTACGCCACCTGCGCTCCAGCCGTCGACCTTCCTGTTTCATGGCCCGTAGCTCCATGGAATACCAAGGGGCTTTCCGGGCTCCACAAGCATGCCGAGGGCACTTGGGAGCGATCGTGTCAATAGCTCTGCTCATCTCCCGATTCCATAGAGACCAGAGCTTCAACAGGAGCGCCAGTCATGCCAACCGGAAAATCCCCAAGAGCATTCAAGAATCGCTCGGATTCCATAAGTCTCTGAGGGTGGACCATTTCAATAGGTCCCACCCCACAGATGGGAGCTGTCATTGTAAGTCCAAACCTCACCAGCGAGTGATCCGTCCATGACAATGGGCTGACGGTCAGCCCTCCTATTAACGGATACTCACCAATCCGCTCTGAGGCAAAAACCAAATCAAGGGTATGGCCTGCTACATGAGTTAGGTCAGATACAAACTGAAACAGCCCCATGGTTGTCATGGAGGACATCAGGAACTGGGCTGGTCCACTGAGCATAGTCTCGGTGTGGAAGTTGAAATCCCCCAACACCACCGTGGTGTTATCATGCTGGTTTTTAAATGTTGCATTTGGTTATTATTGTTGTTTTGATATAGTTTTTGATATGTTCGATTTTAAAGGTTGTTACCCGCCTGGAGACCCTCGGGTACAGGCCGGGATATAAATATATGAAATAAAGTGGACAGATTGGGGCAAGGGGGGAGCAGAGACAAAGGCAGAAGAGGGTGCCATCACTCTTAAGGTTTAATCCAGCTTCAGTCCACTTTCAGAGCGGGAGAACAGATCAGCAAAGGGGCCAGGAATTTTTCTCCCACATTATGGATCCCAAAGGTGAATTTTCTGAGTTATTTTAACACGGAAAGAAAACAGCTTGTCACTTTGCTGATTCGCTCTTAAAGTGGAGTGAAGCTGGGTTAAACCTTAGGCGTGACCACAGCCTCTCTGAAAGTGGACTGAAGGTGGATTAAACCTTAGGCGTGACCACAGCCTCTCTGAAAGTGGACTGAAGCTGGATTAAACCTCAGGTGTGACCGTTCTGGTTCAAGCCAATTGCATTCGCCAATCTAGACCTGCTATTGTGCTCTATCGCTTGAATGTACATGCTGATCGCATCTTCCGTCCTCACAGGAATCCCGCGCGGCAGCTACGCGAGTTCTGGGTTGACCAAATCCCCCAAACTTCTCCAAACTGGCTTGGAACCAAAGGCACTTTAAAAATCGCGCGGTGCGTGTCGCGCGGCCTCACGGGAGTTGTAGTCCTGAAAAGGATTCTTCCCCCTTCGCCACCGCCGCCTTTCCAAAATGGCGTCACCCCCGTCTGGCAGCGTCCTAACTGCAGGCGCGCATTTCCAACCCTCCATTACCTCGCCCTGAGGGCTGACCTTCCCAGCCGTATTCAGTGACGGTTTTCCAGACAAGTTTCCAATTCGAATTACGACCCTCCCCGCTCGCCTAAACCGGCATTTCGCGTCTAAACAGACCCGACCGCCCCAGCCCTGAGGGACACCTTAGCACCACCTCCCTCCCTCCCCTTGTAAAAATGGCGGCCGAGCCGAGGCGTCATAAGCACGCGACGCCGGACTGTCGCCTCACGCAAGATGGCGCCTTCGGTGTCGCTCCTCCTTTTTGCGTCACGGAGGCCGTCATCTTTTCGCGCGGCGGCGGCAGCGGTACCTCTCCTTGTCCCTATGGCAACCGGATCAGCTGGGCCTACTGCCTAGCCGGCGGGCAGGGATGTTCGAGGATGCGACGGCAGCCGGGGTGGACGTGGTGTCGGTCTGGCGGAGGGAGCAGGGCGCCCGAGGCGAGGAGGTGAAGTAGAAGGGCGCCACGGGTCGGGACGTCTCGAAAGCTCTGGCCTGGCCGACCTCACAGGGCTGTTGTTCCAGCAAACTTGGGATCCATGTCTCCTGTGGACTACAAGCCACGTCCATTGCTGGGAATCATGGGAGATGGAGTTTTGGGACCTGTGCCTGTGTCCTGCCAATTGCACAAAATTGTGGTGCAGGAGAGTCAGGAGGGTGGACAATGTGATGGTCATTTGCACTTTTGCTTGACCCTAAAAATCGCACGTCCCATCACCCTCCTTTTCCTTCATCTATAGGCCGATCCAGCCTACCTTGCAGGGCTGTTGTTCAGGAAACCCGATTAATAGTTCAGCGAGAAGCCAGGGATCTTGTGAGGTCCCTCAGATGGCTTGCATTCTGCCCAAAGAGCCAGATTTTGACAAATTCTGCAACTATAAAGGCTGTGCACCTTTCAAATGACATCTGTTCTCACTTGCACAAGATGGGAGGACTAGAAACAAAGGGATTAAGCTTCAAGGATGATATCAGTTATTGATCCATCAATGGAATAGGTTGCCATGGGAGGTTGTGAGTTCCTCGCTTTAGGTCTTAAAAGCAGAGGCTGGACCTACATCTATCTGGGATGGTTTAGGGAATCCTGCAGTGAGCAGGGAGTTGGACTAGATGACCTCTGGAGGCCCCTTCCAATTCTATGTTTCTATGATTCCATGGACCAGGGAGACCTGAATGAGGTAAATGCCGTACAGAGGTTACAATCAGACCCGTGTCTTTTGGACAGGTGAGAATATTGTGCTGTAGATCCTGGGTTTTGCTGTTAAGCGGATGTTGAAAGTGGAGGTATAGAGAATAGACATGTTACCTGGCTTAGGTGCCCTTGTTTTGAACGCCCATGGAATTTCCATGAAGGCAGGAGAGAGAGGCAGGAGGCCTCTCAATGCCATTTGCAGGGATTCAAGAGGAGGTGAAGGTTTTCCCTGTGTCTCCTGCTTGAGATGCCCAGAAGCAACTGGTGAGACAGGATGCTGGACTAGATGGCCTCATCCAGCATGGCTCCTCTTTATGTTCCCATCTTCCTTTTGACAGAGGGGCACGCAGACAAGGCCGGTCTTCACAGCCGAGGCCACAACTCACTCTGCTTACTGCCAAGACGCCGGCACGCAAACGGACGCCACGGAGGAGCCGGCCAAAGGTCTCAATCTCCCGCCGCCAGGCTCTGTGGATTATGCCGGCCTCCTGACCTTCTTGCAGAGCGTGGAAGAGATGGTCATCCGAGAGCTCGACAAAAACTGGAAAAGCCACGCCTTCGATGGCTTCGAAGTGAACTGGGCAGACCTGAACGAGACGGTAAGGGATCAGAGCAAAACGCCAACAGCTCGGAATTAAAGGTCTGGTGTGTTTGCATGACCGTTAGGCCTCCTCTGGCCCCCTCTTTCTCCCCTCGCAGGGTAGGGGGCTCCTAACCTCTGGGTCCGAATTCCTGAGTCTCGCTCCTTTGGCCCTTCCTGGCATCGAGACTGAATGGGGAGAAGATTTTCACTTTGCGCAGAATCCAGAGCAAAGAGGAACTACTCCAAGGATGCAGAACGAACAAATAAGCCCGTTGGTCGGCCATTTTGTTTAAATGATCTTCTTGCAGGATAGGCCTTGGATGTTGACGGGTGCCCACGTGCGCCAGCCTGGGGTGCCATCATTAAGACTGGCAGCAAGTGGTTCCACCTCCTTGGGATCTTTCCCTGGATCCTGGAAGGTTTGGAGGACCACAGATGAGCACCACTGCCCTAGAGGAAGTGATCCATGCTCTGGTAGCCTCCAGATTAGACTACTGCAATGCGCTGTACGTGGGGCCACCCTTGAAGACGGTTCAGAAGTTGGAACTGGTGCATAATTATGTTTTAATATTTGATTTGTTTGCAAATGTCATGAGCTGTAGCCATTTTTTTTCCTGACTGTCCCATTTGGAAGCGGCTGTCAATCCCCTCCTTATACACCTGTGTTCCATTCCCACAAAGGTCTCCTGCCTCCACAGCCTGACATACCCCAAGGCGCAAGAATGTGGGCTACAAGTCACTGGCATCTCCTGGAACACGACGGGGGCGGTGATTGCTTGTGCGTACGGCAGGTGAGTTAACCTTGGGCGCATCTGCTGGTCTGGGATCAGGTAGGCTCTCCTTCAAGTTGCACAGCAATCTTTCCTGGACCGTCTGCTCTTCTGCAAATATTTAAGGGTTTTTTTTGTGCTTGTGGTGAAGTAATTTTAGCAGTTATGTTTCCATTCAAACTGCAGAGGCAGAGATGAGGAAGCCTTCTGTCATCTGGCTCAGAGAGAGGGGCCGATCCTGCCTGGTATTCCTTTCTCCGTTCAGGAAGAGAGAGAAAATGAACTCTTCTTCACCCAGAACTATTGAACCAGCTACTGTGACAAAGTTTTTGCACAGAGTGAGTGATCAGCACTGTCCAGAATGACAGGGACTTCTGATCAGAGTTAAGGAATACTGGGTTTGATTTCACCCTCCTCCATGAAGCCAGCTGGGTGACCTTGGACTAGTCACAGCTCTCTTCTGAGCTCTTACAGCCCCACCTGCCTCACTGGGTATCTGTTGTGAGGAGAAGAACAGAAGGTCTGTCAGCCGTTTTGAGTTCCCTTAAATGAGAAAATCAGGGTAGAAAAGCTAACTCTTCTTCTGGTTTGATTCCACACTCCCCCATGAAGCCAGCTGGGTGACCTTGGGTTAGTCACAGCTCTCTTCTGAGCTCCCACAGCCCCACCAACCTCCCAGGGTATTTGTTGTGGGGAGAAGAACAGAAGGTTTGTCGGCCGCTTTGAGTCCCCTTAAGTGGGTGAAAAAAGCAGGGTAGAAAAGCCAACTCTTCTTCTTCTTTACAATCAAAGTCAATTGAAATAAAGCGTCACAGGAAGTGGATAAGTGCAGCTATATGCATGGTCATGGTTTTAAACACACCTAGACAATTTCACTCAAGGTTACTTCTTATTTCTACTAAATATGATGCTCATCTTGAATTTATACTGTCCCAAAATGTGTTCGGCCAGTGGCTTTCCTCACAAGTGCCATCGCAAAGGCTGGACTCCTTTTTCCGTTCCATTTCAGGCTGGGTGATGGGGACTGGAGCACCGAAAAATCATATGTTTGCACTTGGAATCTTGACCGGAGGGCATTAGACCCAACGCACCCAGACCTAGTGATCGATGTCCCCAGTTCTGTGCTGTGTATCGCCTTCCATCCCCGGCAGCCTTCACTTATCGCTGGTAATGTAATGCACTCTGCTTTTCCTTTCTCAAGCTACATAGATCTCATCCTGAGTTTTCTCACCTGTGTCCATCATGGCTATTTTATTTGCTGCCAGGGTTGGCGTGTTGGACACTTATCTGGAGGTTTCCTGGTCTGAGTCCGCGGTAGAAGAGCCAACTCTTCTTCTTCCTCCATGAAGCCAGCTAGGTGGCCCTGGGTTAGTCACAGCTCTCTTTCTGAGCTCTCACACCCCCACCCACCTCACAAGGTGTCTGTTGTGGGGTGGGAGAAGAACAGAAGGTTTGTCAGCCACTTTGAGGCCCTTTAAAGGTGAGAAAAGTGGGGTAGAAAACCCAACTCTTCTACCATCTCTTTAGAAAGACATGTTTAGCAGGATTCCATGTTTGACAACAAAGAGATCACATGAAGAACATGTTGCCGTCCTCACTTGGATGTAGGGCATCCCAAAGTCCCCCGAAAGGTTGTTAATAAGTTAGGAGAGGGGAAGGTGAGCAAGATAACCCATCTTGCCTTCCCTATTTCAGGAGGCCTTTTCAACGGGGAGGTTTTGGTGTGGGATACCAACCGACTCGAGGACCCTTTGGTCTGGAGGACAGAAATCTCTGACGACACGCATTCTGACCCAGTGTACCAGGTAGGCGTGGGAAGCCCTGTCCGCACTCGGCCGTTCTCTCTGGGGTCGAGGAGGAAACCCTTGGCCTAACCCTAACCCTTAGCTCTTTACTCTCAGGACGTAGGGTCACCTTTGCTACTGTGTGGCTAACCGTCCTTGCTGGACGTCTCTTGGCCCAGTCTCTGAGGGCCCTCAGGGGTCAGAAAAGCAGGATAGAAAAGCCAACTCTCCTTCTTCCATACCAGCCTCCTACGCTTCCGGTTTCCTTTGCCTCTCATTCTATTTTCGTCTTCCGGATTAGGTGGGCTGGCTCCGGGGCCCCAAACAGGGCCACCCCTTCCGCGTGTTGAGCGTCTCGACAGACGGGAAGATCCTTATATGGCAGGAAGAGAAAGACGGGCACCTTAAACCTGCCGATGGCTTCGCTTTGATACTGCAGCAGATTCCCCGAAATACAAAACTGAAGAAGGTTGGTGAGGGTTCCACCCCCAAAATTGTCCCCATTTCAGGCAGCTGAGTCACAGTCAGGAGCCCTTCTCTGCCATTAGGCCGCCTCTGTTGTGGTGGCCTTTTAAGACACGTATTATAGCGCTACTGTCCACACCTCGGTGGGAAGCTTGTGTTAGCCCACACAGCTTTCATCACCCTTAGCAAGTGTGGACAACTTTTTGCCTACGGTTCTGGAGCCTGTGGGAACAGCAACACTCTTGCTGTTGTTAAAGGGGTTCAGGGCACGCTGTCATTTCTGGGGAGTTTTATTCCAAAGCCAGGGGCCACCACGGAGAAAGCCCTGCCGTTGTCCCACCAAGTGCAGGAAGGGATGGACTTTCTCCAAGGAGACATTGACAGGACGGTGTCGCAAGGAGACACTCCTTCAGATCTTTGAGCCCCGAGTTGTTTTAAGGCTCCGGAAGTCAGAGATTTAGACTCTGCTCTCTTCCTGTTCTTGCAGGCTCTGCGTGGAGACGTGGCCGTGGGGGTGACCTGCCTATCGTTCTCCCATTTTGAACCCAGCGTGTTTATTGCTGGGACCGAAGGCGGGTATTTGCTGAAGTGCTCCACGGCGGTGGAAACTGCTGCTCTGCTCCAAAAAGGCAGCTCCATTCCACTCAGGGCCCCCGCCCAGTTTACCTTTTCCCCCCACGGGGGACCCATCTACTGCGTGAGCTGCTCGCCTTTCCACAGGTAGGCAGTGTGTGGCATGGAACCCCCTGGGATGGGGAGCATATCTGAAACCTACCTGGCCCCGCGCCCTCTAGTGGTTAGGGAGCTGGACTCCTATATGGGAATACTGGGTTTAATTCCATCCTCCCCCACGAAGCCAGCTGGGTGACCTTGGGCTAGTCACAGCTCTCTTTCTGAGCTCTCACAGCCCCACTGACCTCACGGGGCATCTTGTGGGGAGAAGAACAGAAGCTTTGTCAGCCGCTTTGAGTCCCCTTAAATGGGTGAGAAAAGGGGAGTAGAAAAGCTAATTCTTCTTCTTCTACACAAAGCCAGCTGGGTGACCTTGGGCTAGTCTCTTTCTGACCTCTCACAGCCCCACTGACCTCACAGGGTGTCTGCAGTGGAGAGAAGAACAGAAGCTTTGTCAGCCGCTTTGAGTCCCCTTAAATGGGTGAGAAAAGGGGGTTAGAAAAGCCAACTCTTCTTCTTCTTGCTACAGTACCAGAAACTGAATGTAGCTTATAGGGATGTTCACTAATGCATTTTTTTTGCATTCGAATTTGATTCGATTTGAATCTTCAGTTTGATTCAAAATTCAAAAATCAGCATTGTTGAAAATCCAATCCAAATTATCCGAATCCGTATTTTTGAAAATCGAGTTCAAATCGAATGATACGTCGGCAACATTTGTATCCAATTTTTAAATCTGCACGCATCCCGTTGTCATCTCGTGTTCTATGCATAAACAGACCCGATATTCAGATGTTATATAAAAGGATCTATTCAGTCTAATTATCCGAAAAGCCGTATCGGATTTCTGAAAATTCAAAATTTGATCCAGTTCAGAAATTTAATCCAATTCGACTGTCGATATTCATCGAATTCGAATCAGATTTTTTAATTTTCGAATATCCGTGCGTATCTCTAGAGGTTTATGGCCCTCTTAACTGAATTGTGAACTGCTCATGATTCTCTGTTTTGATAGCAATGATTCGTGGCGCATTTCCAGGGTTTATTTAGCTGCCTCTTTTGGTCGGCTTGGAGTTTTCATCCATGTTCCTCCTCAGCACACTTTTGTTTCCAGGAACCTGTTTCTGAGCGGAGGGACGGACGGCCATGTTCACCTGCGCTCCATGCTGCAAGCGCAGCCCCTGGCATCCCTTCAGTTATCAAGGAAGTATATTTTCAGTGTGAAGTGGTCACCCGTGCGGCCCTTGGTCTTTGCTGCTGCCTCTGGCGAAGGTAGGCACACGGGCGTCCACAGAGACCGCTTTGCCTTTTCCCCCTGGTGCCAACGCTGCCTCTCATACAGACCTGCTGGAGGGGGGCTCCTCCGTGTCCCACGTGTTAGAGAAATCCATTGCGCTGAGACATGGGGGGGGGGGCTTTTCAGCTGTGGCACCCCACTTATGCCATGCCCTTCCTTTAGAGGCCCGATTAGTGCCAACCCTTCCAACTTTTAGGCACCAAGACCCTACCTCTGCTAGAGATGCAGAGGCAGAGAAGCAGTTTTCCATGCCCTACTTTGGGGGCAAAAGACCAGGGATCGCTCTTACGCCCCCCTGCTTTCTACACCACACCAACTCCTCATTCTGTTTCGTTCTGCTGTGTGCGTTTCTTCCAAGGCGAACTTCAGCTGTTTGACTTTGGAAAGAGCTCCCAGAAGCCATCTGTGACCATCAAGCAAACCTCTGGCCAGGCACCCGTGTACTGCTTAGAGTTCAATCCCAGACAGGCTCAGCTGCTGGCTGCGGGCGACGGCTGTGGCGTGGTGAAAGTGTGGCAGCTGAGTTCGGACTTCACAGAGGAGGGGCCGCGCGAAACAACCCACCTGGACCAGTTAGCAAATGAGGTGGCCGACTAAGGGCACAATAAAAATAAAAAATTACCCTAGAAGGGTTTCTGAGAGGCCTACCGAAGTGTGTCAAATTCTTGTGTTGCCTCCCGTAGCAAATCCAAGGGCATATGTTGCATTTTAAGAAACCTAAGAATTTAAGAGGAGCCCTGCTGGATCAGGCCACGGCCCATCTGGTCCATAAGAACCTCAGAGGAGCCCTGCTGGATCAGGCCACAGCCCATCCAGTCCAGCATCTGCCTCACAGTGGCCCACCAAGTGCCCATGGGCATCTCAAGGGGAAGATGAAGGCAAAACCTTCACCTGCTCTCTCCCCTCCTTGCAAATGGCCCCGAGGAGCCTCCTGAAACTAGCCATCCCTTCTAGTAGCCACTGACACACCTGTCCTCCATGAAAAGAGAAGTCCAGCTGGATGAGGCCACCCAGAGACAGCGGCTAGCCGTCCATTCTAGCAGCTGTCGATACCCCTGCCTTCCATGAATCCACCTAACCCTTCCTTAAAGCTGCTGTCCCCTCCTCTTTGGGGGCACCAGGGACTCGGGTTTAGCTTGGACCAATGAACGTTTTATTGAAGCAGACAGCCATGGTTCTGGCTTCTGGTACTAAGGACAGAGTTGAAGCAAAGCGGCTTAAGGTTACACCTGGAAGGTTAACAGTGATTATTTGGAAGCAACACGGTGGGGGCATGCAGCGGAGGGGGCGTTAAGAGGTGGCAGACGCGAGCACAGACGTCGGGTGCCGGCGGGCGGGCGGGCGGGCAGGCGTGGCGGTTAATTCACAAAGAGTGAGCGCGTGAATTCCACGTAGTCGTAGGCCGAGGGCAGCTCTCTGCCTTTGCTGTCCATGTAGGGCTTCATGTGGGAGACGCAGTAGTCGGCCTGTTCCCGGGTCAGGTTCTGAAAGGGCAAGAAAAGACGCGGTGGCGGTGAGGCGCGCGGACGGCGGGATCAGCAACTCCTTCCCCAGCTCAGCTTGGGGTAAAGCCTAGCTTGTCCTCACTTCCATCACTGCTTAATCTAATGCCCCTTCACGAAGGCACCTGTTGGCGATTCTCGGCCACGATGCCTTTGTGTGGGTTTTCCTGCATAGTTGCGACCGGCAGATAGCGCCACGCACCCAACAGAAGAACCACACGTGGACCTTTAAGTCCCCATGTTGCTTTGCCCAAGTCTGTGGCACTGGCCGGGGCAGCCATTCAAATTAACGCCCCCAAAGCGGGCACTCACTTGGTAGAGCTCCTCCTTGGTCACGTACGGCTTGCCCTCGGAGCTGAGGGCGCGGAAGGCGCTCTCGATCTCCTCGCTGGATTTCACGTTCTCCGTCTCCCGGCTGATCATGAACGCCATGTATTCCTGCAGCGAGACGTGGCCGTCCCTGTCCGACACACAAAAAAACGAGCGTGAGCCGCCGCCGCCGCCACCGGGCACCCACCGAGCACTGCGCTTAAGGGGGAAGTTCTTGCTCCGGTTGCAACTGGGACCCTTTCTGACCTGGGCCTTATTCCAGGTTACATCTCAGAGAAGGGTTCTGCCATTCACAAGATGGTGTAGACTATGGCAGGACCCAGGCCTTTTCTGTGGTGGCCCCCAGTGGGTTCTGCAGTGGTCTGCACCCACAGCTGGATGTCAGATCTCAATCCAATGGACCAAGACCAAAGAGGCCCGAAAACCTGGGAATTAACAGACGAGGGTTGCCTGGTGTGATGCCACACATCCGGAAGCCACGGGCCTACCTGTTGGGATCGACGGTGTCGAGAATCGCCTCGAACTCTGGATCCGGTTCGCCTTCCTCCACCATGGGCAGGTCGTAGCCCAGAGAGCGCAGGCAGGACTTGAACTCCTGGTGGTTCAGCCGGCCAGATTTATCCTTGTCGAAGTGTCTGCCATGAGAGGCGTCGGGGAATGAGATGGCCGCTCTCCGGGCTCAGCCCTCCCCTCATCAAACCCACCCGGAACACCCACGCATGAGGCTTCCCGGCTCTCCGAATTCACAGCAGGGCAAATACAGGGGAGACGCTGCCTTCCCAGCCGCCCGAAAGAACTTCGCAGAACCGCAAGCTTTCTGTCCTGAGGGCTGCGGCCATGAAGGAGCCAGAAAACTTACTTGAACATCATGCTGAACTCCTTCAGGGCTTCCTCAGTGACCCCAGTCGTGTTCCTGTAAGGGAAATGGAGGCAGGGTTACGAATTTATACCTTGAAGGTCCCAGGGTGGGTCATGATAATAATAAGGTAAAATATAGAGATTATTCTTAAAAGGCATTTAAAAAATAACCCTCCCTCCCTCCTTGGTAGGACAGGATAAACATCAAGGCCCGGGGGAAGTGGTATATCTTAAAGCAGATGACTGGTGAGCCTCCAGAGGTGGTCACCACAGGGAAGGCCCTCTTGCATGCCAATGCCCCAGAGAGAGGAGAAACTACCCTAGGGAAGTCAGTTGTCATTGAGCCCAAGGGACTCGGGTGGGGTGTGGGGGATCTTTTGGCCACCCCCAAGAAGGCGACTGAGAGCCACACCTGGCCTGTATCTGCTGCTCCAGATTGTGCTGCATCCTCATTCCCAGCTGGTCCAGCTGGTCCCACTGCTGGGCCAGCCCCACCGTGCTGTGCTCCGTGTACTTATTATCCAGGATCAGGGCCTCTTCCATGGCGGCGCCCAAGTCCTCGATCTTCTTCAGCTGGCTCCGCATGGCCCGGATCTCCTGGTGTTTGCGCTGGAAGAGAGACGAGACAAGCGCATCAGGCCGAGCGCACAGGACCACGGTGTCCTGCTCAAACGGCACACATCTCTGAAGAGAGAAGGCTGCAGAAAAGGGCAACCAGGATGACAAAGGGGCTACAACAAACTCCCTCGGGAAACCGGGCTGCAACGTCTGGGCCTCTTTAGTCTGCAGAGACAGCGTTTAAGAGGGGACCTGATTGAAGGTTATAAAATCGTGCAGGGTATAGAAAAGGTGGATGGAGAAAATTTCTTTTTTCTATCAAACAACGCTAGAACCAGGGGGCAGTAAATGAAGCTGATGGGCAGGAGAGTCAGATCAGACAAGGGGAAGGATTTCTTCGCCCAGAGGGTCATCGGTTTATGGAATGTGCTGCCAGAAGAGGTGGTAACAGCTACCACCCTAGATGACTTTAAGGAAGGAATAGACAAGTTCATGGAGGACAGGTGTACCAGTGGCCACTAGAATGGATGCTTAGGCATATCTTTCAGGGTGGGGGAACAAGGTTCTAAGGCCACTTGCTGGGATTGGAGAGCAGGAGAAGGTTTGCCCTTGTCTCTGCTTGAGATGCCCATGGGCAACTGGTGGGCCACTGTGTGGGACAAGATGCTGGACTAGATGGCCTGATCCAAGAGGGCTCCCCTAAGGTTCTCATGGACTGGATGGGCCGTGGTCTGATCCAGCAGGGCTCCTCTTAGGTTCTTATGCACTAGATGGACTGTGGCCTGATCCAGCAGGGCTCCTCTGAGGTTCTTATGGACTGGATGGGCTGTGGTCTGATCCAGCAGGGCTCCTCTGAGGTTCTTATGGACTGGATGGGCTGTGGCTTGATCCAGCAGGGCTCCTCTGAGGTTCTTATGGACTAGATGGGCTGTGGCCTGATCCAGCAGGGCTCCTCTTGCCTGTTCCTCAAGTGATCTTCCACTTCAGTTCCCCTCCCCAGCCATGAAATTGACCCCCCCCCCCTGAAAACGGCTGTGTTTAAATACAGGCAGGAAGGAGGGCGTACTTTGGTTGCTTCCAGCTGCGACTCCAGGGTCCCTGATTCCTCCACCATGCAGGACCTAAACACAGAGTCAAAAATGAGCGAGGCCTTTCGATGAGCCACAGAAGAGAAAAAGCAAAGGCAAAAGCAAAACAGAAAGAGATGGGGCTCGAAATTAACACCATCCTTTCTTGTGCAATTTCACCCTGTTTCCGTCAATCAATCAGGGGTGGTGGGAACCATGAACACCTGGAAGATTTTGCTAGCCAAATGCCAGAAAGCATCTTTGGTTCAACCAGCTGCAGGAAACGCCCCTAGACCTCTTCAGTGACATCCACCTCGAACCTTCTCAGATTTTTTTCCTTTACTCAGAGTAGTACCTACTCTTAAAGTTCCCCAGGTACCTGCCCTCGTGCGTGCCAGTCAATGTATCTCTTTTATGTTTGCATGTGCAGAAGGAAGGAAGGATGGAAGGATGAATCAATTGATCAGGAGACTGGAAATTAACCAGGTTGTCTAAATCTAGTCCTGTGACCGCTGCGATGCACTGAGCAGCTCCGGATCGTTAATTTCAAGCCCCATTTTGCAAATCTTAAGACAGGGAAAGTGGGGTGGAAAAGAAAACACTTCATGCCAAATCCAAAGCGCTCACTTCTCAATGGACTGAGGGAGAATCCCCACCAGTCGAACCTGCCCGCGCGACCCCTCCCCGGCCACGCGTGGTCTGCTCGCAAGGCGGTTCCCTCTGCCAAGGGGTGACATGGGAGAGGTGCAGAAAACCCTCACGGAACCAATGGCTCGGTTTGAGACGCTGCCAAAAATTTATACAGATGGTCGCCTTCAAAACGAGGGTGGTGGACGGACTCCATCCTTTGGATGGTCCAGGGGGCTCAGAGCCCCTGAGATGTGTCTGTGATTCATGAACTCATCAGTATGCTCAGTTTTAAGCTATCATCAAGGTGTGGTTTTCTATGTAACTCTGACGCTCTATTATTATTATTATTACTATACAGAAACAAAACGACGTAACATGACGCTGAACATGTCGGCTTTGATATTTTATAACGCATCGGGATCTTGCCAAGATGCTAAGATGTCACTGTGTACTGGCGGATAATGGGAGCAGAACCCAGCAGGGTGGCCTTTTGCAACGGACAGATGGTGACCTTGTCAATGTTAACCTGTTTTCGGTGCCTTCCAAGGTGTTTTGGAATGGCACCCGGAGTGCTGATCACTGTGGGCTTGTGCCAGAGTATTCGAACTTTGGCCTTTAAGTCCTTGTAATTTTCTCTGTCTCATGTCAATCAATTATTATTATTATTATTAAAAAAGGTGATGCAACTTTGGGAGCTCAAATCAACCCCAGAAGGGCTAACTAGCAAAAATGCTCTTTTTAGTTTCCTTTTTGGCCACATGGCAGCAGTTTGGGGCCGTTTGGTGAATTCAGAGCCTGTGCCCCGGACCAGACACGGCGCGAAAGCTCACCGTGCGGTCTCAGCGCAAAGCAGCCGATCTCGGCGAGCTGCGCGCTTCTTCCGGTGCCCCTGTGAAATGCAGGCTTTCGGCAGGGTTCTCTCTCATCCCAACCAACCAGCCAATGTCCCAGCGCGCAGGCTTTCAAGCAAACGCCGGCTCTGAAAAACCACTCTGCATTGACGACGAATTTTACGGGCGTCTCCCACTCTCCGAGGGTTAAAGGCTCACGGTCAGTGCAGGTTTAAGAGGTCGGAAGCGGGTGCCCTGGATATTCTGGGCAAAGGATGAGTGTGCCAATAAAAACCAAGACACAACCCCCCCATCTCCTCCCCCCCCCCTTTTCAAAAACATCTCACGGCAGTGACAGTTAGTCAAAAGGAAAGCGAGCCTTTGGGATTAGGAGTGCGCGGGTTGTTTCTTGCTTTGTTTTTTATATTAAAAAAAAAAACAAAATGGAAAGAAATAAAAAAATAAAAAACACAGTGAGTGAGATAAGGAAAAGAAGAAGAAAAACCTTCCAGACAGATCATCCCCAACTTCATATTGATAGACACGAATGACACGGCGGTATGCTATGCTATTCAAAGAAAAGAAACCACGTGAAATTCCAAATGGGAAAAAGAACAAAGCGTGCACACGCACACACACACACACGTACACGCACCGACGCACAGACAGACAGACAGACAGACAGACGTCAACCCACGGCAGCTCACATCCAGGGACGCCAGTGCGTGGTCCCAAGCAGTTTCAAGGTGACACACCAGCCCCAAAGCAATTGCGCCTCACGTGGGAACGGGTGCTTGGCGCTCCGGCATCCTCTACCTCTTCCTCTTGGAGAACAGGAGAAGCCCTCCTTGATATCCCAGCGGAGCAGACGTGGCCTTCCAGGTGGTCCTGAGCACTCAGCATTCTGGGTAAACCCCAATGGGATGCTGGGGTTTGTAGGCCAGGAACACCAGGAGGTCCATAGCTTTAGAGGACCAGTCTCACGCCAAGGATGAGGATCGCTCAACGGATGGAAGGCTGCCAGCTTTTGCTAAAAAAAACCAGGCAGCAGAATTGGCCTGTGCCAATTCCATTACCCTAGGGAGAGGTGAGACTCACCAGCTGATCACAACCACCCATGTTCAGGTGAAGAGTATTATGGAGTGGGGGCATCCCAACATTTCCTCACTGCTTCCAAACTGAAAGGAAGGCCAACCGGCCATAGGCCACATCTTACAGTTGTGTCCACTGGAAGGTCTCACATCTCTGGGTAGAGAATTGAGATCTACCTGTCCCCTGCCTTCCAGCCCCCTTTCCGCAAGAGCAATCAAAGATCCGGATCTTTGAGATGGGTCCTCCTGGAGATCCGGATGAGCTCTCTAGCACCCAACTGCAATGGGTGCTAAACGGGGCACCACCCGGACATCATAGCACCCTTTCTGAGGCTCTGTGGAGCTGAAGCTGGAAGGGACGCTGGTGGCGCCACGCGCCTGGCCAGCAGGAACCCCGCTCAATGTACACTTCCACCGAGAGAGGGAGCACCATAGAGCCACGGCTTCATAGCTGCTTACGCAGCAACTACGGCGTCTGCGGAGACAGCCACATCTCATCTACGGAGCCTGTGCTAGGCCTCGCTGCCGCAAGTGGTGGGGTGAAGCCGGTGCTCCCTGCACGGGCAGCTCCGCTCCTGCTAGCCCACCCCTGGACCCTATCGGCAGTTAAGTTGTGCGGATAAGTGTCCACTAATGAGGTCTTCATGCCTGAAGACCCCATTGTAGACACCTTTAAACGGGTCCACATGAAATCTGGATTTAAGGGCCTGAAGGACCCATTAAATCCAGATTTCCCTTGCCCTTGTGGGGACAGGGCCTTGCAGACGGGGCCTTAAATGGGGTCCACGTGGAGACAAGACCTTCTTGATTGGTACCATGTGGGTACCTAAAGGGTTCCTAAACGGGTTCCTAGTGCTAGGGTTAGGGTATGCAAAAACACCCCAGAAACGCTCCACCCAGTCAGACACGGAATGTGCAAACCAGAATTACAAAGGGCATCTCTGAGCAGACATCCAGGCATGCCCATGTGGCCCTGAGACCGCAGACATCTTTTGGCCGTTCCTGCAAAATCAGGGGGCCGTTGCTGGCCGATTCGCAGTAGTTTTGCTACCAATGCGTAGCTCTGGCCAGCCGAAAAGGGATTCACGCCTGTGTTACCTACGGCGGTAGGAAGACTCAAAAGTGATTTTTGCAGGGAAGGCGGCAGAAATACCATTTCTCCCTCTTGGCCCAAGGACTGGAGGAACGGGAAACCTGCTGATGCAGAAAAAGCAGCCGCCACACACACAACACAAACACACACACACACACACACAAAGAAAGCCATCAATTGGTCTGTGCAACTTGATACAAACCATGGATTCTGAAACCAGAGAACAGCACAATTTTTAGAACAAAAGCCAGAACAGGGCGGGCTGGGTCCTTGGGTCACTCTAAAGGCCCTCTTCTCCTTTGGCTAGAAGTGATTTGGTTTTGAATCCCAGCGGCAAGCCAGAGCAATGGGTGGGATGTCCTACTTCCAAAAAAGGGGCTGCAAAATGGCCGGAGAAAGCTTTGGATGGCGCATACCGGAACGTCAGAGCGCTAGCCAGATCCAAAGGGATTTTGTGCAGACATGCAGGATAAGGGAAGGGGAGGGAAAGGGGGGGCTCTCTTTGTCCTTTGAAGAACAATCCACCCAAGTCCTATTTCCTGAACATCGTGAGAGGAGACAGGATAGGGCCCCACGCGAACCCCCAGCGCAGACGGCCAAACACAACTGTCCACACGCAAAGCAAGAGGAAGAGGGTGGCAGGCGTGGCGGGAATTTTGGAAAAAGATCACTTCGTACTAACCCATCGAGCAGGTACGTCCTGGCGAACGGGGCGGTTCAAGCGTTGAGCCGCGGAAGAAGAGGGGGGCAAGGAACCGGCGTCGGAAGGAACGGAGGGGGGGGAATGACAAAAAGAACACACGTTAGCAACCGGAAGTAGGCCTGGATTAACACTTCAGGGGTTCAGAAAGGAAGCTTCCTATTCACGCTTAGATGTTCTACTTATATCTGAAAACAGAACATTTAGAATCCGAATGCAAGAAAACGCGGATCGAATCGAATACATCTGAATCTATTCATTTGAATGTTAGGTTCGAATCTGAAGGTACGAATGTCGACAACATTTGTATTTGAAGATACGGATGTCGACAACATTCGTACGCGTCATACGTAAGAGAGGCATATAGATACGTATCTGTATATTCGAATGTTTCTAATCACTCCAGCGAATGGTTTGGATTTACGTTCCAACGTGCAGACATTCTATTTGAATTCAAATGTCCACACTGATGGAATTTTGAATGTTTAGAACATCCGGGCACATCTCTAATCCAGGTTTCCCAGAACAGTGGAGAGGTTTTCAAAGGAGAAACCCGACACGATTTTAAAAAAAACTTTTTTCAGGGTTTGCTCGGAATTTAAACAGTGGTTGTTTTGATACCACTGCGTTCTGTTGCTGTTTTCATTTGAGTTATGAAGCCTACAGTATAGAAGTCCAATGAGTAACTAAAAAACAATTTGCAGGGAGTCTATTTTGATTGCATTATTTTACAGCTGTAACCATAAACTAATACAAGTGTTTTATGGAAGATGAGACCAAATTGCGATCCATGCCTGCCATCTGCAAGCTGAACACCGGTTGGTGGATTATACTGGTCTGCCCCAGCATAGCTCTTGCCCCGGAGATGTTTTGGACCAAAAGTCGCATCAGCCCATTGGCTAACATATCTAGCAGGGTTTTTTTTAACCTGTTTGAATTAAGCATCCGGGTCTGACAAGGTTTGTTTTGAACTGGCCATCCCCTTCCGGTTTGCTGAGGGCCTGTTCAATATGAACCGAACCAGGAAACTGTTCACGAACTGTTCATGAACATGAACCAACTGAGCCTTTTGCTTGGGTTTTTTCCCCAAATGTGGGTTTAATGTTTGATTCCAACCTGTTCACAAAGGTTCGAACCGAACCGGCGTTTTAATGTTCATGCACACTTGCAGCTGGCAGCAATGTTGCTCTGTAACATTTGGGAGACGCACTATGGAGAAAACTGTAAGCTTGTAAGCAGCACTTCCGAACACGGCACTGATTGGCTTCCAAACAGGAAGGGCCCTCCACGCCACTTCCTGCCAGCTCTGCCAGAGAGCAGCTGAGCGCACCTGGTTTCCTGGATCCACTGGTGGAAGGCGTTGGCGTGCTGAGCAAACTCCTGGCGCAGTTTGTCGTTCTCCTCCTGGCGCCGCTGCTCCTTCTGCAGCTCCAGTTCGCGCTCCTGCGGAACGGCGGGACGGGGAGAGAGCGAGAGCAAATGAACAAGCGCAGCAGCGAAGAACGCCCAGCCCGGAACGGGCCGTTTCGAGCGCTCCGAGCTCAGAGCGGCTCTTAACAAGCAGGGAGGGGCCGATTCAAGCTCAAAGCTGGGAGTGTGTTCCGTCAGAACGCTTCAGTGGGTTTGGCGCTCTGGCCAATGGGAAACAGAACTGAAAAACCCATTCACTGAAGGCCTCCGTCCTGCAGACGGACCAGAACGCAGGAGGTTTCGTTCCGTCTTCCTCAAAACAAGCCTCCTTCACCAGGCCCGCTGCCAAAACGTCTCAGCAGCCCAGACTTCCTGTTCAAGATAGACACACACCGGCTACTATTTTTGTGTACTGTGTAAACTGATGTTACAGGCAGGGGTGTGCATGAATGGTTTTTGGGGTTTTTTTGCATTTGAATTCAAGCTGATTTGAATGTTTAAAATCCAAATGCAACAAAAACCCCATTCGTAGCCGCTAAATTTGAATCTATTCGTTCGAATGTTAGATACAAATTTGAAGATACAAATGTCAACAACATTCATACGTATTATGTGTATCTGTACGCATTTCGTATGTATCCCGTTTTATTCCGTATGCTTCCTGTTTTCATGCTGTATTATAAGCGCAAATGTGTACAGATACCTATGATACTTGTACAGATTAAATATAGCCTGTGGTGTGACAAAGCTTGGGAAACCATATCAGAAACTGAGAAAGCCAGACAAAAATCAAGAGCGGCTTAAAGAAAAACAGAGACGCAGGGTACCTTGATGATTTTCTGCAGGTTCCTCCAGGTCTCCTCGAGGGCTTCCATCGTGAACCAGGTGTACGGGTTGGAGGCCACCCGGTAGCTCTTGATCTGGCGGTCCAGTTCGGCCAGTTGGTTAAAATCCGCCTGGGCCGAGCTGAGCGAGGAGCGGAACGCGTCATGCGCCTCGCGCAGCGCCTTGATCTCCTCCAGCGAGTTGCAGCGCACGGGGTCGGTCAGGTCCTCCTCGGCGTTCTCGAACCAGCTGTTGAAGGCGGACGCCTTCTTGGCGAAAGTCAGGAAGAGATCTTCCACCTGGGAGGAAAGGGAGCGGCAAAGGGGTTTGTGGAGGGATTGGGTCACAGAGGAAGCAACGGGGGACCATCACTGCTGGGCTGAAGGCAGGCACGAGGGGACGGGGGGTCCAGGGAGCCGAGCCAGTAATGGAGGCCTCCTCCCAAGCCAAGCCTGGAGAGGAGGAGGTGGAAGATCCCTGAAGCCGCTGCCAGTGAAGAGGGGACATCAGGGGGGCAGTCTTATCAGAAATAGACTAGAGCAAGTCCAAAGGAGGGCTACCAAAAGGGTGAGTGGTCTGGAAACCATGTCCTACGAGGAAAGGCTGAAGGATCTAGGAATGTTTAGCCTGCAGAAGAGAAGACTGAGAGGAGACATGATTGTGGTCTTCAAGTCTCTGAAGGGCCGTCATAGTGCAGAGGGATCGTCCCTATTCTAGCTTGCACAAGATGGGAGGACTAGAAACAACAGGATGAAACTTCAAGGGAGTCAATGCAAATTAGATATTAGGAGAAATTTCCTGACAGTGAGGATGATCAGTCAGTGGAATAGGTTACCATGGGAGGTAGTGGGTTCTCCTTCATTAGAGGACTTCAAGCAGAGGCTGGAGCCACATGTGTCTGGGATGGTTTAGGGAACCCTGTACTGAGCAGGGGGTTGGACTCAATGGCCCTGGAGGCCCCTTCCAACTCTATGATTCTATGGTTCTAGACTTCTCATGAGGAAGACACACGGATCGAGCTCAAAGGCTGGGGGTGACTGAGACCCAAACTGCATTCGCGTTGGCTAGTGCCACCCGTCGCTTGGGATTAAAGCAAGGGGACCCAGCCCGTAGGTTGCATTCCTCCTGAGGAGATTCAGAGGGGGAGCTCAGAGAGGCTGCTGGAGGGACTATGCGCATGAGCGCACACAAACCAGCTGAAAATGCTTTTAGGGACTGCGAATTCCCAAAACAGTTATCAAGGTAAGACATCACAATTTGGGAGAAATCCAGCCCGCATTTGGATGTTTTCATAAACTTAATCCAGCCCAGCGAAGGACACCTTAGCCGAGGAGGGGAGTGTCACGACACAAGAGAGGTGGCCTTCCCTCTTCTGGGCCAGGAGCCGCCTGAAGATCTCACAATGGCGACCCCCCCCCCCCCCCCCGCTCCAGCTCACCTTCCGGAAATGCTCTTGAGCCTCCAGCAGTTTCTTCTTCCTGGCCGCCGAGTTGGCCAGGAGTTGGTTCCAGCGCTTCATGAGCGAGGCGTGCCGGGCCTCGATGGCTTTCGACTGGATGTGTTTGGCGGCGAGCAGCTGGTCCTTCAGGGTGGTTATGTTGGCGATCCCTTCCTGCTGGAATGCCTGGAGCCCAGCATCAAAGGTTTCCTGGGAGGAAGGAGAGGCGCAGAACCCAGTAAGGCAGGGATGTCAAAGATACGGCCCGCGGGCTGGATGCGGCCCGCGGGCTGTATGAATACGGCCCGCGGCTGCCGCCCGCCGCCGCCACCGCCGCCCGCCGCCACCGCTGTCCTCCTTGGGCGCGAAGGAGGCGAGGTGAGGCGAGGCGAGGCGAGGGCGAGCGAGTGCGCGCGCGGCGGGACCCTCCACTGCCCGAGTGCGCGGGCGCTGCCATGGACAGCCAGCCCCTCCTCGGTGCCCTAGCCACGCCCCGGCCATGCCCCAGCCACGCCCCCAGCCCATCCTCTGTGCCCTGGTCATGCCCCCGGTCACGCCCCTGGTCACGCCCCCTGGCCCTGACAGTAATTTTTTTTTTTTAATCCGGCCCTTGGCAAAATTGAGTTTGACACCTCTGCAGTAAGGTTTGCTGTGCCCGGCAAAAGCCGGATGTACAGGTTCAGGTGCCCTGGATCGGAAGTGTCCGGCTACACCTACCTGTTTCGTGAGCAGGGTCTGCACGGAGGAGAGATCCCGTCCATAGTCATCCGTCTTGAGGCTGTTCTCTTTTTCCCCTGGAGCGAGAGCGACACACAGAACAGCTCCGTTTGCCTTCGGTGTTTTTGAGTTGTCTTGTATTAACTCTTCCTATCGTTATTTTCCTATTTGATACTGCGTACCATAATTTCTTAGAATACGTAGCTTATGATTAGCTCTGTATGCTGTTTATGATGTATATTTGATGTTTTATTTATTGAAACGGGTTTCTTTACTTGCTGCATTCCTTTGAAGTGATGACTGTATATGTTATTTCGTGCCGCCCTTTGGTGAAAGGGGCATTACGAATAAACGTTGTTCTGTTACCTTATTATTCATTTATTTTATTATTTGTACTCGTCTCCCGCCCTAAACCCATCCAACCTCTTACCTATCCATGACTCCACCACGTCTGCCTTCCAGTTGAACTGCAGGAAGGCTGAGTTCTCATCCAGCTTGGCTTTCCTCTGGGCGGCCGCCCGCTCCAGATCCGCTACTTTGCCCTTCAAGCTCTTCATTTTGGCTGTAATGTTCTCTTCGTGGTGATTGTTCTGGGAAAAGAAAAGAGAAAAATAAATGATTCCTTTTCTCTATCACACAACACTAGAACCATCTATGAAGATAATGGGCAGGAGAGTCAGATCACATAAGAGGAAGGATTTCTTCACCCAGAGGGTCATCAGTTTATGGAATTGGCTGCCAGAAGAGGTGGCGACAGCGACCAGCCTAGATGGCTTTAAGGAAGGGTTGGACAAATATATGGACGACAAATGTATCAATGGCTACTAGAATGGATGCCTAAGTCCATCTTTCAGGCTGGGGGGGACAAGCAGGAGGCCTCTAAGGCCATTTGCTGGGACTGGAGAGCAAGAGAAGGTTTGCCCTTGTCTCTGCTTGAGATGCCCAGGGGCAATTGGTGGACCACTGTGAGGGACAGGATGCTGGACTAGATGGGCTGTGGCCTGATCCAGCAGGGCTCCTCTTAGATTCTTATGGACTAGGTGGGCTGTGTCCTGATCCAGCAGGGCCCTCTTAGGTTCTTATGGACTAGATGGGCTGTGTCCTGATCCAGTAGGGGTCCTCTGAGGTTCTTATGGACTAGATGAGCTGTGGCCTGATCCAGCAGGGCTCCTCTGAGGTTCTTATGGACTGGATGGGCTGTGGCCTGATCCAGCTGGTTTCTACTTCGGTTGTTAAAGGAACAAGAATGGAAGTACACTGGACATATTGACAGGAGTGACGCTGGGGCACAAGGACCCCATTTCCACAGGCAAAAGGGCGCCTCCAGCTTGGCCCACCTTCTTAATGAGATCTTCGCCATTAGTGCAGACGTCATTCACTCGGTCCTTGTGCACCGTGAAATCGGTCTCAAACGCCTCGTGTTTCTTCAGCAGACCCTACAAGGCAAGTTTAATTGGATGGATTAGAAAAGAGAGGAGAGAGAAGGCCGGAGAAAGCAGATGTACCAACAGCCACAGGAGAACCGGAAGGATGATGGAGAAGAAGAGTTGGGTTTTATATCCAGAGCTACGTACCTGGATAGCCGCAAGCGTATCTCCATAATCCTCGCTAGCCACCAGGGTCATTTTCTCATTGATCCAGGCTTCTTCTTCTTCCACGTTGGCCACAAACTGTTGGTACTCAAGAGATTCCTCCAGCCGCTGACCACTACAACAGAAACACACAGGGAAAACCTGAGCATGGTTCTCTGGACCCGACCAGTGGTTCTGAAACTGGCCACTAGGGGCGCGCACAAATGCAAAATTTGTTGGAATGTTTACATTCGAATGTCAAAATTGGAACGAGTTCAATCAAATTTTGAATGTTTCGGACTACTGGCCAGTCGAGATGCTTCCGAAAAGCTCTGAGCACTTCACACCAGCAAGAACCGGAGGGTCACAGTTGGAGGACTGCTCTAGCAGGTCTTCGCCCCGTACTTCCAAAGCAATGCAGTTCAGCTCTCTGTTGGGCCACGTGCCTGCTTGAGGAACGCTCCCCAGAACGATCAAGATCACCACGCCAGGGAACACCCGGTGGCCACAAAAGGGGGACTCACACTCACCGGGCCGTGGCTAGCTTTTTCAGCTCCTGCCAGTGCTCCACGAACTGAGCCAGCCTCTGCTGGATCTCATCCTTTCCAATGGTGTTGTCATCGGACAGTTTCTTCCCAGTGTCCAGGACCCCCTGTCCGGGGAGCAAAGCCACAGAATAGGCGAGCTGAAATCCCTTATAAATATCTGTGCATCTCCCAAACAGTTCGCTCCCCCAGCAGAACAGATGGCGACTTTAAAATCTGGTTGCAGCTGAGGATGCAGCCGATTCTTTCAGTGCCTTAATTTGGTGACCAGAAGGAAGCACTGAAAGGCAGGCAGGCAGGCAGGCAGGCGACCAATATTTTGGGAACGTAGCCTAGAGATCTTCACCTCAGGCACATGGGATGGGAAAGGAAGTGCAGAGCTGTGCCAAACTGGTTCGGCTCTGAGCTGGTTCAAACCCAACACCGGGTGTTCAAAAGGTTCGCGTTCAAACCAAGCACCCTGCCGGTTCCAAATCAGGGTCTGAATTTGAACCAAACAAAGGGATGGTCTAATGAACTCGATAGAAAGTGGTTTATAGTCCAAAGGACTGGATTTAACACCCCCTTTCAAGTTTGTCTACCTGGATGGCAGGTTCATGAGCAGCCAACTCCGCTTCCAAACGCTTGTGTTTCTTCCGCAGGTTCTGTACGCCAGTCAGGTCCCGGCCATAGTCTTCGGAGCTGACAAGCAGCTTTTTCTCCCTGCAAGTCAAAGGATAAAATATTTTTAAAAAGAAGTCCCTTCCTTCCTTTTTTCCTTCCTTCCTTTCCCTTCCCTTCAGGTCTCTTTTCCTTCCTTCCTTCCTCAACCCCTTACAGTGAGCCTCTTTACGCAGTAACCCCACGGAGGACGCACTTGATCCAAGACTCTTCATCATCCATGTCTCGGAAGAACTGGTGCAGACGATGTGACTCATTCAGCTTTGCGCGCCGCGCGGCTGCCATGTTCTTGATGCGCTGGAAGCGCGCATTGATGGTATCGCGCTTGTCCTTTACTTGAGAGGTGTCAAAAGCACTGCTGGTCATCAGGCTGTCGGCTTGCCCGTTCAAATCTTTCAAGCGGTCCTGGTAACATTCAGAAAGTGAAGAGAGAGAGAGAGATACTTTTCTCTTGACCTGTTTTCTATTGCCCAGAGTGTGGCCTGCCATCGGCCCAGGGGTGACAGAAAAGCTTCCCCCCACGCTGCTCACCTCATGGGCAGAGATATCTGCTTCTAGCAACTGGTGCTTTTTCAGAAGATTGTTCACAGACGCCAGATCCTTCCCATAATCCTCGGATGCGAGCAGGGCTTCCACCTAGAGGATGGGAAAACAGTAACAGTGTCTCTAAAGCAGGAAGAAACAATATATTCCCATTTACCAAAGGCCACCAGGGCAAAAAGGTGCATCTTCACTGCCCTCCTAGGCATATACAGCAAAGGAGCCTGACGCACCATCCCATAGCCTGGGGGCCATCACTGAGGGTGGTGGGACACCCAGGAGGCCTCCCCTCCAGATCTTAAGGCACGGGCAGGCATTACTTTAGATAGCTGGGTCCCAAGCCATTCAGGGCCTTATAAGTTCACAGGCAAAAAGGGATAACGCAGCACAGCTCTTAGGTATTCTGGTTCTAAACTTCTTAATCCAAGTAAGTCCTTCCCCCACAAAACAAGGACCCTGAAACTTCTGAGGGAGCTGGGGAATTGAGCCTTCCCCCAGGTGCAATCTGCCCTTGGGCTCACGGCCCAAGTGCCGCCAGAAGCCACAAAGTACCTGACGGGAGATGAGTTACCTCAGAAAGCCAGAAGTCGAAATCTTTGATGCCAGTGTTGAAGTTCTGTTGCTTGTTGGCCTCTTTAAGTTTCTGGCTCTTCTCAGCTGATTTCTGCACCAAAAACTGCCACTGGTCGGCAAGCGCAGCCAGGCGGGCCTGATAAGGAGGAGGAGGAAGAAGAAGAAGAAGAAGAAGAAGAGTTGGCTTTTCTATTCCGCTTTTCTCACCCATTTAAGGGGACTCAAAGTGGCTGGCAAACCTTCTGTTCTCATTCTTAAGGGGACTCAAAGTGGCTGACAAACCTTCTGTTCTTCTCCCCACAACAGAACACCCTGTGAGAGCTCAGAAGAGAGCTGTGACTAGCCAAAGGTCACCCAGCTGGCTTCATGGGGGAGGGCAGAATCAAACCTGGTATTCCCAGATAAGGGTTTGGCTCCCTAACCACCAGACCAAACTGGCTCTGAAAGGAGTGAAGCCCTTTCCCTCCTTTTCCCCTCCAGGCCTTCCATGCTGCTGGAGGGACAGAGCCTGACTGCTGGCCTCAAAGAGTCCCACCCACCTTCACGGCATCCTCACTGCCCGCACACGCTCCACGTTCAATGAGGGAATTCCCCACGTCGATGACCCCACGGATCCGGTCTGCGTTGGCATGGAGCTCGGCTTCAAAGGCCTGGTGCTTCTGGTGTTTGCTCTGAAACGATAAAACAGAGCACGTAAGCGAACCGACAGCTGCTTTGGGCTTTCTTACGACACTCGACTTAAGTCAGAAGGTGTTGAACCTGGAGCTACGCAAAAGTTTGCTTTAAAGATCCCGGAGCTCAGGAGGTCACCTGAGTCTAGGGGCCAACAAACTTCCAATTTCTTTGGCAGGCTTGAGATGGAACAATATTTTTTTCTCCAAAAGTCACCAGGTGAGTGAGAGAGCTGAAAATGACCCTCAGAAGAGCTGTCTTTAACAGGAGCTCAAGGTCAAGATACCTGGATGCTCAAAGTCCAAGGAAACACACAGAAAGAACTCCAGAGGCAAAAGCAGAGATTCCCCTATTAAGATGTGAAGCTGTCTTGAAGAAGAAGAGCTGGCTTTTCTACCCTGCTTTTCTCACCCATTTAAGGGGACTCAAAGCGGCTGACAAACCTTCTGTTCTTCTTCCCACAACAGACACTGTGTGAGGCAGGAGGGCTGTGAATGCTCAGAAAAGAGCTGTCACTAGCCCAAGGCCACAAATTCCATGACCAATGACCCTCTGGGTGAAGAAATCCTTCCCCTTGTCTGATCTGACTCTCCTACCCATCAGCTTCATAGAGGGCTTTGTTGTGTTTACTAAAGTGAATTTGTTGATTCTTAGCAGTTTTGGGGGCAGGAATTTGAAGAGAATGTGAAGCCTAGCACGTCTTCCGTGGCTCCATTTACACATATCCACTTTCTGGCGTGCCCGTGTTTAGCAGCATATGCAAGCTAACCGTTAAAGGATCGAGCCGCGAACCCTGCCAGTTGTCTATATTCTGAGGAGATGAAAGAGAGAAAGATCAACCTTTATTCGATCACCTGCTTCTCCCTCAGGGCTCTTAAGGACTAGCAACACAAGAGCTAATTATAACAGACCATGCAGAATACTGCAGAAAAAAAACGAAGAGTTAATGTTTGGACGGATGCTTCACAAAAACGCGGCCGAGGGAGTCAGACGCACACATATCCAACCAAAGCCACACCCAGATGGTTAAGTCAATGGGCAGTACAAAAAAATAATAAAATAAAAACAAACGTACGATGAGCGGAAAAATTAAGGGGCCGAATGAATGAAGGCACGAGCGATGAAATGGACTGAGAACGCAAGCAGGCCTCTTGGCCACATGGAAATTATGCAGAGGGACAGACAAAAACCAAGCCAAACGGAACCATTAACTAGTCAAAACTTACCAGGAGTTTGGAAAGCTACAAAAACAGATCAAGAGAGAAGAACAGATCAGTGGATCTTATCCTGATCACGGGAACAGATTTCCATATATTAAAAAAAAATGCAGGTGGCCGGACAGGGTAGATTTTATGAAAATAAAGCCACACTTAAGGGGACTCAAAGCGGCTGTCAAACCTTCTGGTCTTCTCCCCACAACAGACATCCTATGAGGTGAGTGGGGCTGAGAAAGCTCAGAAACAGAGCTGTGACTAGCCAAAGGTCACCCAGCTGTTGACCTTCAGGGAGGAAGAAGAATTGGCTTTTGTACTCCACTTTTCTTGCCCATTCAAGGGGACTCAAAGGCGCTGACAACCTTCTCCTCTTCTCCCCACCACAGATTCAGAAGAGAGCTGTGACTCGCCAGCAGGCTTCATGTAGGAGGACAGAATCAAACCTGGTATTCTCAGATGAGAATCCGGCTCCCTAACCACTAGACTAAACTGGTGTGTTTGCATCTTTCCCTTAGCATGGTTTCTGTTTCCTCCAGGACTCTGGGTCCTTGTGAGAGAGCGAATCTAAATTTCAGGTAAACTAGCGTGCCTGGCATGGACGCCCAGTGGCAGCGTAGGAGGAACCAGGAAGAAGCCAGGTGGTTGCACCCACGATCAACTTCAGGCCTCCTCCTTTCCGGCTTGCTCCAGGACTGCTCTCTGTTCCTGCACGGCTCTCCTGAACGGCCCCAGGGCCATAAGCCCATTTTGTTCAAACTTCTAGCAGCTCATCAGCCTCACCTGGATATTGGTGGGATCTTTGTACGACTCGTCGCTCGCCGTCTGCAGCTTCTCGCTGATCCAGGCCTCGATTTCATCCACGTCACGGCTGAACTGCTGAAGAGTCTGGGATTCCCCGAGCTTCGATCTCTTCTCGATCATCTGCGTTTTCAGGCGGCGCCACCTGCCCACGAGAGGAGGCCAAGAGGACTGTCAAGGAAATCTACGGCAATGGCTTAAACGTGGTAAAACCCTATTCGATATGAACGTATCCATAGGAAGTCGTACAAATATCCGATACGAATTAATATGTATAGGATATAGAGATATGCACGAACGCAGTTTTCAACATCTGATTCGTAACGAATCCAATATTCGAAAATCTGAATTTGTATGAATAAGGATAAGAGCCTAAGAGAAGCCCTGCTGGATCAGGCCACAGCCCATCTTGTCCATAAGAACCTCAGAGGAGCCCTGCTGGATCAGGCCACAGCCCATCTAGCCCATAAGAACCTCAGAGGAGCCCTGCTGGATCAGGCCACAGCCCATCCAGTCCATAAGAACCTCAGAGGAGCCCTGCTGGATCAGGCCACAGCCCATCCAGTCCATAAGAACCTCAGAGGAGCCCTGCTGGATCAGGCCACAGCCCATCTAGTCCATAAGAACCTCAGAGGAGCCCTGCTGGATCAGGCCACAGCCCATCTAGTCCATAAGAACCTCAGAGGAGCCCTGCTGGATCAGGCCACAGCCCATCTAGTCCAGCATCCCGTCGCACACAGTGGCCCACCAACTGCCCATGGGCATCTCAAGCAGAGACAAGGACAAACCTTCTCCTGCTCTCGAATCCCAGCCAATGGCCTTAGAACAAGGCCCTGCTGCATCTTCCGGAGACCTTGACCCTCCTATCAGGCACTGAAAAGTCTCCAGGGAAGGGACGGTAGCTCACCAACCTGTCCAGGACTTCATTGCGCCTCCTGGCGATGACAGCCTTAGCGTAGTGGTCTGCAGAGATCAGCTGGTCCGCAAAGGACTGCAAGGCGGCTATTTTCTCCTCCTGCAGGAAAGAAAAGACATCACGTGGAGATTATCATGGACAGCCATTGCAGGGCTCTGATCTCCCACCCATGCTCCTTCTTTGGGTTGTGAGTAAGGCAAGCTGCCCAGCAACATAGTGGCCCCAACAGTTCCTCAACATCACTGCTGAGCACATTGGAAGAATGCCAGACACCCTGTGAGGTAGGTGGGGCTGTGAGAGCTCAGAAGAGAGCTGTGACTAGCCCAAGGTCACCCAGCTGGCTTCACGGGGGAGGGCGGAATCAAAGCCAGAATTCCCAGATAAGAGTCCGGCTCCCTAATCATTAGACCAAACATCAGACGCATTAATGAACGATCAGCCCTTGGAAGGGAAGGACCAGAGTCACCTTTGGCCCCTACCTGAACATTGATGGCCTTGTCAAAGTCTTCATGCTTCTTGATGAGGGCCTCCACGCTGTCCAAGGAATCCCCCTTGTCTTCCGTGTTCAAGAATGCCTCCCGGGCGGCCATCCAATTCTCTGCTTGCTCACAGTCCCTGTGGAAAAGCTGAACGGGGGAAAGAGAGCGAATAAGGGACTCGGCCACCCAATCTTGGCCTAGAACTGGAGTGACCCTGATGGCCATTGACAAACAACACTCATGCAGCCTCGGCCACAGGCCTGCTTTTAAAATGAGTAGAAAAATGCAACCAGGTAGGAGAGATGGGCAGGACGCCTCTAGAGGCCATTTGCAGGGGTTCGAGAGCAGAAGGTTTGCCCTTGTCTCTGCCGGAGATGCCCATGGGCAACTGGTGGGCCGCTGTATGAGACAGGATGCTGGACAGGATGGGCTGTGGCCTGATCCAGCAGGGTTCCTCTGAGGTTCTTATGGACTAGATGGGCTGTGGCCTGATCCAGCAGGGCTCCTCTTAGGTTCTTATGGACTAGATGGGCTGTGGCCTGATCCAGCAGGGCTCCGCTTAGGCTCTTAAGGACTGGATGGGCTGTGGCCTGATCCAGCAGGGCTCCTCTTAGGTTCTTATGGACTAGATGGGCTGTGGCCTGATCCAGCAGGGCTCCTCTGAGGTTCTTATACTCCATTCCTGACCACCCTAGGGGCCAAGATGCAACGTAGTTCCATTCGCCTACCTGTAACTCTAGACACTGGTCCAACATCATCCTGCGCTGGACCCAGGCATTTTCCAAGTCAGCCCTCTCTTGGTCGAGAATTTCCAGTTTCTCTTTGATTTCTGGACTGGCATAGTGGCCACGGGCCAAAAGCTGCTGCCCGAACTGCTCAAAGGCCTGGAAGGTGCCGGCCCTGGCATCAATCTCTGTTCGGTGTTCCTAAGGGAAGAAAAGAAGTCTGTTGTGAGTAGGGATATGCACAAATACCCGTAAGCATTTGAATATTCTGACATTCAAACTCTAACAGAAAGTCCTGAAATTCAAATGTTAACATTTGAACCAAATTGCAAATCTATTTGTTTGAATTATCTGGACATGCATGTGTGTACGGGTTTGCATATTATGCATACTTGAAGATCCGCATCTTTCCCACATCCGTACGCATTTCTATGGATCCATACAGGCCGAAAACAGGTTTTATACGGGATAACTACGGGATGCATACGGATGTGTACAGGTGTGGGGGAGATGCGTACATGCACGTACAAACATTGTCGACATTCAAATAAAAAATTTTTCAAATAGAAAATTTAAGAACATTTGATTCGAATTTACCATAGTCTGGGGGCCATCCCTGAGAAGACCCTACAAACTCCCTGCATGTTCTGGGAGAGCTCCCATGCTCAGCGCCACCGTCCCTTTCCTTGCAAACATAAAGGGTCAAGGAATTTGGCCGCAAGGCTGTCGACATACTTGGTGTCTCTCCAGCAAGGCCTCAGCTCCGGTTACATCTTTTGCCAGTTCGTCTGAGGACACGAGACCACGGATGCCGTTGATCCAAGACATGAGGTCCCTGGGCAAAACAAAGGAAGCAAAACCCTGAGTCTGTGGGTCAGGCGAGCGGTGTGTGGTGTGGTCAGATGTCCGTGAGCCAAGGCCTACTGTGCTTCCTTTAAAAAATGCAAGGGAGAGATTTTTCCAGGCCACAATCCAGAAGCGAACCGAACCGAACCAAACCGAACCAAACCCCTACCTGAAGTCACTGAGGAAACGCTGGAGGTCGTGCGAGTCGCCGAGTTTCTCTTTGCGCTGATTGGCGCGCTTCCCGAGGCTGTTCCAGGCCTGGTTCAGCTCAGTGCATTTTTCCTGCAAATCCTCGGCCGATTCCGGGTGGGACTGAATGAGGCGCTCCGCCGTTTCCCCCAAGGAGTTCACCTGCAGGGTGGCACAAGGGAGTGGCGAATGGAAAGACCTGGGCATGGATGGGGGCAGGGGGGCTCTGAGGAAAGGTCTGCCCTGCTCCCACTCTCACCTTGTCCCCGAGGGCGGCCAAGTCCCTCTCAAAGCCCTCATGCTTGCGTTGCAGCGCCTGCACACTAGCCAAATCATGGCCATAGTTGTCTGTGTTCAGGGCCTGGTTCTTCTCCTCAATCCATTCCTTGGTTTCGTCGGCATCTCTGTTTAAGCAGGTAAGAAAAACACTGTCACTGCTCGGGGCCTCAGATCCTTTCGCCTTCTGCGCACTGGGAAAAGGCGTTTGCGACAGGACGAGGGAGGCCTTCTTCTTTCACCCCGCCCAGCTGACAGTTAAGAGAACCCAACACCTTGTGAAGGAGTCCGCCATCTTACCTGTGGAACCGCTGGACCTCGTGGGCACTTCCTAACAGCTGGCTCCGTTCTTCTGCCAGCTGCTGGAGAGAACGCCAGCGCTCGTTCAGCTCCTGGAGAACAGAGACAAAAAAGAGACCGCACGCCTGAGATGGTTGGCCCAGGTATCTGAAGGTCTTGGCTACTTAAATATCAAGGGGCACTTATTGAGGTGTTAAGAGCCACAGTCCATCTAGACCCACAAATAGCTTCTGGGCATCACAAGCAGAAGATGGAGGCAAAACCTTCACCTGCTCTCCACAACCTGTAAATGGCCTTCAGAGGCATCCTGGCTGTCTCTCCAACCTTGTGGTAGTATCTAGGCATCTGCTCTAATAGCCACTAATGCACCCGTTCTCCAGGAATGAAGAGGAACCCTGCTGGGTCAGGCCACAGCCTATCTAGTCCAGCATCCCATCTCAACCAGTGGTCCACCAACTGCTTCTGGGCATCAGAAGATGGAGACAAAACCTTCACCTGCTCTCCACTCCCTTCAAATGGCCTTTAGAGGCATTCTGCTTATTCTTCCGGCCTGAAAGATGTACTTAGGCATCCATTCTAATAGCCACTGACACACCTATCTATTCTGATATAGCCACTGATATATCTATTGACTGGAAGAGAAATGGAATGATTCCCAAAATAAGGTCACCGTGGATTCCTCACGGAAATACCTGGAAAAAAATCAGAAGGAAGGCATAATTGCCCTCCCACTTTTAAGTTTCCATTTAAACAGGACAATGTAACTCTGCCTTACCTTGATGGAATTAAATGTTGCCACTGTATGTACCATTGTTCTTGCAGTCTGGGTACACAGGGGTGGAATGAAAAAATAATATTAACAAAACATTGAACAGAATTCAAAACCTAGACTGCGAGGAAACAGATTCTGCTAAAAAGGGGCTTTAGTTCATTTAAAAACAAATAAATAACAGGCTGCACTTCCAAACGTATAACTCGAGACGACACTGGAAGCGCTTCAGCTACTAAAAGTTTTGGCCAATTAACATAACTATTTTCAGAAATTAGCTCTTTCTCAACTTAATTTATAAAATAGTTACAACATAACAGAGGAAGAAAATGCCTTACTCGTAACAGAACCACAAGTAAGAGAGAGATGACAGTCCTACCTTCCACGGAGAGGCCGTTTTGGAATCGGTGTCATCCTGTTGGAAGAGAGGAACAAGGAAACCTGAGCTAACATCACACAACCGCAAGCCCATCACTGGCACATTAAATAGCAATTCCAGCAGTTAAGATGAATTCCAGATGTAATCTGGTGGCTGTGGGACTTCAGTGTCTCCTACTTTATGCAAAGGGACAAGGTGATAATCCGTACTTGCTTTCCCGGAGGACTCATCTCACTGAACTATGCGGTAGGGCCCTATTTGTCCACAAATTGGATTACCTGGTATTCTTAGAAGCTTTGGTTGAAGCTTCTGTGGATACCAAATGCCCCAGGGACTCCCCCCTCCCCAGCAACCTGCCCCCAGACCTCCCCCCCCCCCCGCCACGGCCTCCCACGTGCCCCCTTACCTTTTGGGATGTGTTCAGGTGGCGTCCCAGGCCTCCTTCTAGGCTCTCCAGAACACAACACAGGCCTTCCGGAGCTGAGAAAAGGCACTTCCGGTTCTGGGTCGGGCTTGACCTAAAACCGGAAGGCCTTTTTCCAGGCTCCAGGAAGCCTGTTTTGCTCTCCGGAGGCTGCAAGACGAGGCCTGGGACGCCACCAGAGTGGCCTCAACTACTTCCCACATGCCCCATTACCGTTTGGGACACGTTATGGCGGCGTCCCAGGCTTCCGCCCGCAGTTTCCAGAGTGCAAATAGGCCTTACGTAGCAGAGAAAGGCACTTCCGGTCCGCACGCACAGACCCGGAAGTGCCTTAGAAGGAGGTGCAAACAACGCTCAGAAGAAACTTACCCGGGGCATCATTCCATACACTTCCTACAAAAGAGAAAAGTGCCATTGTAATTCAGTTTGCATAAGCAGAATCCAGACGAAATCTCTTTCAGGAAAGGAAGCAAAAACTGAAAACAGACGGCAGGAAGAGTTGGACCAGGTGAATCACCCGCTATCTGTGGCCCTTTTTAAGGTTTGATGACCACAAAAGTATTCGTATGAATATCCAGTATGAATGCATACATATACCATACGTATCAGAAGACATACCTTTAGATACTTGGAACCCAAGTCATAGGGTCTTATAAGTCTAAGTTAACACCATGAATTGGGCTCAGAAGCAAATCTGCAGCCAGTGCAACTCTTTTAAGACCGGTCTGACGTGCGTCCGGCCAGCAGCCTAGCAGCTGCATTCTGCACCAGCTGCAGCTTCCAAACCGTCTTCAAGGGCAGCCCCATGTAGAACACATTACAGTAGCCCCCTCTGGAGGTTACCTGTGCTTGGATAGGCACACACCTGTTGCTGTATGGCCTGTACCTCCTCAGCCATCAGGCCTTCCGATTCCAGGTCATTGGCCACCTTGTTTATGTCCTTCAGACGCGACTCGTTGGCTTTCAGGTCCTGCGCAGAGCGAGAAAGAACCCACCACGTTCAGTTTGAGCCGTCCCAAAGGAGCTCTTGGGGGACGGACGCATTCTCTGCTACACTGAAGAAGCTAACAGGGGCGCGCGGGAAGCTCCCCAGCCCTCATCCCGCCTCCGACCTCTTCACCCACCTTCTGGAAGTCGTCAAACTTCTTCTGCAGCACTTCGACTTGCTCCAGATCCGCACCAACCTCCTCGTTGGTCAGCGCAGCCTCCTTCTCGTTGATCCACTGCTGCAGCTCGTTAGCTTCGCGGAAAAGCATGAACTTCTTGCAACTTTTCTCCAACATGTCCTTCCGCTTCTCCCCAAGTTCCAGGAGAGAATGGTATCTGAAAAATGGGGGGTGGGGGGGTGGAGAGAGAGGGTCCCCACAATGAGTTCCCAACGGGATGAGGGGCACGGAGGAGAGGCGATTTCACACACGCACCTGAGACATCAGAGCTGGGCAGGCATTCCTAAAAGGACGGGGACCACGCGGTGCACCACAAAATCAAGCAGCCGCAATAAACCAGAAGTTTCTGAGCACCAGAGAAACCTGCCCCCGCACAAGGGCCTATGGAGCCAATGCATGCAAAGCGAACTGCAACGGAGAATACAGGCTGCATAAAAGACACCCGGCAAAACTGGAAGAACTCTAGGCTCCTCTTTCGATCAAAAGGAGATCAGCTCCATCCCCTTGCTAATGTCAAACGACTTTTCGACGTAAGAAGGTAAGACTTCGGCTACCTGCAAATGGACATTAGCGGCGTCCTACCTGCATCTCCAAATGGAGGTGATACCCAGGCATGCATTCAAGTAGCCATTGATAACCTGCCCTCCATGAATTAAAAGGAGGCTCCGTCCAGTGACGCGGCTCCCGGCAGCTCTCCCACTGTGCGGGGACCTATGCACAGGTCTATGCAAAGGTGGCCTACGCAAAGCCCACCTTCCTGTGGGTCCGTCTCCTTGCTGCTCCTAGACCCCAGCTGAATGGGAAGGGTCAGATTCAGCGTGCTGCCCTCCTCAGCTCCCTTAATCCTTCTTGCCAGCTCTTTTAATGCTTTTATCTGGTGTTGGGAAGCTTTTCTAAAACGCCGGGCTTCCAATTTCTTAGGTAAGCCCCTGATTTTCACAGTAGGAGAATAGGATCACCTATCCATAAATAAAGATTCCAACTGTCCATTACTTCAGGGATGAAAATCCCACAGCGGACGCTCGCGGTTGGATGAAACAAATAACCGCCAGCCGGTGCCGATGGGTGGAGCTTTATAGCTCTGGGGAAATGGTCAGCCCAGTGGAATGCTGCAGGGTCAGCCTTCTATGTCCCAGTTTACCAGAGGCCCTCAGAGAATGGTTCTGAGAGGCCCCTTGCCTGTCTCTCCTACCTGGAAGAAGCATCTAGGCATCCCTTCTAGATTGGAGTGTAAGAGCCCTGCTGGAACAGGCCACAGCCCATCTAGCTCAGCCTCCTGTTTCACACATTGGTCCACCAAGAGGTTTTGGGCATCTCAAGTTTGGTCTAGTAGTTAAGGAGCCAAACTCTTATCTGGGAATGCCAGGCTTGATACCACCCTCCTCCACAAAGCCAGCTGGGTGACCTTGGGCTAGTCACAGCTCTCTTTCTGAGCTCTCACAAACCCACCCAACTCACAGGGTGTCTGTTGTGGGGGGAAGAATAGATGGTTTGTCAGCCGCTTTGAGTCCCCTTCAATGGGTGGGAAAAGCGGGGTGGAAAAGCCAACTTTTTTCTTCTTCCTCCTCCACAAAGCCAGCTGGGTGACCTTGGGCTAGTCACAGCTCTCTTTCTGAGCTCTCACAAACCCACCCAACTCACAGGGTGTCTGTTTTGGTGAGAAGAACAGAAGGTTCGTCAGCCGCTTTGAGCCCCCTTAAATGGGTGAGAAAAGCGGGGTAGAAAAGCCAACTCTTCTTCTTCTTCTTCAAGTGGAAGATGAAAGCAAATCGTTCACCTTCCCTTGTTTCCTTGCAAATGGCCTCCAGAGGCCTCCTGCCTGTCTCTTTAGCCTGGCGGTGGTATCTAAGCACCCATTCCAGCAGCCATCGATACATCTGTCCTCCAGGAATTTATCTCATCTTTTCTTAAAACTACGCAGGCAGTTTTGCTGACTTGGTCCCTTCTCCCTCAGAGGTGCCGCTTCTCTGCAGGAGTGGGTCTCGCGGGTAACTGGACGCCATCAGCCTCCATACATCTACTGAACGCCAAGTCCTCAGGGCTCCGCCCTGGACGGGACTCACAAAGAGTGACAGGAACAGAGGGAAACGAATAGGCAGCTACTTGGAGAGAAGGAAGAGAGGAGGGTGTAGAAAGTGCTAGGCCTACTCACAGTTCTTCGACCTGTTTCATACGCAGGGACACACTCCCGACTTCTTTAGTTATGAGGGTCCTGCACAGACAGAAGGAGCACAGCAGAAAAGCATGCAAAAAATTAGTCAGATTAACAAAAATGAAGGAGGGCAGGGCACCATCCAAGGAGTGCTGATGCTGGACAATGAAAGGGGAGGGCGACATTTAAAATGGAAAAGGCGCGAGGATGCCCAAGGGAAGCAGCGCGCAAGCAAGTGTGAAGGATGATCAACAAGGAATCGGCAGAAGTACAATCCAGATCAGGGCCTCCCGGGGGATGGCCTCCCCCCGCCTCCCAAGCCTCGTTTTCCAAGGCAAGATGGGACGTGGGGTTTGAAGTAGGCCCCAAGCACGTCACCTGTTTTTTTAAACAAGGTTATAAAAAGGGGAAGAAACAGCCCCTTTATTGGATGGGGTTGAAGGAAGGCGCATCAGTGCTTTGCCAATTAGAAATGTGGCATCCCCGGTATCTTTATCACAAGGAAGGAGCGTGAATTTGTGTCTTTGTTTTCACGTTTCATAGAATCATAGAGTTGGGAGGGACCTCCAGGGTCATCCAGCCCAACCCTCTGCTTAATGCAGGATTCCCTAAACCATCCCAGACAGATGTAGGTCCAGCCTCTGCTTGAAGATCTTTAGTAAAGGAGAACCCACTACCTCCCATGGCATGGCAACCAATTCCACTGACCCATCACCTTCACTGTCAGGAAGTTCTTCCTAATATCTAATCTGCATTGACTCCCTTGGAGTTTCATCCTGTTGTTTCTAGTCCTCCCATCTTGTGCAGGTGAGAATAGGGACGATCCCTCTGCACTGTGACGGCCCTTCAGAGACTTGAACACCACCACCATGTCTCTTCTCGGTCTTCTCTTCTGCTAGCTAAACATTCCTGAATCCTTCAACCATTCCTTGTAGGACATGGTTTCCAGAACACTGACCCTTTGGTAGCCCTCCTTTGAACCTGCTCCAGTTTGTCAGTTTTTTGAATTGGGGCGCCCAGAACTGGACACAGGACTCTAGATGAGGTCTGACCAAGGTAAAGAGGAACAATTACATTCAACAATCCTTTTGTCTGGCTTTAACAATTACTTTGGAATGCCACTCAAAAAGCATTAATGACAGAGCGGCCAAGTAAACAGAATCATAGAGCCAACCAGCCAATCAACTGGTGTCTTAAATGGAGCAACATTTTGGACCGTATAAGCCAGCAGATAACTGCCATTCCATTGCGTACTTCCTGTGGACCCGAGTGGTTACCTGTATTAAAAAGCTGCATTTACATAAGTAAATAAGTAAATATTATGATAAAGCCAGACTCCCTTGCGACTTTTGCGGGAAAGGCAGAGAGAAAATGTCCTGAGTGCAGGAGAAGCCAAAATGCTGCTCTGTCCTGCTCTTCTACCTTCGTAATAGGACTAGGGTTCGGCCCACTCCTCCAAAACAAATCTGTGGCCACCGTGCACTTAAAGCGAAGCAGCGAACCAAATGTGTTTTCTTGCTCTGCACAGCAAATCGAAGTAGTAAATAACAGCAAAGCTCCATGCCGTGCACATGGCACAGGGCAGCCCCGGGTTGGCCGTGAAGCAGGAGCGCACTTCAACCCTTTGGGGTATCACCCGATTCAATCGAGTTACCCTGCTGAAGGACTGTACTGTACTCCGTACTGGCTAGATTTAAGAGGAGGTCTCAATCAGAATCACATGCGGGGGAAATCTGGAGAGATGTGATCACAAAACAAAATGCTGTTTAGGATGGAAATGGTTTAAGGCAGTTAGGACACAGAAAAACATATACGGTGGAAGGAAGGGAAAGGGTAAGAAAGGTAATTTCAACAGAACGGAACAGATGGGGGGTGGAGGTAGGAAATTAAGGAAAAGAGAGAATAAAAAAGGAATGTAGCCTAATGTTTCCGATCGGTCTTCTAACGAGAACTCAGCTGCCTTGGGAAAGCTACGGAAAGGACAAATCTCTCTGGATTCTACGACTCTTTCGAAATCCTCCTGCGTTGCCCTTACTGGCTGTCTATCTGCTCCTGCCGTAAGGCAATACTGCTCTGTTCGTCCAGCAGGTTCTCACGGGATGCAGACTGTGCCGGGTCTAACTTCTTCACATAGGCGGCCGGAACAAAACCCTGACGGTCGTTCACTTCAACTTTCCACCAGTCCTGGGAGAGAAAAGAACCCACAGATTGATCAGCAGGCATCATCTTTATTTACCCTTTATTTACCGACTTATGTCACTGGTGTTCTACAGACTGCTACAGAGTTCTGCCTGTGATACAGAATTCTGCCTGTGAATATAAAATGGCTGCACAATGGAGTCGTAGCAAATGAGAATCCCACCTTGTTGGTGCTGTTCAGCAAGGTCAGGATGTCGCCCTTTTTCATGGTGACCTCCCGGGGGCTCTTCTCCTGATAATCGTACAGGGCCAAAACCAATTCTTTGCCAGTTTCGTCATCTGTAGGAGCAACTTGTTGCTGGGAGGGGAAAAAAAGTGATAAGAAGCTGAGTCCACTGCCACAATCCTGAACCTAGAAAGGCCAGAAGGGACCAGGAAGCCAACAGAGAGTCATTCACTACTCAGAGTTAACAACTGCTTCCTCACTACAGGTCTGGGGTTAAGAACAGAACAAGAAGAAAAAGAAGAGTCCCCTCACCCATTTAAGGGGACTCAAAGTTGCTGACAAACCTTCTGTTCTTCTCCCCAGAACATCCTGTGAAGTAGGTAGGGGTGTGAGAGCTCAGAAGAGAGCTGTAACTAGCCCAAGGTCACCCAGCTGTCTTCATGGAGGAAGAAGAGGAGTTGGCTTTTCTACCCCACTTTTCTCACCCATTTAAGGGGACTCAAAGCAGCTGACAAAGCTTTCTATTCTTCTCCTCACCACAGATACCCTGTGAGATGGGTGGGGCTGTAAGAACTCAGAAGAAAGCTGTGACTAGCCCAAGGTCACCCAGCTGGCTTTGTGGGGGTGTGCAGAATCAAACCCGGTACTCCCAGATCAGAGTCCGGCCCCTTAACCACTAGACCAAATGAAGAGCCCTAACGAAGGCTGACACTCTTTCTAAGCAGCTCTTTAAAGTCAAGTGTTCATGAAGAGGCGATCAACAAAGCCCCGTCTGATCGCACCCACAGCCAACACATAACAGTAACACCTTGAGAGTCTCAGGTGCTCTGCCGTCAGTGGGAGATTAGCAGAGGTCTACTTACGCGGCAGGACTGGGCCTGTTCCCTCAGCGCTTGGATGCTGGTGCCGTAAGCAGAGAGATCTGACATCAGAGCTTCGTGTTTCTTCAGAAGAGCCTGAAAGAGCCACAAACACAAAACTTCAAAAGTTAAGGTGCAGTTCAGAAATATTCGAGATAAACCCAAAACCCTGTAGGCCTGAAATCTTGCTACCCTTTTTCCTGCAGCCTTACTCCTGAAAGACTCCCTGCAAGACCCCAGAGCAGATTATAAAAATGCTCTTATGAGTGTAACACAGTCTTCCACAGCTCAAAACCCGCTCGTTCCCCTCTTCCTTTTCCTACACTATGTTTCCATATGGGATGTTTGTCAAGGCAACAGCGGAACTGCTGATGGGCCGTAGCCGGGTTCCAAGAAGATCCGAACACTGCAGGCACCAGCAACGACATACCTCAGCCGAGTCTTCGTCTTTCCCGTAATCGGTGCTGCCAACAATTGGCTCCTTCTCCCGCATCCAAGATTCGGCCTCGTTGGCGTCCGCGAAGTACTGCTGGGCTTGCAGAGAGTCTTCCAAATCCTGCCGACGCTGGGAGGCCTTGGCCTTCAGAGATTCCCACTTCTGGTTTAGGTCGTTCAGTTTGGCTTTCACATCTTCAGCAGCGAAGTGACCTAGGGCACAGGAAGTCAGGGGCCCAGGTGAGACTTACGAACGGAATCAGGGGTCTATTCACACTTAGGCCTCTGGCATGCAATTGGCTCTGTACTAGGAATGTGCATGAATATTCGCAGGCATTTGAAATCCAACGGAATGTGCCAAATTTCGACATTCAAATTGAATTTCAAACTTTGGATCTCTTTGTCTTTTTTTTTATTTATTTTATTTTAAAACTTAACTTACAATTACAATTAACATCTAAACATTTCAACCACTGGATTTACCATCAATCATCCAAACATAATTTAACCATATAGCCTACACCTCAGTTATAACAAAACTAGAACAACCTCTTGCTCCATCTGATGACAATTCAATGTTTTACTCCCAAGTTATTTCCGGAGATAGAGCCTGAATTTGTTCGTCAAGAATTGCAAAGAATAAGAGTCAGCAACACTATAGGTTGAATTAGATTGTGCTTTCTTGATAAATGGCACCCATTTACCAATAATGGATCTATTTGTCTTAACTATCCAGATATTCGTACGTGTACGGGTTTGTACACGATGCGTACTTGAAGATTCGTGTCTTTCCTGCACCCATAAGTATTTGTACGGGTCTGTATGGGATGAAAACAGGTTGCATACAGGATAACTACAGGATGCATACAGGTATGTACGGATGCGTACGGATGTTGGCAAGATGCTTCGTGCTTATAAAACAAAAGAAGCCAGACACGTGTTTAATGGAAGGGCAGACGCCATACATATATATATATATATACTTTCACACACCTTCCTCCACCATGGCATTTCCCTTCTGAGTAACAGCCTTAATGCGGGGCTCATGGCCTGCAATTTCGGCCTGCAAAGCCTGGTGCTTCTTCAAAAGGTTCTGGACGCCGATCAGGTCCTTTCCTGAAACAGAACAAAGCAAACATCATGCGCTGCCGCTCCAACCAAAAATAAGGAAAACCACAGGAGAAATGAACAGGTGAGTTCCTTTTAAAATGTTGTTTTTACTGTCTCTTGCTGCAACCTGCCCTGAAACCTTTGGGGACAGGACGGGGGGGGGGGGGGGAATGCATGCATGCATACAGACAGATACACAGAAGGATGGATGAACAGACAACCCTGTGGCCCCCATAAACCATGCATATTCATAAGCTCAAATCCTGCCTGGGTTCGAGTACTCAATTCAAAGACAGGTAGGCCCAAAGGTCACAAGGCGTGGGGCTGGATAGCGGTCAGAGGATGTGGGGGTTGGGCTGGGGAGCTGGGGATTTACGAGCTGAGTCTTGAGCCGGTGAAGCACTGGACGTCTGGTGCCCAAAAATCGAAGATGGGTGCGAGGGAGGAAAGCCCTGCAAACTGACATGGAACGACTTGTTGGAGGGCTTCGAACAGCCTGTGCTGCCCTCAGAACGGAGGGGGAAGCAGGGCCTGAGTCATGATGCTGGCCAGTGGATCGGTCTTCTCCATGGCCAGAACCTGGGAGCTGCGTGGGGAGAACGGGAGGGTGGGCAAACCATCAAACTAAATGGGGAGAAAGCCCTTCCCGCTCACCGAAAGTGGCCAAAGGGATAGGGAAAGAAAACCTGAGTCTAAATTTTCAGAGAAGTGGGATGAGGCAAACGGGGAGAGCCGCCTCCTCGCCTTCTCTGGGGTACCCACGGAGTCACCCACCTCTGTTCGTTGAGGCCGCGATTGGCTCTTTCTCTCGGATCCAGGTCTCTTCGTCTTCCACATCCCGGAAAAGCTGCTGCAGGCGAAGGGAATCGGCTAGCTTTTGTTTGCGGCACACCATGGGGTCCTTCAGGGCCTCGTAACGGGCAACCAAAGCCTCCTGCTTCTTCTTGATGTTGTCTGCATCAAAGTGTCCCGCCTCCTGGAACTGACGAGCCTGGATGGTGATGCCGTCGATGCGGTCCTGAAACACGGAGTTCACGGTCAGGAAGAGCCTTCAGCGGCCAGCTTTCCAGGGCTCACAACAGACTTCTATGTGCAGTGTTTCAAGAGTGCGCTGCCCTGGTTTATAGTTACCAAACGCCAATTTGCACTTGGCCTTATTCTTTGTGATAGGTGAACATCTGGGCAGGTGCGCCTGCACTGGAAGGAGGCATTTACAGCCTAAAATCACCCCCAGCCTGTCCAGACGTTCACTTACTGCAAACTAGCAGCGGTGCACAAAATTATGCCCCACATGCACGCTAACCTTCCCCGATTGTGACCGAAACCTTACCTGTCACATCCTTGCCGTGGCCATTCACGCCATTTCTGGTACGAGGGGTCATCTGAGGTACCAAACAAGCACACTGACACCTCAGATGATCCTCGGTGTGACTGCGCATGCACAGAGCAGCATTGTTGCCATAGTGACGATACATGCATAGTCGCACAGGGCACTGCAACCAAGATGGCGGCACGCCGCCAGAGATTGGACGCACAACCAGATGGAAGTATACATCCGGGCACGTCGTGGGTAGGCTACTGTATACGAGTGTTCCGGGTACTAGTGTACTAATGTTCCGGGTACTAGTGTAGTAGCGTTCCGGGTACTAGTGTTCTTAGCGTTGTGTACTCGTCTGTCCTGTCCTCTCCGCATCCAGCAGACAGGAAGGCTGAAACACCTCTGGCTCCCAAGAGCAACCACCCTGCTGGTGTTTCCTGCTCCATCATGCCACTGCTTCCTTTATTGTCAGAGAAAGCAGGTGATTGCCCTACCTGGTGGGCAGCGACGTCCGCCTCCAGCAGCGCATGCTTCTTCTGAAGATTCTGGACGTTTGTGAGGTCCTTGCCGTAATCGTCGGAGGCCAGGTGCCCCTCCACTTCGTAAAGCCAGAGCTCGATATCTTCCACGTTGCGGTTGAACTGCTGCTGCTGGTTTGCCTCGCGCAGCTTGACCCCTGGAGAGAGAAAAGCAGGCATTCCCCGAACTCACCACACGGGCTTGGTGCTTTGGGATGGGGACGGAAGGCTCTTCTCCAATACAGCTGGAGATCTTTGAGGTTTACTTATGAATATCTGATCTTTAAAATGAAACTTTCACGTGTAATGGTATAACAGCAAAAAACAAACTCTCCAAATCATTTGCAAATGACACAGTATTCAGTCACGCATTCCTAACGTCCACATTTATTCCTCGCTTCTGCCTCCGGGTTGGAGGGTCAAGTAGGATGTCTCTAAAGGCGATCTGGAGAGTGTCAAGAGCAGGTGAAGGTTTTGCTTGAGATGCCCATGAGCATTTGGTGGGCCACTGTGTGAGACGAGATGCTAGACTAGATGGGCTATGGCCTGATCCAGCAGGGCTCCCCTTAGGTTCTTATGGACTAGATGGGCTGTGGCCTGATCCAGCAGGGCTCCTCTTAGGTTCTTCTGGACTAGGTGGGCTGTGGCCTGATCCAGCAGGGCTCCTCTGAGGTTCTTATGGACTAGATGGGTTGTGGCCTGATCCAGCAGGGCTCCTCTTAGGTTCTTATGGACTGGATGGGCTGTGCCCTGATCCAGCAGGGCTCCTCTTAGGTCCTTATGGACTAGATGGGCTGTGCCCTGATCCAGCAGGGCTCCCCTTAGATTGTTACGGACTAGATGGGCTGTGGCCTGATCCAGCAGGCCTTGTCTTAGGTTCCTATGGACTAGATGGGCTGTGGCCTGATCCAGCAGGGCTCCTCTTAGGTTCTTATGGACTGGATGGGCTGTGGCCTGATCCAGCAGGGCTCCTCTTAGGTTCTTATCGACTAGATGGGCTGCGGCCTGATCCAGCAGGGCTCCCCTTAGGTTCTTATGGACTAGATGGGCTGTGCCCTGATCCAGCAGGGCTCCTCTTAGGTCCTTATGGACTAGATGGGCTGTGCCCTGATCCAGCAGGGCTCCCCTTAGATTGTTACGGACTAGATGGGCTGTGGCCTGATCCAGCAGGCCTTGTCTTAGGTTCCTATGGACTAGATGGGCTGTGGCCTGATCCAGCAGGGCTCCTCTTAGGTTCTTATGGACTGGATGGGCTGTGGCCTGATCCAGCAGGGCTCCTCTTAGGTTCTTATGGACTGGATGGGCTGTGGCCTGATCCAGCAGGGCTCCTCTTAGGTTCTTATCGACTAGATGGGCTGCGGCCTGATCCAGCAGGGCTCCCCTTAGGTTCTTATGGACTAGATGGGCTGTGCCCTGATCCAGCAGGGCTCCCCTTAGATTGTTACGGACTAGATGGGCTGTGGCCTGATCCAGCAGGCCTTGTCTTAGGTTCCTATGGACTAGATGGGCTGTGGCCTGATCCAGCAGGGCTCCTCTTAGGTTCTTATGGACTGGATGGGCTGTGGCCTGATCCAGCAGGGCTCCTCTTAGGTTCTTATCGACTAGATGGGCTGCGGCCTGATCCAGCAGGGCTCCCCTTAGGTTCTTATGGACTAGATGGGCTATGGCCTGATCCAGCTGGGCTCCTCTTAGGTTCTTATGGACTGGATGGGCTGTGGCCTGATCCAGCAGGGCTCCCCTTAGGTTCTTATGGACTAGATGGGCTGTGGCCTGATCCAGCAGGGCTCCCCTTAGGTTCTTATGGACTAGATGGGCTGTGGCCTGATCCAGCAGGGCTCCCCTTAGGTTCCTATGGACTAGATGGGCTGTGGCCTGATCCAGCAGGGCTCCTCTTAGGTTCTTATGGACTGGATGGGCTGTGGCCTGATCCAGCAGGGCTCCTCTTAGGTTCTTATCGACTAGATGGGCTGCAGCCTGATCCAGCAGGGCTTCCCTTAGGTTCTTATGGACTAGATGGGCTGTGGCCTGATCCAGCAGGGCTCCTCTGAGGTTCTTATGGACTAGATGGGCTGTGGCCTGATCCAGCAGGGCTTCCCTTAGGTTCTTATGGACTAGATGGGCTGTGGCCTGATCCAGCAGGGCTCCTCTGAGGTTGTTATGGACTAGATGGGCTGTGGCCTGATCCAGCAGGGCTCCCCTTAGGTTCTTATGGACTGGATGGGCTGTGGCCTGATCCAGCAGGGCTCCTCTTCGGTTTCTTAATTCCCACAGGAGACCATCTTTGTTTTCTACACTCTGCCAGTTTCTACCAACTCTTAAGTCCTTCAGCACCATACCTTTCAGCTCAGTAGCCTCTAGAAGTTTCTTCCACAAGCTGATGACCTCATTCATCCGGGCAGCTACTTCGTCGGACGCGTAATGTTTGACATCAATCAACTTCTGGCCCGCCTTCTCAAGGGCATCAATGCGACTCTGATTGGCTGAGAGCTCAGCCTCAAAGGCCTGATGCTTTTGAACTTTTCCTTGCAGATTTGATGGGTCCTACAGACAGAAGGGAAACATAACGTAATGTACTAAGATTTGCTGAGCAACCGTGGCAAAACCTGGAAGATGGCGACTGTGGTAGCCAAGTCAGCAAATGAACTTTGCATTTTTCTTGTTCTTGACTTTTTTACTTCTATGGGAATGGAGATTATGTGCCATTCTTCATGATAATTAATTGCACTATTAAGAAGAAGAAGGGTTGGCTTTTCTGCCCCTGTTTCTCACCCATTTAAGGGGACTGAAAGTGGCTGACAAACCCTCTGTGCTTCTCCCCACAACAGAACACCCTGTGAGGTAGGTGGGGTTGTGAAAGCTCAGAACAAAGCTGTGACTAGCCCACGGTCACCCAGCTCACTTCATGGAGGAGTACAGAATCAAACCTGGAATTCCCAGATAAAAGTCCAGCTCCCTAAATATTAGACCAAACCGGCTCAGTGTGCTTCATCCAGATTCATTTGAATTCACTCAACATTTTTCCCTCTCCCCATCAGGCAGCCATCTGCTACAGATGGGTGTTTATGGAAAAACACAAAAGACCCTGAACCCTGCAAAGTAGTTTGGTTGTACCTTGTAAGCCTCGTCAGTGGCCGTTTTCATTTTCTCGTTGACCCAGCTCTTCAGCTCGTCAGAATCTCGGAAAAACTGCTGCAGGTGGAACGAATCCGCAAGCTGAGTGCGGCGATGGGCGGCCCGGTCGTGCAAAGCATTACGGCGGCTCAGCAGCTGAAGGAAGCCAGAGGATTCAGATTTTGCAGTGAATTATTACGCCTACGGCCACGCCTTTAATCACGCCGCAGCTGGGCAACACACGATAGGTTAAAACTTACAGCATCTCTGCGGGTAGCAACATCTTCCTTAGCGTAGTGGTCATTCTGTATCAGCTTTGTAGCAAATTCATCAAGAGCCTAGGAGAGGAAGCAGGTGACGGAAGTTTGTTAAGGAGCATTTGCGAAACTGTTGCAAATCTGCCAAAAACCCTACACAGATCAGCAGTGTGCACGAAGGCAATTTTCAGGATTCCATTAGAACGTTTAAAGTTCAAATTTAAACAAATTCGATTCAAATTCAGCAAATCTGAATCTATTTGTTCCATTTTTTAATTCGAATTTGCACTTACGGATGTCAACAACATGCGTAGATGCCCGTATGCATTTTCCTCAGGTCTGTACACATCCGTACGCATCCTGTAGTTATCCCGTATGCAACCTGTTTTCATCCCGTATGGATCCGTACAAATGCAGATCTTGAGGAACGCATCATGTGCGAACCCATAAACATACGGATGTCCCAATAATTCGAACAAACGGATCTGAAGTTTGAAACTTAAATCAAATCTTTAAATTCAAATTTAAGGACATTCTATTCGAATCTGAACATCGAAATTCGGTCGATTTCAAATGGATTCAAATATTCGTGCACGTCCCTAATGTGGATCTAACCCATTCCTACCTCCATTGGCTTAATATGGATTTCCTAAGTGAGGAAAGTATTCTAGACACTTGTGGCCATTCTCAAGGAGAAGACAAGGGCAAAAACCTCACCTGCTCTCGGCCTCTGGTTGAGACACATGTAACTTGGAAAGTGAATTTTGTTTCCAGGAAGCACGGATTTATCTCCAGTTGAAAATCCCAACGGCAATAAAGACAAACACAGAGATCTGGCAGGTACCCAGTCATTTTGGGATCTCGTCCCGCCTGTTTCAAGTTACTGACACACTTGTTTTCCTAGTCATACATGCGAGAAGATAAGCATCTTTGCCACACATGGAGGCGCTGCAGGTGAAAAGACACTCAAACTGGTGCACAGGTATGCACAGCTAGCTGAAGGCAGGGAAGAAATTAGTAACTTTCTGGACTGCATGTGTCAACCAAAGAGCTGCCAAGTTCTTTCCTTTTCAAAAGCCCTGGAAATAAAATGTGCTGGAGAAATTAGCTAACACCCCCACCTGTCATCAGTACCACCTGAAGGGGTGTGGGTGGAACCCCAGAGTCAGTATGGAGAGGACCACAAAAGCCACAGAGAAGGTTCCTCATTGTCAAGAGAGGATTCCTCCTGAGAGGAACTGGTTCGAATTTTCCAGCTGTGACTTCCTTTTTATTGAGAAGAAGTGTGAAGAAGAAGAGTTGGTTTTTCTACCCCACATTTAAGGGGACTCAAACAGAACAAACCTTCTGTTTTCTCCCCACCAACAGACACCCTGTGGGGCTGTGAGAGCTCAGAAGAGAGCTGTGACTCGCCCAAGGTCACCCAGCTGGCTTCCTGGAGGAGTGCGGACTCAAACTCGGTACTCTCAGATAACAAACCAGCACTCTAACCACAAGACCAAACTGGGAAAATACACCCACACCGAGAGAGACAGAGATGGAGATGAAATAACGTCTTACAGTGATTTTCTCTTCTTGGGCACTGAGAGACTTTTCAAAGTCCTCGTGCTTCTTCAGTAAAGCTTCCACACTATCCAGAGAGTCTCCAAGGTCTTCATTCAGCAGGAAGGCCTGAGGGAGGAAAGAGCAGTTAGGAAAAACAGTGTTGGAGCCGAGCTTAAGGCCAGCCCTGGACTTTCCAGCAATACCATCAAATGTTTCTTTTGGTGGGGGGGACAGTGGAGCTATGGTGGCGCTGCCCCAGATACGCCTCTGGCTGCAGCATTGAAATGCTGTGGGGCTCAAGCATGACCAAAATCACCCCCCCACACACACACACACACGGACATGGACACCATTCTGCTCATCATGGGTCACGTGACACCTACTTCCTGTTTGCTCATCCAGTTATCCACTTGCTCGATGTCCCGATAGAAGAGCTGCAGGTCCATGCACTGTTCGTACTGCTGACGGCGGAGTTCCCACAGCTCCAGGAGAGCAGTTCTTTCATCAGACAGGATGGTCAGCTGGGGAGGGAGCAGGAAAAGAGCTCAATGCCGGACCCAAAGCGCTTGGTCCCCTCGCCAAGTCTATATATGTCCCTCGGACTGCAGGTGGACAGACTGAGGGATTCTGGGAAAATCGCTCTGCTCTATCAGTTCTCACCACTTTAGGCTGGGAAAAGATTCAGGCTCGGAAGGAGGATGGAGGTTATTAATCTAACTCATCAGTTGGCAGGGAATTCCTATCTAAAGGCAATAACCAAGAGTTGCTGGGAGGCCCAACGCAGCCTGGGAATTATGGGCAGCGCCAGAGTCATGTACCAACTACTGCCTTTTGGCCTGAGAGCCCAGGCAGCAAGGCCTAGCCCTATACTTAATGCCTAGAATATGATTTGCTTCCAGGAATGTATGTTCCTAAGTCTGCCCTTGCATTGCCTTTACATTCCAGAGTCTTCAAGAGAAAAAAATAGGGAAACCATCACAAATGAATAAACAGCATCCATCCACACACGCTCTAAAATCTGCAGTTCTGTGATCCACAGTGTATTGGCTTTTCAACCAGTACTGGGAAAGAGTGCTGTTCTTATCTTGGAAAAAGACCCCGGCTTTAAATTAAAGGGTGAGCCCTGCCTGCAAGGATCCAAACGTCACTGCTTCCATTTGGGCAGAGTAGGAAGCCAAAGGTGTGGTTTCAATTGTCCTGGGCCCAAAGGATCTGTGGTGTTTCTGATGGAACATCAATGGATGTGGGCCTCAGGTTCTGCCCGTTTAAAAAGGCAAAGAGGTGGATTGCAAGGAGATTGAAACAGAAAGGAAACCTGCCATTTTCAGGACTAGCGTTGCTGTATGTTCTACTTACAGATTCCTTGTCTTTAGATACATATGTGTGTGCGTATCATAGAATCATACTGGAAGGGACCTCTAGGGTCATCTAGTCCAACCCCCTGCTCAATGCACGATTTCCTAAACTATCCCAGGCAGATGTAGATCCAGCCTCTGCTTGAAGACCTCCAGCGAAGGAGAACCCACCACCTCCTGTGGCAACTTATTCCACTGACTGGTTGCCCTCACTGTCAGGAAGCTTTTTTCCTAATATCTAATACGTATATATGTATATATTCTCACTTAATAATATGAATCTATGTATAGATCTTACCTTCTCTCTAACTTCATCAGAGGCGTAGTGGCTGGCGGCAAGCAGAGCCTGACCAGATTCGTCAGCGGCTTTAAAGCTATCTTCATGGGCATCAATTTCTCCCTGGAAGCCAACACAATCAGAAACTCTTAACCATCCAAAGCCAAACAAGCAAGAAAAATAAACAAGAAAAGATAGAAAAAGCCAATACAGATACCTACGGGAGATGTGTGTGAAGCTCACTGTCTAATTATTCACTCATTTTTGGGCAGACAGGATTACTGGGTGCGCATCCGTTCATCGCCTTCTCGCCATTCTTAAATGTACCCAGCAGAGAGACCAACAATTGCTGCTCGTTGCTTAAGGGCCCTTACCTTATGCTCCTGGTGCCGGTCAAGGAGGGCTTCTGCTCCCGCCACGTCGTTAGCAAGCTCGTCGGCATTAATCAGGGCCTTCATTTCCGTCACCCAGCTAGTGAGGTCCCGGAAGTCGGCCAGGAAGCGCTGCAGCCTGCGAGGGGGAGGCTAGAAGGTCAGGGCCGAGAGCACTGCAGGTCGCTTGGGAGGGATGCAACCTGTCCAGCCCGGTGCAATGGCTGACAATCTTCCCTCGCCAGCTTAGAGGTTTGCATGGCGAGGACCAATATCTCCTTCTAAGGAGCCCATCTGAGGCTTCTACATGGTCTTTCTCAACCGTCTTCCGGATCACTCTCCATTTAATACAGATGGAGCCGGAGCAGCGGGGGAGGGGCCTCTGTGAATGGGATTTTTGCATTTGATTCGGTTCGTATTGAATGTCTGAATTCGGCTGAATTTCGAGTGTATCGAATATTCGTGCGCAACCCTAATCAGAAGCAAAATGCACCCCAAAACACTCTGAGCCGTGCAGAACGTCTGCTCCTGGAGAACTTCCCAAGAGGGCTTCACCTAGAGTGAGAGACGAAGCGTCTCGCTCCAGGGCGGTTACCTGTAGGAGTCGTTGAGGCGGGCGTGACGCTCGGCAGCCCGGGTGCGGATCTGCTCCCAGTTGGCAATAAGCTCCTCCCGCTTCACGTGGATCTGCGAGGCGTTTGGGGGGTGGGACTGCTGCAGCCGGTCTGCCTCCGTGCACAGAGCCTTCACCTGCACGTGGACAAAGAGGGGAACTCGGGTTGGAATAAAGCCTTGAACACTCTGCCGTGGATCGGGCCCAGCGGTGGCAGCTTGCCACAAAGCATCCCACCGGAGGAAGGGTTGGAGGATGCCAGCCCATGATGCGCTAACTCCTGGAAGGCTCTGGCCCCTCCCACTTGCTTCACACACACACCCTTCAACATCCGGGTGATCACACTTGGTGTGCACTTGTGGGTGTGCAAAGCCATGAGAATACAAAAGAAGCCTAAAAGAACAGCTCCGGTGGGGAGTCGGAGCGCTGGAACCCTCTGGAAATGGCCTTCGCGGGAAGAAGAAGAAGAGTTGGCTATTCTACCCTGCTTTTCTCACCCATTTAAGGGGCCTTAAAGCAGCTGACAAACCGTCTGTTCTTCTCCTCACCGCAGACACCTGGTGAGGCAGATGGGACTGTGAGAGCTCAGAAAGAGAGCTGTGGCTAGCCCAAGGTGACCCAGTTGGCTTTGTGGAGGAGGAAGGAGAGTTTGTTTTTCTACCCCACTTTTCTCACCCATTTAGCAGGCCTCAAAACGGCTGACAAACCTTCTGTTCTTCTCCCCACCGCCTACCTGTGAGGTAGGTGGGGCTGTGAGAGCTCAGAAGAAAGCTGTGACTAGCCCAAGGTCACCCCACTGGCTTCATGGAGGAGTGCGGAATCAAACCCGCTATTCCCAGATAAGAGTCCAGCTCCCCAACCACTAGACCAAACTGGCCTCCAGTTAACAATGAGGCGCCCCAGAGCTCAAACCCCAAACCGAACATCTGCTCTATCTACCTTGTCTTCCAGAGCAGCGAGGTCTCGCTCCAGGCCCTCGTGTTTACGCAGCAGAGCCTGCACGCTTGCCAGGTCTCTGCCAAAGTCATCAGATGCCATCAACTGCTCCTTTTCTTTAATCCAGCTTATGGTTTCGTCAACGTCCCTGCAGGAAAGAAATCCCAGTTACACACAGCCAAAAGGCACAGGAACAGAGAAGACTGTACAGCCATCCAGCAAAATAAGAGTCACAAGTTATGAAATTCTTGGTTTTGGGATCTCAGTGTCAAGATTTTTATCTTTTCATTTTTTTGGGGGGGGGGGAGATTCTGTTGAGATCATCTTCACAACAGAATGTTCTGGACCCTGGGCAAGCCTGGTGGGTCAAACATCGCACTGACTATTGGCCTAAAGGCAAAACAGAGGGAAAAGAGTCACGTCTTTTAACTGTGCCCTACAAAAGGCCCTTTTTGCACTGGGCCTTGTTCCGGATTATATCCTGGCACAGGGGCCTGTTGTCCGCATGGTGGTGCAGACCACGGCAGGCCTGTTTTCCTTCACTCTTCATTTAGATTAAACAAACAGGATATTGACAAAGTCCGGCATGTGCACACCTGTTAAACCGCTGCACTTCAGCCGCGCCAAAGAGTTTTCCCTGCCTCTGGAGAGCTAGTCCCTTAAGACGCTGCCAGTTGGCGTTCACTTCGTCTTGCTTAGCCTTGATCACCTCCTCTTCTGGGTGCTGCTCCTGGGAAGGAAGGGAAGAGACAGGACATGAATTGGCACTGAGAGCCATTTGGATCTTCTACCCACAGGTCAACCACAGTGTCATGTTTCCCTAAAGAAGAAGAAGAACCTGCTTTTCTCACCTACTTAAGGGGACTCAGGGTGGCTGACAAACCTTCTGTTCTTATCCCCACAACAGACACCCTGTGAGGCAGGTGGGGCTGTGAGAGCTCAGAAGAGAGCTATGACTTGCCCAAGGTCACCCAGCTGGCTTCATGGAGGACTGCGGAATCAAACCTGGTATTCCCAGGTAGGAGTCTGGCTTCTTAACTACTAGAGTCTAGACCAAACTGGCTCACAGTGCTGCGGAATTTAAATCTGTCCATAGTGTTATTGATTCTTCATCTCTAACTGCAAGGAAGTTTGAAATGAGTTTGGAGGTGCCATGGTCTTGGACCACACAACTCTGTTTGTTTGCTTGTTTGTTTAGTGCTATCACTGTACACAGAGCTGAACAACAATAAGCAAAATTAAAAATTTCAAAACTGAAGTTAAAATAAGCGAAGTGAGAATTACAACTATAATGAAAATTTAAAGTCATCAGCAAACAATAGGGCAAAATTCAATGACTACAGTAAAAGTAAACAACTTAACAGTTAAAAGGGCAGCAAGTTAAAAGGACATCAATTACTAGGGTCAAGGAAATAAAAACGTTTTTAGCTGCGACTTAAAAGCCTATGAAGTTGCAAATTTTCTCTTTTAACTCCCATTTCCATAGCTCCAAGTAATTGTACGAATCTGCTGACCTGAATGAATGGCCTCCATTCTCATAAGCCATACAGATCCAGGTTTATCTGCAAGTTCTTAATACCGGCTCAGAGGCACAAAGGGAACTGAATTAACAAGGCCAAGCTCTCCATTGTTAGCACAGACGAGAGGCCATGAACTCCAACACAGCGTCTCCTTTCCGCACTCTGGCATCTTTACAAAGAACCCTCTCTCTGGCCTCCCTCCCTCCACTCCCCAGGAAGAAGAAGTGGTTCCATTGAGGACTGAGCTTTCGTGTTCTTTTCCAAGCTCCGTGACAGCTACTTCAGACACAGGATCAGAATTTTACTATTATGGGCAAAGGCCAACAAAACGGCATACAATATGTAAAAATATACATCAGCTCCTAGCTCATATCATGACCTACCTTCCCGCTGTAATAATATTATTTGTTTGCGTCAGGAGGAACCTCAAATGTCAATCCAAGTACATAAGGACATGAGAGGATCCCTGCTGGATCAGGCCACAGCCCATCTAATCCAGCATCCTGTCTCACACAGCAGCCCACTAATGGCTTCTGAGCATCTCCGGTAGAAGTCAAAGGCCAAACCCCCACGTAATCTCAACTACCTCCAAATGGTCTTCAGAGGCCTCCTGCCTGTCTCTCCAACCTGGAGGCATTTCTGTAAAACTGGTGGACGAGAGAACCATTGTGCAGACAAACAATATAGATTTCACCTCACCTGAGCCCCAGAGGAATTAACAGGACCCGTAAGCTTGGATAAGCTTACCTGGATAAGCTTGCCAGCAAACTGATTCACTTCATTCACTCTCTCCTCATGGGCTGCCAGGTCTGTCTGGAACTCCTCAAATTTCTTCTGCAAAACCTCAACGTGCTCCAAATCCTGTCCGAGTTCTTCCGAGGTTACAATGGCCTCCTAGCGAACAAGCAAGGACACACGTTTAATAACGTCATCAGCGTATGTTATTATTTTATCCTCTATTCCTCGCCCTGAAGATCTCAAAAGAGATTTTTTAAAAACCTGAAAACAGATTTCTAAAATGAGCACAAAATTGGCACTTTTGCTATTGCAAGAAGACTTATTCCTAAAACTGGAATGATCAGCTCACCGCCCCAGTAGAATTTTGACAATAATTTTGAACGGACTTATACGAAGATATATGGTCACCTTTTCTGACATCGCATGCAAAGCATTTTTAATGCTTTCCTTATCGATAAAAGGTTTACTTTGTTTTATATATGCACGTTCATACCCATGGAATAATTTTCATTTCCTTTATATTCAAATTTTACGGGGAAAAAATATAAAGATCAGAGGCCAAAAGATGAATAAACCCCAGAGGAGAAATTAAAAACGAGCACTATTTTTGAGGGAGAAAAACAGGACAAACATTTTAACAAATACAAGCAACAATTCTAAGCCCATCACCAAGAAAGCCTGTGTTAAGTGTAAAAAGGTTTTTTGGAATCTGGACCGTTGAAAGTGAGTCCCTAATTTTAAACACTCAGGGGGTCCAAACATTATCAGGGCAGTTTGTTCTCTTTCTTGGACTCCACTGCTGAACAGGTATTCCAAAAGTTTCCTTCTACTAGATTCAAATCTAACCTGTCCACTAACTGGTAAAATGTCTTGCTTCCTCTGCTATCATATTTACTCTACAATTACATGGTCATTAAAATTGCATTTTTAGGGCCTCTAAGTTCCGTGTGATATCCGACACTCTGACGATGCCATCCACAGGAAACTCACCTAAGAGTATCATGAAACACCAGAGAATGTGCAATCGGGCTGAACAAAGTTACAGCACATCTATTTGGAAGGAATTCCCCTCGTGTTTGGTAAAGTGTTTTTCTTGTGATTTTTTATCTTTTTTATTGTGACACCTCCCCTCTTCCACACAGCATTTGGGTAAAAGGCATAATAGATTTAGTTATTATTTTGGGCTATTTATTTTATTTTAAAAATTTATATCCCATCCTTCATCATCATATATATACGTGAATGAATGAATGGATAAATAAGTGAGTGAGTGAGTGATCGATCAGGGTGTTGACGGTTATTTGAGCTATCAGACTTGCCCACCAAAACTCTGCTTATTTATTTATTTATTATTTACATCTCTATCCCACCCCATACCCGAAGGTTTCTGGGCAGGTTACAACCTTAAAACAACAGATTAAAACATAATACACATTAAAAGATTTTAAATTAATTCAACAACTCTAAAACAATACACATTATGTTTAAAATGATAGTGTCTGTCCTGGGAGGGAAATATAATCAGCTCAGCCAAAGGCCAGGGCAAAGAGGTGCGTCTTCACCGTCTTCCTAAATATATATAAGGAAGGGGCATGACGCACCGCGAGGGAGAAGCCATTCCATAGTCTGGGGGCCATCACTGAAAAGGCTCTCTCCCGGGTGCCCACCAACCTCACTATTGCTTCTTAAGAGGAAAAAAAAATCCTCCAAAGTTTTCCATTAAGGCTTCAAATGAAGCGTTAAATCTGTCCTTTCTTCTGACAAATTGCTATAATTATCGTTCTTTCACTACACCGCAGGACTGCTTTTAAGTGTCACATAAAACCTTCCTGCAGGCCCCAAGAAACCTGAGTGGCGGTTTTGACCCTCCCAGCCCCTCCCTGACGACTTGACAGCAAAGAGAGATCCGACGGCCCCGGGTGACCGCTCTCAGCCTCAGTCTGGATACCTTGTCATTGATCCAATCCAGCACGTCTTCGCATTCTCGAAAATACTGCACGAGTTTTTGGGCTTGCTGAAGCTTCACTCCTTTCTCCCGCATCTTCTCCAACAGGAGTTCCCACAGTCGGTGAAGTTCCTGCAGCCGAGTCTGGAATATTTGAAATAACGGTAACAACCACCCCTACAAGAACAAGGATTGTGTCTACTGGAGACACGAGGCCACGTGGTTTCTTTAGAACCCTCAAGGAAAGATCAGCAGAGAAGATCAGCGTTCCAACCATGTCGATGAATTCCTAAAGGGCAAACCCAAGGGTCTCAAATGGCAGCTGTCTAGAAGTTCCCAAGGCTGCAGCTTTCAGCCATCCATGCCAGCAAGCTGGCGGGGGACGCTGCGAGTTGTAATCCAGGGACAGCTAGAGAGACGCCGCTTGAGGGCCCTGATGTAAGCTAAAACACCTATAAGCCCTATCACAGAAGAACCTCAAAGGAGCCCTGCTGGATCAGGCCACAGCCCATCTAGTCCATAGGAACCTAAGAGGAGCCCTGCTGGATGAGGCCACAGCCCATCTAGTCCATAGGAACCTAAGAGGAGCCCTGCTGGATCAGGCCACAGCCCATCTAGCCCATAAGAACCTAAGAGGAGCCCTGCTGGATGAGGCCACAGCCCATCTAGTCCATAGGAACCTAAGAGGAGCCCTGCTGGATCAGGCCACAGCCCATCTAGTCCATAGGAACCTAAGAGGAGCCCTGCTGGATCAGGCCACAGCCCATCCAGTCCATAGGAACCTAAGAGGAGCCCTGCTGGATCAGGCCACAGCCCATCCAGTCCATAAGCACCTAAGAGGAGCCCTGCTGGATCAGGCCACAGCCCATCCAGTCCATAAGAATCTCAGAGGAGCCCTGCTGGATCAGGCCACAGCCCAACTAGTCCATAGGAACCTAAGAGGAGCCCTGCTGGATCAGGCTACAGCCCATCTAGTCCAGCATCCCACCAATTGCCCATGGGCAACTCAAGCAGAGACAAGGGCAAACCTTCTCCTTCTCCCAAATCCCAGCCAATGGCCCTAGGGCAAGACGGATCTGGTCTCACATGCCCAAATTCTCCACAGCCCTTTCCCACACATCGTTGCTGTTTTGCTTCAAAAGCCATGCTCGAGAACACAATTTATTCCGGAAGAAAGCAAAGGACTTTTTCCTTTCCTCTATGCATATACCAATCCCTGCTGCCTCTTTTGGCCCAAAGCAAAAATACTCAAAATGTCACAGTGCAATCAACAACGTAGGAGACTCTTTCAACTCGGATCAAACAAATCTAGGAGGAGCTGAGGCATTCTAACTGCAATGAAAAAAAGATGCAAGAAGGTGGGGCAACCAGGAGCAATGTCAAGCACACACCTGCAAAACCAAGGCCTTTCTTGCTCCACCCAGCTCTTCCTACGCTGCGGACATGAACAAAAGCAATTTCAATGCTGAGCAGAGAAAGTTGTGAACTGGCTCTCCTCAATAGAGACCTATTACAGATACAACCAATTCAGTTGTGGTTGTTTTGAAAGGTGTCTGCACTGCCTGTCAGCCAAATACCTCCAGGGGGAATGTACAAGGGAGTTTGCCAGTGAAGGCAGCATCTGACTACCAGAGAACTCTCCTTCGAGGAAGGGTGGCGAGCGAGGAAGGAAACTGTGGTTAATGGTTTACCAATTTGGGCTGTTTTGCTCAGACTTCCGAAGCAACCACAGAGCTAAGAAACCACAATCCGGGTTTCGATTGTAGCTGTTTTGCTTTAAAAGACCACAACTGGTAAGCTAAAGAACAGCAGTGACAGCCCACAACAACTGCGCAAATGTAATGACTGAATTCTGGTAAAAGATCATCATCGGTGGCCCTAATGACACTGTCTTGAGTGCAACCAGCTTTGGACAACGATGGAGTCTGATGACCATCTCAATGGTTGTGAATATTCGGAGCTTGATTGAATCAATATTTTATCATTTTTGCGTTTTTAGTCTGACGACCATCTCAATAGCTGTGAATATTCCAAGCTTGATTGAATCAATATTTTATCATTTTTGCGTTTTTAGTCTGACGACCATCTCAATAGCTGTGAATATTCCAAGCTTGATTGAATCAATATTTTATCATTTTTGCGTTTTTAGTCTGACGACCATCTCAATATCTGTGAATATTCCAAGCTTGATTGAATCAATATTTTATCGTTTCTGCGTTTTTCATTTTTTTGGCTGGGTGGAGCCCAAAAGGCAGAAATCAAAAGCACCTTAAGGCAAACAGAGAGGTTGGGATGTAGGAAAATGAACTTCCAAGGCTGTGCACCTGTGGCCTTTCAGATGTTCTTGAACTACAACATTCAGAATTAGTCACAGGAGGGTTGGCATGGAACGCTTTGAGCTGTAGCTCATGGATGTCTGGAGGGCCACAGCTGACCGCTTAAAGGCAGGCCACGTTCAGGACAAGCATCTCACTCATTTGGGGACGGAAGGACACATTCCCAAGCCGTTCAAGAGAAGGAGAGGAAATCAGCTGAGGTGCAAAGACAGAGGCATTCAAAAAAAGGTAGTCGAGGTAAGACCACACAACACCCACACAGCCAGCAATCCACCTACTTGTATGTGGCTCCCAACTTGAATGATAGTTACTATGGGGCGTTGTGCGGTCCTGTACGGCGTGAAAGACTGAACCAGCAACATGCAGGTTACCACCGCAAAAGGCCCAGGAGATGCAAACAAACATAGCACAAGGCCCAAGTCCCCAATGCTGCTCAGAGGGTTAATTCAGGTGTCAGGGCCCATCAGCCCAATGTGACATGTGAAATGTTGGAGAAGGTGGAAATGGCCCTCTGGGAACGTTCAGAGGGCCACAGCCTTGGCAGCCACCTCCAGTACCCCGGATGCCAACAGACTCAGGAAATTAAGAGAGGCACGTTCTGCTTCAGCTGGTATCGGTCACAAAGCAGGCAGGCCAACAGTGGCATATGTGACTGTTTTGCAAGGGAGGTTAATTTTTTATGACTGGCAACCACAAACTACAATAGCCTTCTTTAGAATTATGAGCACCTTACATTGCTTCTCCTGATACTAGACCAGCAAGCCACAGGGCCCTCAAAAAATGTGACGCCCGATTATTCCTAACCCTCCGTCTTTGCGTTGCTTCTGCTCTGAAGAATTCCACAGGCCTGAATCTAGGACCAAGCTATGGGGACATTTCTCCAGCAAGCAGAACAGACACTAAACTCCTTGTTCCATGGATCTCCAGGTTAAGGGCAAGAAACCACAGAAGGCCTCGCTTGACAACTTCTGGAGAGCAAAACAGGGACTTAAATGATCTGCAGATTTAGACTTCAGATTTTACCCCCAGGTCAGGCAATGACCTGCTTTTAGTGACGGAATGCAACCAGAACAACTTCACTGATGCATTTTAAAGGTAGGCAAATGTTTTCTCTGTCTCAGCTTCTAGGTTTGCCCTTGCCGATTGTGTATGATCTCACAGCTTAAGCAAGGTAGAGTCCGATTAGTCTTCGGATGGAAGGCCACCTGGTAATGGCTATGCTAGTCTGGGAAGGCAAGTATGTCCCAGAAGGAGGCAATGGGAAACCACTCCTGTATTGCTGCTAAGAAAACAGCACCGAGCTGCTGAGCCTGAACTTGCTAGACTTCACCTAAATTCTTCCCTCAAAGTCAGTGGTGCAAGTTAAGAATAAGCAGTAAACTTCTTCCCCTCTACAGCTCCAGGCCTCAACACTCACTCGTATGGTTTCGCTCGCAAAATGCCCTTCATTGATCATCTGGTTTCCGGTCTCATCCAATTTAACGATGGCTCCGGCATTGGCTTGCACCTCCGCCTCAAAGGCCTGATGTTTCTGCAGTTTCCCCTGGAAAGAGAAAATCAAACAACACAAGCGGCCCGTTAAACCATCACTGTAACACCAAGACACCCAGGGCCTCCTTAAGGGCGGGTCAAGCTGAGGTGGTGAATACTCAGCGAACATGTGAGCAATGCCAGGAATTTATAGCCCAGAGTGTCGCCTATCAGCTACCATGGAGAGGGGGTAAAGATCCTGACGTGTCTCTCAAACCTCTAAGAAAAGGCTGAATGATAATTCCCACCAATGCTAGCCACCTTGCCAACATAGAAGAAGAGCTGGCTTTTACATCCCGCTACAATCACCCTTAAGGCGACTCAAAGCTGCTGACAAACCTTCTGTTCCCACCCTTAAGGGGACTCAAAGCTGCTGACAAACCTTCTGTTCCCACCCTTAAGGGGACTCAAAACTCCTGACAAAACTTCTGCTCTCACTGTTAAGGGGACCTAAGGCTCCTGACAAAGTTTCTGTTCTCACCGTTAAGGGGATTCAAAGTTGCTGGCAAAACTTCTGTTCTTGCCCTTAAGGGGACTCAAAGCTGCTGACAAAGCTTCTGTTCCTATCCTTAAGGGGACTCAAAGCTGCTGACAAACCTTCAGTAGCTGGGCAGGTGGGGCTGTGAGAGTTCAGAAAGAGCTGTGACTCATCCAGGGTCACCCAGCTGGCTTTACAAAGGAGCACGGAACTGAACCCAGTATTCCCAGATAAGAGTCTGGCTCCCTAACCACTAGACCAAACTTGGCTCTGCAAGAAGCCTCCTACCTGCAAATTAGTTGGGTCTTTGTAATTTTCATCGGACGCGATCTGGAGTTTCTCCTGGATCCATTTTTCCAGCTCATCGGCATCACGCTGGAAGAACTGGAAGCGATAGGAATCTTCTAGCTTTTGCCTCCTCAAAGTGGAGAGCTCCTTGAATCGGTGGTAGCGGTCCAAGACCTGCTGACGCCGCTCCTGGATGTCCTCGGCCGTTTCCAGCACTTTGACGCCTGTAGGGTCCATTCTCTGGAAGGGAAACGGGCTTCGGTTAGCCTTTTGGGGCACGCACAGGTAGGGAGGAAAGGTAAAAACGGGCAGCCAGGTTACAAAACCTCACAGACAGGTCAAAGCAATCGGGGGGGCCTGAATCCCACAAACGTAGGGAGAGGGCTCAGATGACAGGATAGGGGAAGAACGTTCCCCTCTCAACAGCCGGCAGACGCAGTACAAAGGTAGCCGGCCTCTCCAAAACCACTGCTTGGAAAGAGGTTATTTCGGTTTAGTTTTGTAAAACAGCCCTGCAACAAGGAGCAGAAAACCTTAAAAATTGATACCAACAATCCTCGCAACGCTGCAGGACTCACAGGCCGCCTTGTTGCCGTGAAAACCCTCAGCGTTAAGCGGCTGCGCGCGCCCTGCAAACCGTCTCCTAAGAAGATTATTACGCCAAGAGAGGAATGCGCAGCTCCACCCTTCCCATGGGAACAGCCAGAGAGCTCTTGAGAAACCTTCCCTTTCATTCAGGCCAAAGCGAAACTGAGTCCAACGATTACTGCGCCCCGAGGAGGAGTTTCAGAAGGGCCGGGACGACAGGATCCCGTCCAAACTTCACAGACCGGCCCCATAAGCAGAGTTCTTTGTCTCAGACTTGAAATTCCTGCATTCAGATGTGACGACAGCAGAGACTGTCTACCAGAGAACAGCTTCAAGGTGGCTCAGTCTAGCTGGGTGGGGGAGTACATGGGGGAAACCTCAAGGAGCCTAGAAAATGCAGACAAGCAGACAGACTTGATTTCAGCCGCTTTCCAGGCCCCTGTTCAGAAGAAGGGGCCTCAAAGCGGCTGACAAACCTTCTGTTCTTCTCCCCACAACCAGTGCCCTGTGAGGCAGGTGGGGCTGTGAGAGCTCAGAAGAGAGCTGTGACTAACCCAAGGTCACCCAACTGCCTTCGTGGTGGAGGGTGGGATTGAACCAGGAGACCTCCAGATAAGAACCTAACACTAACCACGAGACCAAACTAGCTCACAGCATGGAGTCAGGTTTTGTGTGGTTGGTAAAAGGTGAGATTTTGCAAGAGATGCCTGACATGTAATTTGTAATCAGCGATGGATGTCACGTCCACAGGGTATCAATGGAAACCATCTGTAAGGTGCTTCCTTAATGGGCCGCAGAGCACACATGGGTGCTTTCCTGAGGATGGTGCTGAAAACAGGACACAGGGGATGCTCATCTCTTTGCAGCATCAAATAGAAACCTAAGAATGTAAAAGGAGCCTTGCTGGATCAAGGCGTAGCCCATCTAGTCCAGCGTCCCACTTCACACAGTGGCCCACCAATTGCTTCTGGGCATCGCTAGCAGAAGACCAAGGCAAAACCTTCACCTGCTCTCAAATCCCAGCAAATGGCCTTTAGGGGGAGGAACTGGGGCGCTTCAAAGGCCATTTGCTGGGACTCGAGAGCAGGAGGTTTATCCTTGTCTCTGCTCGAGATGCCCATGAGCATTTGGTGGGCCACTGTGTGCGACAGGATGCTGGACTAGATGGGCTGTGGCCTGATCCAGCAAGGCTTCTCTTATGTTCTTATGAGGCTCCATCTTGCCTGCCTCTCCAGCCTGGAGGTGGTACCTGGGCATCCATTCTAGTAGACATTGATACACCTGTCCTCCATGGATTAAGGGGAGCCCTGCTGGATCAGGCCACGGCCCATCTAATACAGGATCAGTGGCCCACCAATGGCTTCTGGGCATCTCTAGCAGAAGACAAAGGCCTTTAGAGGCTTCATCCTGCCTGCCTCTCCAGCCTGGAGGTGTCACCTGGGCATCTATTCTAGGAGTCATAATTCACACCTGAATCCTGAAGCGCAGGGAGAGGTGAACTTTGGAAAACCCCAAACATGAAGTATTCTCCCCCCCTCCCCGTTCTTCAGATCTCTGGAAAGAGAATCCACCAAAGCAAATTCCCACTTTACGGCACCCCAGCTCAGCATAAATCACACTCTGTTGGAGGGTAGCAATTTCAGCTGTGGCAGCTGTTACTCTTCTGAACTCGGAGGCCCAGCTGCATTGCGGTATTTTGAGAAAGCGTGCTGGTGGCGGCAGAGGGCGTGCGCATGTGCGCTGAAGTGGCTGGTTTCTGGTGGCTGTTCATTTCCAAAATCCTAAGTGGCTATTTTTTTTCCAATGCTGCCAGATCACACCACAAAGACGTGTGTCTTGGACCACCTATTCCGCACCCCCAAGAGTTCTGCATCCACTTTAAAAGTCGACTCCAGTTAGATTCAAAGGTGAGTTACTCAGCTGTAAAATCCTGTCCAACACAGTATTCCTGACTATTTTCATTCCCATAACTTGTCTCCCATAAAAGACAGTAGGCGCTAAATGCAGATGACTAATTGCCGCAAATCAATTACCTAGCTGATTGCAATCTGGATAAAACTGCACTGGCAGGGTGAGGCCTGCATAACGTAAGAATGTAGAAGGAGTTCTGCTGGATCAGGCCACAGCCCGTCTAGTCCACAAGAAGAAGAAGAAGAAGAGTTGGCTTTTCTACCCCACTTTTCTCACCCACTTAAGGGAATTCAAAGCGGCTGACAAAGCTTTTCTATTCTTCTCCCCATAACAGACACCCTGTAAGGTAGGTGGGGCTGTGAGAGCTCAGAAGAGAGCTGTGACTAGCTCAAGGTCACCCAGCTGGCTTCAAGGGGGAGGGCGGAATTGAAGCCGGTATTGCGACATAAAAGTCCAGCTCCTTAACCTCTCTGTTGTGGGGAGAAGAACAGAAAGTTTGTCAGCTGCTTTGAGTCCCCTTAAATGGGTGAGAAAAGCAGGGTAGAGAAGTCAACTTGCCGTCTTCTTCTTCCTTTTGCAGCAGACCCCTGACATTGCCATAAGTAAGGTACAGGACAAACAGAAATAAAAGCAGCTTTTGTCCTTGGGGGGCCTCCCCAAAGATTTCCTTGACATCTGAGTTTCCCACTTCACTCCGCCGGGCCACGATTCATACTGTCTCCTAAATGGTTTTTCCTCCTTCCTGACCTTCGCAGCCTGATTTAACTGCTCCATCTCTTAAGAGAAACACACACACACACACACACACACACACACACAGAGTAATAACCTCATTAATTCGTCTTCTCTCTGCAGCCTGGAACTTTCTGTGTAGTGTTTGACCTTATCAGCGCACTGCAGACTGAATGAGAGGGGCGCGGCGGCGTGCAGGGGAAATGCCGGGCAGCCGGGAGCCATGCGTGGAATGCAAGAATGGTGTCTGTATGAGGCAGGAAGGTTGGGGTGGGGGGGTGGGGGGGGTGTAATTCGGCCTGTATGCAAGCCCAGGAACAAAGTCTTTCTGCCAAGCTTGGTATCGAGCCAGGGCGGTTCTCAGATGTTCTACACGCCCTAAAAGCCGCTCTGCGCGTTGCTTCCTTTGCTTCACTTTGTATGCGTGCAGGGGACATTGGAGATGCACTTGGACCTCAGCGAGAGAAAACGGAGGGGCGAAAGAACTGCAGAAACCGGACCCTTCGCCCACATCTCTACTGTAAATCTCCGCGGCGTGGAAGACTTCCCAGGGAAATTGCTTCGCCTTTTGGTTGAACAGAGGCCCATTGATGTCTCTTGGCCCCGGCTCCCCGCTCTTTCCCCCATCAAGAAAGAACAGTCCATTATAGCCAGACCAATAGCTCTTCCAATTGACTTGCTCTGCTTACAGGCTCACAGGCCGCTGGGCTCACCCCCCCCCCCAAAGTCCCAGCAAAAAAGGCCAAGCTGCGTTGTGTGAGCTGAATCAGAAGGCGGGAGGGCTCCGTGTCATTTAAGGAACGCCAAAGCCTATTTGAACTGGAAAGCGCAATCTGGGATTACGAGGTGTTTGAGGCCAGGGGGCCTAGGTTTTGAGGACAAAAATAAACCCTAAGTCTCCTTTCCTAAAGAGAGGAAATGTGCGCCTGTTGTTTTAAAATCTGAAAGTCTTTCAGGATGCCATTTCAGGGGAGTTGAGAGCAGGGGGTGCTTTTGCCTTCCTCTTCTGGCTTGAGATGCTCAGAAGCAACTGGTGGGTCAGTGTGTGAGATGGGACGCTGAGCTAGATGGGCTGCGGCCTGATCCAGCAGGGCTCCTCTGAGGTTCTTACTGGTGGCCTTGATACGGCAGGGCTCCTTTTAGGTTCTTATGGACTGAGAATTCAGGAGAGAGCTGTGACTCACCCAAGGTTACTCAGCTGGCTTCATGCAGGAGGAGGAGGAAGAAGAGAAGAGTTGGCTTTTCTACCCCACTTTTCTCACCCATTCAAGGGGACTCATAGCAGTTGACAAAGCTTTCTGTTCTTCTCCCCACAACAGAGCACCCTGTGAGGTAGGTGGAGCTGTGAGAGCTCAGAAGAGAGCTGTGACTTGCCCACGGGCGCCCAACTGGCTTCACGGAGGAGTGCAGAACCAAACCCGGTATTCCCAGATAAAAGTCCGGCTCCCTACCCACTAGACCAAACTGGCTCTAAGTCATTCCCTCTACATCTCTTTGAATGCTTGCTTGGTGTGTTCTGGAAGCAATAATCCAGCAAAAAAAAAAGGGGGGGGTAGAATTCTAAACATCCAGGTGAGAATGCTGAGTAAGGGTTATTTTTAGTCGCCACAATGCAACAGTGTTGATCTCAGCCATCCCATTCACCACGGAAAAACCCCTGTAAATAGGCGGGTTAAACAGGCGTGAAAATCACTGCACAAAGCAGTTTTGCTACATCAATGTATCTGTTGTTTGTTCATCGATTCCTGAAAATTTCAACCCACCCTTTTTTGCCAGGAGGCCACAGGATGCGCTCGTGTGTTCAGAGCAGTTTCTGAAAATGGGTTAAAAAGATGAAGAAGAAGAAGAACATAGGGCTGAGGCCTCATCCTGTCCAGAGCTCAACCAGATGTTTCCAGGAAGTCCACCCACAGGAGCTTAGAATAAGGCCTCTATTCCCACTTATGGCCCCTAACAACTAGTCCTTAGAACATATTCAATCGAATTTGTTCCAGTTTGGACCTTCAAATTCAAACTGAATGTCTATAAATAGAAATTTAAACATTAGGATGAATTTCAAATTTTCGGATCTATTCGTCTGAATTGTACGGACACCTGTATGCGTACGGATATGTACACAACGCGTACTTGCACATATGTATCTTTCCTGCATCCATACGGATCCGTGCGGGAAAAAACGGGATGTGCACAGGATAAATACGGGATGCATACGGGCACATACAAATGTTGTCGTCATTCGTAAGCGCAAATTCAAATCGAAAATTCAAACCAAGAGATTTGAATTTGCTTAATTCGAATCAAATGTGGGTGAATTCAAATTTTAAGGATTCGGAATGAATTTTCGGATATTCGATTCGAACCAAGTCCTGAAAATTGCATTTGTGCATTTGTACCTAGTCAAGGTAATTCACCTTCACCTGTTACCACTAGCAGTCTTTTCCAAATCCCCTTTAGACACACGCCCCACGTGGCCAGGCCCCATCCCATCTCTTGAGACAGTGAACCTGGTCAGTCTACCTCCACGCTGTCAAGTTCTGGACAACTGGGAGAAAAACCTTTCGTCTTATTCTGCCCAATTTTCCAATACGAATGCATACGTACGCGGGATATGGTTCCTGGAGATGGATCCTAGATACAGATCCTATACGAATGCATACATATTGGACACGTAAACTATAGCACCGCTTACGTATCGATCCGTATCCTATCTGTATCCACAGTTTAACTAATGGATGAACTATTTGTCCGAATGTTCCAAAACATTTGTATTTATAGGAATGTCAATGTACGAATTTCATAACATTCGGTTTGTGTACAAATCTCTGACTTTGTACAAATCTATATGAATAACGAATGTTACGGACATCCAGCCACATCCCTACTCAAGATGCTAGTAGAGCTCCAAGCCGCCGGCCCCCAGGTTGCAACCCAAATATTTAGGCCGATTCCTAGCTATTGCAGGGCTGAGAGCCATAGGCACACCCGGACCAATGCAGTTAAAAAAAAAGTTCTATCTACTCAGAACTGCGTGCAGAGGGGACGCAAAAGTCACACCCTACCAAGGGCAGCGAAACGGGAAGTTTACCACCTGTTCTGGGCAAAGGTCCTCTGCGTTCAGTTCTGCCTGGGGCAGCGAAAGATACGTTTTCTTTCTAGGGTTATCTACCTTAAAGATGGCTGATATGTTCGCTCACTCTGAAATATGGCAATGACAAAAAGCAGAAAAACCTATAAACCAGGATAAAACATACATACATAAAAACACTCTGAGGACGCGAGGCATGAAAGGGTTGGGTGAAGAGGGATGCTTTAACCAGGCACCAAAAGACATACAAAGTTGGCTGCTGATGTACCTCCAGTGGAAGGCTCTTCCAAAAGCCAGGGGCCACCACAGAAAAGGCCCTCTGGCGCATCACCGCCCTTTGTACATCTGAGACAGGACCTCGCACCGCTATTTAGGACGCCAGCGCACAAGCGCCGGATGGGTCTGGATCAGTTTCTTCGCTCTATTATCCTGCAAAATTAAGGCTGAGGTGAAGTCGTTAAGATTTAAAGTCAGCGGCAAAAGACAGAGCTGTCGGTACAGTTTCTTTAGGCTGCTGACTCTGGAATAGCCTTACCCTAACGTCTGTCCCTGAAATGCACAATCTGGAAGATGTGGAATGCTGGCTTGTAATATCCTGAACAGTTTGAGGCAAGTGGGCAGGAAGGGCAGGCTCCCACCCACCCACCCACCCTCCGGAAACATCTGTAGAGTTCAAGGAGATAAAGAGTCAGCTGGACACATTCCTCAAAACTGGCTTCAGCCAAGTTAAAATACAGCCTTATCACAACGTGTTTGGCAGCCATTTTGGAGAGAAACTGACAGAGTTCTGTAGACCCAAGGGGTACAGATGGAGCAGGCTGACGCAGAGCAAAACTATCCTGCGGAAATCCGGCGCTGCTTTAGGCAATATTCTTCCCCCTGTGCATTACGTTACCAAAGAAAACAAGGGAAAACTGCTTTATCTTCTGCGCTTTAGCACAAACAGGGGAGGTCTGGAACAGACAGGTCGGCATGGAACAGCTATTTTGACTGTCTGATTAATCAGCAGTTTTAAGTCATGACAAAGCAGCTTTCTCAACACCCCAAGCTAGAAAGAGCCATGCTGAGGTCATCACAGACTCCACTGCAAATCAGCAGATCCACAGAACTGAGACACACACATACACCCTGAACTAGGAGTCGCAGTTGTCTAGAATTGTCCCGAGTCTCCAACTTACATAAGAACCTAAGAGGTGACCTGCTGGATCAGGCCACAAAGCATCTGGTCCATAAGAACCTGAGAGGAGCCTTGCTGGATCAGGTCACAGCCCATCCAGTCCAGCATCCTGACCCACGCAGTGGCCCACCAATAGCCCATGGGCATCTCAAGCAGAGATAAGGACAAACCTTCTCCTGCTCTCGAATCCCAGCAAATGACCTTAGAGGCCTCCTGCTTGTCCCCCCAGCCTGAAAGACCTACGGAGGCATCCATTCTAGTAGCCGTTGATACATCTGTCACCCATAAATTTGTCCAACCCTCCCTTAGAGGCATCTAGGATGGTAGCTGTTTCCACCTCTTCTGGAAGCAAATTCCATAGACCGACGACCCTCTAGGACCAGGTGAAGAAACCCTTCCCCTTGTCTGATCTGACTCTCCAACCCATCAGCTTCATAATGCACCCGCTGGTTCCACTGTTGTGTGGCAGGGAAAAGAAAATTTCTTGCCGTCCTTTTGCCGTCACAACTGTCCACCAACTCGGTCACAGCACTAGCGCCGCAGCCGGAATCAATCCGGCCACACGGTACAGAGGTTCTACCGCCGCTGGTGCCGAAACACTGACAAGACGTCACAGACTGCATTATGCTGAGCCCGGAGCGGTGGTGGGACAGATCACAGTTCTAAAAATGCAGAAGTACTTCACTATTACACCTACGCAGGCGTGATCCCACTGAGATCAGTGGGACCTGAGAATCCAGAAGGCTGAATCACTCTAGAGGTAGCGTGCAATTGTTCGGACACACCATGCCATTGGTCAGTCACAGGAAAGGGCCCTTAAAAGAAAAAGAACTGACTTCCACACTGATCACACACCATGCAGAGGAAATGGGGGGGGGGGGAGGAGGAGAAGCAGAAAGCTCAGTGCTGCCTTTTCTCTCCCTCTCCTGAGACATAAACACACACGCACACAACCCAGGAGAAAGTGTGTGCCGATGTCTCTTTAGTGCAAAAGCACCAGCCGGCCAAAAAAGGTTATCAAGGGGGGTGGGGGCGACTCTGCCCCTGCATGCAAACTGTGAAATACCTGGACTCTGACTTTGCGAAAGGATGACAGCATGGCGGAGGAATGCGGACTCTGGAAGGAAGGAGGAGTTCGTTTGAAAAGTCAGAACGCAAGCGCGCGGCGGAGCGCCTACTCTGGACCAGGTGCACGCTCGCCATAATCCCTCTCTGCCCCACAAACGCTCCAAATCCGCCTAAACCAATTCATGGCAATTATGGACAATGGGAATAGCACCAGGAGGTCCCCACACACCCCTCTGGTTATCAAGCTACGGCTTACCTTTCGGTGATTCACCTACGAGCAAGGTCTGTGACTCCTTTATTCTCAACATAAAACCTCACTGTTGCTGATGCTTTAATGAATATACTAATACAGAAACATTCTGGATACAAGTATTTCACATTTGAATTAGAAGAAGAGTTGGCTTTTCTACTCTGCTTTTCTTGCCCATTTAAGGGGACTCAAAGCTGCTGACAAAACTTCCGTTCTTCTTCACCCTGTGAGGTGGGTGGGGCTGTGACTAGCCCAAGGTCACCCAACTGGTTTCATGGAGGAAGAAGAGTTGGCTTTTCTACCCCGCTTTTCTCACCCATTTAAGGGGACTCAAAGCGGCTGACAAACCTTCTGCTCTTCTCCCCATCAGAGGCACCCTGTGAGGCTGGTGGGACTGTGAGAGCTCAGAAGAGAGCTGTCGACTAGCCCAAGGTCACCCAGCTGGCTTCATGGAGGGCATCCCAGATAAGAATCCAGCTCCCTAACCACTAGACCAAACGTATCGCTTGTGTGCCACATTCCTTGCACGTTTGCAAACAGGCCTATAGTAACAGGACTCCAGTGAAATGTGCATTTTTACCTAGGAATAAACCAACCAGAGTGGAAGGCCCTGGCATCCAAATATGTATGTTTGAGCTGTGATGTGTGCAAGATACAACTCAGGAAGGCAAGATCAAGCCCTGTGTCTCCTTGCATCTTCCACAATTTTATATACTTCATCAAGCCACTTAGATTTTGTACAACACCTGATTTGCAAATGTTATTTTTATTATTATTCAAAGCAAATTGTACTGCACAACTCCAGGCGCCTAGAATGATCTAAGAACCTCTGGTGCATTCCATGTATAAAACAACCTTCTTGGCTGAGGACTGATCATTAATCAGAAAACATACTGCATTTTCTTGCAACTGTTATTTGCCCCAAATGATAAAGTTTTAATGTCCCCTCCTGATAAATAAGATCTAAATCCTAACTATCGTGGGATCAGTCTTACCACAAGCAAGTGTTTCAAAGGAACTAAATAATAATAATCAAGAGCAAAATAGCTCCTATAAAAGGCAGCAAGTATTTTTGTTGAACATACAAGCAATAAAAAGACACAGCTGCAAAATCCTTGGTGACAACAAAACAGTAAAACAGGGTCTGCTTCCTGTATCTGCCAAAAAAATAATGCCAATAAAACAGAAGAAAACAACAGCAACTAACTCTTGCCTGTTTTAATATAAGCAGATTTAAAAATGCAAAGAAAAGGAGAGGAAGAAAAAGAAGACACGATTTTATACTCATTGGAGTGATGCAGCATTTAAAGCAAAGAAAAACAAAGGTCTGTTTATCTTGGACAGGAAGCAACAGCACTGCATCTTTTTTTCAAAAGCCCTCTTTAAAAAAAATGCAATCCACCCTCTGGTAAGAAAATCCATTGTTCTAAGTAGCTTTTGTGCTTTTTGTGCAGCTGTTTTAAATACTCCCAGGCTCTCTGTTTTCCCTTTGCTCCCCTTTCTACCCAAAATTCTCCTCCAGCTTCCAATTTACCTGTTTTATACGGCCAAGCTTTGGAGATCTGTTCAGCCAGGAAGCCCCTTGACGGTCGATGCTACGGAGAAATGATGGCTCATTCCGGATCTCCCGACCTTGGAGGGGGCTGAAGGGGAGGGTGGCGGCGTGAGAGCACGGAAGCCATTGCTCAGAAATGTGGGTTAGGCGAGAAGAGCGCTTGGTGGCATCTCTTCTTGGTAATGTGGGCGGCTAGAATGTGTCTCCCCCCTTTTTGGAGCCGAGTGGGCGTTGGCTTCAGGGCAGGGAAATGGTGCGTTGTTGTTGTTGGTGTGTGTGTGTGTGTGCAAAGAGGGGTGGAGGATTTTCAGTCGCTATGTGAAACCCTCTGAATGGAATTCTTGCTGCCGCCACTGCTGCAAGACAGGGCGGATCCTCTCCTCTGCTGCAGTCCCTGCATCCAAGGAAGGACAGAGCAGCCAGCCCTGAAATCATGCCAAAAAAGGTCTCCTCTCTGACCCCTTTTGCTCAGCCCTGCCTAACAGAGAAGGGTATTGGAAAAACAACAACCAGGAGCAAGAAATGCACGCTTGCAAGTCTGCTGAGGGTATGAAGCTAAGCTAGCAGCCACCAGGGAAAGGCATCTCCGCTAGCTTGCACAGAATTGCCTCCATTAAGGGCAAACAAACAAGCAAATATGAAGTTCAGATAAACCTAGGAGAACCCCCACCCCACTCCACCCTGCATTAGCTCATCAGAAAGGGATGGGGGCAGCCGTCTTTAAATGCACGGATTGCCCAAAGTGCGAGGTTAGATCTGTTTCCCGAAGGACAAAAACAGACCTGGAGATTTCTAGGGCAACACTTGGCTGGCAGCTGATCCCAAATACGAGGGAACAAGCAAAACTGTGCATTCAGCGGCATTCTGGGTACTTCTCAGGAGGTGCCATAAGTTTATAAGGAAGGAAGGACAGATCCCAGGACCTTGAGGAAACGGGCTGCCAAAGTGAACCTTGACATGTGTGTCGTACTGATAACAGAGAAAGGCCGGGCGGGGAAGCGACTGGGCGGAGGCTGAAACCGGGCGGGGAAAAAACACGGCAAATCCCTTCCGCTGCGCAAGGTGTATTCGCAGGCCTTCCAGATCCCCAAAGCTCGGCCCTTTCCACCTGATCGGTTTACCACAACGCACTGTGTTGCTCAAAAAGAGCAAAATCTTTTGTGTTGTTCTTATTCGCCTTGCTGTTTGATGGCTCTGCTTTGCACATATCGCCCTGTCTGTTAACTGCAAGACCCATGCAACCATTTAAAAGGACATTTGAATACCAGAAGTTCTAAGTGAATGGAGGCATCCCTGCTTTGTCCCTCTTCCTTCTCTATGAAGACATATATGTAAGAATACCAACAACAGCTCTTCTGGAATCATGGCATGAAATAAACTCCAGACTCTCAACAGCAGAACCAAGGGCAGCTTCACGATGGGGCTGCACCCAAACAAATGGGTCTGAAATTCACCTACGTTCCTGGCCATTTCAATGTGGCTTGCTTCAAAGGCTATTTGCTTGAAGCTGGGAATGCCCAAACCAAAGCAGCAAAGGAACCTCAGAGGAGCCCTGCTGGATCAGGCCACAGCCCATTTAGTCCAGCATCCTGTCTCACACAGTGGCCCACCAATTGCCAGTGGGCATCTCAGGCAGAGACAAGGGCGAACCTTCTCCTGCTCTCGAATCCCAGCAAATGGCCTTAGAGGCAACCTCCGTGTCTCCCCAGTCTGAAAGATGTACTTAGTTATCCAATCTAGTAGCCATTGATCCATCTATCTTCCATAAATGTATCTAACCCTTCCTTAAAGCCACCTAGGCTGGTTGCTGTTACCCCCTCTTCTGGCAGCAAATTCCATAGACCGATGAGCCTCTGGGTGAAGAAATACTTCCCACTGTCTGATCCGACTCTCCTACCCATACATTTCATAGAGGGTCCCCCTCTTGTAAGGCAAACATTAACATTTTAATCTAAGAAATCCACGCCTTCGGGACCAGAACGGGGATAGATTCCAGTAAGCAGCCAATGAGGCCTATGTTCAGCTATTATCACAGAGGCTGAGTGAGTACCCTGTGGACCACACATCCCTCAATAACCTAGTTTGACTGCCAAATTAGTGTCTGCCTGGAACCAGAGCACTTCATTCCCAGCTCAGCAGATCCTATCAGACACCGGTTCCCACTGAGGCTGAAAACCAGAAGTCCAGCCATTTCTGCAGCGAACCAATTCTCTCCCGTCCTCTCTAGGTCCAAATGTGCTGCAATGTAGGAGTTCTCCAAACTGAGTCCTGTTCCCACAACATTTTGCCACCAGGCTGCTGCCTAACTGCAGAAACACAATTTGGCCTGGAACATTCCTGCAGTGCAAGGTTCTAACGCTGACCTACAGACAGTCTCTAACTGGATGCACCCAGGAGTAGGAAAAGGACCCACAAGGACAGGTGTTGGAGACATCTAGACAGCTAAACTGAAACAAAGAGCCAAATCAACAATGATAAATGTAACCTTTTCAGGGATGCCTTTTCCATAGCCAAGGAAAGGGTGGTGCCTCCGCACCAGATGAGAGGAACCTACTGCCCCTCCAGGCCTCCAGACGCTGCTGGACTCCCAAATCCTGTCAGCTTTTAATACAGCTAAGGGGGATGTAAGCTAGAGACCTGAAGCACAAACATCTAGACTATGGAACAGGCACTAACGGGTGAGACTGGCTTCATGGTTTGGCTGGCTGCTGACCTTGGTATTCCTGCACCTGGCCTTTTATGGCTGGCTGCTGACCTTGGTATTTCTACACTTGGCACTTCCTGGCTGGCTGCTGACCCTAGTATTGCTACACTTGGCACTTCCTGACTGGCTGCTGACCTTGGTACTACCACATTTGCTACCACCGGGCAGTCTCTGTCTGAATCATACGGGACACAACCCATCTCCACCCCGACCTAGTAGTTCCAACAGGTCTGGGCCCAACCTACACCCGTTCAAAGGAAAACAGCCAGCAAGGAACGAGGGGCTCCTAGTGCTGGAAGCGCTCCAGAGCTGCAGTGCGGCTCCTCCTTGCCTGGGGGGCTGCCCGTGTGCTGCATTCCCCTCCCCGCCTGCTTATCAGCATCCCAGCTCTGCAAAGGTGAAGGGCAGAGAGTCTGGCCAGAGCTCCATCCATTGCACCATTCACCTGCATAGAGGGGGACGGGCGGCGCATGCGCAGGGGGAAGGAGGGCGCGCTCCCCGCTCCGGCCTCCAGGGGGCGCTCTGGCAACACGCCCTTCGCCGCGCCAGCCAACCACGACCTCTCTGCGGCGGCCGAGCCCCACCTCTTCGCGGCTTAAAGTGGGGGAGCAGCCTGCGCCTCAGTGTAACGCGGGGTCCCTTTTCTCCTCACCGGGTCTGCGCGAAGAGCCTCTCCTCCTCCTCCTCGTCCCCAGCCGCCTTCTGCCGCCTCAGTCCGCAACGCAGCAGCGCCGCCGCTCCGCCTCACTCGCTCGCCGCCTCAGACGCCGCCGCCGACGCGCTTGCGGGCCCTATTTATAAACTGCCGGGCATGACGTCATCGCCGCAGGACTCGTGGGCGGGGCGCCGGAAAGAGCCGAGGCGCAGGCGGGCTCTCGGCTCACCCGCTGACGGAAAGAGCCGAACGGGGATTTAAAGACGCAGCAGCAGCAGCAGCAGCCGAACTGCGGCGGAAAAGGCCGAAAGGGAGGGATAGGTGACCAAGGGGAGATGGCTCAAAGCCCAAACCATCAACATAGCTGCAATCGCAATTAGTTTTGCCCTGTATGTGGCAGCTCAGCCTGAAACAACAGAGCTATGGCCATTCGCATATTTTTATTGTTATTATTTGTACTTGCAGTTCTATCCCACCCTATACCTGCAGGAGCCTGATGCACCTCAAGGGGGAGACTAATTCCATAACCTAGGGGCCACAACTGAGAAGGCCCTGTTCTGGGTGTCAGCCCCTTTTACCACTGAGTCATTTAGGGCCTTATAAGTCAGGGTTAACACCTTGAATTGGGCTCGGTAGCAAATTGGCAGCCAGTTCAACTCTTTTACGACCGGCCTAATAGATGTCCGGCCAGCTGTCCCAGTCAGCAATCTAGCAACTGCATTCTGCACTAGCTGCCGAACCGTCTTCAAGGGCAGCCCCATGTAGAGCGCGTTACAGTAGTCCAACCTGGAGGTTACCAAAGCATGGATAACTCTGGCCCAGTCATTTCTGTCCAAAAAAAGGCTTCAACTGGCACATCAGCCGTAGTGGCAATAGGCACTCCTGGCCACAGCCCCCATCTGAGCTTCAAATGTCAGCAGAGTCCAAGAACACCCCCAAATTCTGCATCCGTCCCTTCCAGGGCATTACAACCCCATTGAAGACAGGTGTCTCCCAGCTACACAGACCCAAGACCCTGTGGCACACATCACCTCTGTCTTGTCTGGTCTTCTCCCAATAGGGGCTTCACACCTGGGTTGTTCTCTTAAGTCTGTATTAAGATGGGCTCGTGTGTATATAACTAAATTATTTGCTACCTTCCTGCAATTTCTCTTCTCTGTGTAGGAGTTTCCATTGGCATGTCTTCACAGTGGGAAAGCGCGAGGCTTAACAGCATGAAAAGCAGGGCTGCAGATGTTCTGCGTGTGTGCTGATGTCTCTCGCCAATGCACAATGCGTCTCTGGAGGAAACTCTGCATTCAGGCCCCTTCCCCCTCCAAATTGCTCTGAGTCACGCTCTTGGAGAGTTCAGATTCGGCTACAGCAGCAAGAGCTACAGCTCCTTCCTTGTTTCTTAATGTTTTAACATTTTTCTGAGCATCCGGCAAAGGCAGCAGAGCAAAAAAAGCCTTTGACATTCCTCAATTTCTGGACTCTTCGCCCAGATATTAACCTTAGACTTATAAGGCCCTAAATGACTCGGGCCCCAAAGATCTGAAGGAAAGCCTTTTTCCATATCAACCTGCCCATGCCTTAAGATCTGGAGGAGAGGCCCTCCTGGTTGTCCCACCACCCTCAGTCAAAAAAGGGGTGGGCACCCAGTAAAGGGCCTTCTCAGTGATGGCCCCTAGGCTGTGGAATAATCTCCCCCTTGTATATGTTTAGGAAGGCAACGAAGACGCACCTCTTTGCCCTGGCCTTTGGCTAAATGGGAATATACTGTCTCTCTTCCCACTTTAAAGACTCCGTTACTGTTTTAATATATGCTGTTGTCGTTTCAGTATACATCTTATTTTAAATGTTACCTGGCCTGAGACCTTCAGGTATAGGTCTCAACATTTTTCCCCTAGTGCAGACACGATTGCCCCAAGATGTAGGCAAGCAAACTTTTAAGTTCAAAACCAATCAGGAAATGGTTTTTTTTATTGCACTGTTTAAAAAAAGTAGAAAAATAGAAAACATACAACTTCTAGCTACATAGGTTAACTTCTGCAAAGAGTGACATGAACAGAGAAATCGAATCTCTCTTCCGTTCCCCACTCTCTACAGAATCCACATATAAACCATGAATAATATTTATTTAAAAGTGGGGGGGGGATTTATTTAGCAAGTTTATTAAAATTAAAAGAGGGGTCAAACGCCTTTGGAACTTCTTGAAGTTACAGGTCGCCGACGGAGACCGTAAGATCCCAGCATTGAAATTTGGATGAAAATTCAAACCCACTCATTCAAAGTTTGTATTTAAAGTAAAAATCACGTTCTCCAGAAGGATGAAGAGAGAAAACCCTTTGGCAAGGGGATTTCTTTCTGCTGTAAACATTTCTAGGAAAGAGAAAAATAATTCGGTTCAGTCATCAATGGAGGGAGAAAATTTGAAATAAAAGAGAATATGAAAATTCCAGCAATAAGAAATGAACTGAAGACCTGAAGTGCCTGCTTTTTGCTGTTGGGCAGATAACGAACTATCTGCATTATCTATGCAGCATGGGGTTTTTATTATTTTTACTTAAAGTAGTCTCCTTTTGGGAGTGCCAAACATGTTTTTGAAGACCTGTTTTTTTCTCAATACACCTTCAAAGGTTTTAAATTGTATCATATCTGCTCAAGATCTTCAAGAACCTCATTTTAATTTGTATGTAATATTATTATCATTAAGCGTGTCCCTGTCCCCCCCCCCCAACACCCACACCCACACACCATTTCCCTTTTGTTTCTTGTCTCTATAGATTGTAAGCCTGAGGGCAGGGACCTGTCTAAGATTAATACAATATTGTAACCCGCCCTGAGACCTCCGGGTATAGGGTGGGATAGAAATACAAACAAACAAACATATAAATATATAAGGGACACATGAGGTTTCTCAAGCCATCAAAAGACTAGCTGCGGCTTGTATTAGCACGCCAGCAAATTCCTTACCTCTAAAAACTGCTTAAATCTGATCAGCGAACCCATTTCTCCAGCATTCGTGATGGCCTCGATCCTGTAGGTAAGAGAGAACAGTGTGAAGGAAGCAAAAGAGTCTTCCCTAAATGGAGCCGGGGGGGGGGGGGGGGGGGGAGAAAGCTGGTGACTGAACAGAAGACCTGAAGAAGAGCCCTGCTGGATCGGGTCATGGCCCATCTAGTCCAGTATATCATCTCACCTAGAAAACGGAAGGCAAAACCTTCACCTTCTCTCAATTCCCTGCAAATGGCTGTCAGAGGCACCCCTACCTGTCTCTACAACCTAGAGGTGGTACCTGGGCATCCATTCTATAACAACAACAACGACGACGATGGATGATGATGTTTATTTGTAATGCCCCTTCCACCAAGGGATGGTGCAGGGTTAAAAATTAAACATTACAAAAATAATAGTAACATGCCAATGTAAATCAATCTATTAATCATCTGTGCAGTATTAAAATCTAATAATAAAATAACAATAATGGGTTTCCCAAATCATCATCTCGCTAGTCAAAGATGAGTAATGTCCACTAAAATAAATAAATTAAACACAGTCAATATTTTTTAAAAAAGGTCTTCAGACCTTTTTGAAATTGAACCAAACCTTCCTCTAACCTAGGGACTAGTAGCCATTGATACACCTGTCCTCCATGAAAGAAGAGCCCTGCACGATCAGGCCACAGCCCATCTAATCCATTATCCTGTCTCACACAGTGGCCCACCAATTGCCCATGGGCATCTCAAGCAGAGACCAGGGCAAACCTCCTGCTCTAGAATCCCAGCAAAAGGCCTAAGAGGCCTCCTGCTTGTCCCTCCAACCTTGCAGTGGTACCTAAGCATCAGTTCAAGCAGAGATTGATACACCTTGCCCTCCATGAATTTGTTTAACCCTTTCTTAAAATGTCCCAGGCTGGTTTTCCATTTAACCCTAGTAAGTGTCTTTAGCACTGTCTCATTTCCCAGTGATTCACTACCATACCTAGGGAAATATTCTTCTCGGATCAGCAGGATCAACTTCCAAAACTGCACCTGGTATTGCTTCATGAGCGCATTTCCACAGACCTGTGAAATGCAGAAGAGATTTGTACCCACAACTGTAGCCATAAACTGAAATGACATTCACTCAAAACAGGAGAAAGGGATCCGGTCCACCTTCTCTATAGCCCCATGTAAAATAAATAAAAAGGACACAGCTGACCGAAAGCAGAACCTACCTCCAAAAAATCAAACAGAAGCGTAGCCGTCACATCGGCCATCGGCTCCAGGTTCAACATCTGTGCCAACCAGCGCCAGGCGTGGTTCAATCCGTGAGGGTGAGCCTAAAAGAACAGGGAAAACATTTACAGCCAATTTTGTTGACCCCTAAGGCAAAGTCTTAGACCTCTTTGGCATCTAGCCTGAAGGCACAAAGTGGGAGAAAAATACTATCATAAAACCTAAGTATGACTCACCTAACCTCTAACAGGTTGTTACTAGATTAAGAGAAGGAAAGGAACCCCCTAAACTTCTGGGACAAAAGGAGAGATACAGCAAAGATGGAAAAATAATGTGCATTTATTACAGCTCCAAAATAATTATACCCAATTCAGTCTCTGGTTTGGGGTCTATGTAATGATTTAGAGGTAAAATCAACTTCTGGAAGACTGCAAATATTTGGTTAAAGGCAGGAGCAAACAACTTATAGGCCTCTTATAGGGCGAGACAAATTCAGGAGAATAGGTGCGCCAATGGCTACTAGAATGGATGCCTAGGTACACCCTCCAGGTTGGAGAGACAGGCCTCTGAAGGCCTTTTGGAGAGCAGGAGGTTTTACCTTCATCTTCTGCCTGCAATGCCAATGGGCAATTGGTGGGCCACTGTGTGAGACAGAATGCTGGACTAGATGGGCTACGGACTGATCCAGCAGGGCTCAAGGAGGGTGTCTCCTTGGAGTTCCTTCTCTTGGCAGAGGTACAAGGCATAGGGGGGCTTGCAGGAGGGACTTTTCTGTGGTGGCCCCTAGACTCCGGAACAGCTTCCCTCTTGAAGTTTGTCAGGCACCTACATCGTATACTTTTCTGTGCCTGGTGGGAACATATCTTTTCACCCAGGCTTTTGCTGTTTAAATAGCTTCCTCAGGGCGTTGTCCTGTTAAGGAAGAAGACTGGTGGTGGGAGGAATGGGGTTATATTTTTAATTATGTTTTACCATTTGACATGTTTTAATCTCACTGTAACCCACCCTTGGACCATTTGGTGAAGGGCAGGATATAGGTTTTTCTAAATAAGTAAATAAATAAAATACGCACAGACACACCAATTAAATTTGAAATGTCCAAACGCACCAGATACAAAATTTTCAGACACACAAATTAAAAATTCAGAAAAAAAAGGGGGGGTGCTGTCCAGAGGGGAATGCCAGAGTGAACAAAAATGTTTTTTAACCATCTTCTAAAAGCAGCCAGGGATAGGCAGCTAAGAACAGTGGGATGTTCTGCCCATGCATATGGGGAGGAATACCAGTCCCCAGACAGTTGTGTGTCACTCTGCAGTTTAACATATATACAGCTAATAAGGACCCACGTACTCCTTGGATGTAAGGCCACCGGAGCTGAAGGATTGCGGCGTACAGGCGGATCATCCCAGACATCCGTTTCAGGAAGTTATCCTGCGTTTCTATCGTGGAATCTTTCACTTGGTAGCCCAGCATCCTGAGTACAGGAAAATACATCAGCGTAGGAGCCAGGAAACACGGCACACGGCGAGCAAAACTTCGTCCAAGGATAACCCCTCTAGTCAACACCAAGGTATCTCAAAGGCCCGTCAGAGGCAGGAATGAACTTCTGCTCTGAGATTCCAAGATTTAAAGTTAATCAGTGAAGCAAAATAGAATGGAGCAGCAGAGAATGGGGTGCATTGCCTTTGGTCCTCTAGGGAAAAGAGGGATGTAAAGAAATAAGCAGATGATGGTTTGACCGGAACAGAAAATTACAAAACGCTGTTCAAAGTCAGAAACCGTAGAAGTCCTCATAAGAACATAGGAGGAGCCCTGCTGGATCAGGCCACAACCCATCTAGTCCATAAGAATGTAAGAGGAGCCCTGCTGGATCAGGCCACAGCCCATCTAGTCCAGCATCCTGTCTCACACAGTGGCCCACCAATAGCCCAGGCATCTCAAGTAGAGACAAAGGCAAACCTCCTGCTCTCAAATCCCAGCAAATGGCCTTAGAAGGATCCTGCTAGATACCTTCAACCTGAAAAGATGTACTTAGGCATCCATTCTAGTAGCCATTGATACATCTATCATCCATAAATTTGTCCAACCCTTCCTTAAAGCCATCTAGGCTGGTTGCTGTCACCACCTCTTCTGGCAGCCAATTCCATAGACCAATTTCTTTCTGGGTAAAGAAATCCTTCCCCTTGTCTGATCTGACTCTCCTACTCATCAGCTTCATAGATGCCCCCTGGTTCTAGCGTCGTCTGACAAAGAAATTTTCTCTATCCACCTTTTCTATACCCTGCACGATTTTATATCCTTCAGTCAGGTCCCCTCTTAAGGCTGAAGTGGCCTAGATGTTGCAGACTGATTTCCTCAGCTTCAGCAAGGCCTCTTTGGTCGTGGCCCCAAATTATTATTATGATTATTATAGTTTATTTATCAAGCGCTATAGATATACTTAGTGCTGTACAAGATACAAAGATTTAAAAATAGAGCGAAGAATACAAATAAGCAAAGCTTAAACGTTCCAGGGCAAAAGGTCAAAAATTAGGGGGGAAAAGGAAAGCGGCGTTCTGCGCATGCCCACCAAACCCCGCTCACCATTCCTCACAAGCCAAACTCAAATTACCTCTGGTATTCCTCCACGGACATGCCCTCTTCCTGGGCCGGATAGAAAGGGACAGCATAAGGACATTTCCTGTGCAGATGGGCTAAAATGAGGTCACCCACTTGGGGGTGCAAACTCCAAATGCCTGAAGCCACCACCGCAATGGGGAAAGCCGCTTCATGGTGAGAAGACACTTCTTCTTCCCCTTGTTTCTGCAAAGACAAAAGAGGTGTGTTCTGCTTTGTTATTCCTCCAAGGTAGGAGAGCGTGGTCAGTACCTGCTTCAGGTAAGCCAGCACTGTTTGGGGGGCAACCAGGGTGTGGACACAAAATGACTTGGGCCCCAAATACCTAAAGCAACGCCTTCTCCCATATCGACCTGCCCGTGTCTTAAGATCTGGAGGGGAGACCCTCCTGGTCCTCCCACTGCCTTCAGCAGCTAGGCAGGTGGACACCCAGGAGAGGGCCTTCTAGTAGTGGCCCCCAGGCTATGGAATGGTCTCCCCCTGGAGGTGCGTCAGGCTCCTTCTCTGATTACGTTGAGGAAGACGGCGAAGACGCACCTCTTCGCTCAGGCCTTTGGTTAAATGCTGCTTATGCTTCCCCCACTGCAAGCACGGCTGTTTTAACCGATATTGCGTTGTTTTTAACATGCTGGATTTTAAATGTTGTGATGGTTATTATTAATATAGATTTTTTTGATATGCTGGGTTTTAAGGTTGTTACCCGCCCTGAGACCTTCGGGTATAGGTAGGTAGGTAGGTAGGTAGGGAGGGAGGGAGGGAGGGAGGGATGGATGGATGGAGGGATGGATGGATGGATGGGAAAACCTTTTCCCCACAAGCGCGTGACAAACGCAGGCTATGAATTGAGGTCATAGTGCAGCCATGGAACGGGCAGGCAGCTTCCTCCATAACGCCCCCTTGGCCCCACCCACCCCAGCACAAAGGCAAATGAGGATTCTCCTTACTACAAACTTTTCTGCCAGTTTGAAATAAACAAACTGCAGACCTTCCGGATGCAGCGTAACAGACACGTTGCGACCTCCACAGTGCACGGTTTTCCCTAATAGGAGGCTATTGATCTTTTCAAAGATCTCCTTCAGCTGGGAACCTGCAAAGAGAAGCACAGGCCATGTGGGAAGGCGGCAGAACTGCACAGGCCAACCCTGGGCGTCCCAGTATATAGACCCTGCAGCTTCCACTGGCTGATAGGCCCTTGAATCCATTTCCTTTCCTAGGAAAACAAAGAGCTGGAACAGTGCACAGTGGGAGGAATAAAGCCAAGGAGCTCTTTAGGGAAGGAGAATAAATCCCTTGGCATTAATCCGTTTATTCCTATTGAACAATTGGAGGCTCTGTGGCCAATATCTCCATCCTGGGCAAGGTATTTGAGGGGGAAAAGCCTAGTTCTAGATCTCTCTGGACTTTAATGGGTTTCAATGGTTTTTCATGAATGATCCACAGATCCCCTACAGAAAAGAAACAAAGCACTCACCTGCTCGGGTTGATATCTGACTAACAGGGATGGTGGCTGCCTTCTGTAGTTCCATTTTGATCTTCTTGTCCTGGGGAGGGAGAGCAAATCAGGTTGAACAAATTCCCCAGGAGGCCCATTCTGCACAACAGAAAGAACCACAGGCGGGGGAGAAGATGGGCTCAAGGCTTCCAAAACAGAACAAATCTCCTTTACCAGAAAAAAAAAGGGGGGGGGAGTAGTCCCCTGGATCAACAGAGCTTTTGGGAAAACAGGAAGTCTGCCTGGATGGGCCCTGATCATTTGGAGCTGCTTCTTTGCAGGACTGGGTCCCTCTTGTCAGCTGCTCTGGACTCCACTTGGCCTCAGCTGCCTCAATTTGTGTGTGTGTGTGTGCTTTGACTTATTTTGCAATGTTTTGTACGGTGTGCAATTTTTACAATGTATTTTTATTATAATGTTTTGATTACCGCTTTGCGTTTTATATTCTGTTTGTTGCAAACTGCCTTGGGCAAAGTTTTCTTTTGCAAAGGCGGCATACAAATAAAAACGTAAATGGCAACCAAATAAACTCACCAAAGAGGAGGAGACGAGTGGAGCCTTCTCTAAGGCCTCCACATATTCTACAGCCAGGTCCACATTGCCTTTCCAAACCCTCCAACCTTTTACGGAGACGGCCTTCTAAAGAACTTGCGATCCTACTGCTTTGCCCAGGGTCCCATATTCTGTTACTAGCTCCTTACCTGACTGTCCTTGCTGTTGGCCAGACGGCTGAAAGAAGCAACGCAGGCCTCAGAAGCCTTCTGCAGCTGCTGATACCATTCTATTGTCTTCTCATCAACGGACACCTGAAGTTCTAAAGCAAATCAACGGGATAAAAGATTGAAGTGGCAATTAGGATATCCATAAGGTGTTTAGACTTTCAGTTTATCGGTTAGTCAGAATAGCCCTATCAACTAGGGACGTGCACAAATGTTTTTTGACGTTCCATCTGAATCGAACCGAATACCCAAAAATCCAATTTGATTCAAATCTTTTACATTTGAGTTTGACAAGATTCAATGCGCTTTTACCAAATTCGAATCTATTCGTTGGAATTTTTCATTCGAATCTGCACGTATGAATGTCGACAACATCCATAGGCGTCCATAGGCGTCTGTAGGCAACTTGTTTTTGTCCCATATAGATCCGTACAAATGAGTACAGCTGCAGGAAAGATGCAGATCTTCAAATACGCATTGTGTACGACCTTGTACGCACGTGAATGTCTGGATAATTTGACCGAATAGATCCGAAATTCAATTCTAATATTTACATTCAATTTTCAGGATATTCTATTCCAGTTCGAGTGCCAAAATTCAGCACATTCGATCGGATTTTGAATGCCTAGGAATATCTGTGCATATCCCAATTATCAACAACCCAACGAGGGCCGAAAGAATCGGAATGCCAAAAGTCCAAATTTCCCACTCGAACTGCGGAAGTGTCTGGTTGAATAGAAATACTGTGACAATTGCATCCGCATTCGCAATGGTCATTGCCCTGGTATCTGGGTTCTAGACTCAGGAACCTAGGTTCTAGATGAGTCAAAAGACCTGGATGGAACCCACCCTCGAATGACCAGAAACCATTATACAAAATCAGACGCTTAGCACAGTACACAATATTTATTTCATCCGCCAGGCGACCTCAGGTCAAAGGCAACAGAGAAGTTTGCCAACCAGCCGTGTGTGGTGTTCCTCTGACGTGTTTCCCTCGATCTGGAACCTGGGCTTTCAGCTGCTCCTGCCTCTGCAATTCCTCACTTCTTGCCTTCGCCGCAGCCATTTCTGCGGCGGCAGCGGCAGCTGCCTCTTCCTCCAGTTTCTTCTTGGCTTCCACAGCCAGAGAGATTTCAGCTTGCATGGCTGCAATCAGTCTCTGCATTTCAGTCAACATCTGACTGGCAGAGGCCACGTCTGCCAGGCTGGGTAACGCTCTCTGCCAGAAATCAGAAGGAAGAACAAGGTGAAGTACGCATGGTGCACGGATATTCGAAAATTCAAATACTCAATTCGAAGCCGTCAAATGTTGACATTTGAACTCGAATTGGATTTTGGAAAACTGGAATTTACACATTTAGACAAATTTCAGATTTTTGAAAATCCAATACAGATTTTTGAATAATTCGAATAAATAGATTTGTTTCTATAGTATACCTACTTAAGGGGCCTCAAAGTGGCTGACAAACCTTCTGTTCTTCTCCCCACAATAGACACTGTGTGAGGCAGGTGGGGCTATGCGAGCTCAGAAGAGAGCTGTGACTAGCCCAAGGTTATCCAGCTGGCTTCAGGAAGGAAGAAGAAGAGTTGGCTTTTCTACCCCACTTTTCTCACCTATTTAAGGGGACTCAAAGCAGCTGACAAAGCAACAGACACCCTATGAGGCAGGTGGGGGTGTGAGAACTCAAAAGAGAGCTGTGATTAGCCCAAGGTCACCCAGCTGGCTTCATAGGGGAGGGTTGAATCAAATCCGGTATTCCCAGATAAGAGTCCGGCTCCCTAAACACTAGCCCAAACTAGCTCACAAGAACAGAACAAGAGTCGGGTTTTTATACCCCGCTTTTCTATGCCTTAAGGGGACTCAAGGCAGCTGACAAGCGTTCTGTTCTTCTCCCCGCCACAGTCACCCTATGAGGTTGGCAGGGCTTTGAGAGCTCAGAAAGAGAGCTGGGACTCACCCAAGGTCACCCAGTGGGTTTCATGCAGGAGTGCCGAATCGAAACCAGTGATTACGAGATATGAATGTCACCCTAACCCCAAGGGTTCAGCCTCCTTATGGCAGGGACAGCTAGTGTTGCTCAAGGCTTCTTCACATTGGGGCCCCCAGTTGAACCCAGGGGCCACAAATTTATTTTTCACGACGGGCAGAACAGAGCTGCCAAAGTGTCATTAAGTACTTGTGGGCCGCATAAAAACCTTTCAAAGGCCATCCGTGGACCTGCGTTGACACTGAGTCCCGCCATTCCCTCACGTTGACTGTGCTCGCTGGGGCTGATGGGAGAATCTTCCACCTACGCAAGGAGCCCATTACCTCACTGGCCAGGCGAACCAGCCCGGACACCTCCCCGCAGATATGGTTGCCGCGGTTACTGTAGGCCGAAAAGTCCACGGCCGGCAACTCTTTCTGCTTGCAGCCGAGCCCTATCTGCTGGTTGATCTGCAGGACCTCTTCCTGGATGGAGTAAAGCCGGCACAGGCGCTCCTGGCTCTCTTCCCTGCGCAGGCGTTCCAGCTCCTCTTGCCGCTGGCGCTGCTGTTCTGCCTCGCGCAATTTCCGGTTTAACAGCTAGGAGGGGAAGGGAAGAGAAGCTTTTTGCTGCAGGGCTGAGCAGTACCAGAAGGAAGAATTTCTGTCACTCCCTTGCTATGAAACATCTACCCCGTAGGATTCTGGGTGAACCATAGCGGAAGTCCCAGGCGTACCGGCGACATCACTTCCTGTGGCGCAGGAGTTTCCCTTTGCAACCGGTATCCAGACCCAAGCAGCCACCCTTCTTAACGCTACATACAGCTGTCTTTTTCCTGCTGTGAGACGTCTCCTTTGTCTCTTTTCCTCCCTGCTTCTGCCTCTTGCTTTCTTGCTCTCTCTCTCTGAGCCACATCTTTTTAAAGAAGCATAAACAAATAAGAAAAGGACTGCAACGCGACTGATGCCAGCAACCCACTCACCCACCCACCCCACAAACCAGTTTTCCGGCAGCAGGTTTTTCTGTCTGCTCCCTTCGCTCCCTGCACCTCACAGTCCAATCCCACCCCCCATCCACAGATCCTCCTCCTGCCCCCGAGGCACAGACCTTGGCTCTGCGTCGGTGCTCTTCCTTCAGCTTTTCCTGCTGCCCTTGGGCTTCTTTGGAGCTGGAACGTGAACACAGGCGTCAGTCAGACAGTGTTGCCACGCGCAAAGCCAGGAGCAAAGGTTTCGCAGCGGGAGGGAGGGCGGGATGGCCCTCGGCCGATGGGCGATGCTCACCTGTTCTCTATCTCCTGCCGCAGGAGCTGATATTCTTGGTGCTGCTTCAGTTCCTTCATCTCGTCAAAGCGCTTCAGCCGTTCGTTGGCCTCCTCAGAGGCAGCTTTGCCTACCAACTCTTGAAGCTCCAAGCGCTGACTGAGCTCCTCCTGCAAAGTAGAAGGAGAAAATAAACCGACAGACAGACGAATTAATTAATTAATTAATACTCATGTGAGCTGCTTCTCATTGCCTAATCAAATCACACCTTAGGGGACAGTATATTATCTCCTCTGGAATTCCTCAATTACAAATCAAACAAGTTGAATTCAGAAAATGTCTGGTTCTGGTCTGGGGGTTGGATGTAAAGGGACCTTTGGGGTGGGGAGGAATCAGTGATTCCTATTGGTTTTACTGAAACCTGCTCTGAGATCTCCAGAAATAAGGAAGAAAAGACATACAAATAAATGAATGAATAAATAAATATATAGGGTTAGACAAATTCATGGATGATAAAGGTATCAACGGCTACTAGAATGGATGCCTAGGTACATAGGGACATGCAAGAGGGCCTTTTCTGTGGTGGCTCCTAGACTCTAGAACAGTCTCTCTTTTGAGGTAGGCCAGGTGCCTATGCTGTATAGTTTTGGGTGCCTGGTGAAAATATATCTTTTCCCACTCCCGCCATTTGGATATGTACCTTTCCTTTCAGTTTCTGGATCTCCTCATGCAGTCGTATGATGCCTTCAATTCTGGTGCTTTTCAAGAGTGGAGATGCAGGAGAAATTTCCTCCTTGTTCTCAGGAAAATTCTGTTTCTGGCAATCCTGGGGGAAAATACGGAAGAGACAAGGAAAAGAGACTAAGCAAAAGACTTGAATCTACAAAGTATGTTGTCCAGATGCTAATGCAGACTCTGGCAGGCCTCACTTGGGAACTCCTGTAGTCTGCCCTGGCAGGTGGACAGCAGGCCCCTATTCTGGGATATATTCCAGAATAAAGCCAAGAGCAAACAGGCCCCATGCCACTGATAGCTTTGATACAGACAAATGTGGAGTAGCTCATAAGTCTTTGATGCGGAAGTCTTAACTGAGGGGCTGGTTAAATTATGCCCTCCCAGCAAAAGCCACCAACTTCTTTCTCTCTGTAAGTCTCTAAGCTTCTGCTAGAAGCCTTGCTGAATAGATGGCAGCTGACCATCAATACCGTCCTCCGGTTTAGTCATCAATGAAGAGAAAATTTAAAGTAAAGAGAACAGGAAAATTCCAGCAATAAGGTACGAACTGAAAAATTAGAACTGAAGACCTCAAGTGTTTGCTTTCTACTGTGCCCTGTTCCCTCCCACACCATTTTCCTTTTCTACCTTGAGGGCAGGTACCTGCCTAAGATTAATATAATATAGTAACCCACCCTGAGACCTTCGGGTATAGGGTGGGGTGGGTAGATGATAGATAAGATAGATAGGTAGGTAGGTAGGTAGGTAGGTAGGTAGGTAGATAGATAGATAGATAGATAGATAGATAGATAGATAGATAGATAGATAGATAGATAGATAGATAGATAGATAGATAGATAGATAGATAGATAGATAGATAGATAGATAGATAGATAGATAGATAAGATAGATAGGTAGGTAGGTAGGTAGGTAGGTAGGTAGGTAGGTAGGTAGGTAGATAGATAGATAGATAGATAGATAGATAGATAGATAGATAGATAGATAGATAGATAGACAGACAGACAGACAGACAGACAGACAGACAGACAGACAGACAGACAGACAACCTGTGTATCGCTGGGTGTCTCTGCTGGCACAGATGTGGAAGCCCCTTGGGCGGCGGGAGAACCACTGATGGCGAGAGTGGATAAGCCATGGGTGAGCACAGACGTCTCATCGAGGGCTGAGCCTGGGGATGGGGGGTGCTTGTCTGGCGTACAATAAAGCCTTTTTTCAAGCACCCAACCCGAGTAAGGCGACAACTCGGGGACTGCTCCATATCCTTCCAAGATTTCCTACAAAGAAGAACAAGAAAGTCGCATAAGAACGCGGCAGGTGTTTTCTCCGCACCTGCAGTCCTCCATCCCTGCTGCAGAAGATTCCCTCCTACCTGGGGCCTAACAACTACAACTCCCAGAAGCCTCAGGTGGGTCAGCCAGGCGCAAGGGACGGCGGGAACTGGGACCGAGAGTCGGTCACTGAGGCCGCTTCTACCCACCTGTGAGGACTCGGGTGACGCGAGGCCAGGCCCGGGCCCAAACCCGCCGTCCGCCCGCCCGCCCGCCCTTCACGTACCTGACCCAGAGCAGGGCTCCATTCACGGCAATAGCGGAGGCGGCCTTTGCTGCTCTTACGCAAGGCCTCCACCGTCTCGCTCCGGTACTGCTCCGACGACGGCATCTTGTGAGTCCAACAGCGCGCCATCAATGTCGTCACACCCAAGGACCGCCTCTTCCGCTCCTGGGGAGACGGCGCGTTTTGATTGGCCAGGCGGCGGAAGTGGACGTGGGATCGGCGGCCGGGACCGTCCTTCTGAACTACAGCTCCCATGCTGCTTAGAGGCGGCAGCCATTGGAGTTGTAGTTCTGGAGAGAGCAGAAGCTCTGCCAGTTGCCTTGAGTTCCCTTAAATGGAACCGCGTAGAAAAGGCCACTACATGACATCAGCTGGGTGACCTTGGGCTAGTCACAGCTCTCTCCTGAGCTCCCACAGAACCCACCTACCTCACAGGGTGTCTGTTGTGGGGAGAACAGAAGGCTTGTCAGCCGCTTTGAGTCCCCTTAAATCAGGGAGAAAAGCAGGGTAGAAGAGCCAACTCTTCTCCCTTCTACCTCTTCCTTTTTGTTTGATGCGAATTTCCTCCTCACAACAGCCTTGTAAAGTAGATGCAGAGCTCTTGGCTCGTGGTTTTGAAGGTTCTAGCTTAACATGCTCCTGCAATGTTATCCTGGCTTCCCGAATCCACCAGGAAGTTAAAAAGCCCTCATTGCATACAGTGGAGTGACTTCATTGCTCAGTCTTCCACCCTGGCTCCATTCACTTCAAGTACTACACTGAGTCAAGTGCATCTTTGTTGCATGGCATCTCACACAAGGAAGAACAAGAATCACCCATAGCCTGTCAAGTCGATTTTTGAGTTGATGGCCTTCATTCTGGCCGTTGGTCCAACCCACACAGCAGGGCCCTTCCACCTTTCTTGGTGGGGCTCCAGATTAGAGATTAATTTCACAGTCTTACCCCAGAAATCCCCTCAAAAATCAGAAAGCTGAGAGATCCTCCAAGGAGCAGCTGAAACACACTCAGTGAGGGAGGACTGTCGTCAAGGCCATAAACCGTCATGCCGGACAAGAGAAGTGAATCTTGCAAGCACCAAAAATAGGGAATTAGGAAGATTCTGGGCACCATTCAAGGCCCATCAAAGTCAGGAATGCTGACAGCAACAGACCTGCTTATCCAAAAGTTGCTAAAACAGATTTGCTTATTTATTTATTTAATTTATACAAAGATCTCTGGCCCAAGATTGACAGGGCAAAGAACAATCCGTTTAAAAATGCAATTAAAAAAAAAAACCAACCATCACAAACCATGTATAAAATGCAGTAAAAAACACAGAATGCTTCACACGTGAGGTTTGCCGAACTTTGACACCTTCTGAGACCAGCGGACACAGCCTATTTTATGCTCAGTGACCGAGATGGTTTTCCAACGTAATCTCCATTCCCCGCCACTGCTGACCTTCACCAGCCCAACAAATGATTCTGATACTGGAAAAGACGTACACTGGGGAAAATGTCAGAGTGGATTCAATTCAACCCCACCCTCAAGACTGCTGTGTATCATGACCTGTAAAATTGGGCACAATATCCATGGAATTTACCCACTCTAAAAGATTGGCTGAATGTCTTCAACACACAATCTTACAACTTGGTTCCTCATAGCCACCATTCTTCCTGTTGTGTAGAAAAACGTTTGGAAGGCAAACTCTTTTGGATGCTCCTTTGCCCTCCAGGGCCGGGCCTCAGTTCAAAAAGTGTCCCTTCTAAAGCCAGAGTATTTGACTGTACTCAAGAGTTGGCCAAATTACAGACCTCTAGGTATTGTTGAACTATAGATCCCATTGTCTGCCACTAACCAGCCTGGCAAGGGCTGATGGGGTTTGTAGTTCAGCATCCCATCAAAGGTCATGGTTTTAGCCAACCTTGTCTTGGACATCTTCCTGTCTCCTCACTTTGACTTCTCCTCCTCTTGTCTGATTTTTTCAGCTTACTAAAAGCAGAACAAAGCTAGCTAGAAAAGCACACTGATGGAGAAGCTCTCATGATGAGAAGTCAGAAAATTATTTGGTTTTGGAAGCCTTTCTAGGGTGTGTGTACAGCGTTCATGCAGCCTAGCAATTTCTCAGGAACATTAGGCAGAATGGTTGCAGGGACACAATTACACGCAAAGGGAAAAGAAAATGATCAGCTGTGGAACAAAAATTCTCAGCAGAGACCTCAGATGTACAAAATCTGAGAACAGTGGCTCTGAGTGAGTGGATTTCGAGAGTTCTTACTTCCAAACACAGCAGGTGAAATATTTCTCCTTAAAAGCAGGAAGAGGTTACAGAAAAGCTGTTCCAATGACCAAGCTGAGCTGACAACTATCAGACACAGAGGAGGAGGAGGAGGAGGAGGAGGAGGAGGAGGAGGAGAGAAATGGTCTCCACACTGCCTGTTCACACTCAACAGATACCGGCTTTGAAATCCCATGTCTCGGGCATCTAAGGAACATGATCTTTAACATTCAAGGAAGAGCAACCGTGAATAATTATTATAATAACGTTTTCATTGAAAAAAAGATGAATAATTAAAATCCGACAGATTACTTGCAAAATAATGTAACCTGTGCAAGGCACCAAAAGAGTTGGGTGTGAATAAGTGGCGCTACCCACCCCAGACTGTTTTAAGTACTAACATGGCTTATGCACCAACACAGCCCTTTTTACTCTCACCTGGTTCTGCTTTCTACCCAAAGTGCAAAGTGATTCACATCCCTTTTCCTGCCCCAGACTAAGATACAGGTTTGACCTAGGTCCACCCAGCCACGTCCGTTGGAAGACAGGATCTCCCCGCACCCCCAATGAGGGAACCCGTCAGTCACAGGGGAGATCGGGGGCGGACAGGAGAGCCCATCAAGACGCTGTCCCCGAAGACGTTGGCATAAGAGGATTTGAGGAACTGGACATAGTTTTGCATGCTACGGTTGGTGCTTTCCGACTGCTCCAGACGGTCCTTCAGGTCCTGGAGGCGGCTTTGATACTGATGCTCTGCCTGGGTTGAGAAAGGACAGAAACAAAAACACCGCTGATCATACCCTCATGCCAAACACACTGAGTACAAGTGTTTCCCCTGTTCTACTTGTGAAAGGTTATAGACAGCAAAACCAAACCAAGACCTGGAGATATCAAGCCTTGCAAATAATTAGTTTGCTTAGCTCTATTATCAACAAAGCTAGAGGACAAGAAGAAAAAGGAGAAGGGTTGGTGTTTCTACCCCACGTTTCTCACCCATTTAAGGGGACTCATAGTTGCTGACAAACTAGTGGCTGCCCATCTAGTCCATAAGAACCTAAGAGGAGCCCTGCTGGGTCGGGCCACAGCCCATCTAGCCCATAAGAACCTAAGAGGAGCCCTGCTGGATCAGGCCACAGCCCATCTACACCATAAGAACCTAAGAGGAGCCCTGCTGGGTCAGGCCACAGCCCATCTAGCCCATAAGAACCTAAGAGGAGCCCTGCTGGGTCAGGCCACAGCCCATCTAGTCCATAGGAACCTAAGACGAGCCCTGCTGGATCAGGCCACAGCCCATCTAGTCCATAAGAACCTAAGAGGAGCCCTGCTGGGTCAGGCCACAGCCCATCTAGTCCATAGGAACCTAAGACGAGCCCTGCTGGATCAGGCCACAGCCCATCTAGTCCATAAGAACCTAAGAGGAGCCCTGCTGGATCAGGCCACAGCCCATCTAGTCCATAGGAACCTAAGACGAGCCCTGCTGGATCAGGCCACAGCCCATCTAGTCCATAAGAACCTAAGAGGAGCCCTGCTGGGTCAGGCCACAACCCATCTAGTCCATAGGAACCTAAGACGAGCCCTGCTGGATCAGGCCACAGCCCATCTAGTCCATAAGAACCTAAGAGGAGCCCTGCTGGGTCAGGCCACAGCCCATCTAGTCCATAAGAACCTAAGAGGAGCCCTGCTGGGTCAGGCCACAGCCCATCTAGTCCATAAGAACCTAAGAGGACCCTCCTGGATCAGGCCACAGCCTTCTGGTCCATAACAACCTAAGAGGATCCCTGCTGGATCAGGCTACAGCCCATCTAGTCCATAACAACCTAAGAGGAGCCCTGCTGGGTCAGGCCACAGCCCATCTAGTCCATAAGAACCTAAGAGGACCCTGCTGGGTCAGGCCACAGCCCATCTAGTCAAGCATCCTGTCTTCACATGGTGGCTCACCAAATACCTCTGGGCATCTCAGGCAGAAAATAAAGGCAAAACCTTCACCTGCTGGATGTTGCTGAAACTCCAGCTCCCATCCAGTCTGGCTACTGAGTACAATGGCTGCAGGTTGCGGAAAATGGATTTTCTTACCACCCAAAGAACCACGGAGGGCTGACTGTTGCTGCTTTGACTCAGAGCCTTCAGGTCTGTAATCCAGGCAGCTCCTGGCACACACAAAGCATGCTACGTCTCAAGCCCCCCTCCCAAGACTACCCCATGACTTTTCCTCCTGGTCCAGCTAGGTGCCAATTACCACCATCTTCCCTCAGGCAGGGCTGACAGGATGGGGAAAGATTCTGTCTGAATAATCCACTCACATCCTCTTTGCCCCGACGCAGCTGATTCAGTTCTGTTTTCGTCCTGCTAAGCTGAGTCTCCAAATCCAAGATCTTGGACTGAGACAGTCTTTCCTTTGCAGACGCCCGGTCCCTTGTCTGTTCAAGCTGCAACCCAGAAGGAACAAAACAGGAGAGAAAAGTGTTTTCCCTAGTTTCTCACGCAAGATACGGTCCCCGTTGTCAAATTTATCAGTCAAGGGTTAAATGCAGAGTCAGAAAAGAAAAAAAAAACACATTATGCAGTCATTGGGGTCATAGGGAGTTCTACTTAACAGGTATTTATCAAGGTACATTCTCTCATGTCTTTGGGTAATAGGCAAAACCTGATGCTAGTCTGTAAGACAGAAGCACACTCTGTACATGTTCATTTGCCTTTTGTGCCCTTTGCTTTCTGCTCTCTTCTAGCCTAATCCTCCATTTGCTCCATAAAGCCATTTGCTATTACTTGCTTTTTTGTATAGCTTCTCCCCTATTTCTGTTCTGTATCTGTTTAGATTTTTTGCTGGAACCAAACAATAAACTGTGCCTTCCTATTACTTGGAATGAGAAACAAGCCTACTGTGAATTTACCACCAATATTCTCACTGTGCTCCTATTGCTGACCTGGGACAGTCCCCCTTCCTTCCTTCCTTCCTTCCTTCCTTCCTTCCTTCCTTCCTTCCTTCCTTCCTTCCTTCCTTCCTTCCTTCCTTCCTTCCTTCCTTCCTTCCTTCCTTCCTTCCTTCCTTCCTTCCTCCCTCCCTCCCTCCCTCCCTCCCTCCCTCATTATTTATTTATTTATATTCTGCCCTATATCCTAAGATCCCTGGGCTGTAAAAAAAAATACAAACAAAACATTAAATATGTACCCTATTAAGACAGTATTCAACAGCATAATTAGTTTAAAAAGCTAAAAGTTAAGATCGTACTTGAGTGAGTTAATGCCCAAAGGCCTTAGTAAACAGCCAAGTACAAATAATGAATTTGTGTGAACAACGAATGTTACAGATAGCCGTGTGAATCTCTCCTTCTGGGTATAAACAGTTTCCCTCCACCAGTTCAGGTACCAACCTGTCTCTTTGCATCCTCAATGGCCATCTCCAGTTGACGTGCTAAGGAGTTGCATTCCCGGGTCTTCTCTTCCAGCCGCAGTTGGGCCTGGTGTATCGATTCTTCCCTTTTGGCTATGACCTGGAGGAATTCTATGTTTTGGCTGCTTGCGGCTTCCAACTTCCTGAATTAAAAGCCCCCCAAAAGATTCAGGGGTGTACAGTTTAAGGACACGGCTCCAACATACAGTCAGTTTGTTTTAATTGGGAAATATTTCAGTCCCGCGTTCTGTCTCACACAGTGGCCCACTCTTTGCTTCTGGGCATCTTAAGCAGAAGGCAAAGGTAAAAGCTTTACCTGGTCTTGACTCCTTACAAATGGCCTTGAGAGGCCTCCTGCCTGGCTCTCCAGTCTGGAAGTTGATCTACAAGTTTAATCTAGAGAAGCACATAGGGAGGAGTCCTGCTGGATCAGGCCACAGCCCATCTGGTCCATAAGAACCTCAGAGGAGCCCTGCTGGATCAGGCCACAGCCCATCTAGTCCATAAGAACCTCAGAGGAGCCCTGCTGGATCAGGCCACAGCCCATCTAGTCCATAAGAACCTCAGAGGAGCCCTGCTGGATCAGGCCACAGCCCATCTAGTCCAGCCTCCTGTCTCACAGAGCAACAAAGGCAAAACATTCATTTGCTCTCGACTCCCTGCAAATAGTCCTCAGAGACATCCTGCCTGGCTCTCCAACCTAAAGGTACGATTCCAGGTATCTGTTCTAGCAGGCATTAATATGCCTGTCCTCCATCTTGTTCAAGGGACGCCTTCATTCTATCCCCCCCCCCCCCGCACCTGTTCCTCTCTTCCCCTTCCCAGCTGTTTCTAAGACTACAGGAGTTCCACAGTCTAACCTGAAGCTACAACCTTCTGCCTGGTCTACCCGGGGGCGGGGGGGGGGGGCAGAGGGCATTGAGGTGGGCTCCCCAGCGCCTTCAGCAGGCTAGCTGCCCACCCATCGCATGACTCGCCCCCTAACCTCTCCATCTCTTCCAGCTTGAAGACCATCTGCTTGTTCACCTCCTGAGCCGACTGGTACTTCTCCCGGGTCATCTCTAGCTTGTCCCCCTGGAGCTCAATCTACAAGGAAAGGGTTTAAAGTGGGGAGGGGAGGAAGGAGAAAGAGGGGAGGAAAGATCATCTGGTTACTGATGTATGGGAGTCAGAGATCACCATGAGCCTCCTCTTCCTCTTCTTCTTTTTAAAAAACAGGAAGGCCTGCTCTTCCCATGCAGACTTCCGGAAGAATCGAGAAAAGTTTGGGCAGACAAAGACAAGCGAGGGCCGCAGGTACCACGTCCAGAGCTTATGTGGACCAGGACCCCCCCGGTGCTTTCAAAGAAGGCAATACATTTGCCGGCCAGGTCTTTCTCCTGTTATGAAACTCAAGATGGCCTGCGTGTGGTTCAAAATGTGATCACCAGATTCAAGCCCGCTGAACTTTCACCAAGCTGACGGCTTCACGGGTGCCTGACCATACCCGGGGAGCAGAATCAGCGAAGGCCTCTCAGAATCCAGGAAGCGGGAACAGAAGGGAGTTGTTTGAGTTGGACACCTTTGCATCACCTGTGGGTAAGGAAGGATCAGAAAGACCCCCGCCCCATGCCTTCAATCAGAGGGCCAGGCTAGGCTGGGCAAAGGCCAACGGTGTCCCGCCACTGGGGGTCGAACCCTGGCACCTTCTCTGCTTTGCACCCTAAGCGCTGCACACGATCCCGTTGCGGCAGCCTTTTCGGAGCCTATTTTGACCTCGTCCGAGAAAAAGTTTCTTCTCAAAGGCATGCAAGGGAGGCGGGCTGGCTACCTGCAAGCAGAGCGAAGCACATCATTTGAGGCAAAGTCTGTAAAAGGAGAGGTCGGGCCCATAGCCAAGACACACAAGGAAAGAGGCAAACGAAAGCACAGAGAACGTCGCACACAAAAAAGGAGAAAAGCAGATTATCTTTCTAAGGAATGCAGAGCCTAAAAGCCCTTTAGATGCCCAAGTCCATTCTCTAATAAGGCAAGAACGCCGGAGGCTTTATGCATCTAATACCCACTATCTAAGACCTGATTTGCATGAATGATTGCGCATAATCACACATCAGGTACATCGTGCTGGTCTTGAAGGAAACGGCACTGATTACCAATTTGCGACTGAGCCCATACAGACCTTAGTATCACAAACTGAGGCCTTTAGAAGTTCAAACAGTTGTGGCACACGGCATGGCCTTCTCTGCGGTTGCCCCAAACTTTGGGATAGCCTCTCCGTGGAAGTACACCAGGCACCAACTTTATATGGTCTCAGTACCTAGTTAAAGAGTACCTGTTCACTTGGGCCTTCATTCATAATTTCCCCTGGATGTAGTCCTACCACAGTGGGTGGGCGAGTCGAATTTTAAATATATTTTAATGTTTTGTGTTTTTATCTTAAGCGGTGACCCACCCTGAGACCCTTAGGTGGAGGCAAGATTCAAATACTATAAACAATTTTAAAAATTGGGGTTCAGAACACGCAGTTCAGATGATGCTGAAAATACGTTTTAAAAGATAAAAATCAACTGTCCCAAAGAATAGCCAGCCTAGCAGTTTATGTCCCTCCCACATCATGTAGAGCTGCAAAAAAATACACTAATGTGTGCAATATTCTGCCCATGAGGCCAAAAACTTGATTTTTCTGTTGCCTGATGTGAAAAGCAGGAGTCCTCAGGGATGCGAAATTCTGTGTTTGCAAATTCTTATAAAATCATACGTGGTATAGAAAAGGCGGAGAGAGAAAAATTCTTTTCTCAGTAACACAGCACTAGAACCAGGGGCACCTATGAAGCTGATAGGTAGGAGAGTCAGATCAGACAAGGGGAATGATTTCTCCACTCAGAGGGTCAACAGTCTATGGAATTGGCTGCCAGAAGAGGTGGTGACAGTAACCAGCCTGGATGGCTTTAAGGAAGGGTTAGACAAATTTATGGATGACAGATGTATTAATGGCTACTAGAATGGACGCCTAAGTACATCTTTCAGGCTGGGGGGGGACATTTGCTGGATTTGAGAGCAGGAGAAGGTTTGCCCTGGTCTCTGTTTGAGATGCCACTGTGTGGGACAGAATGCTGGACTACATGGGCTGTGGCCTGATCCAGCAGGGCTCCTCTGAGGTTCTTAAGTTCTAAGTACTTAGAACAGCCACCCACCAAGGCAGTGACTATCAACCCCAAAGCAGGAAGTTCACAAGCCAGAGCAGGAAGTGATGGGCTGAACTTTAAAGCAGCTTTATAGGCGGACAGAAGACAAGAGGGAAAAGAAAACCACACTCATGCAACGTCTCCTTTCATTCTGCAGCGCAGGTGTTTTTAATGATTTCAAGAAGAGACGAGACAAGACAAGACTGCACTTTTTTTTTTTGGATGCTAGAGCTTATTTTGGTCCCCGGCTTGGGGTTCTGGTGGGCGCCTTCTGCCAATCTCTTACCCGCTGGCGGAGGTCTGTGATCATGGCCGACAGATCCATGTTCTTCTTCTCATAACTCTTCAGCTGATCCTGGCATTCGGCCAGCTTCGTCTCCGTGATTTTCAGGATCTCCGGAAGCTTCTCCAGTTCAGCCACTTGACTCTGGAACTGCTTGCGAGCCTTCAGGGTTGGAAAAACGAGACATTCAGCGCTCATCAACAGGACCTGAGACCCAAGCGCACTACAGCCCATAGTGCACGATTAGGGAACTCCTGGGGGGAAAGCATCCACACCTTGAGGAGGCTGTTACAGCCTCCAGGCGCCCCCTGCCTTCCCAGAAGCTCCCTAAGATCTCAAGGAGAGGGTCTTCTTGTAGTTCCTTCTTTTGCAGAAGTACAAGGCAAAGGGGTATACAAGAGGGCCTTCTCTGTGGTAGCCCCTAGACTTTGGAACAGGTTCGCCAGGCACCTACTTTCTATACTTTTTGGCACCTGGTGAAAACGTATCTTTCCAACCAGGCTTTTGCCATCTAAATAGCTTCCTCAGAGTGCTGTCCTGTATTGCTTAATGTATGCCATTTGGGTTGTCCCTAATGCACTGGTTGATTAGTTAGCTTGTTTTTAATAAACCACCGTTTTGCCTAGACTTTCATTTTTAGCTCTGGTCGGGTTTCCCAACCAACCGCGCTTCCAAAGCAGAGACTTACATTTTCGATTTCTTTGCTCATTTCTTCTTTTAGGGCTTTGTTCTCTTTATCACACAGTTCCAGTTTCACAGTGACCTCATCAGCCTCCATTCGAGTTTTCATCACCTTAGGAAGCAAGGATGGAACAGAGAGGAAAAGAATGAATAGAAAGGCTGGAAAGGCATCTTCAGTCTGGAGAGACGGCGATTAAGAGGGGACCTGAGTGAAGTATATAAAATCATGCATGATACAGAAAAGGGGGATAGAGAAAATTCCTTTTCTCTATCACACAATACTAGGACCAGCGGCCATCTATGAAGCTGATGGGTCAGAGAGTCAGATCAGACAAGGGGAAGGATTTCTTCATCCAGAGGGTCATCGGCCTATGGAATTGGCTGCCAGAAGAGGTGGTGACAGCAACCAGTTGAGAAGGACAGGTGAATCGGTGGCTACTAGAATAGATGCCTAAGTACATCTTTCAGCCTGGGGGGACAAGGGGATGCCTCTAAGGCCACTTGCTGGGATTTGAGAGCAGGAGAAGGTTTACCCTTGGCTCTGCTTAACATGCCCATGGGCAATTGGTGGGCCAATGTGTGAGAGAGGATGCTGGACCAGATGGGCTGTGGCCTGATCCATCAGGGCTCCTCCTAATTCATGGCGAGCAGGTACATCAGTGGCTACTAGAATGGATACCCAGGTACCACCTCCAGGCTGGGGAGACAAGCAGGAGGCCTCTAAAGGCCATCTGCAGGGAGACCAGAGCAGGTGAAGGTTTTGCCTTCGTCTTCTGCTAGAGATGCCCAGAGTTGGCCACTGGGTGAGACAGGACACTGGACTAGATGGGCTTTTGCCTGATCCAGAAGGGCTCCTCTGAGGTTCTTAGGAGAAACTGTTGCTGGATTTGTGGCCAACTCAGCCAGTCCAGCTAGGGCTTTTTGTAGGTTCTACACTGGAAATTCTGCTCCGCTTCCAGATCCTCAACACACACCGCAGAACCCAGGGTGGCAAATTGTTCCCGAAAACGGTACCTGATTCTTGTAGGTTTCAATCAGCCCTTCGTAGTTCTTGAGGGACGCTTTGAGTTGAGTGACTTCCTGCTGAGCTTTATCCAACCTCTCTTCCACCGGAATCATGCTACTCTGGAGGAACCAAAACAAACAGCAGGATTCTTCAAACAACCATCACCATTTTGATCATTCTGCAATTTAGAATTCCCAAAGCCATGTGGGAAATTAAACAGAAGGAATTCTATTTTTGTTCTGTTTTTTTTTTTTTTTTAAACACACACAGTTCTTAAAATGCCAAACTCCTGCTTAAATATGGACGCCCCAGGGAAACAGAAGCCCCTCGCAGGGCTTCACTGGCTGCCAATTTACTACCGAGCCCAATTCAAGGTGCTCTCTCTGACTTATAAGGGCCTAAATGAAAGTGCAAACTGGCTTTCAGCAGTGGGAGGGACTCCTGGCTCCCCCCCCCACCCTGCCCCTGTGACTGTCTTGCCCCGAGGGTGTAGGGGAGAATCAGCAGCCCCGCTCAGACAGACCTTCAGCCTCTCGTTCTCCATCTTGAAGGTGGTGCTCTCTGTGACCTGCTTATGCAGTTTGTCTACCAGGACGTCTCGATCCTCCCGCATCTTGTCCTCCATCGTGGTCTGCTGCTCCAACAGTTCTGCAATCCGGCTGCAAGGAAGGAGAACCAAGCACCTCAGCGCAAGGGGTGGGTGGGATTTGGGTCTCCCCCACGGCCCAGACTCCTCCGTCTCGTTCCCGAAGGAAGGGCGCCGGGCTTACTTGTTCAGCATCACGATCTCAACCTCCAGGTCGCTTTTGTCCTTCACCACTTGGTTGTAGCGGCCTCTCCAGGACTCCAGGGTGGACAGGGCCTCAGAGACATACGTGTCCTGCCAAGGCAAGGAGGAGGGAAGGAAGCCACGGATGATGAAGACGCAACAGCTACGAATCAGAGTGGAGAGGCATTTCTGTGCTCGCCTTCCCATTCATTGGACAGGAAAAGTGCACAAGAGACCATGGTGTACCTGCATTTGCAGTAGGGAACGCTACATGGTAGCCTAACCACTGCATGGCTTTTATACCCTGCTTTTCTCACCCTCAAAGCAGCTGATAAACCTTCTGTTCTTCTCCCCACAATAGAACACCCTGTGAGGTGGGTAGGGCTGTAAGAGCTCAGCTGTGACTAACCCAAGGTCACCCAGCTGGCTTCATGGGGGAGGGCAGAATCGAACCCAGTGTTCCCAGATAAGAGTCCGGCTCCCTAACCACCAGACCAAACTGGCTCTCAGATGTTGGCTGCGGCTGACTTCCAAGTGAAGGCTAGGGATCGAACCTGCGACCCTCTGCTTTAAGGAGCTTTGCTCTACCCCTAAGCTACAGCCACTAACTATGGTTAAAGTCGAACCTCGGTGCGATTAGAACGCTGAACCAGCAGCTGCCAGTCGAGAACGAATGCCCAAAAGGTCATCAAATTTTAAAATCACATTTTAACTGCCGAACGTGTAAGAAATTAACCCCACAGAACAGATTCAGCGGCACAAGTCAGACTGCAAGGGTCTAAAACATTTGGACATCTAACCGGAATAAATGAACGGAACGGAACGGAAGCAGGTTCCGGAGTTTCCTTTGACCTTCAAAACAATCTCACAAACTCGCAAACTGAGAATTCTGGCCATGTCCACCCATGCCAGCTGCCACTAGTCTCCATATCCTACTGGTAGCTGTTTTTAGCAGAACTTTCACTGATCTACATCCTCCTCCTAACATCAGTGTCACGTTAAGCAGGAAACTGCAATCCCATGGTGCATTTCTCCTGAGCAGTCTTAAAACGCGGAAGGAAACCGCCTGGGCAACGTCACTCTGGCCCCACGGGAGGACCGTGTTGGTGGACACACAGAGGAGAGCCATCACCTTTTCTGCTAGCTGGGCGTTCAGCTGATCGGCATATTCCTCACTCCTCTCCGCTCGCTCTTTCTGCGCCTTGATGGCTTTCTTCAGAGCGTCCTTGTCGCGCTCCGTCTTTCCCTTCATTTCCTTCAGTTGTTCCATGATATTTTCCACCTCTGCCTTATGCTGAGCTGCAACCCGTTCCAGGTTCTGAAAGAAGAGACAGAGGATGGTCATTTGGACCCACGCATGCAATAAGAACATAAGCCCTGCTGGATCAGGCCACAGCCCACCTAGTCCAGCATCCTGTTGCACACAGTGGCCCACAAAATGCTCGTGGGCATCTCAAGCAGAGACAAGGACAAACCTGCTCTAGAGTCCCAGCAAATGGCCCTAGAAGCACCCCAGAAATAATGTTTGGCTCCCCACCCTGTCCAACTGAGCTGCGATGAGGTAGCGCCGTTGACACAAAAATGCACAAAGTGGCACAAAGGGTCACCACCAGGAGATTTCAGCAGTCAATTTGATTTTAGTCAATTCAGCAGTCTATCTTCCTCTCCTAGAAGCTGCAATTTTAATTTGTTTGCGTTTCTCTTATTAATCTGCTTAGCTCTTTTGTTTGCTTAACTTTCTTTTTAAAATCTGAACAGGACTGGACAAAATAAAATAAAATAAAGATACAAGAGGGGCCATTCCCAAGAAGGCCCTGTTCCTAGCAGCTATCCCCCAACACTCAAAGGTTGGTATGACAAGGTGGTCTTCTCCTAATGAACTCAGACAGTGGATGGGTCTAGCTGGGAGGGGACGCTGTATGGGAGGACCCTTCACCTAGACCCTTCTGTTTCCAGCAGAAACAAAACACAGGAGCGCCTGAAAAATTACTCGTATCTCCGGCTGCCGTTTAACGGGGTACAGTCTACCGCCTGGCTCCAAGAGGCCTAGCTGCTTGCACAACCAAGAGCACAGGAGGACCGTACCCGGATCTGAATGCCCAATCGGTGGTTCTCGGCTTCTTTGTTTCGCAGCTGTTGCTGCAGGTGGCCCCTCACGGCTTCCATAGACTTGGAGAGTTCGGCTGCAGTCTTGGCTTGATCCTGAAACAGAGAAGCAAGCAGTCCAAGGATGCAGCTTGCCTTCTCCCGAGCAACTGGCGTGCCCCATCCCGTCAATCCAAAACCCTCTTCCCAGAATGCTCAGCGGCAGCGTCACCAGGCAAAAGCTTACCTTTTCAGTCTGAATCTGAATCATAAGATCGTCGACTTCCTTTTCTTTATCTCGCAGTTTTTTCAGCAATTGCTGTGGGGTGAAGGGGGGGGGGAGACGTTAAAAAAACAGGCTCTATGAGCATGCTAAAAGTTCTTAAACTTCCTAGCCATCGCGAGCCAAAAGGCAAATTGTTCAAGGGCAGGCGTCTCTGTCTTCTCCTTGAGGTGTCCAGGAGAAACGGTGTGGGAGAGGATGCTGGGTTAGATGAGATGTGGCCGGATCCTGCAGGGTTCCTTTTATACTCTTATCTAGAATGGATGCCTTTGGGTTAGAGAGACAGGCAGGATGCCCGAAAGCAACTGGTGGGCCACTGAGTGAGACAGGATGCTGGACTAGATGATCTTTGGCCTCACTGTGCAGGGCTCCTCTTAATCCATGGAGGTCTGGCATATCAATGGCTACTAGAATAGATGCCTGAGTACTACCTCTATAAACATGTTTTAGAAGGTGAACATCTGGGCAGGCAGTGGGTGTTTCTAGGCAGTAAACATCTCCTGCAAGTGCAGATGCGGCCGTCCACATGCTAACCTATCGCAAACTATGGGGCCAAATGCAAATTGGCCCCAAGGCTGGGGGGAAAAAAAGATCTGATGTTCTTACGACAGCATCTAGAGCATAATACTTTTTCAAGGGGCAATTTCTTGACCATTAAATGTGCATTTCCAAATTTGCAAAAAAAAAAAGAAGAAGAAGAAAGAAAACCAACCAAAAACAAAAGAGAACTACATACTTTTGGGGGCAATGAATAAAGTCTGTTGCTGAAAAAAACAACCCGCCTTCCATCAGTTACACAAATATTCATTTCAAGACTATATATTGCAAGTTCCCCTCTTAAATGCTCGCAAGTGATTCACAGACATAGGAGGAGTAAAATGAGGGCCCAAGTCTGTTACTTACCGCTTTCTCTGCATCAGCATCCGACAGCCTTTTCATTAACTCAGCCTGCTGCTCTGCCAACTTCTGAGAATCTTTCTGCAGGTAAGGAAAAGACAACAGGGCTTGTGGACAGTTTTAGGACATTCCCAAACCTCCTTCCACGCAGGTTCAGTTTTTACAGCACTATGGATTCTGCTCACGCTCTTTTGGACCTTGTAAAATGTATTCTCATGGTCACAGCTGTGTAAAGGTGCAGGCAGGCACCTGTGGTTTCCTCCTATCGGTGGTTCTCAACCTGTGGGTCGCGACCCCTTTGGGGGTCGAACTTCCCTTTCAGAGGGGTCGCGATGGGTCTCCCACCTTCCAGCCCCGGTGGCTGGGGGTCTCCGCAACATGAGGAACGGCATTAAGGGGTCGAGGCATTAGGAGGGTTGAGAACCCCTGCCCCTGATCTTTGGCTTCCTTCAAAGAAAGAAGGCTTCCGGGCCCCACAGGCGCCTGGTTCATTTACCTCCCGACTGTGTTGTTCCCGGAGCAGGTCCCGGAGCGTCCGGTTGGTCTCTTCGAAGGCGCTCAGCTTTTGTAACAGCAACTCCTTTTGCCGCGTAAGCGTGTTGATGTCAGAGACTGTCATGTGCTTCTCCTAGAAGGAAAGGGTGGGGGAGAGAGGAGAAGACACAGAACAGAGTCAAAACATGAGTCCTGGGATAGGATTATAGGCAAAACAAATTAGAAGCTGGGCTGGGCCTGGAAAACAGCGCTATCTTCTCTTAGTCAGGTTTGAAGTGGCAGCAAGCTGTAGTAACACAGGTGAAACAGCAAGGGTGGGAAAGCTACCTGGGTAGAGAATCCAGTCCTTTAATCTGGACACTTGGGAATCATGTTGGATTTTAAAGGCTGTTACCTTTGGGCATAGATAGATAGATAGATAGATAGATAGATAGATAGATAGATAGATAGATAGATAGATAGATAGATAGATAGATAGATAGATAGATAGATAGATAGATAGATAGATAGATAGATAGATAGATAGATAGATAGATAGATAGATAATTGTCTGTCTGTCCGTCCGTCTGACTCTCAGAATGACTTTTCTCAGTCACAACAGATCTCAAACCACGGCCTTCCCAAAGCACTTGACCTATCATTCCCAGCATTCCATGGGACTCAAACAGAACGCTGGGAGAGGAACGCTAGAGCTTGTCGTTCAGAAATATCTGGAGATTCACGTTACAGAACCATTGTTCTAGATGCAGCTTAGTACGTTCTACACTGATCTCCCTAAGCTGATGAGAGAGAAGAGGCTGGGAAGAACTGCTGAACATACCAGCAAACGTCCACAGCCCTTCACACCGGCCCTCCAAGCACCCCACTGGGATAACCGCTGCCCCACGGCCACCTACAGATTTTAGCTTGTTGATGGTTTCCTTCAGGGCTTGGATCTGCTTGGAGGCAGCCGCTCCGTCCAGTTCAGCCTCCACAAGCTTGGACATCAAGCACTCTTTCTCGTGTAACAAGTGTCGCTTCTGGAGTCTGGAAGGTAGGGGGACAGGAATGGTCAGAAAGGGTGGAAGGGGAGGTGGTGGCCATCACTAGCCTGGAAGGCTTCAAGACTAATTCAGGGAGGACAGGCTGATCAAATGGCAACTAGAATGGATGCCTAAATACCACCTCCAAGTTGGAGAGATAGGCAGGATGCTTGAGCAGGCTACAGGCCCCTAATCCTGTATCCTGTCTCACACACTGACCCACCAATTGCTTCTGGGCATCTCAAGCAGAAGACAAAAGCAAAATGTTCACCTGTTCTCCACACCCTGCAAACGGCCTTCAGAGGCCTCCTGCCTGCCTGTCTCTCCAACCTGGAAGAAACACCTGGGCATCCATTTTAGTAGCCATTGATACACCTGACCACCACAAATAAGAGGAGCCCTGCTGGGTCAGGCCACAGCCCATTCACTCCAGCTTCCTGTCCCTCCAAATGGCCACCCATGGCTTCTGGTAGAAGACAAAGACTACATCTTCACCTGACCTTGACTCACCGCAAAAAGCCTTTAGAGGCCTCCTGTCTGTCTCTCCACCTAGAGGTGGTACCCGGGCATCAATTGAAACCAACGTTGATATATACCTCTCTTCCACAAATTTATCTCACCCTTTCTTCAAGCTGTGGAAGTTAGCTGCCATCGCCACCTCTTCTGGTGGTAAATTCCATAGACCCACGGTCCTCTGGGTGAACAAATACTTCCCCTTGTCTGCCCTAACTCTCCTGCCCATCAGCTTCCTAGCAGGTTCCCCAGTTCTAGAGTTGCGTGATACAACAAAGAATTTTCTGCTATCCACCTTTTCTACACTATGCTTGTTGCTGTTAACCACTGTTCCACTAGGGGCCCCTGTACGCTTGAGTACATGACCCAGAAGCCATTGCGACTAAGTGGATGTCTAGCTTCAAGTCCAGGCTTAGAGCACCTACCACTTAGGCATGAAGGGCATTACACACCAGCCTGTTTTAGGATGCCTAGGTACATCCTCCAGGCTGGGCAGATGGGCAGGATGCCTCTAAAGGCCATTTGCTGGGATTTGTGAGCAGGTGAGGGTTTTGCCCTTGTCTCCTGCTTGAGACTGGTGGGCCACTGTGGGAGGCAGGAGGCTGGACTAGATGGGCTGTGGCTTCATCCAGCAGGGCTCCTCTTAGGTTCTTAGGATGCGGGACTCATGCCAAATGTATGGATCCCTCACACCAACTTCCTACCACTCAGGGAAACACAAAAACCTTAATTACACGCTAAGATCTTTCTCTTCCTTCATCCGTTCAATATTGCGCCGGAGGACAGTGTTTTCGTGTTCCGTCTCCACCAGCTCCTGAGTGACTTCGTCCAGCTCTTCCTTCTGCTCTTCCAGAAGCCGCTTGGCCACACAACGCGTCTCATCCCGTTTGGGCATTTTGACCTGACCAAAGACATTGCAAGGAGCTCAGCGGGCCAGAGGAAACGGTGAGGTGACCTCCCTTTCTGAGATACAGGCCACGCCTGGGGCATGAAAATGGTCATGGTGATTCCTCCTGGTGATCACCTCTTCAGCAATGAAACAACTGTACCAGCCTCCCAGCTGTCGCCCCATTCTCCCTAAGTGCCATATTACCTGAGAGGAACAAGTACCATGCTCTTGGGGGTGTTGCATTGCCTATCTCCCCCCCACCAAAGGGATAGTAGAAGAAGGAGGAGGAGGAGGAAGAGGAGGAGGAGTTGGCTTTTCTATCCCACCTTTCTGACCCACTGAAGGGGACTCAAAGCAGCTGAGAAACCTTCTTTTCTTCTCCCCTCAATGGCCACCCTGTGAGGCAGGTGGGGCTGTGAGAGCTCAGAAGAGAGCTGTGATTAGCCCAAGGCCACCCAGCTGGCTTCATGGAGGAGTGCGGAATCAAACCTGGTATCCCCAGGTAAGAGTCTGGGTTCTTAACCACTAGACCAAAGGTGGCATGGAAGAAATGAAGAACAGGCATGTTATGAAGGCCACCCCTCCCTCCCAAGTTGTGAAGCAGAGGGAGCCTGGACTTTTTGGGGTTTTGCACTACCAACAGAGACCCCATTAGGAACCCAAACAAGACTCCATAACGACCCCGTTTATCTGCACTAGCACCAGCAAAATCCAGATCTAATGAGGTCTTTGGGTCCTTAAATAAACAGCAGCAATCGCCAAATCCAGCAAAGACTTCAGGGAATATGATACACAGTGCATATTCTGAACGGCCACAGTCATGGTCTTCCCGGCCAATACAGAATGCTGTATCCTGCCTTCATAAGAAACTGCATGGCAACTGATTTTTGCAAAAAATACAGTGGTGTTAACTCAGCTTCTAAGAGTTTAATTGGTTCCTTGAAAATTCCCCAGGAAGTCAAAACTTTGGTCAATGAATTGTGCCCAAGATGGAAGAGGATCCAACAGGGATGCCCATCGTAGGTGAGTGTGGCCAGAGGCACCTCTCACCATTAAAAACCAGTCCATAAGCTTCCTTCAACGCCCATTCATGCTCCTTGTTCATGGATACCAATGGGACCCAGACTGGTTAATCTTCTCTCTCTCTCTCTCTTTTCCATTGAACACAAGACTGGTTTGTAGATGAAGCCCTATTCTCCCCTTGGAGCCCCCTATAAACGGAATCCTTCTCGCCATAAAAGCGTACAGGCGAAATCGCATACAGGGGGATTATGGCCCTGCAAAGCACGGCCGGGCCTCAACTCCTTCCCTAGCGGCCTCACCTCGTTTTTCAAGGTGCCCACGACGTTCATTAAGCTGTCTATCTTCTTCTCATACTTGTTCATCTTGCAGTGAATGGCGTCTTCCTCGTCTGTTGAAAGGTCACTCAAGCGGAGCACTGACAGTAGCTTTTCGGAGTCTGGAGGAGTTATTTCCAGGCGATGGGTAGGCCCCTGGTTGAGGATGGAGGAGACAGGACTGGAGACCCAGAGACACTTAGAAGCTCCGACACGGTCCTCCCTAACTCTCACACTCTAAAGGCTATGGCCCACAAGGACCCTGGCTCTCGTGTGGAGCAAGGCAGTGCACTGGGAAGACAGCCTAGGCAACGAAGGCGAAAGACGCACGCCAAACTATATACAGTCAGATCCCCGTATCCATTGATCTGGTAACTGCGTTTTCATTTTCCCACGGTGACCGGATCATTCCCACCCCCCATGGGTGCCATTAGATCTACCTGAAGGTCTTCTGAGGCATGGGACAGACAGAAAATGGGCCGAAATGGTCCACGATTTCCCACAATGCCTTTGAAATCCCATGGGATTTCACAGGAATTATGGGAAACAAAGGGCATCTTGAGCGAGATTTCCCTCCATTCCTGCAAAATCCCGTGAAATTTTCACTGGAATGATGGGAAATGGAGTGCATTCCCCAGCATTTGAATTATCCACGGTTTTACGTTATCCATGGTGGGGAATAGATCCTCCATGGATATGGGGGTCTGACCGTACAGTACGTCTCTCGGAGAAGGTTTCAGCTACTAACCAGACAGATGGTAGAATTCGCTCCCACAATTTACAGGGATGCCCACTAACCTGCCTGGCTTTCAAGAACAGATGCCCCCAGGGGCATTTTCTTGAGAGCACTAGATAACGACAGCCAAGCTCCACATGGTTGGTCGGTCACTCACATGGGACTGATCCCAGGGCCGATCCCTTTTTGGGCACCACCATTTTGGCTGCGGCGGCCTCCGCAACAGCGCATGCATCAGTACTGTCGCCTTGATGACGCTGACGCTCTGCGCATGCGCAGTCGCATCTATGGCTGTCTTGAGGTGCCAGCTTGCTTGTGCAGCACCTCAAATGACCCCAGGGCACAGGAAGAAGAGCCAATGGTCACTGCCCGGACACTTAAGGTAGGTTTCGGTAAACGGTGGTTAACGCATGGAACACAATTTCGTGCTCCACACCTAATCAACAATTAGTGCGCTTTCCGCGCGCATACTCTCTTCACCAGAAGTTCACTAATCGTGCACTACTGGCGGTAGTGCAAATAAGCCTCAGTTCTCGACAGTCAACAGGACTATCAGGTGCATGGCCTCCGATCCCAAACCCCAGGAGTGGGGAATTGTGAGCAAGCGGCATGCGAGTGCATTTATTATCTGCTGCCCGTCTCCCAACAGACCACTCAGACTAGATCAGATGCCAGGCCCCTCGGGCAGGCCTGCTCTTAGAAGTTCCATACCTCTGCCCCAGACATCAGAAGCGGGTGAGTTGGTAAACATGCCACCTTTGTACAGGGAGGGTTTCCCCACAGAATTCCTTCTCAATCCCTCTGCCCCCCCCCCAATTTCACCTCCAGAGGCCCCTAACCGGCCCATTTCCAAGTTCCCAGGGGAGCCCCCGGGTTCCTACCTCCCACTTGTATGATGACTCTCTGCAAGATGTTTTGCCTGGGGGCATCCAGGGGACTCGGGTTTTAACTCGGACACTGCGGCGCACATTGACGGTATCCCCTTTCATTTTCTGCTTGTGCTTTTGCTGCGGTGGAGGAGAAGAGGCGGGCGGGAAGAGGAGGGGAGGGGAGGGGAGGGGGGGGGGAGAAGGGTTTTTAAACATACCACTCAGTCAGTCGAGATGCACGCCAAGGGGGCTACCCCAAGAAGCCTCGTGCAACCGGACCGGAAGCCCCATCCCACGCTCAAGAAAAGGGAGTCCAGCAAACAGTACCACGGAAGGAGCTTCACATTCTACATCACAGTGCAATTTCAGCAACCAGGTCCAGGAAAAAAGAAATCAAGGTACCGCAGAGCCAGGTGGGTAGGGGACCCCACTGGAAGCCGCTTGATTCTGGGCCGGCCAGCATCATTGTGACATCACCTGCATCTCTGGCCCTCTTGTGATGCAAGGAAGGCCCTTGGTTACACCTTGAGAAGATTGGAGCTGGCGTGCAGGAGGAAAGATTTGCGTTTAAAAGCTGGCGGCGCTCAACCCTCGGCCCGCTGAGACATCGGGTGGGTAGGCTGTGATCGATTTCAAGGGGTCTTGGGCCAAAACCACGAACTTATTCTCATTTAGTAGATTAGCTGTGCCCAATTCCCCATAACCCTTTGGGGTGCAAAACCCCACGCCTTTCTGTCCTCTACTCCCTCCCCAATTTCACATCCGTTGCTTTGACAACACTATCTATCCATCCCCTTCTCCTCTCGCCTTCCAGGTTTCCCAGCACCAGGGCCTTTTCTACTGAATCTTGTCCTCTCATTACGCGGCCAGAGTCTTTGAGCATATCAACAGAAGCGGCACTAAAGAGGAACGAGGTTGCAAAACTGGTTCAAATGACCTGATAAAGTTGTCGTTCTGGCACAAATGTATGCATGCCGGGAAGTGCGAACTTTCCACAACTGAACAAGCGGGGCGAGCTGTCTCTTGCACTGGGGGTGTTTGAAGGTACAGGCCCAGGCATTTTGGGATGCAACGCAAGCTGAAGCCCAAACGGAGAGCTGACCAGGAATGCTGGCCCATGGTTTCACTTGCGCTTAGGCTGTGGAATAGTCTCCCCCTTGAGGTGTACATGTTTAGGAAGGCAGTGGAGATGCACCTCTTTCCCCGGGCCTTTGGTTAAATGGGGATACACTTTACGTAACTTAAGAACCTAAGAGGAGCCCTGCTGGATCTGGCCACAGCCCATCCAGCTCATAAGAACCTCAGGGGAGCCCTGCTGGATCAGGCCACAGCCCATCTAGTTCAGCATCCTGTTCTCACGCAGTGGCCCACCAATTGCCCATGGGCATCTCAAGCAGAGACAAGGGCAAACCTCCTCCTGCTCTCCAATCCCTTAGAGGCATCCTTCTTGTCCCCGCAGCCTGAAAGATGTACTTAGGCATCTATTCCAGTAGCCATTCATGCATCTGTCATCCACGAATTTGTCTAACCCTTTCTTAAAGCTGCCTAGAATGGTTGCTGTTACCACCTCTTCTGGCAGCAAATTCCCCTTGTCTGATCTGACTCTCCTTCCCATCAAGCTTCATAGATGCCCCTAGTTCTAGTGTTGTGTGATAGAGAAAAGAAATTTTCTCTATCCACCTTTTCTATACCATGCATGATTTTATATATTTCAATGAGGTCGCCTCTTAAACATCATATTTCCAGGCTGAAGAGGCCTAGATATTGCAGTCTGATTCCAGCCCCTTAATCATTTCTGCACCTTTTCCAGTTCCACAATATCCTTTTTGAGGATTGTACACAGTATTCCAAATGTGACCTCACCATAGATTTAAAAGGAGACAAAATGACACTTTCTCTTCCTACTTTTAGTCACTGCTATTATTTTGATGTATACTGTTATTGTCTAAATATATATACGGTATATATATTTGATTTTAAATGTCTTTACCCGCCATGAGACCTTCGGGTATACAGTGGGATAGAAATGCAAATAATAAATAAATAAATAAATAATGCAGAGGTCAGTGAAGGCTTTTCCATAAGAAAAGGTCTGGAAGATAATAAGACCTCATTACCTTTCACTGGAGTGAAATGCTTTGAAAAGATCCTATAATGTTCATGCTCAGAAAGAAATACAGATCTCTCCTCGTTATTGCTAACAATATGACAGAGAACAGGTCAGTGCATGTACCCCAGAGAGCCATAAACCATGGTTTGTCATGCGCCATCTTGCTTCCTCTCTCCTGGCACTACAGATGAATGAATTGTTTAGCTGCCATTGCAAGCTACTGGTCTGAGTCTTTGCCTCTACCCTCAAATGGTAAGTCATGGAACCTGAGACGTTTTCGCACGGGGCTGAACGGTACGCGTGGGAGACAGCTGCGGACACGGCATACGCATTGCCCGAGCGGGGCTTGCGCTCCGACGTGTCCACAGCTGTCTTTCTCGCGTTCGAAATGTAGAGCACTTTAAAGTGCTCTACATGCATTCGAACGCGGACGAGCCGCCCGCAGGCGTTTGGGAGGAGAAGCATTCGCGCCTGCTTCTCCCTCCCTAACAGCTGCGGGCTTGCCTCCGACGCCGGCGCGGCTTCGACAATCAGCTGTTTGACAATCAGCTGATTGCCGATCTGCCTCCGCGGCTGTCTCCGCGCCCCTGGCCGGCCTTTGCCGGCTAAGACAGCTCACGATGCTTTGAGCATTCGCACACAGACGCGCCGGAACGCGTTTACACGCGCTCCTGCGCTCCTGTGTGTGAAAGGTGAAAGCGTCGTGAGCTGTCTTAATCTTCCCGTCCTACTCCCGTTCCAAATGGAACGGGAGTAATGCGAAAACGTCTCTGACCTTGGCTTTGCTTCAAGAAAACAAACCAGTTTGGCAGAGATGTGCACAAACATTTTGACATTCTATTCCAGTTGAACCGAATACCCGAAAATCTGATTCGATTTGAATCTTTTACATTCAAATATACCAAATTTGAATCTATTTGTTTGAATTTTTCATTCGAACATTTGACATTCGTATGTGTACGGACGCATCTTCTGCACAATCGTCTGCATCCCATAGTTCTCATATGCAACCTGTTTTTTGTCCCGAATGCATCCATACAATGCGGGAAAGATGCGGATCTTCAAGTACGCATCGTGTATGAACCTGTATACATACGAATGTCCAGAAAATTCGACCGAATAGATCTGAAATTCGATTAGAAGGTTTACAACTGAATTTCAGGACATTCAATTCGAGTTTGAATGTCAAAATTCAGCACATTCAATCGGATTTTGAATGCCTACGAATATTCGCGCACATTGCTACAGTTTAGTGATTTGCTCAACTTGGTTAACCATGTTCCTCCGTAATCCCCACAGCGAGACAACTGGGGTGTAGGCACTGAACACAGCCAGTTCTCAAAGCCACAGTTGTGGCTCTGGTCCCAAACAGCCACACAGGAGGAGCACAGAGGAAAGGTATTGCTCTCTGTCTGCCTACTTATCCTCCCTTTCCTCCCAGTCTGAACAGAGATGATGATAATGCCAAGAGAAATCCACTGAAGCTGGGAACCCCACTGGATAAACTACTCTCAGTTTGAATGTAATGGGAGGTTCAGAGGTCACAGTTTACCACCTTTAATTCCTCGCACATGAAATTTGTACACTGTAGCGGTAAGACAGAAAAGCGCACAGCTTATTTCAAAAGAAGTGCTCAGAAAAAGAACCTAAGGCGCGTTCAGACAGGAAAAAGTGGCACCTCTGCCAGCTAACATGATCAGCGTTCCCCAACCTGGTGCCATTTGCCAGGTGATCCAGTTTTTCCCAGCCAAGAGCAACGAACCAGCTGCCTGCAAAGCTATCAGCCCAAGAAAAGCTGAATGAGAAAAAGAAATAAAACGCCTGCTTTCTGCATTGAAAAACACTGACAAAGGGCCCCCTCGGACTTCATGAATTTTGCATAAAGGTCACCCAGATGTGGTGAGATGTATATGCAGAATCCCCTCTTCCTTCTGCTCACTTTCTACAAATATGACTGATTCTTGTACCAAGCACTGACTGTCCTGTAAGTTTCCCTACATCAAAAAACCGATACGGAGAAACCGTAGAAGATGTGTACACAACTGTGCACAAAATCCCTGATAAACACCTAAATTTGCAGCAAAGAGCACAACAGCAGCCTACCATTTGGGCTCAGTACTCTTCCCTCAGTACCTTGAACTGTTAGGAACAAGCCTCAAGCTTTTCCAGGTGTATCTGCAGGGGCCTGTACAAGTAAGGCCCTGCCAGTGAAAGCCAGCATGGGTGAGTGCGGCAGAAAGCCCCTTCCCCGTGCAACGCTGGTTCGTCCACAAACTGGATAGGAAGTCCACGGACCAAAGGAAGTCAACAAAGTGGCTTTCAGCAGGGGGAGGGGCTTCTGGCTGCCTTCACCCGCGTCGGTAAGCCACTGGGCCCTTCGAACATCCAGCCGCACAGGCATACCTGGGGTTTTGCAGGTGGTGGTGGTGTTTTCTGACCCTTTTTAATATGAACATGGACAGGGGTATTTTCATCCACATGGACGTGCAAAGGGGGAGTGGTGGCCCGGTTCTTCATGGTTCTTCTCTGCCCAGTGGCAAAGGGCATTCAGTACAATGGGGAAAAGACCTGTGGATAAGTAAACTGGAAATAAAAACAAACCCATGCACCCAGGCCAAAGAAGACTGGCAATTCACTCAGATGGGAACATGCAACTCCTTCGGCCAAACAAAGTACAGACAGACTGGTCAAATGAATGGTTTCAGCTGCGGCCTAAAAGACATTTCCTCCTGGACAAATTAACTATCCACAGCATCATTCCAACATGGCATCTTCACCTGGATACACACAAGCTGTGAAAGACTGGACCTGCCGGTGAGCCTTCACTCAGTATGCCTAGCTCACTTGGTTCCTAATTTGATACAGCAGACAGGACCCAAGAATGAAATCTTGTTTTCTTTACAGCGAAACCATTATTTTTTCTACCCACTTCCAGAACACTTTGGCCATAATTCACACAGCATAGATGCCCTTCCTGCCTCCGCTGAATCAGCCATCAAAATGTTCTGGTTAACATTACACCTTAGGGTAGAGATAGTTCACATGTGGCTCTCCAAATACTGGCAGAACTACAACTCCCATCACCCTTTGCCAGCACCCATATTGTACAGCTCTGAACTATGAATCTAAGCTTGTCTACAATACATTTCCTTCTTTCTGACATCAGTGTGTGATAGTAATTACTTTTTTAAAAAATTTAAACTAACATTGTGGGAAAAAGGGCTAAAATTACATACACACGCCAGGAGTGCTTCGGATCTTGGTGAAATATTCTTTTCAGTTGTCACAATCAGCCCACTCCTGATAGATGGGGTTAACCTGTAAGCATAAAATTATTATTTTACAAATATTCTATCATGGTAACCAACCCCCCAAAAAACAACACTATAGAAATTTAAGATAATTCCATAATTTTGTTGGCTCAAGAGATCAATAGGATTTGGTTTCGGTTTCTATCTTTTTAAATGCCGAAGTGGGTTACAACAAAATAGCAATTAAAAAGCATACGAGAATGCAACAATTCCCAAACATGAACAATTTAAATTCAGCATTTCCACACACGTGGCTGGGGTCACACCTAAGGTTTAATCCAGCTTCAGTCCACCTTCAGAGCAAGAGAACACATCAGCAAGATGACCAATAATTTTCTTTCCACATTATCAATCCCAGAGGGGAATTCTCTGAGTTATTTGAAAGAAAACAACTTGGCACTTTGCTGATGTGTTCTCTCTTCAGCAGTAGCCCAGGGTAAAGAGGTGTGTCTTCACAATGCACTGAAATGTATGCAACAAACGAGCTAATGCCTCAGTGCGGTGGTTATTCCATAGTCTGGGGACTACCACAGAGAAGGCCCTGTCGTGTTCCTTTGTAAGTCTGAAGTTCCAAAGTGGTGGCACTAGGAAGAGAGCTTCTCCACAAGATCTCAGCTGACAGGGGAGGCTGTATGGGAAGAGACACCCCTTAAAATGTCTGAAAGCCATGGTGTGCACCACTTTATAAGTCAACATTGACTGCAACCAATGCAGTCTGGAGCAATTAATGAAAGTTGAGGCAAGCAACTGCTTTTAGCCCTGATTGCATGGTGTCATGGGAAACCCCTGCAGGCCAACTGCTGGGGGAGCATGATTGTGAGCTCATGGCTCATTGGTGGGCTGCCCTGGCTAGCCACTGTGCGAGCAGACTGCTGGGCCAGGAAGGCCAGGGGTCTGATCCAGCGGGACACTTCTTACACATTTATGCTCACAGGAGTCAGAGCCGTCAATGGCTCTTAATACTGTGATGGCAGCATGGAGGCCGCAGGCAACAGGAGGCAATGACACCCCCTCTGGGGGAGGCAACCACACCGCCTGCTCCTGTCCCACTGGGAGCTTCTCCATGCAGCTGGTTGGCCGCCGGGAAGGCGCTGAATGAGATGGGGCCTGCGTGGTGCCAGCTCAGTGGGAGACTTGCTCCTTGTGGCTTGTGAATGCTGTGCCCACACAGGGTAGCCTCAGGACCCAGCCCAGCAGACCTCGCCTCTTCCTCCCTCCGCAAACTCCAGCAGACCCCTCCCCATATGACCCCATCCCTCCCCCACCCCAGTAGTGCCCTCCCCCTCCATATTCTCCCTGCATTCCTTTTCCCTTCATCAAGCTTCAGCAGCCCCCTCCCCACATGGTTCTCTCTTCTCCCCTTAGCAAATCCCAGCAGACCCCCTCGCCCTCTGTATTCCCCTTTCCCCTTCAGCAGACCCCTCCTATGACACCTCCCCCCTTCCCGTCCCTCTTGCAAACCCCAGCGGACCCCTCCCCATATGACTCCACTCCTCCCCCTTCCCCCCTCCCCCTCCCACCCCAGCAGGCCCCTCCCCATATGACGCCGCTCCTCTCCCCCTCCCCTCTCCCCTCGCCCCCCCAACGCACCGTGAGGCCTTCAGGCGCCCCCGGAGGCGCCGCCTGAGCACGTCCTCGAAGTTCTGGATGAGGCGGCGGTAGCTGCAGAGGCTGCTGCTGAGGCTGCCATGGAGACCCGTCGCCGCCACCGGCCGCCCCAGCGCCGCCGGCGGCCCAGCCACCCAAGTGCTTCCGGCGCAGCCGCAAGGGCCGCTCGAGTAACAGCTGCAGCACCAGCTCTGCGACGCCGCGAGCAGAGACTTCCGGCTCCGCCTCCGGCACGCTCCCCCGCGCCGCTCCCCCATTGGACGGTTCGAACAGGCGCCCGCCTACCGTGTCCCGCCCCCTCGCCGCCAGGCCCCGCCCCCAGCTAACCCGGCCTTCCCCGGCCCGCCACCGGTGCTCGCTTTGGCGCGCCCGCCTCTCTGGGCTCGCTCGCTCTCGGGCTCGGGCTCCGCCCCCTTGCGTCGCTAGGGAGACCGCGGAGGGCGCGGCGTCACAAGAGGCCGCCGAGGCCGGTTGCCGGGGTAACCGAGTCACGCGACGACGCCCTGAGGCAGCGGGGAACGTGATTGGTCAGAGGAGGCCTTTCACTCGCTAGCCGGCCAGAGCATCACGGGAGTTTGAGTCAAGTGAAGCTTGACTGACTCCTTTAACTCCTAATTTTATTTATTTCAGGACTCACAGGAAGCCAAATTCTAGGGGTTTTTTAGCTGTTGAATCACACAGCAATCCTACCTGTTCTTTCCTGGTTGGGCCTGCTGGTGGAGCAGAGGAGATTACTGGGCAGCACCTCCAATTCACATAGGCTGCATCCACACCTCAGTTTTAATCCAGTTTCAATCCAGTTTCAGAGAGAGAACACATGAGCAAAGTATAAAGCTGTTTTTTTTCAGCATTAACTAACTCCACCAGTAACACCACCTTTTGGTTAGATAAAGTGGAAAGAAAACGGCTAGTCATTGTGACGTGTTCTCTCACTCTGAAAGTGGTCTGAAACTGGATTAAAACTTAGGTGTGGATGCAACGATAGTCTAGGAGGCTATGAACAACCCAGAGCATCTTGGAAATTTAGAGGAAGCACTTTAAGCAATTTATCAAGTATATTAGAAAGTAGAAAGGGAAGTTAGGCCCAGTATGGACCATACACGTGACCGCTGTACAGCATCTTAAACAATCCACAGCCCAAATTCATTGGAGAATTCCAGCCTCATCTGCAGAAATCCTGAATTTATTTCCTAGTTCCTGTGGTTCTCTATTGTACATTGAGCCAACAGCATTAAATGCAGCAGAGAGAGACAACCCTCCAAGTACAATTTTGCCGCGTTTCACAAAAACTCCAAGCGAGAAGACATTTTCCTCATGGTCACTTATCTGCTGCAAAACGTTATGTATTTATGCACTGTCTCATGTTACAATCACCATGCACATCTAATTATTATTATTAGCCAAGAAATTGTCTACAATGGAGCAATTTTCTTAATTCTCCTGAGACACCCGCTCAATCAACAGCAGACAGAATATGATCAGGTCAGATCCAAGTTGTTTGAACCTTTCAACGTGCTTCGTCAGTGCGTTTTGCTCCCTCAAAATAAACTGATGGAAAACGAAAGAAGTCCTTAAAGCCACACCAAGCCCAAAGAAAGAAGGTGAAACCACTTTTGGAACCCAAGAACCGTTTTGACAGGTTAAATTTACCTCCTCCCGCCTCTGGTTCCACCATCCGTTGCCCAAAGGAGCTTCTTCCAGCTCCAGGAAATATTTTGCAAAATTTCAATAAAACCAGGAAGACGTCCAAGGTTGTTTCAAGATACAAAAAGCAACGTAAAACCTCCAAATGTCCAAAATGCTGCACGCCGTTCCGGTTGCATCCTTAAATCAGAATTTTCACGGCACACGCCAAATTTCCTACCACCCATTTCTGTCCCTACAATGCACAAGCTTTGTCCTAGAGGAGCTGTGCCTAATTCTACAGTACGTCCATCTCCTGTGGCCTCTTCCAGTCCAAAAAGCACAGTTTCACTGATGCCCAGAAAGCAAACCGCTTTCCTTTACAAGTTTGCTTTGCCTTCTTTAATGGCCAGCTCCATCCGAAGGTACCAGGGCCGGATATTGGTATGGGTCATCAGGTCATCAAAAGCCTCCAGACCTTCCATAACCCGCAGGACTCCATAGACTGCCTGTACAGAAGAAGAAGAAAGTGTTGTAGGTTGCAAAATCTAAACAGAAGAATGTACCAAAGTCAGGTTTACATCCCAACTAGAGAGTCCTTCAGAAACAGAAATGAAGAAAAATCTACAAGAGGAGAATTTGCACGAGAACAACACCCAGCCACACACGGCTATTTCTTACTCTAACCACTACTCTTTTTATATGCTTTGCGACAACAGCAATTCCATTATTGTTATAGTCTGTTGCAGGCCCATCACAATTTGCAAGCTGATCACAGTCAGGGGGAATCATAACTAATTTGGTTTCTCCTCTTAAAGCAGATGTAGAGACAAGGGCAATGGTCACACCTTCACCTTTAAGCTTCTTCAGACCATCTTCAGGCCTGACTGCTCACACCTTTTTCTTTCTAACTGTTTTACTTGTGGGCTTTTCCATTCAGGAAGTCCAAATGGAGGGTGGAAAGTCCAGCAATAAACTGGTTTGTGAGCAGAAGATGGACCGAAGAAGGTGTGACCACAGCCAAGGTGACTACCTCTTCAGAGTGGTTTAACAGATCCATGCACTAAGCAGAGGGCTGGACTAGATGATCTCTAAGATTGCCCACCAGATCATCTATTCTCTGATTGGATGATTTCCTACCCTATGAAAAGCAAAGGCAGCAAGCGGCCAAAAGCAAATAAGAAGCACATGTGTGGCTGAAAAACAGGTGCAGAAGGGCTCTGATTCTATGGCTTCTTTCCCTTTGTTGGTAGTCACAGGATCCTAGAGTGGTAAGGGACCTCAGAGGTCATAAGTCCAACCCACTTAGGCCTCAAAGTGGAAAGTCAAGCAAACAGGGGAGGCGGGATGAGGGCAATTATAGAACTACAAGAAATGCTGATGGGAACCACATTTCATGCACAAGAAGCAAACTGCAGTCTCAAAAGTAAGTGTGATTTTTATTAGCTTGGGACAGTTCTTTACCAGATCTGCCAGGTTCGGCTGGGAGCCCCCCATGAACATCCGGTGTTTACCCACGGCTTGCACCCAGTCATTCGCTGCTTTGTACAGATCTTCTCGGACATCTTCCTGCAGATGGTGTCTACAGAGAAAGAGTGTATAAAACAATGAGAAATGAATTTTCCTTGGGCATCTCTCTTTGGGTCTTCTCAATACGCTTGGAAAACAGAAAGTAAACTTCTGTTAATTCTAAATACTCAGCCACTAACTGAGGACTTATTTTGAGAACAGGGATCTCTGCCAACTTATGGCTTTCTGCTTTGGGGCACAGCTCCATTCAGCTGCACTAGCAGTCCTGGGAAGCACTGAAGCCCAAAATGGCCATGGGCACCAGACCATGGTGGGAACTGAGAATTCAAAATGGCCGCACACTTGCACCTGACGACTGTCTAAAACAACTGTGCAGATGAGGGTAAATGAAGGGAGGTTGAAATCCAACCTGAAGCGCACCAAGATGGTTGAATCAAATAAGAATGCAGCAAAACGTAAGCTAGAAGAGATGCCTCCTTGCCAAGTTCAAGGCAACGCCCTTCAAAACTGCCTTTGCCATAACCTGCTTTTAATAATGCACACAAACCAAAGGAAACACAGGAGCTATGGATTTCATCTGCTTTGGAAACAATTTAGGGAACACAGACCTGGCCTTGAGCCTCTTGCTGATGAAAAACATCGCTGCAGCCCCAACGTACTTGGAGAAGAAGCCTTCCACGGTGCCAAATTTGCCCTCGCGCACAATGTAATCAAAAGACGCCAGGGCCTCACCAGCTGTGCGGTAAACGTTGGGCGAGATGAGGTGGACCAGCCAGTCATCTGTCCACTGTCTCCATTTCATCTCCTCCCTGTCAGCCAGGAAAATAATAATAATAAATGGGGCTTGTTAAGAGATCCTGTAGGGCTCCTCTTAATTCAAGGAGGATAGGTGTATCGATGGCTACTAGAATGAATGCCCAAGTACCACTTCCATGGGGAAGAAACAGGCAGGATGCCTCTAAAGGCCACTTGCAAGGCCATTTGAGAGCAGGTGAAGGTTTTGCCTTCACCTTCTGCCTGAGATGCCCAGAAGCAAACGATGGGCCAGTGTGTAAGACAAGGTGTTGGACTAGATGGGCTGTGGCCTGATCCAGCAGGCTCCCCTTAGGTTCTTATGGACTGGATGGGCTGTGGCCTGATCCAGCAGGGCTCCTCTGTGGTTCTTATGGACTAGATGGGCTGTGGCCTGATCCAGCAGGGCTCCTCTTAGGTTCTTATGGACTGGATGGGCTGTGGCCTGATCCAGCAGGGCTCCTCTGTGGTTCTTATGGACTAGGTGGGCTGTGGCCTGATCCAGCAGAAAGGCTCCTCTGAGGTTCTAATGGACTAGATGGGCTGTGGCCTGACCCAGCAGGGCTCCCCTTAGGTTCTTATGGGTTAGATGGGCTGTGGCCTGATCCAGCGGGGCTCCTCTTAGGTTCTTATGGACTAGATGGGCTGTGGCCTGATCCAGCAGGGCTCCTCTGTGGTTCTTATGGACTAGATGGGCTGTGGCCTGACCCAGCAGGGCTTCTCTTAGGTTCTTATGAACTAGATGGGCTGTGGCCTGATCCAGCAGGGCTCCTCTGAGGTTTTTATGGACTAGATGGGCTGTGGCCTGATCCAGCAGGGCTCCTCTTAGGTTCTTATGGACTAGATGGGCTGTGGCCTGATCCAGCAGGGCTCCTCTGAGGTTTTTATGGACTGGATGGGCTGTGGCCCAATCTTATCATAGATGTTTAAGCCAAGAGCAAAATGCCCCCAAATCAACCTGTACATTCACATATATGCTTAATTTTCTGCAGATTGAATAATGTAATCGTGAACATTCAGCAGTACCTACACCCTTGTGTCTTTGACAGGATAAAGATTTAGTGTTTCTTGTTCATTCAGCATCAGCCAATATTTATTGCCGTACTCAATGATTTCCTTGCCCCGGTCATTTTTGGCTTTCATAGGAGGATAGTACGAGATGATCTCCTCCAAATCCTTGCTAGGAGAGACAAAACAGAAGTCAAACATACATTTGATCCACCTTCCAGCCCAGCTAGGACAGAAAGACTGCTGAAGTGCATTTTAACCAATTAATTTCCCTTTTTTAACATCTGGCTTTAAGACACACCAAACTCATGATCACTCAGGCTTACTCTGGGCTTTTTAAAGCGCTGAATCTGATTCAAAGGCAGATGGTCGGCCAATTCCTATAAAACATCCCAGATTTTTATACACCTCCATTATTTAGTGAAACCCGCGTTGGCAAAGCAGAACTTTCAAGACGGCAAGGAGGAGAAATGGGCCCCAGAGACAAAGACCAGAGAAGTCAAGGTGGGAGAATTCCCTTACCTGGAAACGAGATACGATTTAATTGCACTGATTATCACGGAAGAATCATTCAATTGCTGGAAACAGAGAAAGGAAAAAAACATAAAAGGGAGAGGAACAGAACTACAGCAGCAAAGTCGGCTTCAAAGATCAAACCCACAAGTACTCAAACCCTGGTCAAAGTTTCTACAAACAAACAAACAAACAAAATTCATTCATTCATTCATTCAACTTTTCTACAAATTCATTCATTCATTCATTCATTCAATTTATATCCCACGTTTTTCCCAAACAGGGTCTCACGCCGGGGTACAGGATCAAACCACAATACAAAATTAAACTAACCACCATAAATTAAGACACCACAAAAAGGTACTAAAACAACATAATATAAGAACCGCATAATATAAAAATGGCTAAGATTCTACTGTTTGATTAAAGGCCTTCCTGAATAAAAATGTTTTCGCTTGCTTACGAAAGGCAGGCAGAGGTGTGGCCAACCTGGCCTCCTTAGGGAGGGCGTTCCAAAATTTGGGGGCAGCTAGTGAAAATCCCCTCACCCTAGTATCAGCTACCTTCACCTGGGAGGCAGGTGGAGCAGAGAGAAAGGCACTGAAAGCTGAATCTGAGTAGCCTAGAAGGGTCATGGAAGACAAGGCGATCTTGCAGGTACCCTGGTCCCGAAATTCAGTGCAAGCTGCGTGTGTATTGGGGAAGTGAACCCAACTAAGTAAGAACAAGTTGCAAATGTCACTTTCCCTGATTTAGAGATCTAGGAGATGAAGGTTCAAATCCCCACTTTGATGCAAAGATGGGATCTGATTTTTTTATTTCAATTTTAATCACACCCTTTATGCCACAGTCTCAGAACGGTTAACTGCAGTAAAAACAAAATTTAAAATGAACAGCCACTGTGCCTGTCTCGTCAGCCAAAGGCCAGGGTAAATAGGTACATCTTCACTGATATCCATCCATCCATCCATCCATCCATCCATCCATCCATCCATCCATCCATCCATCCATCCATCTCAGGGCAGGTCACAAGAAAATAATAATAAAAACAAATAAAAAAAACCAATGACTAAAAAAGCAGGATCTCCTGAACTTGCACAGTGAAGGTCCCTGCTGTGTTTCGGGAGGGAGATTATTCCATAGGAGGCTATCCCACAGTCTGGGAGCCAACACTGAGAAAGCCCTGCCCCGGGTGGCCTCATTAAGCTCCTGAAGGTGGCAGTACAATCAGGAGGGACATCACTGGAGATCTTAAGGCGCAGGCAGGTCACTGTGGGGAACTTGTCCCATTCTGCCCTCACACACGCACCCCAGCAGCATAGGGCCTATGCAGGCCACGGCCACTAAAGCAGGTTCCCCCCGCTGGGCAACTCACCAGGGTCTTGCCTGCGTTGACGATGAGAATGGGCACTTTTCTGTAGGTGGAGAACTTGATCTCCTGCCGCAGGACCGGGTTAACCTCCACGATCTCGTAAGGCAGGCCGTGGTAATCGAGGAACGCCCGCACCTTGCTGCAGAAGGGACAGGTCTTGTATTGGTAGAGCGTCAGCTGCAGGTCGCCCTTGAGGAACTGTATGGGAAGAGGAAGGAAGCTTGGCTTTGTAGGGTCCTTGAACAGTGTGACCACACTATTCGGATCTACTCGTTCGAATTATCAGGACGTTCGTATGTGTATGGGTTCGTACATGATGCGTGCTTGCAGATACGCATCTTTCCCGCATCCGTACGCATTTGGGATAATTATGGGATGTATACGGGATGCGTAACAACGTGAAGCTGGCTTTGTGGAGGAAGAGGAAGATTTGGCTTTTCTACCCTGCTTTTCTCACCCATTTAAGGGGACTCAAAGCTGCTGACAGACCTACTGTTCTTCTCCCCACAACAGAAGACCCTGTGAGGTGGGTGGGGCTGGGAGAGCTCAGAAGAGAGCTGTGACTAGCCCAAGGCCACCCAGCTGGCTTTGTAGAGTGCAGAATCAAGCCTGGTATTCCCAGATAAGAGTCCGGCTCCCTAACCACTAGGACCAAACTGGCTCGCACCTAGGTATCCATTCCAGTAGCCACTGATACACCTGTCCTCCTCGAATTTCACAGCCCAGCTAAATTCCAGCATCCCATCTCATAGAGTGGCCCACCAGTTGCTTCTGGGCATCTCCAGGAGAAGATGAAGGCAAAAAACTTCACCTGCCCTTTGGAAATATCCTGCCTGTCTCTCCAACCTGGAGGTGGTACCTGGGCATCCATCCTAGTGGCCGTTGATCCACCTGTCCTCCATGAATTAAGAGAAGCCCTGCTGGATCAGGCCACAGCCCATCTGGCCCAGTATCCCATCTCACCCAGGGGCCCAACAATGGCTTCTGGGCATCCCTAGCAGGAGACAAAGGCAGAACCTTCACCTGCTCTCGACTTTGGAAGCCTCCTGCCTGTCTCTCCCGCCTGGAGGTGGTACCTGGGCATCCATTCTAGTGGCCACTGATCCTCCACCTGTCCCCCACGAACGCATCTTCCAGGTTCATGGGTGGGTGGGGGGAGGCATTAAATACATCCAATCAAACCTTGGCACAAAGAGATCGGCGTGCAGCTCTCCAGCAGATCCAGGTGAGTGTTGCCGGGCATCCCTTACCTCCATCGCTGGTCCTGCCAGCTGCGGCCGGCGCTGGAAACGGCGCTGCAGGACCTGGTAGGCGCCCAAGGTGCCCCCCAGGGCAATCGCCGCCCCCAGGAGCAGTGGAGGGCCCCTCCTGCTCTTTGCAGCGGGGCAGGGGGAGGGAACGCCACGGGTTCGGATCCCCCTCGCCTCCTGGGAGAAGGAACCCAGTTGCAACCGGGGCGGGGCCGGGCGTGGGCGCCACCTTGCAAACCGCTGCCCCAAAGCCCTCCAGCCCGTGCACGCCGCTGCCATTTTGACTTTGCAAAAAAGAGAGAGAGAGAGAGAGACGTCAGTATAGGGCAGGCCCAGAACACGGGGGCGGGCTTCTTAAAGGCGCAGCGTCCTCTTCCCCCCCCCCCCCCACCTTGGCTCTTGTCCTGGGAATTCTTGGCTATGGCAGCCACCTGGACCACCTGGCAGCAGGCACCTTGGCTGCCCATTCTGAAGTCTCATGTTGCCCTGTCTCACTTAAAACTGGCGATGGCTGTGGTCACACCTAAGGTTTAATCCAGCTTCAGCCCACTTTCAGAGGCTGTGGTCACACCTGTTTAATCCAGCTTCACTTTTGGAGGCTGTGGCCACCCCTAAGGTTTAATCCAGCTTCAGTCCGCTTTCAGAGGCTGTGGCCACCCCTAAGGTTTAATCCAGCGTCAGTCCACTTTCAGATTCTCTGGTCACACACCTAAAGTTTAATCCAGCTTCGGTCCACTTTCAGAGAGAGAGAGAGAGAGAACACATCCGCAAAGTGACTGAAGCACTTTAAATTCAACTTTTAATGGAGAATTTTCCATGTAATCTACTTTGTAAGTTTAATATATTCATGAGTTTGTTTAGTTTAGAAAAGTCTTCTATTAGATCACTCAAAAGCTTTAACACCCACATCCCACAAACATGTTTATTCACACAATGGGTACAAAAAGTGGAATAACTGTATCCAAACTCTTAAAAAAGCAGTTGATCTTAGCAGACTATGCAACCACAAATAAACGTGCGATAAGTTATTAAATCTGGGGAAAAAATTGGGTAAAGGGGTACATGTAAGTCAGTAAGTAAACCTTGACTCAAGCTGGTTTTAGGCATTGCTCTAGTAACAAATTCTGTGCAGAATTTTTTTTTTCTAGGGAGAAAATCTATAATAATATGCAGAGCACATCTACTGCATTGATCTAGTATAATGAAACTTCCTGTCTTCTTATAAGCTGTTCACCCTGATTAGTGACGTGTTTGGGAGAGATACAGGATATCAGGACATTTGTTAATTCTCCTCATGCGAATCTCTCGTTTTGATACTGATGGTATCTTGGCGGAGTAACTGTGAGGGCTAAAAACTGGAACCACCATGTCACAGTGCCTGTACTCTCAGCAACCAAATCAGTTCCAAAAAATCACGCACTCGCCCCCGTGTGGCAACTGGAATCTTGGTTGCAGATATTTGAGGACTGGTGTAACCAACGCGTGATAACTTCCCAAAGATAATGTGTTCAGCATTCCACTTTTTTACGCCGTTTCCCTCGCGTGTGAACGGTTTCGTGCCTGGTGAGGTGCGAATGCCGACTGAAGGTCTTCCCGCAGACAGCGCATTTGTACGGCTTCTCTCCCGTGTGGGTCTTTTGATGTCTAGTGAGGTTCCCATGCTGAGAAAAGTGCTTCTCGCATACGGTGCATTTGTGCGGTTTCTCTCCCGCCCGATTCTCCCGATTTCGAGCGAGCGTCTCCTGCTGAGAGAAGTTCTTCTCGCACACGGTGCATTTATCTGGCTCTTCCCCGGTGTGAACCCTCTGATGCTGAGTGTAGACCGAACGCTGATTGAAGTTCTTGCCGCATTCGGCACACTTAAATCGCTTCTCCCCTGTGTGAACCCACTGGTGAAGCGTAACCTCTATGCGCTGGCGGAAGCTCTTTCCGCACTCCCGGCACTTGTACGGTTTCTCCCCCGTGTGGATCATCTGGTGGCGCGTGAGACATACGCGGTAATTAAAGCTTTTACCACACTCCACGCATTCGTAGATCTTTTTGCCCGTGTGATTCCTCTGGTGCAAAGCGAGGTTCGCGTAGCCACTGAAGCTCTTTCCGCATTCCAGGCATTTATACGGTTTCTCTCCCGTGTGAATCCTTTGATGCTGAGCAAGGCTTGCGCACTGGCTGAAATTCCTTCCGCATTCAGGGCATTTATAGGGTTTCTCTCCTGTGTGAGTCCTCTGATGGCGCGCCAGGCTCGCGCATTGACTGAAATTCCTTCCACACTCCGGGCATTTATAGGGTTTTTCTCCCGTGTGAGTCCTCTGATGGCGCGCCAGGCTTGCGCACTGACTGAAACTCTTCCCGCACTCGGGGCATTTGTACGGTTTCTCTCCTGTGTGAGTCTTCTGATGTCTGGTGAGATCTCCGTTCCTAATGAAGCTCTTCCCACACTCCCTACATTTATACGGCTTCTCTCCCGTGTGAATTCTCTGGTGTCGCGTCAGGTTTATGCGGTAATTAAAACTCTTCCCACACTCTGCGCATTCGTACACCTTCTTCCCAGTGTGGTTCCTCTGATGCATGGCCAGGTTCGCATAACCGCCAAAGCTCTTTCCACATTCCAGGCATTTGTGAGGTTTCTCTCCCGTGTGAGCCCGCTGGTGTTTGCTGAGGTTGGCACGGCAGGTGAACGACTTCCCACACTCCGCGCACTTAAATGGCTTCTCTCCCGTGTGAGTCCGCTGGTGCTTGTTCAGATTCGCACGGCAGGTGAAAGGCTTTCCACACTCCGCGCATCTGAACGGCTTCTCCCCCGTGTGAGTCCGGCGGTGACGAGCGAGGTTGGAATGCTGGCTGAAGCCCCGGCCGCACTTGGCGCATTTAAATGGCTTCTCTCCCGTGTGAATCACCTGGTGCACTCTCAGAGTTGCCCTGCACGCGTACTTTTTGCCACACACGGGGCATCTGCACACATTCTTTCCTTGGTCTATTTCTTCCGGCAGGCCGCTTGGCAGTCCGTCAAACCTCTGGCTATCTGATCTCTCTGTCGCAGCTCCTGTAGCCGTTTTTTTTATTTTTGAAAACAAGGAATAAGAACAAAAGAGAGCTCTGATCAGGGACAAAGCAAAATTAATTTTTGTGCAGAAAAACTGAGTGAGACTTTTTTGCTAGAACAACAGTCCTGGGTATGTTTGCTTTGCTTGCTTTGCTGGCACCATGCATGGGTTTGGTCTGAGTCCACACTACATGAAGGGCTTATGGTAGGGATGTATTGAACCAATGTGTGCTGTTAATTAAATATAATGATGATGATGATGATGATGATGGGAACCTCCTAATGAAAAAGGCCAGAAACAGAGTTCCTACCTTTAGCATCATTCAACCAAAGCAAGGATGGATCCTGCAACAATGACGCCACATTCCCATAATTCTCCCACATGACCTCACAGTACGTGGCCCTCTGGCCTGGATCCAGCAAGGCCCATTCGGTCTCAGTGAAATGCACAGCCACCTCTTCGAAGGTCACCGGCCCCTGAAAGGAAGGAGAAAGCATTCCTTGTCATATCCAGGTGGACCTGAAATATACAGTTTATATTCGTCTAGTTTCTCCTCAATCAGAGGCGCAAGTGGTAGGGACACGCAGGGGGGCCTTTTCTGTGGTAGCCCCCCAGACTCTGCAACAGCCTCCCAAAACATACTTCTGCACCCATGCCTTTCATGCTTAGCTTCTTCTCCATGTTGTCCTACAAGGAAAGAAGGGAGGGAGAGATAAATATGTTTTAGATATATTTTGTTACGATGCTCTCCCTCCCCTCCCTCCCCCAATCGTTCTAAAAGAAAAATATTTGTGAAATAATCATTTATGTTGTCAATAGGGATGTGCACAAATGTTCTGAACATTTGAAATTCGATCGAATACGGACATTCGAATGTCTGCACATTTGAATTTAGACATTCGAACGAATTTTGAATGTTCTAAAACATTTGATCAAATCATTCGAATGTACAGATACGTATGCAATCGGCTGCCAGGTGAGGTGGTGACAGCAACCAGCCTAGATGGCTTTAAGGAAGGATTAGACCAATACATGGACGACAGATGTATCAATGGCTACTAGAATGGATGCTGGGGGGACAAGGAGGATATTTCTAAGGCCATTTGCTGAGATTTGAGAGCAGGAATGGGGTTGTCCTTGTCTCTGCTTGAGAGGCCCATGGGCAATTGGTGGGCCACTGTGTGGGACAGGATGCTGGACCAGATGGGCTGTGGCCTGATCCAGCAGGGCTCCTCTTAGGTTCTTATGGACCAGATGGGCTGTGGCCTCATCCAGCAGGGCTCCTCTGAGGTTCTTATGGACCAGATGGGCTGTGGCCTGATCCAGCAGGGCTCCTCTGAGGTTCTTATGGACTGAATGGGCTGTGGTCTGATCCAGCAGGGCTCCCCTTAGGTTGCTATGGACTAGATGGGCTGTGGCCTGATCCAGCAGGGATCCTCTGAGGTTCTCATGGACTAGATGGGCTGTGGCCTGATCCAGCAGGGATCCTCTGAGGTTCTTATGGACTAGATGGGCTGTGGCCTGATCCAGCAGGGCTCCTCTGAGGTTCTTATGGACTGGATGGGCTGTGGCCTCATCCAGCAGGGCTCCTCTGAGGTTCTTATGGACCAGATGGGCTGTGGCCTGATCCAGCAGGGCTCCTCTGAGGTTCTTATGGACCAGATGGGCTGCGGCCTGATCCAGCAGGGCTCCTCTTAGGTTCTTATGGACCAGATGGGCTGTGGCCTGATCCAGCAGGGCTCCTCTGAGGTTCTTAAGGACTGGATGGGCTGTGGTCTGATCCAGCAGGGCTCCTCTGAGGTTCTTAAGGACTGGATGGGCTGTGGCCTGATCCAGCAGGGCTCCTCTTAGGTTCTTATGGACTAGATGGGCTGTGGCCCGATCCAGCAGGGCCTCTCTTAGGTTCTCCTCCTTGGTTACCTGTCCAGACAGTTCATTGAGAAGAGGGAAGAGTCTTGAAGACACCAGTGGAGTCATCCTGTTGCCTAGGAAAGGGAAAGCAAAGAAGAGGGACATTTAAAATATGAAGCTACAATCCTTCTACATATATTGTATACTTTGAGGTCTTCGTATGAGTGTTTCCTGTTAGCCGTCGATGCAAATCGGGTTGCAGCTTTCCAACGTTCGAAACGAGGTTTTGCACAACCCTAGATGTGCCAGCCTTCCCCTCTGTTTCCTGAAGCCCAGGCTGAACGGCGAACTGCTCTTCCTGTATTAGCCTACGAGAAGGATGCTAAAAACCATGCGAGATTGTGGAAGGTCACTAAGACCTCTTCCAGGCCAGAACCACAGTGGAGCCTCAAAGTCAGCCATTTTCAGTCTGATGTGAAAATAACCCACTCAGAACCTCTATCCTGAGGTTCCTTGGGGCAGAGTTGTGAGTCCTAGGGTCATTCTCCGGTGGTCCTGGATACACCAGGAGCTGTTTTGGGGGCAGATGTATGTAAACACACCACCCTCACCGTCTCCAAATGTTTAGATGTCTTGCTTTTAGGAGGCACCCTACAATGTTTATATGGATACTGTCTCAGAGGAGGAGAAGTAGGATTGGCTTTTCTACCCTGCCTTTCTCACCCATTTAAGGGAACTCAAAGCTACTGACAAACCTTCTGTTCTTCTCCCCACCCCTGATGCCCTGTGAGGTCAGTGGGGCCGTGAGAGCTCAGAAGGAGAGCTGTGACTAGCCCAGGGTCACCCAGCTGGCTTCATGGAGGAGGGCAGAATCAAACCCGGTATTCCCAGAGAGTCCGGCTCCCTAACCACTAGACCAAACTGGCTTGCTAGACTTTCCAGTTCCCAGAAGAAACCGTGCATTCCTTATGGACCTTCTCCAAAGCTCCTCACCTGACAACACCTGATTTTCCTCTTCAGCTTCCAAGAACTCTTTGGCCACCTCCATCAGAGGTCCATCCATCTGAAATGACAAGGATGATATTGGGATTCGTGGGAATTGGCTCTAGGGAGAAAACACTGATAACCCTCAGAGAGCTGTAACTCGCCCAAGGTCTCCCAGCTGGCTTTGTGGAGGGAAGTGGAATTAAACCTGGTATTCCCAGATAAGAGTCTGGCGCCCTAACCACTAGACCACACTGGGTCACTTTAGGTGACCGTTTGCGTTAAACAGGGCCTACCGTATCTTGATAGGCATTCTCTGTCCTGCAGGTGAAGGGTCTCACCTGAGCTTTGCAGCTCTGAGCCTCTTCCAGCTGGAAGCCTTCGGCCAGGGCCACGGCTTGGCACAAGGTCTCCGCCTGGCAGTCCCTCACCCAGCTCTGCATCTCCTTGGGCAGGAGGGTCAGAAACTGCTCCAAGACCACCAGCTCCACCATCTGCCTCTTGGTGTGCTTCTCCGGCTGTAGCCACCGATGGCAAAAGCTCCATAACCGGCTGCAAAGATCTCGGGGACCCCTGGCGTCCCGGTACCGGAATTCTCTAAAGCGTTTGCACTCTGCATTCAACTTCATGGCGTCTTGGCTTCAGTTAGGTTCACAATTTGGCTTCCAAACCAGGAAGGATCCTCTGAAAGAAAGAAAGAAAGAAAGAAAGAAAGAAAGAAAGAAAGAAAGAAAGAAAGAAAGAAAGAAAGAAAGAAAGAAAGAAAGAAAGAGTTCTAACTGTTCACCAGTGGATTCACCGACATCAGGGATTTGCACAAATGTATTTGTACAAATTCGTGTGAATATCCCATAAGAACGCATACTTATTATCTCTGTAATTTGTAACCCTTTTAACATCCCTTGGTGGAAGGGGAGCTATAAATAAATGTTATTTATCATTATCATTATCATTATTAGAGATGCCTGGAACGAAGAGGGTGACGGTTCGATCCGCAGCCTCTCCTGATAAATAGGCAATGGCAAACTACTCCTGCATGTCTGCTAAGAAAACTGCCTGGAAAGAAGATAGCAGCTGGTTCATTCCCCAGCCTCTCCCCAGAGGTAGGTGCTGGCAAACCACTTCTGTATCCCTGCCAAGAAAACTGCACAGAGAGGTCTATGCATCCCCTAGGAGTCGGCAAAGACGTTTTGGTCCCAGCAACAGCCTTTAACAGAAAGGAATCCCTATTAGCACACCTGGTCCCTTCGCCCTCCCTCCCCCAAAGACCACCCTCAATCACAACAGCCTGACAACAGTCTCCCCACAGTCGGAACTTCAGCCTCTTCATAATTACTTGCAGTCAAGCTGAGAGCCGCCTGGGCGATCCGATCCTCCTCCTGCCTTCCTTCAGGAACAACAGCCCTGCAAGGTAGGCAAGGCGGCTGAACTAGGAAGATCAGGTCCAGCATGCGAAATCCCCTTCCAAGCTCCCCACTGCAAGAAGGGGAAATGGAGAGGAATCTTAGGGGGGTGAGGGGAAGGCAAAGGGAACCGGGTTTTAGGGGGAAAAGGAGGGGGCAGGGAGCTGGGACCCCCCCTTTCTCAGCCAGCCAGCCTCCCTCCAACCCCACAGGGTCTCAAGCAGGGTCTCCGCTGTCTCACCTCCGCCCCTTGCAAGACCCCAAGCAGGCTGCTTGGCTTTGGGTTGCAGGCAGGGCAAGGAAGACGCGGCCCCTGCCCAGCCCCCAAAGCCCCCCCCCAGCTGCCAAAGGCCCCCAGGCCCCAGCTGCTGCTCCGCCCAGGCCAGCAGCGCTTCCGATCCGCTTTTTCCCCGCCTCTAGGTGGGCAGAAGAAGAGGGGAGCAGCGGAGGAAGGAGAACAGCGATTGCAAGAAGGGGAGCAGTAGCGAAGTTGCTCTCTCCCTGCCTTTCCCCACGGAATTTGCAAAGGGGTAGAAGCAGCTACGCAGAGCGAGCGAAGACACTGTTGCTGCTGCTGCTGCAAACTGAAGACCCGCCTCCTTGCCTGGGGCTCGGAGCCCTCCAGCTGTTTGGGACCACAACTCCCAGCAGGCCCAGGGAGAACGGAAAAGCTCAGTGATGATGGGAGTTGGATTTTTGCAAGAGGAGGAGGAGGAAGCAGATTTGACCAAGATCTGTTGCCAACCTAAAGGCAAACTGTGCATGGGCCTGCTTGGCTTTATTTTTGTTTTGCATAGGCTACCCAGCCTCGGCATCACGCTTTCTTCTCAAATACAGCTGCCTTACCTGTGCCCGCCAGGTGTTTGCTGGCATTCCACCTCCCATCCCCCCCACCGACCCGTGGCTAGTTTGACAGAGGCTGCTGGGAGTTGCAGTCTTAAAAAGAGAAAAGCTGGTGGGCTAGGAAAATGAACAATTTTTGTCATGAATCAGGCCAGGATCATCTGTGCCAAGGGGGATGTGTTTTCATTTGGTCTAGTGGTTAGGGAGCCAGACCCTTATCCAAGAATACCAGGTTCGATTCCACCCTCCCCCATGAAGCCAGCTGGGCGACCTTGGGCTAGTCACAGCTCTCTTCTGAGCTCTCACAGCCCCACCCACCTCACAGGGTGTCTGTTGTGGGGAGAACAGAAGGTTTGTCAGCTGCCTTGAGTCCCCTTAAATGGGTGAGAAAAGCAGGGCAGAAAAGCCAACTCTTCTTCTAGTTCCTCCACGAAGCCAGCTAGGTGACCTTGGGCTAGTCACAGCTCTCTTCTGAACTCTCACAGCTCCACCCACCTCACAGGGTGTCTGTTGTGGGGAGAACAGAAGGTTTGTCAGATGCCTTGACTCCCCTTAAATGGGTGAGAAAAGCAGGGCAGAAAAGCCAACTCTTCTTCTAGTTCCTCCACGAAGCCAGCTAGGTGACCTTGGGCTAGTCACAGCTCTCTTCTGAACTCTCACAGCCCCACCCACCTCACAGGGTGTCTGTTGTGGGGAAAACAGAAGGTTTGTCAGCTGCTTTGAGGCCCCTTAAACGGGTTAGAAAAGCCAACTCTTCTTATTCCTGTAGTCCAGGAACCTCTGGAAAGGAAGCTGAAGTTTGAGATTCCTGGAACTTTCCTTCAGGAAAAGCACAGAACACAGACACCATGTGCCGCATTTTCTTCACAGCCCCTCACAAGGAAAGGAGCATGCTTAGGCTCTGCTGAATGTCAGTTTTTATTCAGAACATCTGTCCATTTCATATAGCATCTCTCTGTCAGAAAACCATTTTACAGTCAGTTTTATAAAGCAATGTAAAAGTCAAAACCCTTTTAAAAATAGTTTCAAAACATTTTAAGTTAAAACCGTAAGGATGGGGAAATAAAACACCATTCTAAGATAAATTATTCACATAAACTCAGCATTTACGCTTCCTGCTCTTGGATCTTATGGTGGACAGCCCAGGAAAAGAAAGAGCCGGATGCCAAAGAGCAGGAATTAAAATAAAATAAACCCAATTCCCATCTACAGCATGTCCACTGGAGATTTAGAAAATATAACAGTTGTTGCATCTGTACTATACGAGAGACTAATATCCAGTTCATGGCATAGGTCAGGGAAGCCAGATGTTACAAGATTACAGCACTCACGGGAAGAAAACCTGGATTTCCTGCATTCTCAATGGTTTTCACACTCCAGGGTTAAACCACAAATCCACACTCGTCTCTATGCAAGTTTGTGCACCCCAGAAATCAGAAAGGCAAAGCCCTTCCCCCTTCCCAAGGTTTCTTGCACCCTATAAGTGTTGCAAATAGGTAACATTTGGCATACTTCACACAAGAGGTGGATCAAGTGTGGCTCTCCAGTTATGCCTGAACTCCAGTTCCCAGCATTCCCAGTAACATCTGGAGGGCCCACAAACCTGAGCACCTCTGCTCTAAAGCACGTGCAGAATTCCTGGTGGTCAAGACGGTTAACAGCTGCCGCTTACTCACTGGTCCCCTTATATCCCAAGAGATTCTCTATAAAATGTATTTTGCCTTGAAATATTTCCAACAGGGTCACACCAACAGGGCTGAAGAACAGGAAATTATTAATTTGTGTGTGTGTTTTCTTGTTCTCTAACAAGATCTTAATTTTGGGGAAAAGGAGGGCTCTTATTTAGATGAACATCTGGTAAGCATTTGTTTCCTGTGTTTCAGAAGTCAGAAGCAGTGAAACGTTTTAGTTACGAGCCCCGGCCCACCAAGGAACCGGTTTTGCCAACTGTGGCCCAAATTGGATCAAGTGTCCCCTATCACCTGTCAGACTTTAAAGGGTTGGAAATATCCAGAAAGAGCAGGTATGCACCCATCTGCATGCGTGAAATGCCCCCCTGAAAAGCCCCTGCAGGAAGAAAAGGGAACAGCACAAGAGAGAAAGAAGGAACTTTGCCCCTCATGTGGTGGAAACGCGGCAGAAGCGGTCGTGTTGAAAGTCGGTCTGGTCTTTCGCAGCGCGGATGAAGCCCATTTTTAGAAACACACACAATTCGGAGTCCCCCGGGCAGTATCCTATCCCATTCAATCAGGACTGCTTTTTTTTTGGGGTGGTGGTGGTTGAGTGTTGCATCCACACCACCCAGATTTGGGCATCCATACCCTATTTCTTAGGTGGAAACCGAGCGTGGCGGACCACAAGGTGAGGGGATAAAGGTGAGGACAGGAGTCACGAAGCACAAGGATCCGTCCATTCTTGGCCCACAACCACACTGGACACTGCACTGCCCTCCGCGACTGTGTGTGCGTCAGCGTCAATGCCATGACAATGACACTCCGCGCGCATGCAGTCACGTCTATGGTTATCTGAGGTGGCAGCGTACCTGCGTGGCGTCTCAGACAATCGCAGAGCATCGGAAGAGGTGCGGATGGTCACGTTGCTGGATGCTCCAGGTAAGTTCCTGGTAAACGTTGCTTAAGGTGTGGAGCACGGTCTCTAGTCAAGAATGAGTGAATTTCTGGTGAGGCGGACCACACTTGGAGGCTGTAGCAGATGCTCTTCACCAGACGTTCACTAATTCTTGACTAGAGGCCGTAGTGCAAATAGGCCACAGCTTTATGATGCCTTCCAGCAGCAAAGAACATAAGTTGTTTTGTTAAAATAATATTCAACAATCCACCAATCAACACCCAGCACTTCCAACCTCTACAATGGGTCCACACCACCACACAACCAAAGGACAATCACACGGATCTTCTTGACGTCATCCTGGAGGTCATCTCTGGAGACCCGAACCTCCTAACTCATAGAACTGCCCACATCCACTGTGTGGGTCAGGCTGGTAAATGCACCAAGCCTCTGTAAAAAGGATCAGCTTGGACCTCTGACCCCCTAGCCCATCTCTGAAGGTACACCAGGTGATCTTCTCCAACGGAAGGACCACAGAGCAAAGTCACGATCTCCCACCTGGTGTTGAACTTCTGAAGAAACCAAGACAGCTAGAAACTTACCATTGGGGACCAATGGGATACAGAACTGGGGATTTTTTTTTAAAAAAAAGGTCTTCAGGGAAACAGCCCCCTAAAGTCAGTCATTGGTCAGTCCTACCACCTCGCTCAACACTCCATAGGCAGAAGATGCGCTACATGAGAAGGCATAGGAAAAGAGCAAGCAGGTAGATTAGAAGGCACGTGGCAGGGATTGCGTGCTGAATTCTCTCCAGACCGCATTGAATTAATCCTCATTATCTGGATAAGCTGGACTAAAAGCACGGATAATCCAGAATGAGATGTGTCCGGCTGTGCTTTACTCCAGATTATCCAAATACTGCGGATGAAGTGATTGCTCTCTGGACGAAGCTTTGGGTTTTGGGTCCTCCATCCTGGCTTTCTCAGAGGAGTCCCAACGGAGGCCAGCCAGGAGATGAGGAAGCATACAGGTAGGGTGAAGACCCAGGTGGTGGAGAGATCCTATTTTGGTAGGGCACGAGGGTTTATCTAGCAGGCACATAAAAGAGTTCCGTAGCCCTTTAGCGCCAGGAAAGAGGCCAACACCTGCAAAGATATTCTTGTCCGCCCAAGGGGAAAGGTACACCTGGTCCCAACATCTGGGCCCGGAGGATCCAGAGACTGAAGGACAGGCAGGCAGATGACATCTTGGAGGTCAGGATCCATTCTCCCACCTGGTACAGGTGAAGAGCAGCCGGCAGCCTCTCTTTCTCGGCCACCAGAGGGCCTTTCAAGTAGACAACCAATGCAGCCCCCCGGAGACCCCTCCTACTGCGAGAGGGATGGGTCCAGCAGCTTCAAGACTCCACCCACCAGGTGCAAACTTCCGGTGACCAGGACCCGGATGACGGCGGCTTCCTTGAGCAGCATGGCGCCACTGCTGGCCACTGGGTGCGGGTGGGCCGCCCGGGGGGCGGGCGGATGGAAGTGGGGGTCCCGGCCTTGGGTGATCCACTGCAGTGCTTGAGAGATACATGGGAAAACCAAGGAGTTGGAGTTGAGGGGGCGCGCTGAAGGGGGCGCAAAGAGTGGGGAGCCATGCAGCGGGGACGGCTTCAGCCAGCCGCCCACCCCCTCCGCCTCCGGTGGGCCGGGGAGCAACCACGGGTCCTGGGCCACCTTGGCCTCCATGAGGCGGGTCCAGTGGCTCTGGTTCTGCAGGCAACGGGTCAAGACGTGTTCCAGGGTGACGTTGAAGTTCTGCTGATCTGAAGGACAAGGGTGGGGAGAGGGTGGGAAACGCAGGCATGGAGAAGACACAGAGGCACCAGGACTGTCGAAAACTACCCTGTGCGAACACTATGCAGAATCAGGCCCCATTCTGCATGCTAGCATGGGGACAGCAAGCTTCTATTCTGGATTATAAGACCCAGTGTGAAAAGGGACTCTCTCTTCACCCACCCTGGACGGGATGAACCAATGTTGACTAGCGGTCGCACTTGGAGCGCTAGTCAACTTTGGCTGTTCCCTCCTCCGGCAACCAAATACTTACCACCATTTTGCACTCCATAGCCAAACAATTAGTGAATTTCTGGTGAGGCCTACTCCGCGTGCAAATGTTTTTCACCAGAGGTTCACTAACTGTTCACTAGAGTCCGTAGTGCTTCAACCAGAACGGACGATATCCCGGGAGGAGACAACCCTTGCCCCAAAGCCTGCTGGGAGATTCCCAACGATCTTGATGGGCTTAGGCAGGCCAGCCATGGTCCAATAACTAGAGAATCTCTGGTCTCGCTGCGGTTCCACCCAAACCCGACGGCAGGCGTTGCGGCCAGCTAGAGGCTCCGTCCCACATCCAAGCCCGTCGGGTCTCTGGGTGAGCCAAGAGAAGGGAAGGAGGACTAAGCTTCTCCTCACGTTGACGCGAAACTGACCTGCATTCCCTGCTGTGGACACCTCGGTGAAATTGGGGCAGAACACAGCATAATCGAAGTGGCAAGGCTGAGGAAAAACACAAAAGATATATCAGTCAGATGTCGAAAAGTGGGTCACAACCCAGATCAAAATCTGCAGGCAAAAAAGGCACAAGTCCTTTATCCAAGATATACACATCTGCATTTGGAAATCTAGCATGTCAGGGATAGAAGAGGGTGAGGAGAGGGGAAGGGAAGGGACTCATCTTTTGAAATAAAAAGGGTAGAAAATCCTCACCAGCAGCAACTTCAGCAGCGCAGCGGTGTCTCGATCCCCGGTCACGTTGAAGAGAAGGATCCGAACTTCAGAGCCACTGAAAACATTTTATAAAATGGGGGACAAATTCTCAGCCACCATTTCCTGTACACTCAAAATTCTCAGGAAGGTTGTCACCTCTGTTGCCCATGGGCAACTGGTGGGCAACAGTGTGTGATAGGATACTGGACTAGATGGGCTGTGGCCTGATCCAGCAGGGCTTCTCTAAGGTTCTTATGGACTAGATGGGCTGTGGCCTGATCCAGCAGGGCTCCTCTGAGGCTCTTATGGACTAGATGGGCTGTGGCCTGATCCAGCAGGGCTCCTCTGAGGCTCTTATGGACTAGATGGACTGTGGCCTGATCCAGCAGGGCTCCTCTGAGGCTCTTATGGACTAGATGGACTATGGCCTGATCCAGCAGGGCTCCTCTTAGGCTCTTATGGACTAGATGGACTGTGGCCTGATCCAGCAGGGCTCCTCTGAGGCTTTTATGGACTAGATGGACTGTGGCCTGATCCAGCAGGCCCCCTCTTAGGTTCTTATGGACTAGATGGGCTGTGGCCTGATCCAGCAGGGCTCCTCTCAGGTTCTTATGAACTAGATGGACTGTGGCCTGATCCAGCAGGGCTCCTCTGAGGCTCTTATGGACTAGATGGACTGTGGCCTGATCCAGCAGGGCTCCTCTGAGGCTCTTATGGACTAGATGGGCTGTGGCCTGATCCAGCAGGGCTCCTCTAAGGTTCTTATGTACATAGTTCTGAAAGTCCAGAATCTTATATATACTTTCCTGGAATGCTTAACATGGATTTAGAGAAGCCAGGCCTGCTGTATTTGGAGAAAGACGTCCCCCATGGCAACCTCAATCTGCTGTGAGGAGAAGACCTGGCCCCACCTACTTACTCCACAGGTTTCTCCTCGTTCAGGGCAGCCTGACGAAACCAGCGGACGCAGGCCTGGATACTGCTGGTGGTGTGGGCACCGTCAATGTACCACACCACGGGGCCGTGCTCTAAGACCTGGTTTCGGCCCAGCCACACTGTCTCCTGCAGGCCTGGGAAACAAAATGGAAGAGAGAAATGGAAGATGAATAGCAGTTGTCAGCCAACAAGGCGCGTTGACCTCTAGGCCGGGGATGGAGATCCGACTAGGGATGTCCGTGAATCGAATACCCAAATACCCGATTTGATATGCATCTTTTAAATTCGAATTTAACAAGACTCGATTCGTATTTACCAAATTCAAATCTATTCGTTCAGATTTTTTATTCGTTCCTGCACATACTAACATTGACAACATTCATACATGCATGTACGCATTTTCCCCACATCTGTACACATCTGTATACATCCTGTAGTTATCCCGCATGCAAACCATTTTTTGTCTCGTGCGGATCCGTACGGATGCGGGAAAGATGCAGATCTTCAAGTACACGTACAAATGTCCGGATAATTCAAACAAATAGATCCAAAATTTGAAATTCGATTCAACAGAACACCCTGTGAGGCAGGCGGGGCTGTGGGAGCTCAGAAGAGAGCTGTGACTAGCCCAAGGTCACCCAGCTGGCTTCATGGGGGAGGGCTGAATCGAACCCAGTATTCCGTGATAAGAGTCCATCTCCTTAACTACTAGACCAGACTGGCGATGGTATAAAAGAAACTGCTGAAAGGTTTAATGATCTGGATTTAAGAATCCCAGGGAAGCTAGAGGAGGTATCTCCTTACCTTCTACCATAGGTTGGTCTGGCTTGAACACAGGGGCCACGGGTGGAGATTGCTTTGGTGAGGCCTCTACGCTTGGCCTGGAGTCCTTCAGAGCTCCAACATCTGTTCAGGAACAATTAGAAACTCCCTCCATTACTACGTATAATATATAGAAAATGTATAAAATTAAAACCCCGTCACAAAACTTTCAAAATATCGTGATAGCAAAGCCGGACCACAGAGATCCACTCTAACAAGTTTGGTTGGTTCGTGATCGGCAGTGAACAGGGTGGTTTGCACGCAAACCAACATCCCGCGGTTCGATAAACCTGCTTTGAGTTGAATCTGAACCAAGCTGGTGTTGTCACGAACCGAGGGCGGCTGGCGATCATTCGCCTGAGAACCAAATCACCCTGTGGTTCAAAGAAAGGTCTCGAAGCGAACTTGAACTAAGGGGAGTTGGTTCGATTGGAACCGAAGCACTGAATTTGAGGTTGTGCACCCGGCCGTTCGCCAACCCCTACTATGGCTGGTGGGGTGATGGATGGTCTCAGGCTTGCTTCCCTCCCCCAAAAGGGGAAGAACATCACCTGCTTACCCTTGTAGCCTTTACGACCAAGCCACATGCGGGCCAGCTGGAGGGCCAAGGCGGCATTGGAGCGTTGATGGTCACCTGCCAAGCCCAGCTGAAGGGGCTTGTCCGCCTCTTCAAAGGCATCCAGGCTGGGACACACATACAGGGGGCACTGAAGGGGAAAAGAACAGGTTTCACACTCAGCCACTGCAGTTGCCCAAAACACACAGCAGGTGAGAGCATGATCCTCCTGTAGATCGCATGACGAATTCCTGGACGACGTCCAGCCAGGGAAAGAAGATGTTTGCACCAAATGCATAAATAAAACCCAAACAAACTGAACCACAAAATCAGAGACTGGGAGAGGAGCGTGATGGGTGCCTACTCAACTCCCTGTATAAATCGGGGGGCCCTCTACGAAGCTGGTGGGTAGGAGAGGTGGGGCAGAAAAGGGGAAGGAAAAGGAGAAGAAGGAGGAGAAGAAGAGTTGGCTTTTCTACCCCACTTTTCTCACCCATTTATGGGGACTCAAAGCGGCTGACAAACCTTCTGTTCTTCTCCCAACAGAACACCCTGCAGGCTAGGCGGGACTGTGAGAGCTCATAAACAGAGCTGTGAGTAGCCCAGGGTCACCCAGCTGGCTTCATGGAGGAGGGCAGAATCAAACCCTGTACTCCCAGATAAAAGTCCGGCTCTTTAACCACCAGACCAAACCGGATAAGTTATTTATTGTAGGATTTAGTTACTTATTGTAGGATTCGTGTGCCACCTTTCATGGCACTTTCTGACTGATTACACTCCAATTGAGCAGGCAGTGACAGGTTCTTTGCCTTGAATTCATGGAACATGGCAGAAGACCAGGAGAACTGCGGCACCCAGCCATCTGCCAACCGGCATTCCTTCCGGCAACCGGTTAATTGTGGTTCTGGGTTTAGACTTGTCTATTTCTTCTGGAAGACCTTACCGGGCTTTTTTCCGCTCGCTCCTTCAGAATCTCCAACGGCCGTTCCGGCTGTGGCACCGTGAATGCCGGCACGCCAGGCTGGAATGAAAAACCATGAACTTATCAGGTACCGAAAAGGAACGAAACCGGCTAATCTTGCAGCTGATTTTATTGTATTTTGTCACCCACGGCCTCTTATGTGATTAAGAGGCCACATTTGGAATATTGTGTACAATTCTGGTCACCACCCCTCGAAAAAGGCAACCAGAATGATTAAGGGGCTGGAACACCAGCCTATAGGGCTTTAAGAGAAGACTGGGCAAATTTATGGATGACAGATGTATCAATGGCTACTGGAATGGATGCCTGAGTAAATCTTTCAGGCTGTGGACAACAGGAGGCCTCTAAGACCATTTGCTAGGATTCTAGAGCAGGAGAAAGTTTGTCCGTGTCTCTGCTTGAGATGCCCATGGGCATTTGGTGGACCTCTCTGTGACACAGGATGCTGGAGCAGATGGGCTGTGGCCTCATCCAGGAGGGCTCCTCTTAGGTTCTTATAGACTAGATGGGCTGCAGCCTGATCCAGCAGGGCTCCTCTTAGGTTCTTATGGACTAAATGGGCTGTGGCCTCATCCAGGAGGGCTCCTCTTAGGTTCTTATAGACTAGATGGGCTGCAGCCTGATCCAGCAGGGCTCCTCTTAGGTTCTTAAGGACTAGATGGGCTGTGTCCTGATCCAGCAGGGCTCCTCTTAGGTTCTTATGGACTAGATGGGCTGTGGCCTCATCCAGGAGGGCTCCTCTCAGGTTCTTATAGACTAGATGGGCTGCAGCCTGATCCAGCAGGGCTCCTCTTAGGTTCTTATGGACTAGATGGGCTGTGGCCTCATCCACAGGGCTCCTTTTATGTTCTTTTGAGTTGTCCATGGGAGCGTCAACTGCATGATTCCATCTCTTCTTCACTGTCATCCCAGTGTGGGGCCAATGCGTACAAAGAGAGCCCACTCCATGCACGTAGCCCGTTTAGGATTTAGGTCTATAAGCTAACCAGATGTCTGCAAACACAGACGGGCTCCCTGCTTCCGACACCCGTGTCTCCCCAAAGCACACAGAAGGCGGAGTCAACGTGCATGAATCCACTTCCCTTTCCTGGTACTGTCTAACCTCACAAGGCGCATCAATGCAAATATAACATGCTCCCGGGGCGGAGTAAACCTCGCCACCGAAGCAGACACCTCAGGGCAGCGTTTCACCTTGAAGATGCCTCCTTTCTGCCACGCGATCTTCTCAATCGTGTCCCCCAGGATACTGGTGTGGTCGATGCCCAGGGAAGAGACGCCACACACGACGGGTTTCCTGAAATTGGAGGGAAAGAATGTGTGAGGGAAAGAAAACACAAGCATCCAACGATTCCCTGCCACATATTTAATGTCTCCATCCAAACCCATTCGAATCCGAGCTGGAAAACAGATGGAAATGGACCTCTACCTAGGGCAGGATTGGCCTCATCTCAGACTTGCCACCTCAGGACTGCACCCAGGACTTCCTTGGCCGCTCCGTTAACAGAACCGGCAGCCATTTTGCAACCAAGTCTCATTTCAGGATGGATGTCGCAATACTTGGAACAGCGCTTCAGATTTTAAATCCCCCCCTCTTTCAGACTTCAAGGCTTTCTTAGCACACGGTGTGAAATGATTTGGAGGTTGAGGGAGCAAATAAAGGAAGCCACCAAGAAAGAAACAGGGCCTATGGGACTGAGGGAAGTCAGCCATTTTGGAAACCGGTCCCAGGGTGAGGCGCCCACTTATTTGGGGTTAGAGGAAGGAGCAGCAACAGGAAGGATCACTGCCAGGCAGAGAAATGGGGGTATGGCCATGGATCCAGCTTGCTCGCTCCTTTGTTTTGTTTTGCTGGTGCGGTATGTCCAATAGCACTAAACTGTTCAGGGCAACGGAAGAAGTCAACGTGCCTCTATGTGACTGCAGGAGGCCTCCGTCATGGCTGTCTGAATGTTCCTGAACTGCTAACTCCCATAATTCCATGCCAAGGCCACCTGGTCTGGGTGAGGCTACCATAGTTCAGGAAGATCCAGAGAGCCACAACTGAGCACCCTGGGGCTCTACTCTTGACGTTTGATCCTGGCAACGGAGAGGGTGGTTGACGTTCCCCGTTGGGCGTCAACTATTTCAAGTAGTTCTTCCCATGATAGACGTTGCCCCTACCTGATGATGTTGGTGCAGTCATATGTCCCGCCAATGCCAACTTCCATGACGGCCAGATCTACCTGGGAAGAGCACAAGAGCAAATGAGTCTGTTAAAAGAAAATGGCTGAAGGAATGAATGAATGGATAGATAATCCAAAGACACCGCCCTGAATCCCACAGGCCTACTGAATGCTGGCAGTTGTAGTTTAGGCTGTAACCTGAGCAGGCAAATGGGGGTCACCATCTTTGACAATCTTCTGTTACCTGGTGCCTCCCTGATATTACTTGAGTCCTGCTACCATCAGAGCAGCCCCGCTGGATCAGGCCTCAGCCCATCTAGTCCAGCATCCCGTCTCACACAGTGACCCACCAATTGCTTCAGAGCATCTCAAGCAGAAGATGAAGGCCACTGCCTGCTCTCGAATCCTGTAAATGGCCTTCAGAGGCATCCTGCCTGACTCTCCAACCTGGAGGTGGTACCTGGGCATCCATTCCAGTAGCCACTGATACTTATGGCATGCATAGGTGGCTATGGCAACTGGAAGCTTGGGTTCCAGCCACAACTCAGACCCCACCTATTTATTTCATTTATTTATTTATTTAGCTTTTATCCCGCACCATCTCCACCTTGGTGGACTCTGAGCGGCTAACAAAGTTAAGAACACACACTTCATTCTAGTGCTTTAAAACATTACAACAAACGATACCATTTATCAAAAAGGTTCCTCTAATTTAAGGGTCATTTAACCAGGGCATAAGAACCTTCGTAAGACCACCCCAGTCCAACTGGTTACTATTTTGACTAATTAACCACCCTGACCAAAGGCCTTCCCAAACAGCCAGGTCTTACAGGCCCTTCTAAACGTCATCAGAGATGGAGAGGCCCTGATTTCCTGTGGGAGAGTATTCCACAGGGTTGGGGCTACACAAGAAAAGGCCCTGGTTCTAGTTTGAACAAGGCGTATCTCCCTTGGATTGGGACTGGCCAGCTTTGTCTGGCTAGCTGACCTCAGGGCTCTTCCAGGGATATATAAGGGAAGACGATCCCGAAGGTATGTGGGACCAAGTCCCCGTACGGCTCTAAAAGTTAGCACCAGAACCTTGAATTGGATCCGGTACTCCACCGGCAACCAGTGCAGCCGCCGCAAGACAGGTGTTATATGAGCGTCTCTCCTGGATCTCTCCAGGAAGCGAGCAGCTGCATTCTGTACCAGTTTCAGTTTCCGGATCACATTCAAGGGTAGGCCCGCATAAAGGGCATTGCAGTAATCCAACCTGGAGGTGACCGTCACATGGATCACTGTGGCTAGATCGGATCTGGATAGATAGGGGGCCAACTGTCTGGCCTGTCTCAGGTGGATAAAGGCCATGCTGGTCTAAAGCTACCAGAACCTAGGCAATCTGCAAGAGGGTCCAGCCCACTGCATCTCTTGCTATCATCGGAATTAAAAGCACATTTTTATTAAATTTATTTCTTCAAGTATGCCTAACCTGCCCTTTGCCCGAAGGTCTCAGGGTGGGACGCAACAATAATAATAATATAAAATACAGTGGTACCTCGACATACAAGTGTTTTGAGATACAAGCCGACGAGCGAGTGATATTTTGCTTTGAGATGAGAGCAAGATTTGAGATACGAGTATGTAAATACAGTACAGTACATAACAAAAACAACTGAGGTGGTGTTTTGGGAGCTGGAATGGATTAATGGGAAAATTGCTTTGAGATACGAGCGATTTGACATAAGAGCAAGGTTACGGAACGAATTAAACTCGTATGTCAAGGTACCACTGTATATATAACATACATAAAGCTCTTGGTAGCTTACAAAAAGGGCCTCAAGCATGGGGTGGGAATCTCTTCCCACACTTGGAACATTAGCTACACATGGCAGCACCAGTGTTGACGTAAGATTCAAGGGACCCTCCGATTGGCTCCTTTCCACAGCATGGAGGAAGGCGCCATCTTGCCCACTGGCAGGCAGCCATTTCGAAGCAGCGTACCTTTTCCTGCAAGAAGACGTGGAACGCCATGATGGTGAGGAAGCGGAAGTAGGCCGGCATAGCGGGATGGTCAGAATCCTGCAAGAAAGCAAAGGCGTTAGGAAATGCAAGCCAGACTCTCCTGGGAGGCATCTTCTGGTCTCATTCTAGCTAAGAAGCATAGAATAGGTTTTTAAAAGGATTTTACTAACTACTAAGAGCTCAAAGGAAGCAGCACATCTGGAAGAATTCTGATTTATTTATTTTGTCATGGGATTCAGAAAAATCCAGAATTTCAATCCCCTTTGACAGGTCGGAATTAGGAAGTTGAAAGGCGATTTTGCACTGGTTGGTATTCTGGAACAAGGAGCGTGGTAGCAGCCCCCCTTCTGCATGCTGGGGTGCTCTATGAGAGCCCTCCCATCATTACACCCCGAAATCTTAAACACTGTCCCTTAAACCCCGCCCCTTAAACCCTCCCCAGGCCCCACCCCTGGGGCAGGTCCTTCCTGAGACCACCCCAGCACACAGAAGGGAAGGCCACCAACAGGGCACACAGTTCAGTGTGGAATCGCACCAAGACACACCCGTGACTGGTAAACAGTGCAGAATCTCGAACTGAAAACATCCATCACAAGACCTCAGCACCTCAACGCTACGACGGCGCCCCAGGGGCGGCTCTTTCGGACAGCTGACCGCACACTGGTCGCACCCACCCACCTTGGTCTCCTCCAGGCGGTTATAGACCTGCCAGAAGTACTTGCTGAAAAGCTCTTTGCTGATGGGCTGCCCGTTAATCCGGATCCTCTCCCGCACTTGAACCAGGTGTGGAGAACTTTGGAAGAGACACAGCAAGAAGCAAGGAATTAAAGATCTGGAGAACTTCGGGTTGACAAAGACAGGTTTAAAAAGTACTCAATGTTGTGGGTAAGATACCACACACATACACGTAGGCACACACACGCAGAGCAAAAAATTCTTAACCCTGGTGTCAAGCAACCAGCAAATTGCTTATCTGAGGAGCCACCCCAGAATGGTCTAAAAACCTAAGTTCATGGCTTGGGACCTCATGGGCCTAAGATCTGTTGAATCAAAGCATCCAACTTGCTTGAAGTCAATAAACCCATTGACTTGGGCCAATGCGCATTGTCAGAGTTCCCGTCCCGACCCGACCCAAAAGATGAGCCATATCCTTAGATCTCTGGAACCAAAAGAGTTCAAAAGCTGGCCCAGGGTTCAAGATCCCTTGCCTACCTGTAGAAACCTGTCTTTAAGCCGTAGTTACGAAGAATACGTTCCGTGAAGGCACAAGCCGAACCCTGTAAAGGAGAAGGAGGAAAGGAGAAGTCTTCAGGTGGCTCAAAGGCCCAGTAGATGTTTCTTCTGGTGCGATGAACGGCTGATGACGTGTTGTAGACAAAACGCAACCACACAGGCTTTTGGACTTGATCTCACTATGAAGGAATACCTAACGCACCTAAGACCACTGTGTGAGACAAGAAGCTGGTCTAGATGGACTGTGGCCTGACCCAGCAGGGCTCCTCTTAGGTTCATATGGACTAGATGGGCTGTGGCCTGATCCAGCAGGGCTCCTCTTAGGTTCTAATGGACTTGATGGGCTGTGGCCTGATCCAGCAGGGCTCCTCTTAGGTTCATATGGACTAGATGGGCTGTGGCCTGATCCAGCAGGGCTCCTCTTAGGTTCTTATGGACTAGATGGGCTGTGGCCTGATCCAGCAGGGCTCCTCTTAGGTTCTTATGGACTGGATGGGCTGTGGCCTGATCCAGCAGGGCTCCTCTTAGGTTCTAATGGACTTGATGGGCTGTGGCCTGATCCAGCAGAGCTCCTCTTAGGTTCTTATGGACTGGATGGGCTGTGGCCTGATCCAGCAGGGCTCCTCTTAGGTTCTTATGGACTAGATGGGCTTTGGCCTGATCCAGCAGGGCTCCTCTTAGGTTCTAATGGACTTGATGGGCTGTGGCCTGATCCAGCAGAGCTCCTCTTAGGTTCTTATGGACTAGATGGGCTGTGGCCTGATCCAGCAGAGCTCCTCTTAGGTTCTTATGGACTAGATGGGCTGTGGCCTGATCCAGCAGAGCTCCTCTTAGGTTCTTATGGACTAGATGGGCTGTGGCCTGATCCAGCAGGGCTCCTGTTAGGTTCTTATGGACTAGATGGGCTGTGGCCTGATCCAGCAGGGCTCCTCTTAGGTTCTTATGGACTAGATGGGCTGTGGCCTGATCCAGCAGGGCTCCTCTGAGGTTCTTATGGACTAGATGGGCTGTGGCCTGATCCAGCAGGGCTCCTGTTAGGTTCTTATGGACTAGATGGGCTGTGGCCTGATCCAGCCGGGCTCCTCTTAGGTTCTTATGGACTAGATGGGCTGTGGCCTGATCCAGCAGAGCTCCTCTTAGGTTCTTATGGACTAGATGGGCTGTGGCCTGATCCAGCAGGGCTCCTCTTTGGTTCTTATGGACTAGATGGGCTGTGGCCTGATCCAGCAGGGCTCCTCTGAGGTTCTTATGGACTAGATGGGCTGTGGCCTGATCCAGCAGGGCTCCTCTGAGGTTCTTATGGACTAGATGGGCTGTGGCCTGATCCAGCAGGGCTCCTGTTAGGTTTTTATGGTTCAACTCCAACCTAATGGCTCTCACCATCTCCAGCCTTCACCACGTAACCAAAGACTCAAAAGCTGAGCACTGTGGTACCCTCATACCTCACCCTCCTCAACAACACCCATTTCCACAGCAACGTTCTCAACGCAATGCCAGTTATTTTGCAATCTTCACGGCCTACTTACCTTGCCCTTTGTCCCCGTGACGTGAATAATGTTCAGTCGATCCAGGTCTTCGACCTGTTGAACAAAAAGTGAACAAACTCTGTCAGTTGGGAAAAAAATGTTTTTTTTTTCCTTAGTACTTTCCTTTTCCCTTCGGCTTGCTCTGGTGGGAAAGCAGGAGAAAACGACCCCTCAAGAAGAAAGTCAACCAAGATGGCTTCCCTCTCGCCCTCATTCCACAAGGACAGGCTGTGGCTGACCTTTAATCCACTTCGTTCCAAGAAACCCGCCATGGCTTCCAGTTGCGCTTGGGGGTCTCCCCGCTCCCGTTTCACCTGCTCCAAGTAGCTGGCATTCGTCTGGAGCATATTTAGAGTCCGAATGGCATCCTGAAAGGCAAAGCGGAGGAAATTTAGTCTCTTATCTTTCACAGTTGTTGGTCGGATCTATCAATAGACTATATAGAGAATTTACTTCCTGCCTTTCTTCCATACGGCCCAAAGCAATGCGCATCATCACACATTATTGCTGTTCCTCTCCATTTTATCCTCACCACAACCTTGTGAGGTAGGCCAAGAGGAGAGAGAAGAATTGCTCTCAGAGTCCACCAGTGGTTTCAAGGGGATCTGAATTAAAGATCTGGGCCATTTCTGCACTTGTGTCTCTGGATGGGAAGAGTGCCCAAGAGACTTATGGGTAAAAGTGTTTGCACTAGGGAACACTAGTACACAGAAGAAGAAGAGTTGGCTTTTCTACCCCGCTTTTCTCACCCAATCAAAGGGACTCAAAGCGGCTGACAAACCTTCTGTTCTTCTCCCCACAAAAGACACCGTGTGAGGTAGGTGGGGCTGTGAGAGCTCAGAAGAGAGCTGTGACTAACCCAAGGTCCCCCAGCTGGCTTCATGGGGGGAAGGTGGAATCAAGCCTTGTATTCCCAGATAAGAGTCCAGCTCCCTATCCACTAGACCAAAGAGGTGGGTGCCACACCGAAAAACCCTGGCCAGCACTTGAAAACCACTGGCGCCAACAAAATCAGCATCAATCAGTTTCAAATGTACACTCTGTTCGGTTCTGCACGCATCATGCGCCGATACATCACGCAGCCCTAGGTGCTTGGGAAGCACTCGACGTGTTATTTAACACAAAAGCCAGCATAGTGGTCTTGTTTGCAGCATATTACAGTTGTATAACAACAACAACAACAACAACAGCAACGTTTATGTATAACTCTCTTTTGCCAAAAGGACAGAACGACAAACATAAACATTCATTACAGAGAAACAAAAGAACAAAAGGGAAAATATAGAAAAATATAGAAACCCAATTCCCAGAAAAACCTGGAATCGCGACGCGTTTGCCGCACATGGACCCAAACTCTCCCTGCGCCTTTCGGTACAGACGGGCAACCGGCAAACTCTTTTCTGAAGACTTCGGTCCCGGCTGTCCAACCGTCTTTTCATATCTGGACTTTGCTGTAACTCTGGCAATGCTCTAAGAAGCTCATCTGCGCACCCGGAGACAGCAAGGCATCTCTCTTTGCAATTCTCCTGGGAGCAGAATACGTCTCCCCTGTTCATCCGGAAACAACAGCAGCTCACAGACACGTGAGCAACCAACGGGCTAATGACCCTTGGCTCACCTTTGACGCACATGAGGCATTTTGGCCTCTTTATAATGGCCAAAGGGCTCACGCCAGGGGGATGTGTTGGCCCACGGGCACGCAGCTGTGTGTTATGTGCCACAGGAAGACTGAAAAACGGCATGGCAGGAACATGGCAGCTTCCTAGCATGCTCTGCTCTCCATCACAGGCATCAGTGTTCTAGGGAAAGTGCCTGGGATTCAGCCAGAATGATACTAAGAGGACCTTTCCAACCTGGAGAAAGTACCTGGGCATCCACTCCAGAGGTCACCCAGCTGGCTTTGTGGAGAAGCACCCGTTTTCTTGCCCTTGAAGGGAACTCAAAGCTGCTGACAAACCTTCTGTTCTTCTCCCACAACAGGCACCATGTGAGGTAGGTGGGGTTGTGGGAACTCAGAAAGAGACCTGTGACTCGCCCAAGGCCACCCAGCTGGTTTCATGAAGGAGGAAGAAGAGCTGGCTTTTATACCCCACTTTTCTCACCCTTCAAGGGGACTCAAAGCGGCTGACAGATCTTCTCTTCTTCCCCCCTCCCACAACGGATGCCCTGTGAGGTAGACGGGGCTGTGAGAACTCAGAAAGAGACCTGTGACTTGCCCAAGGCCACCCAGCTGGCTTCGTGGAGGAGCACAGAACCAAACCCTGTGACTGGGAGATACAAATCGGGCGCCAAGTGGGCTCAGTTCTAAATACATTTTTCAATCAGGACCGGCATGCCCAGGGGTTCCCTCTGTCAAGTCTGCTTTGAAATTTGAACCTGAGGAACCCCAAAATAGAAAGAAGGGAGCCCAGAGTTTCCAAAACAGACGATTCACTTGGACCCTGTCGGCTTTCGGGGGGAAGAATTTCATTCAGGGTCTCACGCTGCGGAAAAAAGCAGACGTGGGTACAGTATGGGCCTTAAAAATAGGCTGTGACACTCTATACGAAGCAGGTTCTCCGACTCCATCGCTATAATAAGACCTGAATGCCCTGGGAGAGAGAGATACTGTATTTGCTGGCAAGGAGAGATGGGGATGCCAGGCGCTGGCAGTGGCTGCAGAATTGGATCGCGGAATGAGATCAGGCTGTGCGTGGAACGTAAAGGCAAAAAAGGTGCAGCAAAAAGCACCAGAAATTGAGGAATAAAAACACAGAGAAAGACCCAAACTCACCTCCAGGTTGGGCTAGTGGTTAAGGAGCCAGACTCTTATCTGGGATTACCATGTTTGATTCCGCCCTCCCCCATGAAGCCAGCTGGGAGACCTTGGGCTAGTCACAGCTCTCTTCTGAGATCTCACAGCCCCACCTACCTCACAGGGTGTCTGTGGTGGAGAGAAGAACGGAAGGTTTGTCAGCCGCTTTGAGTCCCCGTAAATGGGTGAGAAAAGTGGGGTAGAAAAGCCAGCTCTCTTCTTCTTCTCCTTCTCCTTCTCTAATCGCCTCCACATGATTCTCCTGCTTGCTTCCTGCCTAAAAATTCTTGGCCTTGGCACAAAAATTAATGTATCCATGCAGCGGCTCTTTGGTCAGCACAAAGGGGGAGGAAAACGAGATAAGAGGAACAAGAAAAGTTGCTCAAAGGCTGAAAGAATAAGAAGAACAAGGTGTCCGTGAAAGCTGAAGGGAGAAGAGAGGTCCCCTGCTTATGTCTTTTTGCAAAAATATTTTAAAAGTAGTGAAAAAAGGCATTTTAAGGCTTCTGTTTAGGTTTACAAATGGCTGACAAACCTTCTGTTCTTCTCCCCACAACAGACACTCTATGAGGTAGGTGGGTCTGTGAGAGCTCAGAAGAGAGCTGTGACTAGCCCAAGGCCACCTAGTTGGCTTCATGGAGGAAAAAGTGTTGGCCTTTCTACCCCACTTTCCTCACCCATTTAGGGGGACTCAAAGCGGCTGGCAAACCTTCTGTTCTTCTCCCCACAACAAGATACCCCATGAGGCAAGTGGGGCTGTGAGAGCTCAGAAAGAGAGCTGTGACTAGCCCAAGGTCACCCAGCCGGCTTCGTGGTGGAGTGAGGAATCAAACCCAGTATTCCCAGATAAGAGCCTGGCACCTTAACCACAAGACCAAACTGGCCTCCTGCCTGCTGGTCCGGTATAGAGTCTCTCTTCTTTCTGTTCTCTCGTCTGGATTGCGCTGCCACATTCCCGCTGCTGAAAACCGTCTGGACCTGTATCTGAGCTTTCAAAACCCAATGCACTCCGGATTATTCTGCCTCCAGGGGGATCTTCAAACTGGGATCCCTCCTGCCTTTTGGAGCCCAGATGTTGTGCAATGCCAAGGAAGTCACCTGCTCTCTTTCCTTTAACCCTAGGCATGCTTCTACCCCAGTTTAAGCATCAGAATCGGCTTGGAGCTTTTCCACCCACCCAGAGGTTGGAAAGGGATCCCCCAGAGGTCATCCAGGCCAACCCCGTTTCCACCCCCTGCTGGAAGGCCTCCAGGGAAGGCGATCTCCATGGGTCCACCTCTCGCCCCCTCTTTGCAATGGAGGGATCTCCCCCTCCCCCGCCCTCGCCCTCGCCCTTTCTTCCCCTGCTCCCAATAGCCTCGCCGGTGATCCGGTTCCACCCACTGCGCTCTTCTGGGCTGTCATCAGCCGTGCAAACCGGGATCCCTAGAAAACCCAAATTTTCCCTTCTCTCTCTCCGTTTTGAAGTCGTTGCAACTATGTCGGGCGTTGCAGGCGCACGAGGACGGATCGTGCACGGGCCGGGCCGGGCCGGGCCGGGCCGGGCGGGGGGGGGGGGCGGGGAACAGCGCTGGCTGGAGGAACGGGTGATGCACGTGGGAATCGGCCGACACGCGTGTGGAAGCAGAAAGCCAACGGGCGGGGTGTTGGGGATGGGAAGCGTGATGAGGGCGGCTGCAAAGGGCAGGAAAAGCCCCTCCCCTCCCCGTCCTTCCCTGCCTCCCCCACGTGCCTCCCCTCCCGGCTGATGCAACCACGCTCGCAGCACCTGGTACTCCATCCTGGGCGCGTGGGCCGGGCGGGCGCTGAGCCGGCGGCGGGGCGCGATGAAGACGGCGGCGGCGGCTCCCCGCTGGCCCGCTGCTGCAACCACTAGGCGCGCTGCCGCCGCCGCCAGCTGCAAGGAGGCGCGGAGGACCCGGCGCGAGCCCATCGCAGGCAGGCGGGCAAGGCAGGCCCCGCCCACTCGCCCGCGGCCCCGCCCCGCTGTGACGTCGCAGCCCGCCCGCGCGCTCTGCCGAAGCCCGCCCCGCCCCGCCCCTTCCGCCCGGAAAGCGCAAGCGCAGGGCAAAGGCCTGGACCAGCCATCTTTGAAAAGGGCGCCGTCCTCCGCCGTGTGAGGTAAACGACGCCGACGGTCGGGAGAAACAGTCGTCAACCCTCTTGCCTGGCCCTCAGGCGCTGCCGCTGAGGATCTTGGGGCATGTAGTTCCTCATCGCCAGGACATGGGATTGAGCCAACCTGGCTTGACCTCATACTCTGGCCACACCTAAGGTTTAATCCCACTTCAGTCCACTTCGAGGGGCTGTGGTCACACAAGGTTTAATCCAGCTTCAGTCCACTTTCAGAATGGCTATGGCCACACCTAAGGTTTAATCCATCTTAATTCCACATTCAGAGGCTGTGGTCACACCCAAGGTTTAATCCAGCTTCAATCCACTTTCAGAGAACACATCAGCAAAGGGAGAAGCTGTTTTCTTACCGTGTTAAATAACTCAAAAATTCACCTTTGGGATAGATAACATGGAAAGAAAATTATTGGCCACTTTGCTGATGGGTTCTCTCGCTCTGAAGGTGGGCTGAAGCCGGATTAAACCTTAGGTGTGACCATGGACTTAGATGCCTGTGAACCACGTTTGCTCTGGCTAAGGGCAGAGGAGCGCAAGCACATCAGGAAAGGCTGCGCTGGGCCCCCAGGGGACTTCATAGCTGGGCCTCCAGATGTTTGCTTCTTTCATTTGCCCAAAGGCCTTCAGGCGGCCCACAGATCCAAGCCAATGTAAAGCAATATATGATTACACAGGAAAATCAACGGAAGATGTGTGAAACCAGCTTCCAGAGCCTTGACGGCTCCGGCACTGGATCAGATAAGTGTACATGTGGAGCACTTAAATCATGCTCTCCACGTGTAGTTGCCTTCTGGTGCGCTCTCGCACAGGAACAGCCATTTCTGAGTCGGGAACAGCTTATCCACGTGTGGAAAGTACTGCGCGCAAACGACGGGGCAAAGTACAGAAAGCCCTCAGGTAATGATATTAACAGGTGTTACAGTACATATATATTTACCTGTGTGCATGTAGCGAATATATGTGAAGGTGTCTGTACACTCATGGGTTCATATACATATCTATGGAGCGATACGTACAGATCCATATCAGGAGTTAGGAAATTCCTTTCAGGGAAAGTCAGTTGCCATGATTGTTAACTGAAATAGAAACAGCCTAAAGTAGCCTATGGCTGTTTTTGCACATGCAACGAAGACCCCATGAGGAACCCGATAGGTACGCAATTGGAATGGGTCAGTTACGTACCTTCTGCAAACACAACCCCTTAAGGACCTCATTCGGAACCCATGAGGGCCAGCAAAATCCAGATTTAATGGGGTCTTTGGGTACCTGGCGAACCTTGAGGATGAGACTAGTTCCAGGGTCTAGGGGCCACCACAGAAAAGGCCTCTCCTTGAGATCTCAGCGCATGGGCAAGTCTGCATGGGAGTTCACCAAGACACACAGACTAAAGACTGGATTTTACCTTATATGTTTCTCTGATCTTCCTCCTCTCCATAACGCAGCTCCAGGCTAAAGGTCTGATCATTCCTGCTTCACCCTGCGGCCAAAACATGCACAGATTCTGTCTTCCAGTTCCTCCCAAGCTGGTTAAACAACAGCCAGCTCCAAGGTCGGAGGAGGGCGCATTCTACATGGATTGCCTCTTCGGATTTCGTTTGGTTACCCTGCGGCCACAGGGCCCCCTGAGTCGTCCCCTCAAAAGTTATGTATTTATTTCCCTCCCAAAGATACTTACATACCCCTTTGTGATGAAGGCAGTTCACGTTTGGATTTTCAAAACACAGGTAAAAACAATTACAATAACAGAAGCCAAGGTATCAAAACACTATTTTAAACTATGAAGACAATCTTTAATAAGCACATAAATACATATTTGTTGGTGTTGCATATTTGTAGGACTTTGTAGGAATACATTTGTATCAAATAGATCTTACCACATTTGAGCAGGATCTATTCAAATACAAATTATCTTAACGTTCAACTTGTTACGAATCGAATGGCAAAAAAAACCAGTCATGGACATCTCTAGCCTCATCCCAATTTTAACCAAGCCCAGAGACTCAGTTTTCACTTCTAAAAACTTATTTATTGAGTACAGTTGGTCCCCCGTATCCGCAGTGGATACGTTCCGGCTCCTACTATGGTTACCTGAAGGCCATCCAGTTCTGGGTCGTGCAACCCCAGGACCAGAAGTGCTTTTCTGGTTGCCAAAGGGCCTATTTCGGCCTCTGGAGAACATTTGAATAGGTGTGCGATGCCACCAGACGCCTCCTACACGCCCCTTACATTTTGGGATGGGGTCTGGTGGCATTGCACGCCTATTCCAACGCTCTATGGAAGCCAAAAAAGGCCTTCCAGTTCTGGGTGCTTTTCCCTTATGGTGGTGGTGGTGGTGGGGGCTGATCCAGTAACCATGGTTAACTGAAACCGTGGTTACTGAATCAATGGATACGGGGGTCCGACTATATATTCAAAAAGCAAGCTCCCTGATCCCCTTATAGATACCAGACCGTCTTTATGGTTGAGTGTTTCTACAACACACACACATGCAAATCTTGGGACGCCTGCTTTTCCTCTAAATTCCCAGCTTAAGTGAGTTCCAGAAGCATATAGCAATTACCTAGGGAAGTGCTGACTTGTGACTTCCTTAGCGCAAGTTCAGCATAAAAGCAAGATGGCGACAGTTACGCCAAGACTTCTTCGCTGCCGTCGAACAAAGAAGAGGCAACTCACGCCAACTGGGATATGGAATCAAAACGCTTTTAATGACATCCTATAGCATTTGTCGTGGAGGTATAAAAAAAAAATGAGGAAAAATGAGGTACATGATCAGGTTCGATAAGGCAGAATTCTCCTAATCAGCAGAACGCTTCTGGCTTAAGAGATCTATGACTGCAATTATTTATGAAAAAAAGAAAAAAACAGAGAAAGCTAACGGCTTTCTTACAACCAAGGAAGAATAACTCGGTTTGCAAGCCGTGCCACCTTGCTTTCTGAGGCGACAGGGTTTTAAGCGGACAGGAATCCATAGCTTCAATGAACGTCCAAAGCAACTGCCGACTTTTAGAAGCAAGATTCTGCTTATCACGGAATTTCCCAGCTGTTACCAGCGGTGGGGCTGGCTCAGCAGCGTCTCAGAGCATAAGAGGCACAGGACTTTGGTTCGGTTAAGAGCGGCACTCTGATGCTTTTGACTTACCTTTCAACACCATTCCTTCTATCGCTGTGATTCTTCAACACAGGCCTGCAATTATTCTTTTGTCAGGGAAGAGAGCAGAAACACGTCTGTTTCATTGTTCACATTTTTTTTTTTTGTTTCTAAGAAGCTATTTAAAGTCAGGATCCTTGGAAACAAGCTGGATCGCCTCCTTCTCGCATGAAATCCACAGTGATCAGAAGACCCTGTCGAACTCTGTCTGATTGGTGGCCGTAGGATTCCGGCTTTGGTTGGCCGGCTGCTGGGGCATATGACCACCCCGCCTCCTGGGGGGCGCCAAGTACTCGAACATGGACTGGTTGTGGGTGGACAGCATGTTCTTCAGGTCGGAAGGCATGGGGTCAGACCAGAAGAAGTCGTGATTCAAGGCGTCGTCGCTGTCTATCCTCTGAGCTGGGTCCAAGACGAGGAGTTTGTCTATAAGGTCTAACGCGTACGGATCCTTGACATAAGCCTTGAGTCGCTCCTTGACTTTACGCTTCTGCCCTTTTGGCAGATCCAACTTCAGGTAGAGCTCATATTTGTCCACGTTCGGCCAGACCTAGGACATTCCAAGAGGGGTTGAATGCAGTTAGAGAACTTGGAAAAGCACCTTCCGGAGATCACTTGGACGCCAAGGTCACAGTGGGATAGGCATAAAAAACGCCCCAAGAGTAGTCACGCTAAGGAATTTACTGGCATAAGAGGCAACAGTAGCTATGAACTCAAGCTGGGTTTAAAAAACAGATTAGGTAGGCTATCTGGAGCTGTTGGCCCTTGTAACGGGAGAAGAAGAGTTGGCTTTTCTACCCTGCTTTTCTCGCCCATTTAAGGGGACCCAAGGTGGTTGACAAAGCTTTCCTATCCTTCCCACAGCAGACACCCTGTGAGGTAGGTGGGGCTGTGAGAGCTCAGAGGAGAGCTGTGACTAGCCCAAGGTCACCCAGCTGAGGCTTAAGTGCCCTTGAGAATGGAACCATCCCACCTGGGACTGACTCCTTAGATATAACCGAAAGAGGGAGAGGGAGAGGTTATCAGGATCTGGCCCAGAAGGACCCAGGATCTGGCCCGGAAGGACTTACCTCTGGCGTGATGGACCCACAGAGCTGACTGATGAGTGTGAGCTGATGCTGTTCGGTGTTTCCCTGCATGATGGGGCTCCGGGTCCACATCTCAGCCATGATGCAGCCAGCACCCCACAGGTCAATAGGAGGCCCATAATCGCGTTCCCCTAAAAGAAAAGCAGAAAGCTCTATCATTTTGGCTCTCACAGCCCCACCTACTTCTGTTGTGCGGAGAAGAACAGAAAGTTTGTCAGCAGGCGCGAGTCCCCTTGAATGGGTGAGAAAAGCCAACTCTTCTTCATGGAGGAGTGTGGAATCAAACCCGGTATTCCCAGATAAGAGTCTGGCCCCCTAACCACTAGACCAAGTGACACAGATGGATCCCATAATAGTCTTGACCCGAGACACAACTAACTGGCAAAGATGCTCTTATAAGAAAAGGCGACTTTCCACCTACCCAGGAGTAGCTCAGGAGGTCGATACCACAGCGTCACCACGCGGTTCGTGTAGCGGTTCGGCTGGCTGTTCTTGGCCAGGCTGAAGGCCCGTGCCAGGCCAAAGTCAGCCAGCTTCAGGACCCCATCCCGTGTGATGAGGACGTTGGCAGCTTTCATGTCCCTGTGCAGGATCTGTGGAGAGGAACCACCAGGAAAACTTGTTAACGGCTACCGATTAAAAAAAAGATCCACCAAACTAAGTCCCAGGGGCGAAAGTCAGCCAACAACCATCTTCCATATCGACGCAGGTCATAAGATCTGCAAGGGAAGCCCTCCCAGATCTACCTCCACCCTCAGTAGCAAAAGAGCACCCGAGATAGGGCCTTTTCAGTGGTGGCTCCCCGACTGTGAAATAGTCTCCTTCCTGAGGTGCGTCAGGTACTTTCACTTTATGCATTTGGAAGAGCTGTGAAGAAGACACACCTCTTTGCAATGGTCTTTGGATAGGTATGGAAACAGCTGTTCCTCCCCACATTAAAACCATAACACAGCCTGAATATGTTCATGTTATACGTTCACCGTTTTTTAACATTGTAACCCGCCCTGAGACCTTTGGATATAGGAGGATAAAACATTTAAATCAACATAAATAAATAAATACTTCCTGCAACCTGACAAAAAGAGGACAGAAAAGGCATAAATGGGTTTGGTTGGGGCTAAAGGGCTGGTTTTATGTAGAGATTGTACAGACACGTATCTGTATGCAACTCATAGTATCTATACGCATCTGCATGCAAAATGCAAACAGATACGCGAGACACACGCAAATGTTGTCAACGTCCGTATCTTCAGACTCGAGTCTAACATCTGAACGCATAGATGCGAATGTATTCGATTCGAATCGGATTTTCTTGCATTCGGATTCTCAATATTCGAATCAAACTGAATGTAAAACAACAACAACATCATCCCTGGTTTTATGACCTGCTAATCAGAGACAGGTGGAGACTCAGGGAGAAGGGGAACAACCCAAACTAGACAATCTTGCTCAGTGGTTATCACACGCCTGCCAAGGGCACCATGCGCAGGGAAGCCCCAGAGGGAAACGTTTCCCCTACCTTATTTCGGTGGATGTAGTAAAGGCCGTTCAGGAGCATCTGCATAACTTTCTTGATCTCCGAGAGGGTGAATTTGACGTGGGTGTTGCTCAGGAGGCCGGCCAGATCGTGTTCACAGAAGTCAAACACCAGGTAGATGCTGCCCTTGCAGCGATTATATGGAGAAGCTAAGGGAATGGGGAGAGCTCAATCAATCAATCTCTATGAAGGTGTTAATTCACATGCAGAAAACATCACGCTGTTCAACCTAAACAGCTCTATGTCTAGCCACTGGTCAGACCTGAAAGTGAGAGATACTCCACCCTGCTTTGCTCACCCTTAAGTGGACTCAAAGCTACTGACAAACCATCTGTTCTTCTCCCCACAACAGACGCCCTGTGAGGCAGGTGAGGCGGTGAGAGCTCAGAAAGAGAACTGTGACTAGCCCTATGCCACAATGCTCATCTCCGCAGCCCAAAGGGAGCCCCTTTTAAGCAACAGGAAAGGAACTTTCCTCCCAACAGATCTAACCTATTACCTTTGGTCCGGCAGATTTCAATCAGATTCACCACGTTCTCGTGCTTCAGCAGCTGAAGGATTTTGATCTCTCGTAGGGCCGTGATAGGAAACTGTTTTTTAAAAAGAGAGAGGATATACAGCCCATGACAAGAGCTCTTATCGAGAGGAAATAAGGCTGCGAGGATCGGGCATCTCAAGCAGAGGACGAAGTGGGATGCCCATCTTTTTCAGCCCCTGCGCATGTGCAGGGACCCCAGCCTGCATGGAGGCGCCATCCTGCAGGTAAGTTATGGTGCTATTTCGGGGGGGGGGGGAAACCCATCACAGATCCCCATGGACAATTGGTGGGCCACTGTGTGAGACAGGATGCTGGACCAGACGGGCTATGGCCCGTTCCAGCAGGGCTCTTCTTATGTTCTACGTTTTTATTCTTGTAACCCTCCTTGAGACCTCTGGATACACGGCGGGATAAAAAATGCAAGTCAGTCAATAAATACATTTTACCCCAAGCCTTCTTCTTGGTTTGCTTTCTTATGCCCTTCACTCGTACACCACCCCTCAGCCGCCAGCGCCAACTTACCCCTTCCTTTTCGTTTTCCATTAGCACCTTCTTCAGCGCCACCTTTTTGCCAGTCTGACGGTGCTTCGCTTTGAACACCTCCCTGGGGGGAAGATGGGAACAGGATTTAGACCGGCTGCTGTGCAAAGAGGCCATGAGCCTGACCCAATGGAGTACATGTCTGCGTCCAGCAGTAGCAGGAAAGGTGCCAAGTGATCTGGCTGAGCAATATCAGATAAACACGTAACGGAACCCAGCCCGGAACATCAGTTGCTGGGAGACAAATCAAAGACTGGAGGTAGGGTGGGGGCTCTTTGTGTGCCAGGCTTCTAAGCTTCTCCAGCACAAAGGGTGGGCTACTGGACCGGCCAGAAACACTCAGAACCCTCTTATACCATGAAAGGGAGCTGCGTTGTTACCACACGTAAGACCACTTTGAGATTTCTTTTCTAGGCCAAAACGCCCAGCAACACGGATGTCCAAACCTGGGGGGTGCACGATGCAGTTTTGGGGATTTGATTCGATTTGAACACCCAAAAATTTGAATCTTCCACATTCGAATGTATTCACATTCGATCCGGATCGAATTCATTTGAATCTATTCGTTCGGATTCTAGATTCGAGTTTGCACATACGAATGTCGACAACATTCGCCTGTGCCCATGTGCATCCGTACACATCCCATTTTTAACCCACATCTGTCCCGTTTCCATCCGGTATAAATCCATACAAACGTGTACAGATGTGGGAAAGATCCAGACAGGCAAGTATGCATCGTGTACGTATCCGCATGCATATGACTGTCCAAATAATTTGAACAGATTCAAAATTCATTTGAATGTTTAAATTCGAATTTGTAGACATTTGATTCAAATCTGAATGCCCAAATTTGATTGAATTTGACCAAATTTTGGATTTTTTGAATATCTGTATGCATCCCTAGTCCAGACATACGTCAGTTCTTGCCCAGACAGAGGGTGTTTTTTATTTATATATATTTTTATATAAAAAATAAGAACAAAAACGAATGTGCCTAGAAAGATAAACCAAAGAAAGAAGGAGAGGAGATAAATGGATGTGTTTGCTCCCTTTCTTAGCTTTGAAGGAACCTGAGGAAATGGGGGAACAGCAACTAGAAATTAAGCAAATAAGCAAAACTGGCCAGTGCAACGGAGAAGCATAATTCTCAGTCCCACAACACAAGTCCAGTGTTAACACTGTCCCCACTGATCCTTTGGGGAGAAACTCTTTCCCCACTCTGAATTTCAGCGTCCCAGAACAGAGCCAGACCTATGTCCTGTCTCCTCCACATTGTGACCCTTTTGGCTTTACCTACCTCACAAGGCTGTTGTGAGGGATTAAGCAGAGGGATAAAATGAGCAGTGGATTTACCTCAATGGAAGGAAAAACAAGACAGGAACATTACACACTCATAAAATATGGTATGTAAAAGCGTAACACAGCCCAGGATTATTTTTTGAGTGGTGATGGTGTGTGTTGATAATGAGGCATTGGTCCTTTCTGGCTATAATCTCTTAAGATGTACAAAAATAATTGAGAAACGATAGAAGCATATTCTTTACTTGGGTCCATTACCTTTTATATATTTGCATTCAACAGCGTAGGAGCGAGAATCAATTAGAAAAAATTAAAGGAAAGGTAAAACATCTGTGCCTCCCAATGGAGATTGTTCTATTTGATCATGACAGATATAGAAACCACAGCGTTGTCTGGCTTTGAGAACATGAATGAGTCAGAGAGCTGTATAGCACCGAGGCCACAGTTCCTTGTCGGTTTCTATAAAGTTATTGTTCAAAATGTTTGTTCTTCTTAGTTATTATTTATTTATTATTTGTATTTCTATCCTCCCCTATACCCAAAGGTCCCAGGGTGGTTAACATCATTTAAAATCAGACGTATATTAAAAGAACAACAGTGTATATTAAAATAGTAACAGTGTCTGTAAAGTGGGAAGGGAAAAGTGTATCCCCCATTTAACCGAAGACCAGGGCAAAGAGGTGCGTCTTCACTGCCCTCCTAAACACGTACAGCGAAGGAGTGTGGCACACTTCAAAGGGGAGACTGTTCCATTGCCTGGGGGCCATCACTGAAAAGTCCTCTCCCGGGTGCCCACCACTTTTATGACTCAGGGTGGTAAGACAACCAGGAGGGCCTCCCGTCCAGATCTTGAGGCACTGGCAGGTTGATATGGGAGAAGGCGTTCCTTTAGATATTTTGGGCCCAAGTCATTGAGGGCCTTATATGTCAAAGTTAACACCTTGAATTGGGCTTGGTGGCAAACTGGCCACCAATGCAATTCTTTTAAGACCAGTGTGATGTGCGTCCAGCCAGCTGTTCCAGTCAACAGTCTAGGTGCATTCTGCACTAGCTGCAGCTTCCAAACTGTCTTCAAGGGCAGCCCCATGTAGAGTGTATTGCAGTAGTCTATTCTGGAGTTTACCAGAGCATGGATAACTGTAGCCAAGTCACCTCTGTCCAAAAACGTCTTCAACTGATGCATGTTTTTGTATCATTTATTATTATTATTATTATTATTATTATTATTATTATTATTATTATTATTATTATTATTATTATTATTATTATTATTATTATTATTACTACTACTACTACTACTACTACTACTACTACTACTACTACTATTACTATTACTATTACTATTACTATTATTATGCTGGATTTTAAACCTTATACTGGTTTTAGTATAGTCTGATACAGTTTTAATATTTTCTTTTTTAAATGTTGTGAGCCGCCCAGAGACCCTTGGGTATGGGGCGGGATATAAATATAAATAAATAAATAAATGAGCTGTAGTTGAGAATAGACACTATTATGTCTTATGACTTGATGAATGAATGAATGAATATTTTCTTTCAAAAAAAAAGAAAGATCTTGTAGGAGAGCAAAGTGGCCAGGCAGTCCAGAGAGGAGAGAGGGGGAAACCATGGTCCTGATAGGGCTTTGGGGGAGAATGAAAGGAATGCTGCTCATTGTCTAAGTAAGTAGATGGACCCTGGAGGGTGGGGGGTTTTGAGTGGGAGGAGAATCCTACAGCAATAGGTCATGGTTTTGACTAGCCAAGACCTAAAGGATTAGATGCTGTTTTGACCCTTTGCAAGGAGAAAAAAACAAAGAGGTTTTGAAATGGGTTTTGGCTTACTGAGTGAGTCTAGTCCCTAGTGAATGCCATCTTTTGCTGCTGAATCTAAATGCAGAAACAATATCTCAGCATCCAGTCCATATGTTGGAAACATTTTTCTTTTTCATTTTTTTTTAGATGAGAACAGATTGCAAAGACCTGTGTATGGATAGTCTCCTGTGACTAAAACAAAAGTAGTGAGAAGTGTGAATTTCACCCTCTCTCAGTGGGATTTTAACCTGGAGGCGTGATTACAACAAATGTCAACAGCTAGCAATGCATCCAAAAATAAGTCTGGTGGCATTTGCAATGGCATTATGATGTTCACGTCTGCTTGGAATTTGAATCCTATAAGGGGAGAATGGGGTCCTAGGATGTATTTCACAGAGGAGGGGCCCCTGATCCCATGGGTGGAGGGGAGAGACACGGACATTCTCCAGAGCACCCTATAAAGGGACGATGGGAGACCCTGAAATCCTAGAGGGACCCATACAAGAAAAGCCACCCCAGTGTAAAAGGCACCCAGAGGGGCAGAGGTGCCCTATAGGGGAAGAGAGGGAAAAGCGGCCACCATGGGGACCCTAGAAGAAGAAGAGTTGGCTTTTCTCGCCCATTTAAGGGGACTCAAAGCAGTTGACAAACCTTCTGTTCTTCTCCCCCCAAAAGACACCCTGTGAAGCAGGTGGGGCTGTGAATGCTCACTGTGACTAGCCCAGGGTCACCCAGCCGGCTTCGTGGAGGAGGAAGAAGAAGAGTTGGCTTTTCTACCGCTCTTTTCTCACCCACTCAAGGGGACTCAAAGCAGCTGGCAAACCTTCTGCTCTTGTCCCTTACGGGGACTCAAAGTGGTCGAGAAACCTTCTGTGCTTCCCCCACCACAGACACCCTGTGAGGGAGGTGGGGCTGTGAGAGCTGCTCAGAAAGGGAACTGTGACTAGCCCAAGACCACCCCAGCTGACTTCGTGGAGGAGTGCAGGATCAATCCCGGTATTTTTCTCCCTATGAGAGGCCCGAGGGCGAGCAAAGGGCGCGGGGGGCTCTACAGGCGACAGCAGCGGCAGGGCCAACTTCCACAGGGGTGCAAGGCGACAGGGCCTTTTCTTCGGTGGCCCCCCCAGAAGGCCCTAGGAATCCCAGCGCGTGTGAGCCTTACCCGAAGGTGCCCTGCCCGATCTTGGCCAGCTTCTCATACTTCGTGACCTCGTCGCAATAGGGACACTCCACCGTGTCGTACTGCTTGGCCATGGCCGGTCGACGACGTGAGAAGAAGGATGTTGACGACCGCCGCCGCTCCTGCGCTTCCGGCCCCACTTCCGGCAGACCTAAGCACACTTCTTCCCGTCACTTCCGGTAGGGGCGCAGAGCAGCCTGGGAGTTGTGGTACTGAAGAGGGCAGTTGCTGCCCTGCACAGCAGCTTCTGCTGCGGTGAAGCTACCACGTGGGTAAGAAGCCGCGTTAAAGGCAGTAAATAAACACATCTGCGGCCATAAATAAATAAATCTGTTGTGTTTTTAGCTCAGACTCCTCTAAGCTCGCGGGGTAGGTTGCAAATACGCCGTTCCAAAAGGCGAAACGAATAGACCGGAATTGCACTACCGCTGCGTCCACACCCAAGGTTCAATCCGGTGTCAATCCACTTTCAGAGCGAGAGAACACAACAGCAAAGCGGCCAGTAATTTTCTTTCCACTTCATCTATCCCAAAGGTGAATTTTCTGAATTATTTAATACTGAAAGAAAACAGCTGATGTGTTCCCTCGCTCCAAAAGTGTGTTAGGAAACTTCCAGACCACTATGAAAGCAAGTTGCCGCTCTATCAGCAAATGCTATTCATATTAGTTTCTTAATTCATATTAGTTTCTTAATAAGCAGATGGGTCAGAGAGAAAAGATTCCTTTTAATTTTAGTATGCTGCAGCATAGGAAGTTCGCTTTCCATAACCCCATCAAGCCAGAACTTCGAACCTCCCACATTCCAGAACACAATTTATACCCTGAAACCACGGCCGGTGATTATAATATTCCCGTAACGCCTATATAGAAAAAGACATACATATTAGATTTCTCTGACATGCGCAGTAAGAACTAAGTCCATATCTGACTGGTTTAGACCAGTTACTCTTTGACGACCTCTTATCATGTCTCTTGGCAAATACACTATCCTTGAAAATATATCATGTCTCTTGGCAAACACACTTTCTTTGAAAATATTCCCCACAAGTGGACTGAAAGTGGATTAAAACTTGGCTGTGGCAACCAATGGGGTCCTTAAAGGATCTTGTGTGAGGACGGTACATAACAGATCCGTACCAGTTGAGTACCTAGCGGGTTCCTAATGGAGTCTTCGTTGCTAGAGCAAAAGACTGTGGGCTGGGGAATGGTCCCTCTCTGTTTGCATCATGTACCTGGAATTTTAGACCCCCTAGACACGTGCTGTTCTGCTTTGGATCCACGGAACCCAGTTAGCCAAGGAGAAAAAGGGAAGCAGGGACTTGTTTGCAGCCAGTTCATTCCCACACGGCCCGTCGCCTGTGGTTTGGTGATGTGGGTTAGAGGTTTTCCTCCTTCCCCCTGCCGGAGTTGTGCTCTTTGTATCCGAAGGCTGCCCACGCGTAGTGTGCGTGTGGGTAAGTATGGAGCAAGAAACCGTGGCCTCTGTTGGCTTTGCTCTCTAGCCAGCGTCAATCACTGACCACTGTGCGATTCTTACCACTAAATTTCGGCTTGGTTGTGCGCTGGAGTCTATTGGTTAAGGAGCCGGACTCTTATCTGGAAATACCACGTTTGATTCCACCCTCGTCCATGAAGCCAGCTGGGTGACCTTGGGCAAGTCACAGTTCTCTGAGCTCTCTCAGCCCCACCTACCTCACAGGGTGTTCTGTTGCAGGAAGAAGAACAGAAGCTTTGTCAGCCGCATTGAGTCCCCTTAAATTGGTGGGGAAAGCAGAGTATAGAAACCAACTCTTCTTCCATGAAGCCAGCTGGGTAGCCCTGGGCTAGTCACAGCTCTCTTCTGAGCTATCACAGACCCACCTACCTCACAGGGTGTTCTGTTGCAGGAAGAAGAACAGAAGCTTTGTCAGCCGCTTTGATTTCACACTCCACACCTAATCAATTAGTGAACTTCTGGGCAGGCAGGGGGCGCTAGGAGGCTGCAGCAGCCTCCTCCAAGCGCAGATGCTCTCCACCAGAAGTTCCCTATTGCACTATTGGCTGTAGTGTGAACAGGCCTCAGGTGAGGGTTTAAGCCACCAGCCTTGATGGTTTCAACAAATGATCGGCCACAGTCCCAAGGGTCATGGCTATCGGTGACTATTAGCCCTGGTGGCCATGTGTCTGCCTTCGGTCATAGGAAGCAGTGGTCTCCATCTGAAGACCAACTTGTGAGCAGGACAAGGGCTTCCATGGGTTGAACATTGGGAGAGCAGAGCATTGGGCCTTCACAAGGTCTTATGCTGTTATGCCTCTGAAGTCCAGCTGCCAGGAGACTGAGTAGGGTGGCCGGTGAGCTCATGTCCTTCTGGTTGGATTTCCGCTGTAGCTACTTGGCTGCTGGGAGAAGAGGCTGCTGAACGACATGGCCCATAGGTCCAACCCTGGGGCCCTTCTAATATTCTTCTATTCACAACATCTGACCGCAGCAGGAGATGCTCTGCCTCTGAAGATCAGCCACTAGGAGACAGCCATCAGGGCAGGCTGGATGCTCAGGGTTTGCTGTTTGGCTTCCTGTTCCAGCTGGTTGGCTACTGTGGCCCTGGTCACACCAGTGTAAGACCGGACCTAACAGGCTGTGTCCAGACTTGGGAACAGTGCACATTCCCATGCGCAGTCAGGGTGTGGGCATCACACCTGACACCAGATGCTTCGTAGGGGGTGATATTTTTAATTATTCTTTTTTCTTTTGATAGGTTTTTTTTTTATTGTGAGCCATCCTGGGACCATTTGGTGAAGGGGACGGGATATAAATTTATTAAATAGGTAAATAGATAAATCCAGTGTGGCATTTCTTGGGTTCTAAGCAGAGAACTGGGGCTTTCTCAGGTGAAATTGTGGGCAAGCCCTGAAGTGGGGTATATGCACACTTAGGCCTCCGGCATGCAAGTAGGACAGCTCCGGTACAGTGCAAATATGTTCCAGGTCCAGGTACACACACACACACACACGCACGCACACACACACAAACACACTTGCTTGCACGCACGCAAAGAAGGAAGCAAAGACGCTTGAGATGATTATGGGCGCAGCAAAGCCATCTCTTTTGCAATGACAGAGGAAATGAGAACCAAAAGCGAGAGAGCAAGAGAAGGGGGAGGGTGTGGGAAAGGAAAGGAGCCTCAGTTAGCCTAGAAAAGGAGGAGGAAGAGCGTAGATCTCTCCTCCTTTCCCCCCTTCTTTTTTGCTTGCTTCTCTTCCCAGCGGTCCCTGGCCAGAGGAACCTGAGAGATGGCCGAAAGCCAGAAAAAAGGAGGTTTTAAAAGTAAGTTTGCGGCGCAGAGATTGGGGGTGAGAATGGCTCTTTTAAAAAAAAATAAATAAATTTAAAAATTAGCAGCTGGTCTAACGAGAGAGGTTGAAGCAAGTGGGGTTTCCCCTCCAGACAGAGCAGCAGTGAGGTTCCCTGCAGCGCTTCTTGCATTGGTGATGCGGCCGCAGAAGGCGGAGGAGCGCTGGGGAGCGGGGAAGTTGGCAACTTCAGTCCCTCCCTGTGTTGGAGGGCTTCAAGCAGGGGTGCTCGGCTGTGCAGCCTTCCAAGGCTGCGTTCACACAACTGAGGTTTAATCCGGCTTCAATCCACTTTCAGAGGCTGTGGCCACAGCGAAGTTCTAATCTGGCTTCAGTCCACTTTCAGAGCGAGAGGACACATCAGCAAAGTGGCAAGCTGTTTGCTTTCAGGGTTAAGCCACTCAGAAAATTCACCTTTGGGATAGATAATAGGGAAAGGAAATTACTGGTCACCTTGGGGATGTGTTCGCGTGCTCTGAAAGCGGACTGAAGCTGGATTAAACCTTAAGTGTGCATGCAGCCCAAATGTTCCCAGACTACATCCCCCACAATCCCAATGCCTCAGGATGCAGGTTGTGGTTTGAGATCAGCTGGAGGGGCCACAGTTTTTGCAGAGCGTTCATTGCGATTGCTTGTGCAAAGAAGAGACGGTTGCATTAGATGGCTTGCTAGATATGAAAGTAATTTTAAATAATTCTGTACTTGGCTAAAGGAGGTGATTTTTATTTATATATATTTATATTTTGCATTTATATCTCGCCTTTTACCCTAAGGTCTCAGGGCAGGTAACAGCATATTAAAAAAACAGACACAGACATATTTAAGATAAAACCATATGTATAAAACAGTATGAAACAGTAATGATGACATATGCTCTGGGCTTTCATAGGGGGTAGTAGATGCAAACAGGGGACAGTTACATTATGTGGCTTATTAGATACTATGTAATTTTAACTAATTCTGTATTTGGATCAGAGGCTAATATTTACCTTGGGCTTAGGGTAATAAATGCACATAAACTTCTGTTGTTACAATACCGTAAAGCCTAACCACCGTATCAGTGATGTAGGACATTTAGGGCTATTTTACCCAATCAAAAGAGGGTTGCCTGTCTCTTTTTAGCTGTGTTCACACCTAAGGTTTACTCCGGCTTCAGTCCACTTTCAGAGCGAGAGAACACATCAACAGCAAAGTGACGAGTAATTTTGTTCCCACATTATCTATCCCAAAGATCTGAAATTTGCTTGAATATTTAAATTCAAATTTTTGGACATCCATCCGAATTTTCAACTTTCTATTCGAAGGTACGAATGTCGACAACATCCGAATGTGTCTGTACACATCCCATCTTTATCCCATATGCATCCCGTTTTCATCCTGTACGTATCCGTACTAATCTGCACAGATAGGAATAAGATGCGTACAGATATGTATGTAAGGCATACCTATCCATACACATACAAAGTAATTCGTATAAAAGACTCGAAAGCTTTGAAAATTCGTTGGAATGTTAAATTTGAACGTATAAACATTCAGTTCAAATTCGAGTGTCCAAATTCGATTGAGTTCCATCTAATTTCAAATGCTTTGAATTTCCGTGCACATCTCTGTTAAAACACCCTTGTCCCCAGAAGTCTTGCATGGGCATTATGTGAACATGTGACATGCCTGGGTTGCACATGGAGAGGCATCCTGGGAAACAAAGGTGCAAGTCTTGGCTCTGGCTTAGGTTCTTTGGTTAGTGCCGAGAATATTGTCACGTCTCTGGCCTGCACTATCACAAAGCCAACTGGTTTATAAAGGTAAAATGGGCAACCTTTTCACCACACTGCACTCCTCCATAAAGCCAGCTGGGTGGCCTTGGGCTAGTCACAGCTCTCTTCTGAGCTCTCACACCCCACCTACCTCACAGGGTGTGTGTTGTAGGGAGAAGAACAGAATCTTTGTCAGCAGCTTTGAGTGCCCTTAATGGGTGAGAAAAGCAGGGTAGAAAACCAACTTTTCTTCTTCAAAGAAGTGTTAGCCCTGAGCTCAAAGAGATTCTAGAGCTAGGTCAGGTTGGGGGGCTGTCCCTTCCCCATACAGGAAGTGGGCAGAGCATATCTGTGTACTGAAAGTATCAGAGGCCCTTCTGCACCCAAAGTGAGACAGGAAACATGCACACACATGCAGGCACGCAAGGCTGTTTGGTGCAAACAGTGTGCATTTGTGGTGCAGAAATATGATTCCAGGTGTCCATACCTTGCTTAATGTAACTCTGACAACCACGGTTTTGCATTTCCTCAGATGGAAGGGGAAGGTTTCGCCTTTGTCTTCTGCTCAGAAGCAATTGGTGGCCCACCGTGTGAGGTGGGATGCTGGACTAGATGGGCTGTGGCCTGATCCAGCAGGGCTCTTCTCCATTCTTGGAGGACACGTGTATCAGTGGCTCCTGGATTGGATGCCTAGGTGTCTCCTCCAGGATGGAAGGATAAGCAGGAGGCCTCTAAGGCCATTTGCAGGGACATGAGAGGAAGTGAGGGTCTTGCCTTTGTTTTCTGCTTGAGATACCCAGAAGCAAATGGTGGACCACTGTGAGACTGGAGGCTGGACCAGAAATGCTGTGGCCTGATCCATCTATCTATCCATCTATCCATCTATCCATCCATCCATCCATCCGTCCGTCCGTCCGTCCGTCCGTCCGTCCGTCCACCCATCCCACCCTATACCTGAAGGTCTCAGGGTGGATAACAACATTTAAAATCCAGTATATTAAAACAATAAACAATCTATATTAAAACAATAGTGTCTACTAACTACTAACAGCTACAAGTGGGAAGGGAAAAGATCCAGCAGGGCTCCTCTTATGTCCTTGTGTCCTCTTATGCCCTTACATCCACTTCCTGCAAATCCTGGATCTGCCCAGATGTGCGCAATTAGACCCTCCTGTGTGCATGCAATCAATTGTTCTCAGCAGCTGGATGAAGGCAAAGGCTTCTTTCCCCTCGCGGTTGTTTGCGTTCCACAAAGAAACGAGGCACTAAACAGCAGGTGTCTTTTGCCCTGGTTTCCTGGGGTCGCTGCTTGGCCTGGAAATTTATTCCCAGACTCCTCCACCAAGGGGACTGTTTACAACCCTTTGTTCTTTTCCTCTCCCTCTTTATTAAGCCCAGTCCAGAAACCCAAACCAGAATTATCTCCAGCCACTGATGCGGCTGCCGTATGGGTATCTATTATGAAATGAACTTTATTGATTGGTCTTTTGACCACGTCGAGCTTCAAATGTACAGATGTGTGTGGGTATCTATTAGAGAATTGCACTAATTTTTTTTTTTACATTCTATGTGAATCGAATACCCGAAAATCCGATTCGAATCCTTTAAATTCGAATTTAACAACTTTTGGTTTGAATTTACCAAATTCACATCTATTCGTTTGAATGTTTGACTCAAATCTGCACCTATGAATGTTGACGACGTTCGTATGTGCATGTATGCATCTTCACCACATCCGTACGCATCTGTATACATCCATATGCATCCCATAGTTATCCCACATGCAACCTGTTTTCATCCCGTACGGATCCGTACAAATGTGTACAGATGCGGGAAAGATGCAGATCTTCAAGTACGCATTGTGGATGAACCCGTACAGATAAGGATGCCCGGATAATTTGAACGACTAGATCCAAAATTAGATTCAAATGTTTATATTTGAATTTTGGGATATTCGATTCAAGTTCGAATGTCGAAATTCGGCCCATTCGATCGGATTTCGAATGCCTATGAATATTCGTGTACATCCCTAGTACGTATCTCTGGCATGAGCTGAGCCTTGTGATGGCTTGCGGGAGAATCACATTTTTAATAGTTTGCAGGCTTTAGCGAGAGAGGGGAGGGAAACACAGATCAAAAACAGCGCTTAATTTTTATACAAGCAGAGGGCTGTTACCTCTCTCCTACAGACACCGTGGATTGCGTTTGCCTCTGCACCAAGCAGGAAACACAGTGTGAAAGGTTCTAAATACAGAGAGTGGCGTGTAGGTGCTATAAATAAACAACAAAACCATAGGTTCCAAATAACCTATTTACTCTCACCTTCCATCATGCGGAGGCTTTATCACGAGAAATTAGCCAGCAGTAGGGGTGGGCGTGAATGTTTGCTATTCAGATCCTATATACGAATTCATACAAATAACACGTGGATCCCATACAAGTAGCGCACGAATCCCATACAAATCTCATACGAAGCTTCATCCGAATGTATCAAATGTTCGGTTTGATTTCGAATGTCAATCTTCGAATGTGCCAACCTTTGATTCGAATTCGAATGTCTGAATTTCAGCCAAATTTCAAATATTACAAATATTCGTGCCTATCCCAAGCCAGGAACCCAAGTCTGATGAGAGTTTATTCAAATAGCACGTTTGTGATACCAGAAGCGCATTCAGACAGGATGAATGTAGCGCCATCAGGGTAGGGAAATCCAATCCAATGTGCTGAATTTCAACATTTGAACTTGAACAGAATGCCAAACCTTCTGTTCTTCTCACCACAACAGACACCTAATGAAGTACGTGTGGCTGTGAGAGCTCAGAAACAGAGCTGTGACTCGCCCAAGGTCACCCAGCTGGCTTCATGGAGGAGGGCAGAATTAAACCAGATATTCCCAGGGAAAAGCTCGATTCCTTAACCACTAGATCAGTGATGGCGAACCTTTTGAGCTTGGTGTGTCAAACTTCACAAGAAAACCTAGCTTAACTCAGGTGCTGTGTCACTTCCAGAAATATCCATAATTCTGTGATATTTGTAGCTCTAGTAAGAAAGTTATATTTTTGATACATGTATTTTATTAAAAGCAAAAATGAATAATTCTTTACATTTGCTAAATCTTCAATAGAAAGTTGGTATTTCATAAACTTCAAGAACAAGCAAGCACTACATGCCCAGGTGCCAGGGTGACCAGGTGTGTCACCTAAAAGGGCTTGGCGTGCCACCTGTGACACGCGTGTCATAGGTTGGCCATCACCGCACTAGATGAAGCTGGCTAGATGTGCAAAGACAACCCCACGGCCAGGGTCCTCTAACTACCACGGGATAATGGCAGGGAATCAACTTCTCGTGATACCCCTTACTAGTGGGTCTATCCCAGCCGCCGTTGGGAGGTGACCCTTGTCTAGATTCTAACCCTTGGACCACACTGCTAAAAAATTAATCTGGAATTGCTTGGAACATCACTCCTGCCCAAACAGCTCTCTCAGTCCAATCTCTCTTTTCTGTTTTCCAGAGTTCTTTAAGTTTAAAAAACTCGGCAGCTTAAGCAACATTCCTTGGGCCCTCAATTTCCGCCGGAGCTCCGTTCCCCCCAGCCCTCCTGGCGGTCCCCTGTCCTCCAACGGCTTCCTGACGACCACCTTGGAAACCACGCAGGATGACCTCAGTGCTGTGCCCAAGAGCCCAACCTCATCTTACGCTCGCTCCTCCGACATGTACACCCACATGGGGACTATGCCGCGGGGCAGCAGCGCCAAGCATTCTGGGAAGAAAGGGAAAGCCAAGGAGCCGCCGGAAAGGAAAGCTCAGGAAGCGGAGGCGGAAGCGTCGACCCTGCGGCCCAGTCCGCTGGTTGCGGGGTGCGTGCCTCCCCAAATCACTTTCCCGGAGGAAGCACAGCAGATGGACCAAAGCTCACCCAAAGCTCACGACGGCCAAGCTGGCCTCGTGGCGAGCAGCACCTCAACGTGTTTTTCTGGAACTGGACAACTGTCTGAGGGACCCCAAAGGAAATCTGAGAGGACAGAGATGGACTTCCCTTGCATGCCTGTTAAAATCCCCATTGGAGGCGTGCAGGATGATTTGAATACAGCATCCCAAAGTCTAGCCCCATATGCCCGGTCCTCTGACATGTATAGCCACATGGGGACCTTGCCGCGAGCCGGCTCTGGCCGCCCGGCAAAGGTGGCTGGAGGTCAGTCAACGGGGACTGGGCAGAACCAGGTGTCGGCCAGTAGGAAGGCATCCTATGAGGGATCCAGCAGGGAGGCCCTTCAAGGATGGATCGGCGTTGGACAGCGAACGCCCAAGGAGAAGACATCTCAGGAGCGTTGGGATGAGAGGTAAGATGGGGTGAGAGACAGGCAGGTTTCTGTGGGATAAATGTCCATGGGAAGAAGCCCTGGACTTGAGTTTTTCTCAACAGTAAATTCATGCAGCTTTCTTGGCAACCATACTGGACCAAAATGGTTTCTGAATGGTTTCTGGGATATTTGTCAACCTCTCAGTCTAGCCTTACAGCGCTGGCATTTCCTGCTGGTCTTCTATCCTATCCAGGCATGGCCAGGTTTGAACTCTTCCCTCCATACTTGTAGCACAAATTCAGATAGCGGAGCAGGGACCTAGTTTTCCAAGTGTTAAATTCTAGTTTGAAAATTGAGGGAAAGAGACCAGCTTCAGAAAAGTGATAGGAAATGAGAAGGAAAGAAGGTAGGATACCAAGGGAGGGAGGAGAAAGACCTAGAGGGAGGGAAGGAGGGAAGGAAGGAAAGAAACCAAGGGAGGGAGGAGAAAGAACTAGAGGGAGGGAAAGAAGGAAGGAGACCAAGGGAAGGAGGGAGGGAAGGAGGAGAGAAACCTAGAGAAGGAAGGAACGAAGGAAGGAAGGATACCAAGGGAAGGAGGAGAAAGACCTAGAGGGAGGGAAGGAGGGAAGGCAGGAAAGACACCAAGGGAGGGAAGAGAAAGACCTAGAGGGAGGGAAAGAAGGAAGGAGACCAAGGGAAGGAGGGAAGGAAGGAGGGAGGGAAGGAAGGAAGGGAGAGAACTAGAGAGAAGGAAGGACCTCAGAGAATCAATTCCTTATCATGGGTAATGTTTGGAGTCTGATGGGCCCTTTTAAATTATTATTATTTCATTGCTTTATATTGTCTGATATTTATTGGTTTTAATTATTCTTATCTCCTTCCTGGGATTTCCGAGCGAAGGGCAGATTAGAAATCATAATAAAAAGAAAACGCTCTAATTGTGCCAAAGTGAGCCCCACAGGCCCTTTACTGTATTTCATAATGCCAAAATGCCAATAACAAATCTAAACCCAGATCCAGGCGATGACATTGTACATAAGCCACATGAAGTGCGTGCAGATTTAGTCCGAAATGTGGGTATGAGGGTACAATTAACCCCTCGCGTATCTAGACCAGTTTGGTCTAGTGGTTAGGAAGCCAGACTCTTATCTGGGAATACCGGGTTTGATTCCGCCCTCCTCCATGAAGCCAGCTGGGTGACCTTGGGCTAGTCACAGCTCTCTTCTGAACTCTCACAGCCCACTGACCTCACAGGGTGTCTGTTGTGGGGAGAAGAACAGAAGGTTTGTCAGCCACTTTGAGTCCCCTTAATAATGTGGAAAGAAAATTTGCTGAAGTGCTCTCTCTCTCCGAAGGTGGACTGAAGCTGGATTAAACTTTACGTGTGACCACATCCTAAATATGTATTGGCTGCTGGAGAAATATCTTTTAAAAACTGGAACAGAGAAGATGATAGATAGATAGATAGATAGATAGATGGATGGATGGATGGATGGATGGATGGATGGATGGATGGATGGACAGATAGATGGATGGACAGATAGATAGATAGTTAGATGGATGGATTGATAGATAGATGGATGGATAGGTAGGTAAGTAGGTAGGTAGGTAGGTAGGTAGGTAGGTAGGTAGGTAGGTAGGTAGGTAGGTAGGGGGAGAGAGAGAGATTAGTCGATGGATGGGTAGATGGACAGGTGGATGGGTGGACAGGTGGATGGATGGACGGGTGAATACACTGTGAATTTGTGGATGAATCTGCTGCAATCCAACCAACTAGATTTGCCCAGGAATGGTTCTCATTTATTATACTGACTGGCTCAAAATATTCCTGTCAAGTCCGTCTTCAAAATGAGCTCCAGGGGAACATACAGCAAATACCGTAGAGTCCTTTCTTCTTCTTTTTTTCAATAACATGTGTATATATTTAAAAGAACCACGTCCCACTGGAGACATAGCTACGGCATGAGAATGGAACCTCTAGGAAAACAAGCTGGTTGGGGAGGGAATATTATCAGAACTATGCATAACTTTAGCAGAGAGTTTACTTAGAAGGAGGAGGAAGAAGAAGAGTTGGGAGGTGGTTGGTTCCCCTTCGTTGGAGGACTTCAAGCAGAGACTGGACGGCCATCTGTCTGAGATGGTTTAGGAGATCCTGCCTTGAGCAGGGGGTTGGACTCGATGACCCAGGAGGTCCCCTCCAACTCTACCATTCTATGATTCTATGATTCTATGGGACTCAAAGTGGCTGACAAACCTTCTGTTCTTCTCCCCCCAAGAGAACACCCTGTGAGGTAGATGGGGCTGTGAGAGCTCAGAAGGGAGCTGTGACTCGCCCAAGGCCACCCAGCTGACTTTGTGGAGGAGTGTGGACTCAAACCCAGTACTCCCAAACTGGCTCACTACGCAAACAGACGGTCTTGGCTTCATCAAGGCCTCTCTGCTCTTGAGACTACCTCGCCTGGTCGTTGTGCGGATTTAAAAAAAAAATGCAAGAGGAGAGACAGCATTGGCTGCACAGCTATGCAGAAGCGGGTTTTCTTTTTAGCTTTCTGGCCGTCCTGTGGTCCAGAGCAGCCGCCGTTGCTCATTCCCACCTGTCTAGCGGTGCGTCCGCACACAGAGCAGAGGCAGTTTGTGGTTTGGTATCCCAGGCGGTTCAAGTTATGGAAGGCGTCCACGAAACCAGCAGATGCCAGGGGCATTTAATGGGGAGGAATTTCTCCCTCCACTCTCAGGCCTCTCCGCTTGGCTCTCTGCATTCCAGGGAAGGAAAAGCGCCGGGCGGGGACCGTCCGTCCGTCCATCTGTCTGTCCGTGTGCGCTTTGGGGAGGAGGGACAGAGGCTGGGCGGGAGCGAGGGAGGGAGGGAGGGACTCATGTGCCCAGCTTAGACTTCCACCCAAGTTCAGCGAAAGGCAGGCGGAGAGCGCGCAGCGGAGACAGCCGGGAGGGTCCAGGGCCAGGCGGCGCCTTTACAGAGGGGGAAAGGGGACATCCCTGGCCACCCAGGAGAGATGATGGCGGAAGTGGACAGGCGCTGTCACACCCTGGACCACGCCAGGTAAGGACACGGGCACCAGGTGGAGTTTCAGCAGGGCAACACACGGATTTGCACTAGTTGGGATCTTTAAGAGTCAGCAAGGAGCGCTCAGAAGGAGAAAGCGGTCAACGCGCTGCCAGCCCTAGAAGCCCGGCGCATGAGCGTTTCAGTTCAGGATTGGGATCACGTACGTGTAACGCGCTATGTTGAAGGTTCGTGGGGGCTGATTTTGCCCCACCTAGCATGGCACCCAGCGGCACTTCATCCGAGCTAGATCGGTTGGGTGCCTTGTGACGCACTGACTTGGCTCCCAGGGGTGCGCGATTTTAACGGCCTTACTCCTTCTCAGCTTAATGGGTGCCCCCCCCATATGGACCTCGGTACAGCCAGCTGCCATCCTAGTTGGGGTCACACCTAAGGTTTAATCCGGCTTCAGTCCACTTTCAGAGTGGCTGTGGCCACACCTAAGGTTTCATCCAGCTTCAGAGTGAGGGAACACATTAGCAAAGTGACCAGTTTGGAGTCTGTGACTTCCTGTATGGAAAGCAGAGCTATGCCGCTTTGCCATCTTTTACTCCATCCACACACAGCTTGAAATTGGCTTAGACGAGGTTATAGCGTGTAGACCGGTGATGGCCAACCTATGACACGCGTGTCACAGGTGACACGCCAAGCCCTTTTGGGTGACACACATGGTCACCCTGGCACCTGGGCGTGTAGTGCTTGCTTGTTCTTGAAGTGTATGAAATACCAGCTTTCAATTGAAGATTTAGCAACAAAAGTCACTAAAGAATTATTTGTTTTTGCTTTTAATAAAATACATGTATCAAAAAGATAACTTTTTTACTAGAGCTACAAATATCACAAAATTATGGATATTTCTAGATGTGACACAGCACCCAAGTTAAGCTAGGTTTTCTTGCAAATTTTGACACACTGAGCGCAAAAGGTTAGCCATCACTGGTGTAGACAATGGTGTTCCCATGCCTCTTCTAAGCCACATTAAAGACCCTTAGCAGTGCGTTTTCTGGCCTTTAAAGTGGACTAGAGGCACTGGTGGGCACGGCTGTAGCTCAGTGGTAGTGCAAACTGCCTGGAAAGCAGAGGGTTGCCGGTTCGCTTCCCAGGCTCTCCCCAGAAGTAGGCAATGGCAAACCACTTCTGTATCTCTGCCAAGAAAACTGCATAGAAGTGTCCATGGAGTCTGGGAATGGCTGTAGCTCAGTGGTAGTGCAAACAGCCTCTGCCCAGAAGTAGGCAATGGCAAACCACTGCTGTATCCCTGCCAATAAAACTGTATAGAGTTGCCCATGCAGTCGGCCAAGAGTTGGGCATGACTTGGTGGTACCCAGCAACCACAACTACATGAGGCACTGGAGTGTAATGTCTGGCAGTTTAGGAAACTGACCATGAGCAATTGATCCATCGCCACTACCCCAACCTTTGAACCTCAAGCCAAGTTGAGGAAGGACCAGCGAGAGTCTGGTAGCTTATTGTTGCATGAATTCCCACAGGCAACAGCTTACATACATGGATGCATCTGTGGCATTGAGATGTGTCTGACCAACTTGCCATCTGGGCAGAAAGAGGCAATAAGGCAGAGGAAGAAGAACATGGACGAGTCGGTCAGCAATTGGGGATTATTCAACAGAAAAAGATGTCACGGGTCAAAACAGGGGTGTTTTCGCACTTCCCTTCTGGCCGGCTGGGCGGGAAAAGAGCATGATGAGCCAACCTTGACTAGCGCTCACGCTTGGAGTGCTAGTCAACTTTGGCCGTTCGCTCCCCCTGCGATGGAATCCTTACCTTATTCGATCCGGGTTCTGGTCCTCCGCTGGGATCCGCCATTTTGGCTGTGGCCGCCTCTGCGGCTGCGCGTGAGTCAGCACTGCAGCATTGACGACTCAGATGCTCTACTCATGTGCGGTCACATCTATGGGCGCCTGAGGTGCCAGCGCGCTTGTGCGGCACCTCAAACGACCACGGAGCGCCAGAAGAACAGCGAACGGTTGCCGCCCAGACACTTGAGGTAAGTGTTGAGGTCAATTTTGGTTAACATGTGGAGCCCCGTGTGCTTTTCCATGTGTGAACCTGGAGGCTGTGACGGCCTACCCGGCGTGCGTATGCTCTCCGCCAGAGATTCGCTACTTCTTCACTCGAGGCTGTGGTGCAAACAGGCCTCAGTTAGAGCTAATGGTAGGTGAAGTGCCATCAAGTGGCAATGCTATACAAACCCCATGGAAACTGAGCCTGCTTGATTTCACATGAACAAGCCATGGATTGAAATGTAATAGATGGAGAAAGGCTCAGTAGGCCCAAACTCTGACCGGCTCACTTCACTCCTATGGGTTAACAGCTGTCTACCCTTCCCAGGTGTGTCCGCATACTCCTGGGTCATTTTCGGACTTCCCTTCCCGTCCGCTGGACAGGAAAGGAGCACAATGACCCAACATTAACTGGCGCTCACACTTCCGAGCACCAGTTAACAACAGCCTAAGCTCCGCACAATCGGTCACTCACCAGAGACTGATCCTGGGGCCGCCATTTTGATTGTGGTACTCTCCATGACTGCGCGTGCTTGAGCGCCATTGCCATGACGACGCCCACGCTCTGCGCACACGTCGTCGTGTCTATGGTCGCCTGAGGTGGGCAGCCCCTCCGACGACCCCGGGGCACTGGAGGAGATGCGAACGGCCGCTGCCCTGGACGCTCCAGATAAGCTTTCGGGTAGCAATGGTTAAGGTGAGGAGCATTTAGTGAACTTCTGGTGAGGCAGGGCTCTTCACCAGAAGTTCACTAATCATGTACCACTGGCTGCACGGCAAAGAGGCCTCCGGATCCACTCCGGATGAAGCTGCCCAGGACTCGAGGGACGGGACCTTTGCGAATTTTATCTACCGGTTTGAATAACACTCTTTCCGCACCAGTAATACGTAGCTGGAAAGCTGCCAACCTTCCACGGCGGAGATGCTTTATACGTTAGAAGCTGCAAGTCATCAAATTGCTGAGTTGTTAAGTGATGTGGAGTAACGCAAAGGGTACTGTGTGAGTCAACGAGGCCTCTGGGTTCAACAATTTTAGCGTCAGGGCAGCAAGTAATGCATATAATTAAGCAGTGCTCCCACAACCGCAAGTCCACGTAGGAATTAGACCGTAGCTTAAAATACCGTGCTGGAACTGATTTTTCCTAAATCCTACTTCTGTATTGCTTTTATAGGGTAGGGTGTCATCAGCCTAGGACATGGGGGATTTCTGGTTAAGAACATAACAGAAGACCTGCTGGATCAGGCGAGAACCCATCTAGTCCAGCATCCTGTCCAAACGGTGGCCCACCAATTGCCCATGGGCATCTCAAGCAGAAGACAAGGGCAAAACCTTCACCTGCTCTAAATTCCCTGCAAATGGCCTTCACAGGCCTCCAGCCTGTCTCTCCAACCCGGAGGTGGTACCTAGGCATCCATTCTAGATAAAAACTTAACAGATGCCGCGCTGGATCAGGCCACAGCCCATCTAGTCCAGCTTCCCATCCCGCATGGTGGCCCACCAGTTGCTTCTGGGCATCTCAAGCAGAAGGCCTACTGGACTCCTTGCAAATGGTCTTTAGAGGCATTCTGCCTGTGTCTCCAACCTGAGGTTCATACGTTGGCATCTATTCTAGAAGTCATTGATGCACTTGTCCACCTTGAATGGAAAGAACTCTGTTAGATCAGGCCACAGCCCATCTGGTCCAGCATTCCAAATCACTCAGTGGACCAACAGAGCAGCGTATAAAAGCCAACTCTTCTTCTTCCCCCATGAAGCCAGCTGGGTGGCCTTGGGCAAGTCACAGCTCTCTTCTGAGCTCTCACAGCCCCACCTACCTCGCAGGGTATTCTTTAGAACAGCAACATACATGGGCTAAGGAGGGCTAGCACAGATGTAGACCACATTTATCTGGTCTACCACTAATCTGAATTAGTGAGTTCTGATCCAGACCTACACTACTCCCGTGCAGATGATATTGTCTTAGCAGCTCCTTGATCAGGATTGCTGTGTGGACAGCAATGTGTCCACGGTAGCTTCTTGATCCAGATTAATGAGTAAGTGCTGAAAGGGCCTATGTTAAGATAGGAGCATGGCGCAGAGGATGGAGTCGTTCTTCACTGTGCAGATTTCGGGCCATAGGGAAGCAATTCCACAAGGAAGCTGGGTTAAACCTTAGCCGTGACCACATCCTCACTCTGAAAGTGAACTGAAGCTGGATTAAACCTTAGCCATGACCACAGCCTCACTCTGAAAGTGAACTGAAGCAGGATTAAACCTTAGCCATGAGCACAGCCTCACTCTGAAAGTGAACTGAAGCTGGATTAAACCTTAGGTGTGACCACAGCCTCACTCTGAAAGTGAACTGAAACTGGCTTAGTAATCGTACTCAAAGAGTGGCTTTAAATGGCTGCACATCCAAATGGAAGGAAGTGTCAAGTGGAGTACCACAAGGTTCTGTCCTGGGCCCAGTTTTGTTTAATGTTTTTATAAACGATCTGGACGAGGGAGTTGAAGGGAAACTGATCAAATTTGCTGATGACACAAAGCTAGGGGGAATTGCAAACACCAGAGAAGAGAGAGAGAGGATTCAAAAAGATTTAGAGAAACTCGAACAATGGGCTGCAACTAATAAAATGGTATTTAACAAAGAAAAATGCAAGGTTCTGCACCTGGGCAAGAAAAATGAAAAAAGCACATATACAATGGGAGGAATTCGGCTGAGCAGCAGCACATGTGAAAAATACTTGGGTGTCCTGGTAGATCATCAACTGAACATGAGTCAACAGTGTGAGGCAGCTGCAAAAAAGGCAAACGCAATCCTGGGGTGTATTAGGAGAAGCATAGAGTCCAGATCACGTGAAGTTATTATCCCCCTCTACTCTACCTTGGTCAGACCTCATCTGGAGTACTGTGTCCAGTTCTGGTCACCCCAGTTTAAAAAAGACACTGACAAGCTGGAGCAGGTTCAAAGGAGAGCTACCAAGATGGTGAACGGTCTGCAAACCATGTCCTATGAGGAACGGCTTAAGGAACTAGGAATGTTTAGTCTAACAAAAAGAAGACTGAGAGGAGACATGATAGCTGTCTACAAATACCTCAAGGGTTGTCACAAGGCAGAGGGATCAGCCCTGTTCTCACTCTCTCAAGGAAGGACTAGAAACAATGGGGTGAAACTGCAGGGGAAAAGATTTAGTTTAGATGTTAGGAAAAAATTTCTAACAGTAAGAGTGATCAACCAGTGGAACAGGCTGCCACGGGAGGTGGTTGGTTCCCCTTCGTTGGAGGTCTTCAAGCAGAGACTGGATGGCCATCTGTCTGAGATGGTTTAGGAGATCCTGCCTTGAGCAGGGGGTTGGACTCGATGACCCAGGAGGTCCCCTCCAACTCTACCATTCTATGATTCTATGATTCTATGATTCTATGGATTAAACCTTAGCCATGACCACAGCCTCACTCTGAAAGTGAACTGAAGCTGGATTAAACCTTAGCCGTGACTACAGCCACCTGAATGTGGACTGAAGCTGGATTAAACCCTAGGTGTGACCACAGCCCTGAGGCTGTGATGCATTTCACATCTAGAACGCATGTCCTGAAGACAGGATGTTCTGACTTCCCTTCAGTGCTTTCTGGCTCCTTTTCTGCTCCCTTTTCCAGCCGTTAGGAGTCTATTTGTACATTTCCTTTAGGCATCTAACCTTAAAAAGAGTTTTAGATCCTGTTCCAGAGACCGGTAAAACAGGATAAAGAAACAGGCTGATGTTTTGAGGGGGAAACTGCCCCCCCTTGTCTTTTGAAGGCTGTTTGGGGCTTCTTTCCCACCAACGGCCGTGCGGCTGAACTGCTGGCAAACGTACCGTCCAGGAAAAAAAAAAATCCATACATGACTCAGGGAAAGAAAAGACAAGATGGGATGATGGAGAAGCAGGAAAAGAGCCGTTGGAGAGAGCCAAGAGAGAAAAACAGAAATACTGTTCACGTATAGACTCAACCGGCAACTTTTCAAAGTTTATCTGTGCTTGCCCAAATACGCTTTAAGCCACAAAATCAAACAAAAAGAAAGAAACCACAAGGGTTTCTGAACACAGTGAGAGAGGCAATTAAAAAAGAAAACTCAAAAGCAATTCAGGCTGAGGAAGGAAGAAGAAGAAGAAGAAGAAGAAGAAGAATTGGCTTTTCTACCCAGTTTTTCTCACCCATTTAAAGGGACTCAAAGCGGCTGACAAAGCTTCAGTTCTTCTGCCCACCACAGACACCCTGTGAGATGGGTGGGACTGTGAGAGCTCAGAAGAGGGCTGTGACTAGCCCAAGGTCACCCAGCTGACTTCATGGGGGAAGGCGGAATTGAACCCAGTATTCCCAGAGAAGAGTCCAGCTCCCTAACCTCTAGACCAAACTGATTCACGCTTTTGAAAAAGAAACTTGCTTCAGAATGGAATAGAGATGCCCATAGGCTGAAGTTGATTGGTTCGGTTCCGATTGAACCTACTACCCTTTAAGAAAGGGTTAGGGAAATTTAGCAATGGCAGGTGTATCAAAGGCTATCAGAATGGATGACTAAGTACATCTTCCAGGCTGGGGGGACAAGCAGGATTCCTCTAAGGCCATTTGCTGGGATTCGAGAGCAGGAGAAGGTTTGCCCTTGTCTCTGCTTGAGATGCCCATGAGCATTGGTAGGCCACTGTGTGAGATGGGATGCTGGACTAGATGGGCTGCGGCCTGACCAAGCAGGGCTCCTCTTAGGATCTTATGGACTAGATGGGCTGTGGTGTAGAAACCATGTCCTGCGAGGAAAGGTTGAAGGATCTAGGAATGTTCAGCCTGCAGAAGAGAAGGATGAGAGGAGACATGATGGAGATCTTTAAGGATCTGAAGGGCCATCACAGTGCAGAGGGATTGTCCCTGTTCTCACTTGCACTAGATGGGAGGACTAGAAACAACAGGATGAAGCTTCAAGGGAGTCAATACAGATTAGATATTAGGAAAAACCTCCTGACAGTGGGGGCGATCAGTCAGAGGAATAGGTTGCCATGGGAGGTAGAGAGCTCTCCTTCACAGGATATCTTCAAGCAGAGGCTGGACCTACATCTGCCTGGGATGGTTTAGGAAGTCCTACATTGAGCAGGGGGTTGGACTGGTTGACCTTGGAGGTCCCTTCTGACTCTATGATCACGCTGAAAGTGGACTGGAGCTGGATTTAGATTTAGGTGTATACATGCTCTGACTCTGTTTGGTTGCATCTTCACAAGCTGAGATATAGCTCCGGGAGGCGGCGAATGGATGCGTGGGAAGCAAACGGTGTGTGCATCATGCCCCATCAATGGCCCCAGAAAGCAGCTATTTCTGTTCTGGCGGGGATCCAGAGGGAACCGAATTGGCCTTCCCTCCTGGGGCGTCTCGCACAGGGGAGTCGGGCCTGAACAGCCACCCTGGGGAAGTCCTCCACCTAGCCCTATAGGCCATGGACCCCCAAGGCTCCAGACACACTGGCCCAGGAGCATCATGGGCATTTAATAAGACGGTCCTGATGCCTTGTTTGGCCTCACTGGTGGCATCCGAGTCCTTGTCTCCAGCAGATGCTCGCAGGCGGGCTGTGAACTTTCGTTCCAAGTGGAGCGCTGGAATTTCTCCCAGGCACTTTGACCAGCTACCAAAAAAAAAGCACAAAAAGAAGGATGGGGGGGGGCTGAGTGTTGGGGGAAGAAAAAAAGGGAGAGAGAGAGAGAGAGAGCTTGAGCAGCCAAATCTCATTCAAAAAATCCCACAGGCTATTCATTTGCATGGCTCTCCGCCGCCGCGTGTCCCCCTGCGCCGGCCTTGCCTTGGGATGAAGTCACAGCCAAAGCCATCTGCTTGTGGTTAGAGATGGAGAGGCTATTTATAGGATGCTCATTCTTCCCTCCAGTGGAAGAGGTCCGAAGGGAGCAGGAGATGGGGTGGAAAGGGACCCCCGGTCATTAGCATTCACCGATAACCCTTGTGGTTTGCAAGCGCAGAGGAACTTTATGGGGGAGCGTAGGGTGGAGAGCTTCTGAAGACCATCTTAAATTCCACCCTTCAGTTGTTTCCCATCTGCCCTGCTTCCTGCTGCCTGCCGCCCCTCCGCCCAGCTTGGAATTTTTCTCACAGTTCCTTCCGTGTGAAAGAGAATTTTGCAGCCAGCCATTGGCGGGCTCAGAAAGAGACGGCGGCTCCAAGCGGCGTTCCAGAAAGCCCACAGCTGATGCGCTGGGCATTGTTGGCCTTGTGGGAATGGGGTTTTTTTTGCATTTGATCGTATCGAATTGAATGTAGGAAAATTCATGTTTGTTTGAATACATGGAGCCCATTCGATACAAGCCGTCTGCACTGTGACGGCCCTTCAGATAGTTGAAGACCGCTATCATGTCTCCTCGCAGGGCGCCTCTCCAGGCATGTTTGGTCCTATACCAAACGCGGTCTCGGCAAGGGGCATCCCCATGCGTTTAAGATTTGGTCCACAGAAAGCGGGCCAAGTTGCCCCAAACCGTGCCAGACCAGGAACAAATGTGGTACCTGACAAAACAAGTCTCGGCACCGTTTGGGGTCCCAGTACGCATTGCCAAGCGAGCCCAGGCCGCGCATGGGGACGGTGCTCGACTTCACAGTGTCGGCTGACAGGAAAGAGGTTTGAGTTTTAAAGCCAAGCCTCTGTGCTGTCAGCCGAGGTTGTGAACAGGAGTTGCAGAGGCTTGAGATTTCTCACTTTTCCAGGGGGTCAGTAAGGTTATCTGTGGACAGAAAGAGGTTTGGCTTTACTGACAAAGTGATCCTTTTGGTGCCCAAACGGCACGAAACAGCTTGCGTGGGAACATGGCCGCAGTCTCCTCTTCTGTAGGCTAAACATTCCTAGATCCTTCAACCGTTCCTCTTGGACATGGTTTCCAGACGACGCACCATTTTGGTAGCCCTTCCTTGGACTTGTTCTAGTTTCTCAATGTCTTTTTTGATCTGGAGTGCCTAGAACTGGACACGGGACTCTAGAAGAGGTCTGACCAAGGGAGAGTCAAGAGGAATAATTTCTTCTTGTGATCTAGATAATTTCTTCTTGGTTCCAGCTGTGACACTGAGTGCTGGCTTTCGTGTCACTGCAGAGAAGCTCATTCGAGGTGAAGACAGATCCACCTTCCTCTTGCTGCACTGGGTGGAGGTCTTGTCTGGTTCCTGACCCCAAGATCCTGTTGAGTTATTTTCAGCTTTCCCCGTCGGCCACCCATTTCCGCCTTGCAAGATGTTCCTCCATGTTCCTGCCATTTGGGAACATTTAAGGGAAACAGATGGGAGGAAAGCTGAGCAGCACAGGAAAATACCGGGGAAACGTGCCTGTGTCGCAATCCACGTGTTCCAAACTTCCTCTCTATTCCCAGGATAAACTGGGGGGAAAAAACATTTAAAAAAATAGAAACAAGACAGAAGAAACGACGCCGAATTGAAAGAAAACAGTGAGAGAATGGGGCCAGATGTGGTTAAATCCAGTTCTGGGGTGTTTCTGCACCAGTGCATAACAGACCAGAGATGTACACGAATGCAATTTTCAGGATTTGATTCGAATCCTTAAAATCAGAATTTAACCAGATTTGATTCGAATTAAGCAAATTTGAATCTGTTTGTTCGAATTTTCAACTCGAATTTGCATTGTGACGCATCCTGTACGCATCTGTACATGACCGAGTTATTAAATCCTGCAGGGTTTCGGGGTTCTGGAGGTAACTGCCTGCCCAATTCCTTTCTCCTGGGTCCAACTCCAGAAACGGAACCCCATATCTCATGCCTTCTGATGCAGTCAAAGGCCTCTCTCTCCGATTATACAAAGGAGAGGGAAGGCCTAAATAAACCGAGATGCCTTCCTGGTGACTCTGTGGGAAATAAGGGGTCTGGTTTTAATTTTCACCCCTGCCTGAGGCCACCATGGGGAAAAGGTAGCGCTCATATAAAGATTTATGTTGCGAAGGGCAGCGATTTCCCAGCACCTCCTCATGTGTTCCTGTTTTTCAGGGGTGAAAGTCTTATTTTATAGTCCCCCTTCCCAAGAAAGGAACTCTCTTCTCATTCTGTTTTTTTGCTGGGGGCGGGTGGGAGACGTTTGCAGAAGGTTTTAAGTTCTTCAAATTGCAAGCAGACGTGAACAGCACAGCAGAGAGCGCTAGGGTCACATCATAAGAACATAAGGACCTAAGAGGAGTGCTGCTGGATCAGGCCACTGCCCGTCTAGTGCAGCATCCCGTCTCTCCCAGTGGCCCACCAGTTGCTTCTGGGCATCTCAAGCAGAAGACAAAGGCAAAACCTTCACCTGTTCTCAACTCCCTGCCAATGGCAATGAGAGGCATCCAGCCCTGCTCTCCAACCTAGAGGAAGTACTGGGGCATCCATTCTAGTAGCCATTGATGCCCCTGTCATCCACAAATTAAGGAAAGCCCTGTGGATCAGGCCACAGACCATCTAGTCTGGCATCCTGTCTCTGCCGTGTCCCAGGCGGGCAGCGTCAGTTCAGTCCAAGGACGGGGTTCCAGAAGTTCGGCAAGTCACAAGAGAGTCCAAGAGTCAGAATATGGGCACGGTGGGAGTTGCATCAGAGTTGTCTGCAACACTGGCTCAGCGTGCGCTGTTCAATTAAGTAAGGGAGTCATTGCCACGTCCTTGCCGGCACAGCTGAGCCAAACGCTGCGACCGGCGTCTCACCTGTTCCTGCTACCAAAGGAGCAGAGGGGAAGGGCGCTCTTGAGGTTGAATGTCCGAGCTCCCATCCCCAGAGCTGCCTGCGTGCTCCCCTAAAACTGGCCTCAGACCCTCAACATCTGCAGCACTGTACCCTGGTTGCTGCCCAGGCTGTTGCACCGTTGCAACCGCGCCCTCCTCCTCCGGGGCATGACACCCTCACAATTGCTTCTGGGCATCTCAAGCAAAAGAGAAACCTTCACCTGATCTCCACTCTCTGAAAATGGTCTTCAGAGGCATCTTGCCTGCCGCCCAACCTGGAGGTGGTGGTACCTAGGCATCCATCCTAGTAACCATTGACACACCTGTCCTCCATGAGTCTATCTAACCCTTTCTTAGAGCTGTCCAGGCTGGTTGCTGCCACCACCGCTTCTGGTGGTCAGCTCCATGGTCCAATGACCCTCTGGGTGAAAAGGCGACAACTACTGTGGAATGGGGCTCCTGCCCAGGAAACCAAGATGGATTCCATAGCACACCTAAGCCAATGTTGGATTGAAACATGCATTTAAGAGAAAAGGAGAGTTGATTTGAACTCTGTCTTGCTGGTTGTAGTGATGAATAGCCCATGATGTTCTTCTGGGTCAGCCATCGCTGAACAATGTAGCGTACTCCCTATATATATGTATATATTCACGTGAACGCAGATTAAAGAGGGAAGGTTTGCCTCACCTGTTGAATCCGTTCCCTTCCTGTCCCTCTTCAGCTGATCATCAACAAGGTCACTTGAATCATCTGAGCCCTTAAACCTAAGCCTAAACCTAAGCCTAAGACGAATTGTAAGCCTAACTAACTGTTGAGAGTTTCCAATGGTTTTACCTCCTTGTGTTCCCTTGTTAATTATTCTTATTTATTTTTTTTAAAGGCACCAGGATGGCCTAGGATCCTGCAGTGAATACGTCAAGGTAGGAAATCATTTCTGTCCTTTTCTCCCAGGTAAGACATGATTGTAGGGTGGAATGTATGTTAAGCTGGAGTAGTTCTTCCACCGGTGGGGCTAAACGATAACTCCCAACATGTGGAGGATCATCTGTGCTTTAGCCCAATTAGTGTCCCACCGGAGAGGAGTTTGGTACCCCTTTCCTAGCTGTTCCTATGACTTAATAACTTAATAACTTATTTTTAAATTGTTGAGTAGGAATTTGCATGGCTATTCGAAAGCATTCGAAATTCGATCGAACAGACCGCATTTCAACATTCAAATTCGAATTGAATGTCCTTGAATTCAAATTCAAAGTTTCAATTCAAATTTCAAATTTGGGATCTATTCGTTCGAATTATTCGGACATTCGCTTGTGTACGGGTTCATACATGATGCGTACTTGAAGATCCGAAAATGGACTGAAAGTGGATTAAAACAGGTGTGAACACAAGGGGGTAAATACTTCCCTTTTAGCAGGAGAGGGCTCCAGCGGCTCTCCCCCAGGTCGGCTGCCTCCGCCCTTTTGGAAACCGGTAGTCAGGAGAGGTGCCACATTGCCATGTTATAGTAGCTCTGAGTCAGGCCTTCTCGGTGGTAGCCCCTTCCTTTTGGAGGGCCCTTTTAAAGGCCTGTCTTTTTATGCAGGTGTTCCCTGTGCGAAAGCTTATCTGTTCTGACTGATTTTTCTTTTTAGCTTTGTTTTCACCTTTTCTTTTAATGCTTGGCTCTGAAATTTTTGAACGGACAGCGGTATAAAAAATGTCTTAAATAACTAGATAATAAACAAATGTCCCTTTTGTGTCCCTATTCCGGTCATGAGAGCCCTGAGTTCTTTCCCCAATAACCCCCTGCTGAAACTTCTTATCCCCTTCTCTGGTGGTCACATGGGAAAGGGCACCGTCCTCCTCAAATCCACCTCAGTCGGCGCTTATTCCCCGCCAAAAGATTAACATTCCTTGGGATTCATTAAGAGGGACCACACGGTGGTGCCGGCCAGCTCTTTTAACTGCGCTCCGGAGTTTATCACAGCTGACGCATGCCTGATCATGCACCAGGAATGGAAACATTATGTTCCCCAATGATTCCCTCTGAGATCCTCTTTCGGCACATAGGTGCAGCAGCTGGCATTTGAGTTCACTAGGGCCCTGGTCACACCTTTAGTTTAGGACGACTTCAGGTCATCTTCCGGTTGCGTTACATTATTTTTTATTTTGTTTGTTTTCCAAGCCAGCCTACCCCCCCCCCCACACACACACCTTAGAGGACTCAGCCTATCCTGGCATTCCAAGCCGTCTTCTCTAGTTTGATCTAGTGGTTAAGGAGCCAGACTCTTATCTGGGAATACTGGATTCAATTCCACCCTCCTCCACAAAGCTAGCTGGGTGACCTTGGGCTAGTCACAGCCCTCTTCTGAGCTCTCACAGCCCCACCCACCTCACAGGGTGTTCTGTTGTGGGGAGAAGAACAGAAGGTTTGTCAACCGCTTTGAGTCCCCTTAAATGGGTGAGAAAAGCAGGGTAGAAAAGCAACTCTTCTTCTTCCTACCTAAAGCCAGCTGGGTGACCTTGGGCTACTCACAGTTCTCTTCTGAGCTCTCAGAACCCCACTTACCTCACAGGGTGTCTGTTGTGGGGAGAAGAACAGAAGGTTTGTCAGCTGCTTTGAGTCCCTTATGGGTGAGTCCCCTCTTCTTCTTCTTCTTGAGTGAGCAGGGGGCCGGGCTAAAGGAGGCTGACCCATGCCGTGGTAGCGGGATCCAGTCTTTCCATTTATCCAATGTCATGGGCAGGGCGGCATGCGTGGAGTTCGTGAGGCGCCTCCCCTTCTCTCCTCGGTTTATGTGTATCTAGCATTTTCCCACAAATGTATTATTATTATTATTATTTTAAAAATTAATCTCATGAAGAAGAAAAGCACATACAAAGGAAGGGGTGTGTGGAGTGGGGGAGCAGGAGCCTTTGTCGCTGCAAAAGTGGTGGAGAGCCAAGAGATCCATGGAGGAATCTCAAGTCGATTGCAGAGAAAGGTGTGAGCAACGCAGCCCAGAGCGAGGACGGCCTGAGGACAGCCTATAATGATCTAGGTGTGAACAGGACTGGTACGACCTCAGTTCGAATGATGAACAGGACGTCCTGTCTCATATAGGTGTGACCAGGGCCTAGCATGAATTGATCCAAAGCAATGTAAATATAGTGGGACCGAAATTTCAGTCAGGGGTCTGGCTGCGGGAAGCAAGATGGATCCCTTACATGCAGCCGTAATCCCGGACATGAGGCTCTGTCGTTCCCTTTCCTCCCATTTTCTTTCAGCGTTCCTTTCCTTTGTTCTAAAACCCCAGATCCTCAAGCAGGGCGGAGGGCCTTTTCCAATGCCCGTCATGCTGGCAAACAGACTGATCCGTCAGTCCCAGAAGGGGTGGGGGTGGGGAGTTGGGGGAAAGGGAATTATGGAAGCCGACATTTCTAAGCATGGCGCAGAGGGCAAAAACCTGACTCCGTCCTGAAAGAAGGAGAGGCTGCCTTGCGGCCTGAGCTAAACCAGATCTCACCGTTGATGGACAGAAGGGTTACTGAGAGAGACAAGGAAGGGGGCCGCGGTTTTCAGATGCGCCTCTCGCTTCCGAACACTGGGATGCGCCAGCGCTCAAAGCAGCTGCCCACTAGGCATGTGCATGAACATTTGAAATATTCAAAATTTGATCGAATTCTTTTGAATTTGGATGTTTGGATCTGAACTGAATGTCTTTTTAAAGTCAAATTTAAACGCCTGAACAAATTTTGAACTTTTGAATCTATTCGTTCGAGTTAGTTGGACTTTCGTATGCGCACAGATACGTACACGATGCCTCTTTGCCCGTGCGCGTCTTTCCCGCGCCCGTACGCATTTCTGCAGATCCTTGCGGGATGAAAATGGGATGCTTACGGGATGCATACGGATGTGTACAGATGCATACGAACATTTGAATGTGCAAATTTGAACAGAAAATTTGAACGAATAGGTTCGAATTTATTCAGTTCAAAGTTGCAGACTAACCGGCGGATGCATGGTCCGGTCACTACCACCATCTTGCCTCCTGATGCTGGCACCACCCTGAGTAGAAGAAGAAGAAGAAGAAGAAGAAGAAGAAGAAGAAGAGTTGGCTTTTCTACCTCGTTCTTATCACCCATTTAAGGGGACTCAAAGCGGCTGACAAAACTTCTGTTCTTCTCCCCACAAGAGACACCTTGGAAGGTGGTTGGGTCTGTTAGAGCTCAGAAGAGTGCTGTGACCAGCCCAAGGTCACCCAGCTGGCTTTGTGGAAGATGGCGGAATCAAACCCAGTATTCCCAGATAAAAGTCCTGCTCCTTATCCACTAGACCCCTCTCTGCATGGGATATCACGGAACATCACGTCGTTGCCTTGTCGATCCGGAAACAGAAAATGCCAACTAGCGAGACATGAGGATGGACAGTTGACAACTGCATTGCTGCAGTTGTCCATTGATGTGGCTTGCGATTTAGCAACGGGCACACTTTCTTCTCCATCCTTCCCTGTGAAATCCCTGGTGGACACCATGCTAATCTTCTGGGTATCAAGCCATGCTCACTGATCTGTAAGGCTTTGCGCTCCCCGGTGGCTCTCCAAAGAACCGTCTGCCTTCCGCCTGGGTTGCCGCTGTCGTCTTTTATGGCGAGCCACACAGCGCTTGTTTGAATTAGCAACATGGAAGAAAAGTCTTAGTCAAATATTAACTGTGTCAGGAATCCCATGGTGCATTGCCAGATGGGGGATCCTTTTCTTCAAGGCACACCAGTTGGAATAATAGCTTCTCAAGGGTGCCCAGGCTCCTTTGGGCCAGGTTTCCACAGGATGTATCTATATTAATAAATAAGTATCCAATATGTATCTGATATGAATGAATACGTATCTATATTACTAAATACGTATCCGATATGTATTTGATATGAATGAATACGTATCTATATTACTAAATACGTATCCGATATGTATCTGATTTGAATAAATACATATCTATATTAATAAATACGTATCCTATATGTATCTGGTATGAATGAATACTTATCTATATTAATAAGTAAATATAAAATATGTATCTGATATGAATGAATACGTATCTATATTAATAAATACGTATCTAATATGTATCTGATATAAATGAATACGTATCTATACGAATAAATATGCATCCAATACATATATGCTATGAACAAATGCCTATCAGATAGAAATGAATACATAGCGATATGAATACGTATCCAATAGAAATGAATAGGTATACATACAAACGGGGGGGGGGGAGGGGGGAATTAGAAAGCCGGATCAGAGCTCTAGGAAGGTCACATGGAGATCAATAGGTATAATGGAGTTATGATTGATTGATAAGAAAACCCAGTTTCCAGCATAAGCATTAGCTGGGGAACAGGCATTTTATCATCTCCCAGAGACTGGCTTTTTCTTGGGCCCATTTAGGGCCTCGACCCAAAATAATCCAAGGTCAATGGGACTAGAACAAGGTCACTGGGACCCGCACATGATGCATTATGATTATCATTATACAGAAACACAACAATATTACATAACACTATAACATGCATCATCATTATCACAATTATCCTCCCAGCCTATACCCAAAGGTCTCAGGGTGGGTAACAACATTCAAAATCATATCGTAAAACAGCAACTGTGTCTGTAAAGTGAGAAGAGCCGGTCTATTCCCATTTAACCAAAGGCCAGGGCAAAGGGGTGTGTCTTCACTGCCTTTCTAAATATATATAGTGAAGGGGCCTGAAATACCTCAAGGGGGAGACTAATTCCATAGCCTAGGGGCCAACACTGAGAAGACCCTCTCCTAGGTGCCCACCCTTTTACTACTGAGGGTGGTGGGACAACCAGAAGGGCCTCCCTTCCAGATCTTAAGGCATGGGCAGGTTGATATGGGAGAAGGTTTTCCCTTAGATATTTGGAGCCCCAGTCATTTAAGGCCTTGAATTGGGCTCGATAGTGAATCGGCAGCCAATTCAGCTCTTTTAAGACAGGCGTGATGTGTGTCCGGCCAGCTGTCCCGGTCAGCAGTCTAGCAGCTGCGTTCTGCCCCAGCTGCAGCTTCCGAACCGTCCTCAAGGGTAGCCCCATGTAGAGCGCATTACAGTAGTCTAGTCTGGAGGTTACCAGAGCATGGATAACTGTGGCCAAGTCATATTTGTCCAAAAAGGACTTCAAGGTACGCTCCAGCCGTAGTTGGGAATAGGCACCATGACTTCTTCTAACCTCTAAATACCAGATCCTAGAAAGTCGCCCGCGGGCATGGGGCATTTCCTGTCATGCCAGGCGTGTAGAATTCTTGAAGCTATTAGGATACTCTTTTAAAAGCAAAATGCCGAACCAGACGGGTGTTTGTTTTGATTCAGGAATAATTGAGGGGAAAAAGAACATGGCATCAATGTAGCTGCTGAAAAAAGTTAGCAAGTAACAAGCGGATGAACTAATGAATACATTGATACAGTCTTTCCAACTCCTAATAGTTAATTGTATCAGTGGGGAAACTCTACACTATACAAGCCATTGTGCACCAAGGTGCACAATGAATTGGGCTCGATAGTGAATCGGCAGCCAATTCAGCTCTTTTAAGACAGGCGTGATGTGTGTCCGGCCAGCTGTCCCGGTCAGCAGTCTAGCAGCTGCGTTCTGCGCCAGCTGCAGCTTCCAAACCATCTTCAAGGGCAGCCCCATGTAGAGCGCATTACAGTAGTCCGATCTGGAGGTTACCAGAGCGTGGGTATCTGTGGCCAAGTCATCTCTATCCAAAAAGGGCTTCAACTGGCACACCTGCCATAGTTGGGAATAGGCCTTCACCTGAGCTTCAAGTGTCAGCGCAAAATTTCACACCTGTCCCTTCCAGGGCATTGCAACCCCATCAAGGACTGGGTGTCTCCCAACTCCCGGGACCTGAGACCCAGTGGCACCCAGCACCTCTGCCTTGTCTGGATTCAGCTTCAATTTATTGCCCTCCATCCAGCCCATTACCGCCTCCGGCCACCTATCAAGTACCCTGATATCCACCGGAGCACTCAAGGGTAGACCTAGGATAAAGTCTGTGTTGAATTTAATGGTGCGCATTACGCAGGAATGCTCAGCCTGCAATCTCCCTCCAGTTTCAAACTGCAGGAAATGTTGGCATCTGTACTGCCTACCAGAAAGGATGGTTGGCACCTCCTACGAAGCAGGGTTAGCTGAGGTCAGCCGTTTCTGTGTTGAGCAAGACCTAAACCAGGTGCCTTTGCACATCACACGGACCGTGGACCACACATGCGCTCACCTTGGGCACTTTCATACTTTCTTTCCTGTCCACTGCACGGGAAAGAGTGTGATTAACCAATGGTGACCAGCACTTGCACTTGGAGCCCTAGTACGCTTTGGTCGCTCTCCAGCCACGATCGAATGCTTAACTGATTAGATTGTGGGGGCAGTCCTACCCTGAGCGCTGCCATTTTGGCTGCGGCGCCCTCCGCGACTGCGTGGGCGTCAGTGCCGTCGCCATGATGCTGCTGACACTCTGTGCATGCACGGTCACATTTATGGTCGTCTGAGGTGCCAGTGCGAATGACGCTCGACGTACGTTTCTGATGAACCTCTGATTCATGCTTGGTGGCTGCAACAGTTTGGTCTAGTGGTTAGGGAGCCGGACTCTTATCTGGGAATACCAGGTTTGATTCCGCACTCCTCCACAAAGCCAGCTGGGTGACCTTGGGCTAGTCACAGCTCTCTTCTAAACTCTCACAGCCCCAGCTACCTCACAGCGTGTTCTGTTGTGGGGAGAAGAACAGAAGGTTTGTCAGCCGCTTTGAGTCCCCTTAAATGGGTGAGAAAAGAGGGGTAGAAAAGCCAACTCTTCTTCTTCCTCCACATGCGGATGCTTTTCCCCAGAAGTCCACTAATTCTTTACTAGAGGTGAAAGTGCAAATAGGCCCCTTTACTAGTGCTGGAGCTGGTAGGGCTCCAGCCAGACCGCTCCCAGGTGCTGGATGGTCATGTGAGATGATGTGCAAGTGTACTGATGTGCCAGTTAAACAAGCATGCGTGTGCCGCCCTGCCACAGTTGCTTTGGGATAGTGATGGCACATGCGGGCTGGAAAATGACAGTGCCCGGACACCCATCCGCCCCTCTGTTAAGTGCCCAGGCATATTGGGCAGGGTTCGTGTGGACTAGTGCGGATTCTTATTCCACATGTGGCCAAGTTCGCCCTTTGCTTGCTAGGGATAGGAAGCAAAGTGTGACCCTCCCCCGGGATTGGTGGGCAGAGACTTTGGCTGCCACTAGATGGCAAGGGGCATTGTGGGATTGGAACAAGACCCCCACCATCGCCTCTTGCCACCCCTCACAGGGCAACACTTTCAGGACTGTGTCCTTTCCCTTCCCACGGTTTCTGCTTTCCTTGCTTTCATCGTTGCAGTTTGCTGGTGTGTTTTATTATTATTATTGCTAAATTGAACTCTAAGGCCTTGTTAGGTTTTATGGATCGTGCCCTTGTTTTTTAATTCTGAACTTGCTTCCCTAGCCTGGGGGTTTAGGGGTTTCAGCACAAATAAGTTGTTCTCAAAGGAAGGAAGGAAGGAGGGAAGGAAGGAAGGAAGATGCAGAGAGAGAGAAGGAAGGAAGGAAGGAAGATGCAGAGAGAGAGAAGGAAGGAAGGAAGATGCAGAGAGAGAGAAGGAAGGAAGGAAGGAAGGAAGATGCAGAGAGAGAGAAGGAAGGAAGGAAGGAAGATGCAGAGAGAAGGAAGGAAGGAAGGAAGGAAGGAAGGAAGATGCAGAGAGAGAGAGAAGGAAGGAAGGAAGGAAGGAAGATGCAGAGAGAGAGAAGGAAGGAAGGAAGGAAGATGCAGAGAGAAGGAAGGAAGGAAGGAAGGAAGGAAGGAAGATGCAGAGAGAGAGAGAAGGAAGGAAGGAAGGAAGGAAGATGCAGAGAGAGAGAAGGAAGGAAGGAAGGAAGGAAGGAAGGAAGGAAGATGCAGAGAGAGAGAAGGAAGGAAGGAAGGAAGATGCAGAGAGAGAGAAGGAAGGAAGGAAGGAAGATGCAGAGAGAGAGAGAAGGAAGGAAGGAAGGAAGGAAGGAAGATGCAGAGAGAGAGAGAGAGAAGGAAGGAAGGAAGGAAGATGCAGAGAGAGAGAAGGAAGGAAGGAAGGAAGGAAGGAAGATGCAGAGAGAGAGAGAGAGAAGGAAGGAAGGAAGGAAGATGCAGAGAGAGAGAAGGAAGGAAGGAAGGAAGGAAGATGCAGAGAGAGAGAAGGAAGGAAGGAAGGAAGGAAGGAAGGAAGATGCAGAGAGAGAGAAGGAAGGAAGGAAGGAAGGAAGATGCAGAGAGAGAGAAGGAAGGAAGGAAGATGCAGAGAGAGAGAAGGAAGGAAGGAAGGAAGATGCAGAGAGAGAGAGAGAGAAGGAAGGAAGGAAGATGCAGAGAGAGAGAAGGAAGGAAGGAAGGAAGGAAGGAAGGAAGGAAGGAAGGAAGGAAGGAAGATGCAGAGAGAGAGAAGGAAGGAAGGAAGGAAGGAAGGAAGGAAGGAAGGAAGATGCAGAGAGAGAGAAGGAAGGAAGGAAGGAAGGAAGGAAGATGCAGAGAGAGAGAGAAGGAAGGAAGGAAGATGCAGAGAGAGAGAAGGAAGGAAGGAAGGAAGGAAGATGCAGAGAGAGAGAAGGAAGGAAGGAAGGAAGGAAGATGCAGAGAGAGAGAGAGAAGGAAGGAAGGAAGGAAGATCCAGAGAGAGAGAAGGAAGGAAGGAAGGAAGGAAGGAAGATCCAGAGAGAGAGAAGGAAGGAAGGAAGGAAGGAAGGAAGGAAGGAAGATGCAGAGAGAGAGAAGGAAGGAAGGAATTCGGCCACAGAAAGAGAGAGCGAAGGGTGAAAGGGGGGGAGGGTCGGAAAGCGAGCGAAGACTCGGGGGACGAGCAGGGCTAAGGCGGCCGGCCGGTGGGTCGGTGGGTCCTCGGTGTCGGGCGCGGGCGAGGCGAGGCGAGCGGAGCGCGGGTCCTTCGGGCGCCGCCGAGGATGCTCCGAGCGCGGGAGACAATGGCTCGCCGGCGCCGCCGCCCTGGGCCACCTGCCGCGCTTCCCCTGCTGCTGCTGCTGCCGCCGCCGAGCCGACCGGGAGGGTCCTGAGCATGGGGGGGGGGGGGCTCCCTCCTCGCCGCCCCTCCCTCCCCTCCCCTCCCCTCCCGCCCCGCCCCCTGGCGGCGATGAGGTAATCGGTGGAGCGGCGGCGGCTGAAGTTAAAGCGCCGCTACGCCGGTCGCCGGTGGGTCGTCGGAGCGGACAGTCGGGTCGGGTCCGGCTCGGGCCGCCGCTGCCTCTGCTGTCCGGCCGCCGTCCCTCCGGCCGGAGCCATGACGGAGCGCTGCAGCCTCTGGAGCGCGCTGTCCGCCGCCGCCTGCTGCTTCTACCGGGGCTCCTTCATGCAAGTGCAGGTGAGAGGGAGGGGAGGGGGCGCCGGGACCCCCCCCCCAAGAGCCCCCACAGCCCCGGTGGGCGCAGCTGCCTTCCGAGGGGCGCCTAGAAGAGAGGGCGGGAGGGCACCTGCCTCCCCCGAGGAGCTCCTTTCCCTCCCGATGGCGGCGGGGGGGGGGACACGGAATATGGGGGTGGGGCACCCCCCTCTGGCACCCCCCACACCCATACATCGGGGGATGCCCTCCTGGAGGCGCAGGGCAGCATGAGCGGGGGTTGTTGCCCACTGCCACCCCCCTGGTCCTTCTTTGTGTTGGCCCCTCTCGGTGGGAAGGGACGCCGGCTTTTGGGGGAGGGGGGGCACAAGCGGGAATCCCCTCCACCTCCTTGCAGGATGGCCTTTGGGGATGGCTTGTGTCTGCCGTCCACCTTTCCTCCAGGTGAAGGCTGGTGGGGGGTTCTCTCGCCCTCTGCCCCCCCCCCCCAATTAGGGTTTCTCGGGCTTCCCCCTCGATGCTGCCCCCCCTAGCCCAGTCCAGAAAGGCTGCTGCCCAGAGGAGGGGCCGGGAACCCCCATTTCTCCTCCCTGCGGGGGGGGGACACATTTGCTGGGACCCACTTCGCCCATTAGAATTGGGGGGGGGGAGCAGATTGTGTTTCCCCCAAGCAGGGAAAATCTGCTCTAGCCTCTCTGCAATTTCACAGTGCTTTGTGAAAGGAACTCAAGAGACTTTGGGGTCCACAACACATACACCCCACCTCTCTCCCTCCCTCCCTGGCAGGGGGTTTGAAGCCCACCACCCTCTGGGGAGCAAACCCTGTCGGCTCCTTCCGCGCCCTGGGGCCCAAGGGGTGGCTGCACCGTGACTCAGGACTTGGGAAAGGGGGCGCCTGGGTCCCTTGGCCTGACTCAGCCTGTGTGTGTGTGGGGGGGAGTTGGGGGGGCAGAGGGGGGGGGGAGAAGGGACGGAGGAGTCCTGCCACCTTCCTACTCCCAAGTCCCGCCACCTTCCTACTCTGGCTGCAGGTGGGTTCGAGAACAGGGCCTTTATAGTGGGGGCCCCGCAGATCAAACCGGAATATACCTTGCCAGAATCTTCTGCTTTGCTATTCCTGTCTTAGGCCATGGAGAAGGTGCTGGACAGAGATCTGCCCAGGGCTGTCCTTACACAGTCTTTGAACCTTCTGCGTCCAAACACGGGTCCCTTTTCCTGTCCCCCATGCCCCGTTTCTGGGCTGCCCTGTCTTTCTTCAAGTGGCTCCCTGGCAGCTTCGGGGTCCCTTGCGGCTGGCGGTCAAGGGACTCTTCTTTGGGGTGCCCCACTGGAGGAGAGGATCAGTTCTGGGTTGCACAGAGCTGCCTCCCAGTTTGGTCTAGTGGCTAGGGAACCAGACTATCTGGGAATAGTGGGTTTGGTTTTGCCCTCCTCCATGAAGCCAGCTGGGAGACCTTGGGCGAGTCACAGCTCTCTTCTGAGCTCTCACAGCCCCACCCACCTCACCAGGTGTTCTGTTGTGGGGAGATGAACAGAAGGTTTGTCAGCCGCTTTGAGTCCCCTTGAATGGGTGAGAAAAGAGGGGTAGAAAAGCCAACTCTTCTTCTTCTTCCAGGGAATTTTCTTTGCATGCACCGCAAAGGAGCCCAAGGAACAAGCCCTTCTCTGGCTTTCATTGGCCTTTCCTGTGGCCTCTCTGCCACTTGAACAACAAAAGGAAGCGATTTGGGGTTGGGGGGGGGCAGAAAGCGAGATGCGGTAGGAAAAAGTGTTTGCTTTGCTACGGGAGGGGAGTGCATCTCTGCTGAAGAATCAGGCACCTTTTCTTTAAAAACAATCACTTCTGGCCCCACCCTTGCACTCCATCTGCCCCCCCCAAAGGAAACCCCATTTAATTTGGGCCAGTTTTCTCCATCCTTGCAATTGATCTGGTACCTTCAAGAAGTGCATGCCGGTTCCCTCTCGTCCTTTCCTTCCCCTTCCCCTCTCCCTCTCCCCCTTTGAGGGGGTAAAAATGTATGTATTTATTTATATTTCTATCTCACCCTGTATCCCGAGCGTCTCGGGGCGGGTGACAGTCAAGCATGGGCGAAAACAGGTGAAATAAATGGGCTCTGAGATCACATCCGATGTGGCTGTGCTGGAATAGGGGGGGGTCTCCTGGGGCCGAAAAGTAACAGCCCAGGAAAGGACAGCAGGCGCATCTGTCTGCCTCTGACCATACAGTGCAGCGAATGATGTCATTCTCTCTCTGCCTTCCTCCTTCCAATTGCCCAGGTAATTGGGGTTGCAGAAGGATTGCTTCAGCGGCGTAGAGAACTGAGAAGAAAGGAAAGGAATAGGGTGTGTGGTGTGTGCGTGTGTGTGTGTGCGTGTGTGTGAACAGTTTGGGGTGGATTTCAGCTCCTGCCGAAATCAGCATCTTCCCTTTTCCTTTCCGTATTGAGATTCTCTTGGTGGTTCTTCTAACCCCCTCCCCCCAGTTGGGCCTGTTTGCAGGATCAGCTAAATATTGTGTATATAAACTCTCCCAGCCCCCACAATACAGTGACTCTGTCCAATGCATTTTTATGAAAGCAATATTAAGAGCAAGGAGCAGTTGCAAAATGTATAGGAGATTCAGAGCCCCACATGCGTGGAAGATTCAGAGCTCCACATGCAGGGGAGATTCAGAGCTCCACAGGCATAGGAGATTCAGGGCCCCTAATGCATGGAAGATTCAGAGCTCCACATGCAGGGGAAATTCAGAGCTCCACATGCAGGGGAGATTCAGAGCGCCAAATGCATAGGAGATTCAGAGCTCCAAATGCATGGAAGATTCAGAGCTCCACATGCAGGGGAGATTCAGAGCCCCAAAATGCATGTAAGATTCAGAGCTCCACATGCAGGGGAGATTCAGAGTTCCACAGGCATAGGAGATTCAGGGCCCCCAATGCATGGAAGATTCAGAGCTCCACATGCAGGGGAGATTCAGAGCGCCAAATGCATAGGAGATTCAGAGCTCCAAATGCATAGGAGATTCAGAGCTCCAAATGCATGGAAGATTCAGAGCTCCACATGCAGGGGAGATTCAGAGCCCCAAAATGCATGTAAGATTCAGAGCTCCACATGCAGGGGAGATTCAGAGTTCCACAGGCATAGGAGATTCAGGGCCCCCAATGCATGGAAGATTCAGAGCTCCACATGCATAGGAGATTCAGAGCTCCACGTGCACGGGAGATTCAGAGCTCCACATGCAGGGGGATTCAGAGCCCCAAATGCATAGAAAATTCAGAGCTCCAAATGCATAGGAGCTCCAGAGCTCCACGTGCACGGGAGATTCGGAGCCTCAAATACATGGCAGACTCAGAGCCTTGTATCTCCCTATAACGTATTTGCATGAAGATGGCACATGCTGATGCATATTTCTAGCTGCATATGTGGAACTTAATGCCATGTGAGGCAACCTCAACCCATTCCCCCACCCAAATGACCTCCGTTAAGTTCTTCAGCCCATTTGTACTTGCCCCAGATTACCCAGGTTCAGTTCTCCATCAGCTGATCAATTAATTTCTCAACAGATCTCCGCTGTAAATCCATTTAAATTCCCTTTCAGTTATCCCCATTCATGGCTCCCTAATCACCTCCAGATGAAGTTCACCTTAAATCAACATCACGGCTCCCGTTTTTATATCCCACTAAGCAATCTAGATCCTTCAAACTATTTCATTCCCTCCTCATCCCCTCATAAGTCACCCTCCCCAGACACATTCAGAGAACGTCAGAGATTCGTACCCCATAGATTCCATCCCTCTACAACACCTGTGCTCTGGAGAGGAACAGAAGAACGTAGGTGAATGGGAGGAAGAGTTAGTTATGTGGTCCTTTCATGGTCCACGGTGCTGATTTTCTAATTGTCTGTCTGTGGTCATTTGAAACGGCTGCTAAGTAGAACTTCCACGTTTAAGAGTAGTCTATCCCCAGTGGACATTTTTCTCTTACTGCTGCTTGAAACCTCTGGCTTGGCTGCTGCTGGCAAGGAGGAATCTGGACTCAACAGAGTTTTGGTTCTGTTCCCTAGATGGAGATGGTTGTGCCTAAAATTGAGAAGGAGTTTGGCTCCGTGATCCTAAATGATGTAACGGATGTAAAACGAAAGGGAACTGGTTTGAGTCTGTAATATCCTGAATGTCCATACTGAGATGGCCTTGGCCAAAGCTGGTGATACCCAAGGAATCTAGCTTGAGGCTTAACTGGAGCCGGTCATACCATGATACTTCAACTGAAATGGGTTACATGTGCAGCAGGCGGTTGGAGTTTTGGTCCTAGTGGTTAGGGAGCCAGACTCTTGTCTGGGAATACCGGGTTTGATTCTGCCCTCCCCCATGAAGCCAGATGGGTGACCTTGGGCTAGTCACAGCTCTCTTCTGAGCTCTCACAGCCCCACCCACCTCACAGGGTGTCAGTTGTGGGGAGAAGAACAGAAGGTTTGTCAGCAGCTTTGAGTCCCCTTAGATGGGTGAGAAAAGCAGGGTAGAAAAGCCGACTCTTCTTCTAAAATGAAGCGAAGTGAAATAAAGTCTCAGGCAGCAGATATTAGTGTTGTGTGGCTTGTCCTACTGTCCCTCAAATCTGTTTTGCTTTTGTCAGATCCAGTTGAGTTTATTGCCTCAGGTCTTGGTGTGGTTGCCACCACCTTAAATTTTGCCACAGGCAACCAAAGAACTTGACTTTCAGATAGACCATAATTTGCCGGTGGTGACAGGGAAGCTATTTGTGGTGACCTGTATCTCACTCCTGTGCTGGAGGGGTCTGTCGAACACTAGAGTGAATCATTGATGGTCACATGTGTGTCTGAGACTCCTGTGGGAAATTACAACCTGGCCTGGACAGATTTTCATTCTATCTGACATGTCTATTAAATGCTTAATGTTCCTGTCTCTTTGAAGTGTTGAGAGACGGACCTCCATGGGTTAACACAGATAATGAACAATAAGCATGACATAAGAACCTAAGGGGAACACTGCTGGATTGAGCCACAGCCCATCCAGTCCATAAGCACCTCAGAGGAGCTCTGCTGCATCAGTCCACAGCCCATCTTGTTCAGCATCCTGTCCCACACAATGGCCCACCAGTTGCTCATGGGCATCTCTAGCAGAAGACCAAGGCAAAACCTTCACCTGCTCTCGAATCCCAGCAAGTGGCCTTTAGAAGCCTCCTTCCTGTCTCTCCAACGTGGAGGTGGTACCTAGGCATCCATTCATGGTACACCTGTCATGCGGCGCTTCTGAGCAAACTTTCCTCTTGTGTTTCCTGGTCTCTTCTCATTAATTTCGCCCAGCTTTCCATACCTTGCACACAGGTTCACTGAATTCCAGGGCTGGTTCCCTGAAATGTGTGTCGCAAACATGATGGCAAGTTCTAGCTCTTTCAGGGTGTCCAGAACCTAGTCCAAAGAAAGTTGCTCGCTCCACTACATTCAGATGTTAGATTTGTATTTAAAGATACGAATGTTGTCAACATTCCTTCCTTCCTTCCTTCCTTCCTTCCTTCCTTCCTTCCTTCCTTCCTTCCTTCCTTCCTTCCTTCCTTCCTTCCTTCCTTCCTTCCTTCCTCCCTTCTTCCCTTCCCTTCCTCCTTATCCTGTTTCCTCCCCAAACGCTGCCGGTTTCTTTGCCCCTAACTGCGCTCCCCTTTCTCCATCTTTCTTTTGCACCAGATGCTCGGGGGACCCCTCTGTACCTCACATCCTCACATGTGGGCTTTTTTAAGGCTGAAGATCTGGGGCCGGAGACCCTTCATGGCTCCTAAAGCCAACCTTGGTTGCCTCCTCTCAGCATTTTTGCATCCAAGCGGCAACAGGAATGCGCCTCTCTTTTGCAGCAATGCAAGGGTTAAAAGAGGTGTGGTATGGGGAAGCCAAAGAGCTTTTGGGGCTGTTCTAGAACTTAAGAGAACTGTGTCCCCCAGTCTGAACACACCTGTTCCAAGACTCCCCCCCCCCCCCGCCCGCCTTTTATTTTTTGCTCAAACCACTTGGCCGAATCCGGCATCCATCCCTATGTGATCTTCCAGCTTGGACCGGCAGCGTTAACAGCATCTGTATCCCCGGCTCCTTTCCACCAATGGCAGCGCAAGCCGGTACTTGAAGCAATGACATCATTGCCAGCCAATGGCAGCCCAGGGAGGGGATGCAGCACTTGGAATGAGATAAGGGAGGGAGGGATGTATATTCAGTGCACATGCTCGCACGCCCACTCCCCCATCTGTGCCGGGAGGTAACCGAACGGATGGGACCGTGCCAGGAGAAAAGCTGGGCTGGCTGGCTTGCTTTTTGCTTGCCTGCTGCAGATGGGTTCCCCTCTCTCTGGGCCGATCTGAAGAGCGTCCGCACGCGTCTCGGCCTTTGCTAGCCGATCTACCTGGATGCCTGGCCCGCTCCCCGCTTTCTGTGCTGGTTAACCTGGGCATGCAACGTTGGCAAGTCCAAGGCAGGTGCAGCAGGAGGACGTCTTTGTCTGCGCAGCCATCTTCAGGGGCATGAGTGTTTCAAAAGAAGGATGCCATGACCTTGGCTGAGCATCGGAGCATCCGTGGCCCCCAGTCTGGGTTGCATTTGAAAGCCCCCTATGTGGCGTCAGCTGTGCTGGTCTGCAGGGAACATCACGCAAGGCATTTCCACCTGAGCGCAAGTGTGCTCTTCCCTGTGGTCCTCTGGGTGGTAGTTCAGGCCTCAAAGGCCCCGGCATCGCCCATGGGTCCGGAATGCTCCATTGCGTTAACTATGTCCCTCCACGGAGCCAGCTGGGTGGCCTTGGGTGAGCCACAGCCCTTCTTCTGAGCTCCCACAGCCCCACCAACCTCGAAGGGTGTCTGTGGTGGGGTGAAGAGCAGAAGATTTGTCAGCTGCTTTGAGTCCCCTTAGATGGGCGAGAACAGAAGGTTTGTCAGCTGCCTTGGGTCCCCTTAAGGGTGAGAAAAGTGGGGTATAAAAACACAACTCTTGTTCTCCTCCACGAAGCCAGTTGGGCGGCCTTGGGCTAGTCACAGCTCTCTGAGCTCTCACAGCCCCACCTGCCTCACAGGATGTCTGTGGTGGGGGGAAGAGCAGAAGGTTTGTCAGCCGTTTTGAGTCTCCTTAAGAATAAGAGAAGTGGATGAAAGCCAACTCTTCTTCTACTACTACTACTACTATTTGGAAGACTTTAGTACAGCTCTACGTAATCTTTTTCAAGCAATGGGTGCCAACAGCTCTGTTCTTTCCCCTTCCTTGCTCAGGATCTGCCTGGCTCTAACAAAGTGGGAAGAGACAGTATATTCCCATTCAACCAAAGGCTAGGACAAAGAGGTGCCTTCTGAAATGTGTACTATAAAGGTGATTGACGCACCTCAAGGGGGAGACTATTCCACAGCCTAGGGGCCACCACTGAGAAGGCCCCCTCTCCCTTTTGCACCCCAGGCACAGTTGTGGTTCATCTGGAGCCTGTGGGTGAGTCTGGCTCTAGCAGACAGAAATTCTCAGATTCTAAATGGTGAATCTCTCTTGCCAGCAAAGACCGCTGGGGGCTGAACTATTTGCTTATTTACTAGATTCGGCCAGGCCCTGCAGCGGCAGCATCAATCCAGCCACCTCGTGTCCTTGCAGGGTTTTTTGCTGATACTGAAATCTGCTCAGATAAGACATTTCTATAGCTTGCCTAAAGCCACAGATTTTGACTATCACGAGCCGACCTTTCTGGGGTTAATGAAAAAAGGGATGGAGATAGGATATGTTTCTTTTTCTATAATTCCTCACCAGTGGCATTTGTCAGGTAGGTTGTGTTTGCTCCGCTGACCTGCCTGAGGCTGAGAAATGGATGGGTGACCACAAGGAAAGGATTATCTGCGGCCTCAGTTTGGTGGTGTAAGGAAATGAACAATTAGCAGCTAAAAGGTCCTCAGATTCAGTAACTTGGAGTCTCCCTGGAAGGAGGCAATGCCAACTGCTTCTGCAGTGTTGCTCGGAAAACAGCTTGGAGGCGTCTGGGTTGCCGCCAGGAAATGAGCTTTTGACTCAGGGACATCTTTTCGAGAACGAAAAAGGCGATTTTTGAGAATAATCGATGCATTTGGAATCCAGACGAATATGTCCAGATTCCGAGATTCCTGGACGGATTGGATAGGGCCCTATTCGTCCACGAATCGGATAATCCAGTATCCGTGGAAGCTTCCAATATTCGATCCAAATCCAAGGAATGTCAACATTCAAACTCAAATTGGATCTTCAAAAATCCGAATTTGGACATTTTAACTTGAATACGGATTTTTGAAAATCCGATACGGATTTTCGAATGGTTCGCATGTGTAGATTCGTATCTGTTGTATGCGCATCTGCGCGAAAATTTTACAGTATGTATCTTGCGCTTAAAATACGGGATTAAAACGGGATATGTACGGGATAATACGAGATGAATAGAGATTTTTATGGAATGCACACAGATACGTATAACAGGTACCAATGTTGTCAACATTCGTATCTTTAAATACGAATCTAACATTTGAACGTACGGATTTTAAGACACTTGAATCTTAAATATCCAAATCGAATCGGATTTTATGACATTAGAATCTTCTCGGATTCGAACGGCCCGTATCAAAAGATGCAGGCTTCCTTCCCAGTGATACAAACTGGGCAAACTGGGTTGGGACAGGCGGGAAGGGAAGATGGAGCGAAAGAGCAGGTGAGGCCATTCCGCACGTTCTCCTGGGTGGCGGGCGGGCGGGCGGGCGGGCGGGTGGGTATGGCGGAGGGGGGGGACCCCCGTGTTCCCAGCCGCCGCTGGTGATGCAACCACTTGCGCCGCTCTGGAGATAAAGCAGAGCTTTGAGGTCTTTGTTGCTAACGCGCCCCTCGCTTTTCTGTTGGTTCTTCGCTTTCGCGGAGGCGCCAAGGTCACCCTTCCTTGTGGCTTGAGCCGTTGTCTCAGCCCTCCAGCCGCCCGTATTGTTCTCCCCAGGAGGTCCCTTGGCGAGGCGAAGGGGAGTGGAAGCGAGGAGGGCAGAGGGGGGCATGGATGACAAGAAAGAGAGAGAGCCAGGCTGGAGGGAAAAGGCTGAGAAGCTCCACCGGGCCAGGATCCTGTCCATTTATCAAGGACGGGCCCTCCCCAGCCTCGGCTACTTGGTCCTGATAAACCCACCTCCCTGGCCTGCCTTTTTTGGGGGAGGATCCTTGCTTCTAACTTCGATTCACACACACATTGCTACAAAGTCAGACTCCTCCAAGGCCTGGAGATTACATGGAGCTGCTCTGGCCGGAAGACAGGGCTGCATCCTGCTGTACCATCCAGCCCATTCATTGTGCTTTGGAATAGATTGCCTTTCACTGGAAAAATCTCGGTGAGCCAGTTTGGTCTAGCGGTTAGGGAGCCGGACTCTTATCTGGGAATAACAGGTTCGATTACGCCCTCCCCCACGAAGCCAGCTGGGTGACCTTGGGCGAGTCACAGCTCTCTTCTGTGCTCTCACAGCCCCACCTACCTCATAAGGCACCTGTTGTGGGGAGAACAGAAGTTTTGTCAGCTGCCTTGAGTCCCCCTAAAGGGTGAGTAAAACGAGGCAGTAAAGCCAACTTCTCCACACAAAGCCAGCTGGGTGACCTTGGGCGAGTCACAGCTCTCTTCTGTGCTCTCGCAGCCCCACCTACCTGCATTCACACCTAACTCTTAATCCAGATTCAGAGCCTGAGAACCCATCACCAAAGCACTGAGTCCTTTTCTTTCCACATTGCCCCACCCCAAAGTGGGTTTTCTGATTTAGAGAAGGATGAAAGAAAACAAGTCCCTTTGCTGATGTCTTCTCTCACCCTGAAAGTGGTCTGAAGCCAGATTAAAGATCAGGCGTGAATGCAGTCCTGGAGGACCACTGTTGGAGAACCCTTGTTAGGGGAAAGCCTGATGACTTAGGGTGCTCAGGCAGGTAAGGTTGGAATGTGGTGGCGGCTATTCACACTGCATGTGCTAGACTAACCCTGTACCTAGCCAGCAGCGCTTGCAGTACAAATGGCTGGATGGATCACCAAGACGAAGTCTGAGCTGGCATCCAGCGTGCGGTCGGATTTTGCCACACCGATCCAGCTGCTGCAAACGGCTGCCGGGCTGCAGGCACGCTGGCCACATCTCCTCGCTGGGCAGCGCCAGGAAGACGGCCAGTGGACCACTTTCCAGTTGTCTGCAGCTGATCCAAAGATTCTTGAAGGCCCTTTGGCAGCCCAAAAGACTGGAGGGGAATTCTTCACGTTTGTGTTTCTAGTAAGGATTATTTGGTAAGGGGCAAATGATACTGAGGACACCCTCTTTCTCCCAACGTTTCCTCTTGCCTCCTTTTTCGGGTCCCAAGTCCTTTCCTGCATGGTCCTCCTTTCGGGGCAAAAATGGTCCTTCCTGGCCCTTGCTGGGCGTTGCTCCGGGGGAGTAAGTTGTCGTGAGCTCACGCCAAGAGGAGAGGAGGGAGATCACCATGACAACGGCATCTGTTCTGGCCGAGATGCCCCACGGGAGGACCAGAGCGAAAGAGCGCCAGAACCGCGGCTGCCGTTCATTTTTCATAAGGGTTCAAGCACCAGAGGTCGCGGGAGAGTGGAGAATGTTTTACAAGGAGGAAGGGAGGCTGGAGAGAATCTCGGGTAGCTGGAAGAAGATGTTTTTGTGGAAGCGCTTCCGTTCCCCAGCGCATCTCTGTCTCGGCGGATCAGCGTGTGGATTCTGCAGGACCTTTTTTGGACCTGCCACTCCAATGAGCTTCGGATAATTTTCTTCTCCAGAAAGAACACTTGCAGATTTTGAAAAAGCAGGGGAAACCCCTCAGCGAGTGGAGGGCTTCTCCTTCTCCATCAGAAATTGTCTCCTTCCTCTTCTTGTCATTTTTTCCTTTTCTTCCTTCTACTCTTCCATCTCCTCCTTCTCCATCATCTCCTCCTTCATCTCCTCCTCCTCCTTCTCCTTCTCTTCTCCTCTTCCATTTCCTCCTTCTCCATCATCTTCTCCTTCTCCTCCTTCTCCATCATCTCCTCCTCCATCATCTCCTCCTCCTTCTCCTCCTCCTCATTATCCTTCTCTTCTCCTCTTCCATTTCCTCCTTCTCCATCATCTTCTCCTTCTCCTCCTCCTCCATTATCTCCTCCTCCATCTCCTCCTCCTCCATCATCTCCTCATCATTATCCTTCTCCTCCTCCATCATCTCTTCCTTCTCCTCCTCCATCATCTCTTCCTTCTCCTTCTCCTTCTCCTCCATCTCCATCATCTTCTTTTCCTCCTCCTCCTTGTCATTTTCCTCCTCTTCCTTCTCCTCCTCTCTGCCATTTTCCTGTTCTTCTTTCTCCTTTTCCATCTCCTCCTTCCTCTTGCCGTTTCCTTCTCCTCCTCCTCCTCTTCCTCTCAGGATTACCTGACCATCCAGGAAAGTCATCATGGGGAGGGGGGAAACTGTCCAAGTCCCACCTGTTAAACTTTCACCCAGTTTTGCAAACCCTCCATCACAGGTCTCCTTGTGCAAACTCCAAGCGCATGGCATGTGCAGACCAAATAAAGTGATCCTGACCCGCAGACGCTCCTCTCCCCAGACTGAGTGGATTCAGGACCCTGGATCTAAACTTTGCTGTCCTACAGAGGACAACCCCAGGAGGTTGGAGCTGCAGAGAAGAAGAAGAAGAAGAAGGCTTTGTCATTTCTCTTTCCCCACCGTGTTCTGCCATGCTTGGGAGCTTAAGAGATTACATCATCCCCTTCTTGCTTCCCCAGGGAGAATAAATTGGGTGGGGGGGCGAAGAACAGGAGAAATGGAGAGGGTGGGGTTGTGTGTTTAAGGCTCAGGTGCAGAGGGTATTAGTGAAGAGATCATCTTTATGCAGCAGATTCGCTTTTTAAATCTGTCATTATTATTCATTGCCCCAGTCAGCTTGACACGCAGCGGGGTTTAACTCTTTGTGGAGCACGCTGCTGGTTCTCGGCCGCAATCTGTCACTAATGCTTCAGGATTTGTGGGGTGGGGCACCGGCTCCTTCATCAGAATTGCTCTGTGTGTGTGCATGTGCGTGCGTGTGTGTGTGTGTGTGATGCCACAAAATGCAAGCAGCGTGCAAGCCCCCTAGAAAACCCTCTTCCAGAACCCTGATGGGGTTTTCTTATCTGTGCCAGAAAGACAAATGTTCTTTTCCTTTCTTTCTCTTTAGAGAAAATAAAACTGAGAAAGCAAAAGGGGAATGGAAAACCTTGGCTGAAGTATATAAAATCATGCAGGGCTCAAAAAAGGTGGACAGAGAACATTTATTTTCTCTATCACTCAATACTAGAACCATGGGGCGAGAGTCACAGCTGTCTTTCTGGGCTCACAGGGTGTATTTTGTGGGGGAGAAGAACAGAGAAAAACCTTGCTTTTTACACCCTTAAGGGGGCTCAAAGCTGCTGACAAACTTCCTATTCTTCTTCCCCAAATAGACACCCTGTGAGGTAGGTAGGGCTGTGAGAAAGAGAGCTGTGACTAGTCCAAGGTCACCCAGCTGGCTTCATGGGGGGATGAAGAAGAAGAGTTGGCTTTTCTACCCTGCTTTTCTCACCCATTTAAGGGGACACAAAGCGGCTGACAAACCTTCTGTTGTTCTCCCCACAACAGACACCCTGTGGGGTGTTTGGCAGCTCAGAAAGAGAGCTGTGACTCGTCCAAGGTCACCCAGCTGGCTTCATGGAGGAAGAAGAAGAGCTGTTTTTTACACTCCGCTTTCCTCACCCTTTAAGGGGACGCCAAGTGACTGAGAAACCTTCTGTTCTTCTCCCCATAACAGACACCCTGTGAGGTAGGCGGGGCTGTGGGAGCTCAGAAAGAGAGCTGTGACCAGCCCAAGGCCACCCAGCTGGCTTCATGGATGAGGGCAGAAGCAAATCCCCTGACTATGATATATGAGTCTGGCTGGGGAAAGAGCCGTCCCTCTTCTTATCAGTGACATCATCACTGCAGGATTTGGGGTGGGGTGGGTGGGGGGGACAGGCCTTCCTCTCCAGGAGTGCCCCTCCTCCCTATGTATCGGGGTCACCTTGCTCCCGTTTGCCACCCCAAGAGCCCTTCCTTGTGCGCTCTTGTAAGCCTGGCTTCTGGCAAGCCGCATCAGGGTCTCACGCGCGCTGGCCAAGGTGCATAGCCTCAGCGCTGGCTAGCCAAGCGGATCTGTCAGCTCAGCGGCGCTTGCTGACAGGCCCTTTGCAGGAGAAACCTCTTCGGCACTCATGTTAGCTGACGGGTCTCTTTGCTCTTGGCTGCTTTCCCAGACAGCCAGTAACGCTGGCAGGGGCCATGTGTGCGCAAGAGCAATGCTGCCCCGGTGGCCAGTTAACCAGGGCCGGAAAGAACTCATTAAGTACCGTTCGTTATCCTGGATTAGTACCTCTGTCCTCTGTAGGCTTACAAGTTTGATTCCTTTAAAAATTTGATCTTGCATACGTTCAGCCCACCCACCGGCCCCAGCTAGGCTGGCATGACATGCGCTTGAGCACTAGTCAAATTTGGCTGTTCCTGCCCTCCTCAGGAGCCCTTCTGGATCAGGCCACAGCCCATCTAGTCCAGCATCCCGTCTCACCCAGTGGCCCACCACTTGCCCATGGGCATCTCAAGCAGAGACAAGGGCAAACCTTCTCCTGCTCTTCAGTCCCAGCAAATGGTCCTAGAAGAATCCTGCTTGTGTCTCCCCCCCCCTCCATCCTGAAAGATGTACTTAGGCGTCCATTCTAGCAGCCACTGTGGACCTGTCCTCCATGAATGTATCTAACCTCTTCTTAAAGCCATCTAGGCTGGTTGCTGTCACCACCTCTTCTGGTGGCAAATTCCATAGATTGATGACCCTCTGGGTGAAGAAATATTTCCCCTGGCCTGATCTTACTCTCCTGCCCATCAGCTTCATAGATGCCCCCTGGTACTAGTGTTGTGTGATAGAGAAAAGAAATGTTCTCTATCCACCTTTTCTATGCTGTGCATGATTTCAGATCCTTCAATCAGGTCCCCTCTTAAACACCATCTTTCCAGGCTGAGGAAGGAGATTTTGTTCTAGCCCCTTAATCATTCTGGTTGCCCTTGAAGATGGACCGACGATGGTTTAAAGTGAAGGTGTGACCACGGCGCTGGTCTACACACTGATTAGTAGACTGTGGTCACCTCTGCCTTGAGGCATCTCCCCAGGAGTTGGTCAGTCGGTCGGTCAGTTGGTTGGTCAGGGCTTTGGGACTGGTTGCAGGTGGCTCAAGTTCTTCCTCTCTCCATCCCTTCTCCGCAGTTCTCCAAAGAGAAATACATCTTGGACTCATCGCCTGAGAAGCTTCATAAAGAGTTGGAAGAAGAGCTGAAGCTCAGCAGCTCCGACCTCCGCAGCCATGCCTGGTATCACGGGCGCATCCCTCGAGAGGTGAGGACTGGTAATGTGGAAAGCAAATTACAGGTCACTTTTCTGAAGTGTTCTCTCGCTCCGAAAGTGAAGTGAAACTGGATAAAAACACATGTGTGAATGCAGCCAAGGTTTAATCCAGATTCAGTCCACTTTTAGAGTGAGAGAACAGATCAGTAAAGTGGCAAGCTGTTTTCACCTTTGGGATCGATAAAGTGAAAAGGAAATCACTGGTCACTTTGCTGATGTGTCCTCTCGCTCTGAAGGTGGGCTGGAGCTGGATTAAACCTTAGGTGTGACCACAGCCAACTTTTAATCCAGCTTCAGTCCACTTTCAGAGTGAGAGGACACATCCGCAAAGCGACAAGCTGTTTTCTTAGCTTAGGTGCGACCACAGCCCCTGAGTAAAACCTCATGCTCTTCCTCTGAGTTCTGGAAATTCATCCCCCCTTAAAACAGGAAAGAATTAAAACAATTAAAACAAAATACTCCTCCCGCTGACAAAGGTTCCTTGTCCAGTCACACCACAGTGGGAAATTTGAAGATCATGAACAACTCATTTCTTTTATAGGGAAACTTTGGGTGTTTTTCCACTGTCACTAGAAGTACCCATTAAGTACCCATTAATGGGTACTAAATGGCATTAATGTACCCATTAATGGGTACTTAATGGGTACTTCTAGTGACAATGGAAAAACATCCTTTGTCCCTCTTTCTCATGGGATGGTAATATTCCGTCCATGAGCAGTGGGAGATAGAATAAGATACAAATGAAGATAAAGTTAAATTAACAGTCAATTATGTAAATAGGGGCTTTCTTTGATTGTTCTTCAGAGATGTTATCGTTAATCTGGGGCTTTTACTATAAAACAATGGCGCTTCGCTTGACGCTATAACTGAGTTTGCATTTTCAATACGATTTCTGAGGATTGTGAAATCAAACAGACCACATCTCTGCCCTTAAAGTGTTTATGCCTTCGCCCTTCGAGTTATGGGTTCGGCAACGCTGTTTGATGGGTTCTTCATTTAAGCACAGAAGAATATGGTGCCGTCCGGAAGATCCACATCACGGACGGCATAAAATGCAGCAATACTGAGGGAACTTCTTTTAAATATATCCATCCATATTTAAAACTTTTAAATATATCCATCCAGAGTTATCCCAAAATCGGACACGAATAGCGAGCCTGAATGTTGAATAACATTTGAAATTCGCCCGAATTCGGACATTTGAACTCGAATTGAATGCTATGATACTTGTATGTGAACATTTGAACGAATTTAAAAAAAAAAACCGGTTTAAAACCTGATTAAATCGCCCAGTGGGAACTTGTGTTTGTAGTAGCAAACGTCCCATATCCGCACAAAGTTCTTTCAAAATCTTTGATTCAGTACGGTAGAATTTTGGAAGGCCCCAAATAAACCTTCCGCTTGGCCTTTTCAGGTCTCCGAGAGCCTGGTGCAGAGGAATGGGGACTTCCTGATCCGCGACTCGCTCACGAGTCTGGGCGATTACGTGCTCACCTGCCGCTGGCGGAACGAGGCCCTGCATTTCAAGATCAACAAGGTGATGGTGAAGTCCAGCGAAGGGCGCACTCATCTCCAGTACCTGTTTGAGCAGGACAGTTTCGACAGCGTGCCCGCCCTGGTGCGTTTCTACGTGGGGAACCGCAAGCCGGTCTCCGAGAAGAGCGGCGCCATCTTCTACTGCCCCATCAACCGCACCTTCCCGCTGCGCTACCTGGAAGCCAGCTATGGACTCGCCAATGGGAAGCACAGCGGCTCCCACGGCCACAACAACCAGAAAGGAGGGCATATCAAGCGCCGGAGCATCACCATGACGGATGGCTTGACGGCGGACAAGATTACGAGGGGCGAAGGGTGCCCGACCAGGTAACCCCCTCAGGTGGCGCTGGTATGGGCTTCTTCCACCGCATTCCCGTCATCCTGCTCTGAACCTAAGCTTCTGGATATGGCTGCCGTATCTGTCTTATGGTAGCTTCTATGGTACAGTTGGACCCCCGTATCCACTGCTTTGGTATCCACAGTTTCAGTTAACCATGGTTGCCAGATCACCCCTACCACCTGTCCATGCCTTAAGGGAAAAGCATCCAGAACTGGGAGGCCTATTTCGGCCTCCAAAAAGCGTTGGAATAGGCACATGATGCCACTGGAGCTGATCCCAAAATGTAAGGGGCACATGGGAGGCATCTGGTGGTATCGCGTGCCTATTCAAATGCTCTCCAGATGCCAAAATAGCCCTTCCGGAGGCCAGAAAAGCACTTCCAGCTCTGGGGTTGCTCAAGGCCAGAACCAGAAGGCCAGTTCGCGATTATCCATGATTTCAGGTAACCACGGTAGAAGCCGGAATGTTTCCTCAGTGGATACAGGGATCTGACTGTACTTTAGTCTCCTGTTTGATGAACCCTTTAGTTATGGAAAAGTCCACTCTCCCAATAAAATGGCTTCATATAACTGGTTGAACTAATTTCCCATTTTAAAAATGGTCAGCCAGTTTGGCTTTGTGGGTAGAGTGCCGGACTCATAGCCAGCAGGTGTGATTCCACACTCCTCCAGGGAGCCAGGTGGGTGGTCTTGGGTGAATCACAGCTCTCTTTCTGAACTGTCCCAGCCCCACCTACCCCACAGGGTGTCTGTTGGGGGGAGAAGAACAGAAAGTTTGTCAGCCACTTTGAGTCCCCTTAGGGGTGAGAGATGCTGGGTATAAAAAACCCGACTCTTGTTCTCCTGCATGAAGTGAGCTGGGTGACCCTGAGCTAGTCACAGCTGCCTTTCTGAGCTCTCGCAGCCACACCTGCCTCACAGGGTGTGTGTTGTGGGGAGAAGAACAGAAGGTTTGTCAGCAACTTTGAGTCCCCTAAGGGTGAGCAAAGCAGGGTAGCAAAACAAACTCTTCCTCTTCCTCCTTTTATATTTGGAAAGCTTTCATATAACTCTGCCTGGTCCTTTTCAAAAGGCAGGTGCCAACGAGCTCTGTTCTTTCCCCCTCTTTGCTCAGTGTCTCCTTGCCACATCACCGCGACATCATCCGGAACTGTGCTGTCAGTGTGGATCAGATTCAGGATCTCCACTCCTCCATGTCTCCCATCTCTGAAGGCCCTGCAGTCCCAGCTTACAGCACAGGTAGGAACAGCAAAAAGTGCTTTCCCATTCTCCATGATATCAGGGTTTTCGTGCTTATTTTATACGGTCACTGGTTTTTAATCTTGTAACCCGCCCTGAGACCTTTGGGTATAGGGTGGGACCAAAATTCCACCAAACAAACAAACCAATACAGCCATCCCATCTTAAGTTTTATTTTGAGAAAATTTAGAAGAATAAAATGCTCTCTCAAAGACACCAGGCTGTTTTGGAATCCAACCGCTTCTCCTTCACCAGAATGAGATTCTTTCCCCCCCCCCTTTTTTTGCTTCCAGCAGTGATCTTGCTTAATTCCAAAATAATTAAAAGTCACAAGGTGAGGTGATGCTAACCGGCTTGTAGAGTAATCCTGGTATCACTTTCCTGGGAATAAAGCAACATTGAGAATAATGAAATTTATTTCTGGGTGGCAGGACTAGCATTTCACTTTCAGCCTTCACGGGGATCTCAGTACCTATTTGCCAACTTTTATTTATTTATTTTCTTTATTATTTGTATTTCTATCCAACCCTATACCCAAAGGTCTCAGGGCAGGTGACAACATTTAAAATCAGACATATATTAAAACAGCAGCAGAGTCTGTAAAGTGGGAAGAGACAGTATATTCCCATTTAACCAAAGGCCAGGGCAAAGAGGGGCGTCTTCACCACCCTCCTAAATGTATACAGTGAAGCGCCCTGACGTATCTCAAGAGGGAGACTATTCCACAGCCTAGGGGCCATCACTGAGAAGGCCCCCTCCTGGACGCCCACCCCATTGACTCCTGCAGGTGGTAGGACAACCAAGAGGACCTCCCCTCCAGATCTCAAGGCATGGACAGGTTGATATGGAAGAAGCCGTTCCTTTATGGGGCCCAAATCCCCTTAGAAGTCAAAGCTAACACCTTGAATTGGGCTCGATAGTGAATCGGCAGCCAATTCAGCTCTTTTAAGACAGGCGTGATGTGTGTCCGGCCAGCTGTCCCGGTCAGCAGTCTAGCAGCTGCGTTCTGCACCAGCTGCAGCTTCCGAACCGTCCTCAAGGGTAGCCCCATGTAGAGCGCATTACAGTAGTCTAGTCTGGAGGTTACCAGAGCATGGATAACTGTGGCCAAGTCATATTTGTCCAAAAAGGACTTCAAGGTACGCTCCAGCCGTAGCTGGGAATAGGCACCATGACTTCTTCTAACCTCTAAATACCAGATCCTAGAAAGTCGCCCGCGGGCATGGGGCATTTCCTGTCATGCCAGGCGTGTAGAATTCTTGAAGCTACTAGGATACTCTTTTAAAAGCAAAATGCTGAACCGGACGGGTGTTTGTTTTGATTCAGGAATAATTGAGGGGAAAAAGAACATGGCATCAATGTAGCTGCTGAAAAAAGTTAGCAAGTAACAAGCGGATGAACTAATGAATACATTGATACAGTCTTTCCAACTCCTAATAGTTAATTGTATCAGTGGGGAAACTCTACACAATATAAGCCATTGTGCAGGGATATTTTGTGGGATATTGAAGAAACAGCATCATTCTACACCAAATCATTTGGAGCAGCGGAGGTTCCTATTTCACGGCCAAAGACATATTAAGAGATCTTTACCCACCTCTGTCTTCTTCCTGTTCTGTTTCCACAAGTCAAAGCGTTCTACATTTAAAAAGAAAATAAAATAAATCCCTTCTTGGAAGGAGAATAAAACAGAGAATGCTACCTGGTGTTTCAGTTGCAGCTATATATATATATTTTGGGGGCGGGGGGACCAAGTCAGAAAGTCATTTTGCCAAAAATCCAAATTATGTCTATAAACTGATGGGGTCTGAGCTTTCTGCAACACACCAGGAAAGGGATCTCGGGGTTCTGGTGGACGGTTCAATGAAGGTGTCAAGCCAGTGCACAGCAGCAGCGAAAAAAGCAAATTCAATGCTGGGAATAATTAGGAAGGGAATAGGAAATAAGTCAGCAAGTGTCATTTTGCCTCTTTATAAATCTATGGTGAGGCCACATTTGGAATATTGTGCAACAATTCTGGTCACCACACCTCAAAAGATATTGTGGAAGTGGAAAAGGTGCAGAAAAGGGCAACCAGAACGATGAAGGAGCTGGAACAAAATCCCTTACAAAATCGGCCTGCAACATCTTGGCCTCTTCAGCCTGTAAAGATGTTGTTTAAGGGAGAACCTGGTTGAAGTATATAAAATCATGCAGGGTATAGAAAAGGTGGATAGAGAAAATTTCTTTTCTTTATTGCACAACACTAGAACCAGGGGGCCTCTATGAAGCTGATGGGTAGGAGAGTCGGATCAGACAAGGGGAAGGATTTCCTCACCCAGAGGGTCATCGGTTTATGGAACTGGCTGCCAGAAGAGGTGGTAAGAGCTACCAGCCTGGGTGGCTTTAAGGAAGAGTTGGACAAATTCATGGAGGACGGATGAATCAATGGCTACTAGAATAGATGCTTAAGTACATCTTCCAGGCTGGGGAAGCCTCTTCTAAGGTCATTTGCTGGGATTGGAGAGCAGGAGATGGTTTGCCCTTGTGTCTCCTTGAGATGCCCATGGGCAACTGGTGGGCCACTGTGTGGGTCAGGATGCTGGACTAGATGAGCTGTGGCCTGATCCAGCAGGAAGGCTCCTTTGGATGCCGGGTGTATCAATGGCTGCCAGAATGGATGCCCAACTACTTCTTCCAGGTAGGTGAGACAGGCAGGATGATGCCTCTAAAGGCCATTTGCAGGAAGTTGAGAGCAAGTGAAGGTTTTGCCTTTGTCTTCAGATGCCCACAAGAGATGGGATGCTGGACTAGATGGGCTGTGGCCTGATCCAGCAGGGCTCTTCTTATGCTCTTAAGATTCTAATCTCCTTGGTGCAAAATTCTGCAATTCTACAAAATGCCGGCAAACTGGAGATCTCAGGCCGTATGGCTGTCGTAGTGCTGTTTCTGCCTTCCCAATCTCGTGCTTTGGTCCGATCCAGCACCTTCTCTTTCTCTCTGCAGTTACCCGGCTAAAACCACAACCGGCTCACGTCAGCAACGGCATCGCCCCAGGGTCTCCGGTCATCAGGAGGTCCAGTGAGCCTCAGCTGTGCCAAGGCAACGGGAGCAAGGCCGAGCAGACAGAGAGTACCCATTCGACGCCTTCCCACGGCTACTCCAGGGCCTCTCCTTCTCCCTCCGTCGGCAGCTACAGCGACCCAGACACGGGACATTACTGCCAGCTCCACCCGCCGTCGCCGGTCCACTGGGACAGGCCGGCTCCGGACGGCAAGCTGACAACGGCCAAGAGCTACGTTGACCGGCTAAAGGGCGACGACGGCCAGCGGCTTCCTCTCAACGGCTCTGAGGCGGAGGGGGGATCCCGGAAGCGGCTCGACTCGGATGCTGCCGCCACGGGCTTTGTGGTGCCAGTGGTGGAATGGACCTCCTCCTTCAACCCCGCCGTCTTTCACTCGGTGCTGATCCCACCTGAGAATAAGCCCCTGGAAATGGCCGTGCTCAAGAAGGTCAAGGAGCTGCTGGCGGAAGTGGAGACAAAGACCCTGGCGAAACACATCACCCAAGTGGATTGCCTGGTATGGGCCCTTTGCAGAATTGGGGTGGTGGTGGTCTTTGGGGCTTGCCTGTCCCTCAGAAGAACCAGTCCTGTACGCAAGCAGTAGGCGCATGAATATTCATAACCTTTGTTATTCGTAGGAATCTGGACACTTGTACATGAATCAAATGTTACGATATTCGTACACTGGCTTTTGTACGAATATGAATGTTTCGGCACATTCGTACGAAGCTTCGGGCCATCGGTGAATCGGGGAGGTGGGAAAGCGGTTGCGCCAGTCGCATCTGCGACGGATCCAGATTGCTTTCAACATGGACTGAGAGCGGATTAGAAGTGGATTCAGGTCGAATCTGACGTTTTCAGAGTCGATATGTTATGGGATACGTATAGGATACCTATGGGATGCATTTGCGCTTGTGTCGGATACGTCTCCGAATTATTTAACCACTTTGGAGTACAGTAATGAAAAATTATGTGGGTATCATGAAGTCTTGATTTAGGGCTCTGTTCCCTTATGAGAAAATGTCAAAAGCAATGTATTGCTACTCAAAAACCACCTAGGTTAATCCAGGGGGAAAATACATGAGAAATATCTAAACATACGAAACTGCCAGATGGTTCCGAAATAAGGATTTACCTATTCATGATCTGGATTGAGATGACATCTGAGTCCATACTATTTTCTCTCTTTAGCTCCTTTCACACCTAAATTTTAATCCAGCTTCAGTCCACTTTCAGGGCAATGGGAGAAGCTGTTTTCTTTCAGTGTGAAATGACTCAGAAAATTCAAAGATATTCCAAAGATAATGGGGAAAGAAAATTGCTGGTCACGTTGCTGATTGGTTCTCTTGATGAGCCAGTTTGGTTTAGTGGTTAAGGAGCTGGACTTTTATCTGGGAATATTGGGTTCGATTCTGCCCTCCCCCATGAAGCCAGCTGGGTGACCTTGGGGTAGTCACAGCTCTCTTCTGAGCTCTCACAGCCCCACCTACCCCTCACAGGGTGTCTGTTGTGGAGAGAAGAACAGAAGCTTTGTCAGCTGCTTTGAGCCCCCTCAAATAGGTGAGAAAAGCGGGATAGAAAAGCCAACTCTTCTTCTTCCGAGGGTGGACTGAAGCTGGATTAAACTTCAGGTGTGACCCCAGCCAGTGAGAGAACACATCAGCAAAGTGACAAGCTGTTTTCTTTCAGTGTTAAAAAACTCAGAAAATCCACCTTTGGGATAGCTAATGTGGAAAGACAATTACTGGTTGCTTTGCTGATGTGTTCTCTCGCTTTGAAGGTGGACTGAAGCTGGATTAAACCTTAGGTGTGACTACAGCCTGCGTTGAAACTGAGGTTCTGTCAACCCCGTCACTGCTAGGGACGCCGGAAAACTGTTGTGCACCAAATCTGAGCACTGGTCTGACGAGAAGGCAGTAAAATCCCAAAGATGTCTGGCAGAGGCATTTTCTATTAAGCCAGGAGATGTACAAGGCTGGATTTGGAAATCAGGCAGCGACTCTCATCCCTTCCCACGGAAAGCTTTTTATAAAGAATGATGGCTTTTCCCCCCTCTCCTGTTGTCATCTGCTATTTTTATTCGTCCCCGATGCTTGTATCAGCAGACTCGTAGGAAGTTAACACGTTGGCCCCTTTATGCCAATTGGAGGGAAAGTGGGATTATTGTGTCATCCTTCCTGGAAGGGATGCTGGCATTAGGGGGCATTAAAAAGCAGCAGGCCGAATCCCCATCGGCACCGTGCATGGCCAGTTCAAGTCCTGGGCAAACAGAACATTCAGGGTGGCGATTTGCAATTTCACGGCATCAAACCGCTCTCTCTGGGCACAGACGCCTCCACTGGGGCAGCCCACCGTCTCTTTTGGCCAGCAGCGCCCACCAGATTGTTCATTTACCCACTTGGCAACGGTGGCGCGTCGGATGAACCTCTGCGCCAAAGCGGGCCCCAGAGCCAGCCTTGTCCTTGGCTGGTCTGAAGCTGGTCTGTGACAGTAGCTGCACTTGGCAGTCTGGTGGCAACACGCTGCCTTCCGCCACTAGGGGATTCTTTGCTCAGCGTATCCCCAGATGTTTTGAGCAGCTGCTGGAGTGGAAACAGACGGGAGCCAAGTGTCTCTTCAGCTTCCCTGGCTCTGCCTCTCCCAAGCCTAGAAGCAGCATTGGATGTGGGCACACCGAAGGTTCAATCCAGCCTCAGTCCACTTTCAGAGCGAGAGAACACAACAGCAGAGTGACCAATCATTTTTCTTTCCACATTATCTATCCCAAAGGGGAATTTTCTGAGTTATTTAACACTGAAAGAAAACAGCTTGTCACTTTGCTGATGTGTTCTCTCTCTCTGAAAGTGGACTGAAGCTGGATTAAACCTTACGTGTGACGTCCTGAATTAGCACCAGTTATAAGCAGGGGCCCGGAACCTCGCAATGGAATCAAGAACTCACTTCATACTAGACCGGACTATTGTAATGCGCTCTACAGTTTAGACTAGTGGTTAGGGAGCCGGACTCTTATCTGGGAATACCGGGTTCGATTCCACCCTCCCCTATGAAGCCAGCTGGGTGACCTTGGGCTAGTCACAGCTCTCTTCTGAGCTCTCATAGCCCCACCTACCTCACAGGGTATCTGTTGTGGGGAGAAGAATAGAAAGCTTTGTCAGCCACTTTGAGTCCTGTTAAGGGAACAGAAGGTTTGCCAGCCGCTTTGAGTCCCCTTAAATGGGTGAGGGTGGAATCGAACCTGGTATTCCCAGACAAGAGTCTGGCTCCCTAACCACTAGACCAAACTGGCTCACTAGGTCTTATTTCCTGGGGATGTCTTATTTGTCCATGAACAACAATCTGCATTTATTCTTGAACAGAAAAATCATCACAGCTTGCCTGGGCGCTATTTAAATGGACTTTTTGCATGAACTGTAACTAGGGATTGTTTTTGGAGAAAGGCTTATATTTCGAGCAGCCTCAAAAATCTTGAAACATCATGCAAGGCTTTTTTTTGGGGGGGAGGGGGGATTCAGGATGGCTTATTCTTTGCTACTTCCAGCAACTGCAGATAAGAGACTCATGGGGCGATTAATATTCATAACAATCAATGTGAATTCCTCTGTGCGTTGCAGAGATTTCCTTCGCTTTCCACCCAATGACAGAAATCAAAACCTCCTTTTCCGTTCTTTGTTGCAGGTTGCTAGGATACTGGGCGTTACCAAGGAGACGCAGCGACTCATGGGAGTAAGCTCAGGGATGGAGCTGCTCACCTTGCCCCACGGACATCAGCTCCGGCTCGATTTGTTGGAAAGGTAGAGCAGAATTGGGCGGATGTGACCAAGATGTCTCTGTCCCTCCTACACGGGTTCAGCACTGCTGCCTTTTTAGGAAATCTCTCTGGTTCCCAGGAGGTGCAAAAATGTCTAGCATGTCGCACTTCTGGTCCATAAGAACCTAAGAGGAGCCCTGCTGGATCAGGCCACAGCCCTTCCGGTCCATAGGAACCTAAGACAAGCCCTGCTGGATCAGGCCACAGCCCATCTAGTCCATAGGAACCTAAGACAAACCCTGCTGGATCAGACCACAGCCCATCTAGTCCATAGGAACCTAAAATAAGCCCTGCTGGATCAGGCCACAGCCCATCTAGTCCGTAACAATCTAAGGGGAGCCCTGCTGGATCAGGCTACAGCCCATCTAGTCCATAAGAACCTAAGAGGAGCCTTGCTGGATCAGGCCACAGCCCATCCAGTCCATAAGAACCTAAGAGGAGCCCTGCTGGATCAGGCCACAACCCATCTAGTCCATAAGACCCTAAGAGGAGTCCTGCTGGATCAGGCCACAGCCCATCTAGTCGATAAGAACCTAAGGAAAGCCCTGCTGGATCAGGCCGCAGCTCATCTAGTCCATAAGAAACTAAGGGGAGCCCTGCTGGATCAGGCCACAGCCCATCTAGTCCATAGGAACCTCAGAGGAGTCCTGCTGGATCAGGCCACAGCCCTTCTGGTCCATAAGAACCTAAGAGGACCCCTCCTGGATCAGGCCACAGCCCATCTAATCCAGCATCCCAACCCACATAGTGGCCCACCAGTTGCCTATGGGCATCTCAAGCAGAAGACAAGGGCAAAACTTTCACCTTCTCTTGAAATCCTACAAGTGTCCTTCAGAGGCATCCTGGCTATCTCTCCAACCTGGAGGATGTACCTGAGCATCCATTCTAGTAGCCACTGACACATCTGTCATCCATGAATTTATCTAACCCTTCCTTAAAGCCACCTAGGCTGGTTGCTGTCACCACCTCTTCTGGCAGCAAATTCCATAGACTGATGACCCTCTGGGTGAAGAAATCCTTCCCCTTGTCTGATCTGACTCTCCTGTCCCTCAGCTTCATAGATGCCCCCTGGTTCTAGTGCTGTGTGATAGAGAAAATTTCTCTCTCCACCTTTTCTATAAAATGCATGATTTTATAGACTTCCATCAGGTCTCCTCTTAAATGCCGTCTTTCCAGGCTGAAGAAGCCTAGACCCTGCACTGGTTTTGTAAGGGATTTTGTTCCAGCCCCTTAATCATTCTGGTTGCCCTTTGCTGTACCTTTTCCAGTTCCACAATATCCTTTTTGAGGTGTGGTGACCAGAATTGTACACAATATTCCAAATCTGGCCTCACCATAGATTTATAAAGAGGCAAAATGACACTTGCTGACTTATTTTCTATTCCCTTCCTAATTATTCCCAGCATTGAATTTGCTTTTTTCGCTGCTGCTGTGCACTGGGTTGACACCTTCATTGAACCGTCCACCAGAACCCCGAGATCCCTTTCCTGGTGTGTTGCAGAAAGCTCAGACCCCATCAGTTTATAGACATAATTTGGATTTTTGGCCCCAATGTGCGTTAGTTTGCCCTTACTAAGATTAACACACATTTGCCATTGGGTTGCCCACTCACCCAGTGCCAAGAGATCCCTCTGGAGCTCTTGGCAATCTTTTTCCATTTTTACTATCCTGACCTCCAGAGTAGCCTTCTAACTTTCCTCTTCCTTCTCCATCTTCTGTTTAGGTTCCACACCATGACCATCATGATTGCTGTGGATATTCTGGGCTGCACAGGGAGCATGGAGGAGCGGGCCTCCCTTCTTCACAAAACCATCCAACTGGCCGCTGAGCTGAAGACCACCATGGGCAACATGTTCAGCTTTGCTGCTGTGATGGACGCGCTGGAAATGGCCCAGGTACTTCTGGGAGCCCCAGCAAGATGCCTTCTGGGTGGCCTTCACTTTCTCCAACGCAAACCCAGAAGAGAGGGGATGGCAAGCAGTCACAGTGGCACTCGGGCTGTGGTCACACTTAAGGTTTAATCCAGCTTCAGTCCACTTTCAGAGTGAGAGAATAGATCAGCAAATTGGTACAAATTTGTACAAATATATTCATATCAAATAGAATCCTATCACATTCAAAGGGGATCTATTTGAACGAATGCGGATTTTCTAACATTTGAGTCATTACATACCGAACGCCAAAAACCCCATTTGTGCACATCCGTAATGCCAGCCCCTTTTCACTCTGACCTTTAATGCCCCTGATTTTCATTACATTTTGCCTTTATATCCTGACCTTTCTCCAAAGAGCTCAAAGGGGCGTTTGCTTCCTTCTCCCCTTTGTTTTAAGTTGTGCCAGAGTCGTGTGGTGAGTTCCATGGAAAAATCCAGGGGATCTGAACCCTGGACTCTGGAGCCCCGACTTTATAGTTTGCAGGGCCTTCCTAGTGGTAGTGGCACCCTTGTCCAGGAATCCTTTCCACAGACACCAAGAAGGCCCTGCTCACCAAACACACACAGCGCTCACCCTCCACCTTGTCTTTGGGGTTTTCAGATCTCCCGATTAGAGCAGACCTGGATGGTCTTGCGCCAACGCCACACCGAAGCAGCCATCCTCTATGAGAAGAAGTTGAAGCCTTTCCTGAAGAGCCTAAATGAAGGCAAAGGTGAGCTTTGAAAGCACAGTCCCTTTCCTGGCTCACAACTTCTCTTAAGGACATAAAAACCTACGAGGAGCCCTACTGGATCAGGCCACATCCCATTTAGTCCAGCAACCCACCTGAAAGAGGGCCTTCTCAGTAATGGCCCCCACGCTGTGGAACAGTCTCCCCCTCAAGGTGTGCCAGGCCCCTTCACTATATATGTTCAGGAAGGGGGTGAAGACGCACCTCTTTGCTCTGGCCTTTGGCTAAATGTGGCACAGTTTTCCCCCACCACAGACATTATTGTTTTATACTGTTTTATATATATGGTTCTATTTTAAATATGTCTGTTTTTAAATGCGGTTACCTCCCGTGAGACCTTAGGGTATAGGGTGGGATAGACATGCAAGATGGATGGATGGACGGATGGATGGATGGATGGGTGGGTGGATGGATGGATGGATGGGTGGGTGGGTGGGTGGGTGGATGGGTGGGTGGATGGGTGGGTGGGTGGATGACAGACAGACAGACAGACAGACAGACAGACAGACAGACAGACAGACAGACAGACAGACAGACAAAAACCTGACCCACCAGCTGCTTATGTGCATCTCAAGCAGAAGACAACCTTCTCCTGCTCTTGAATCCCTGCAAATGGTCTTTAGAGGCATCCTGCCTGTCCCCACAGCTTGGAGGATGGACCTAGGCATTCATTCCAGTAGCCATTGATACATCTCTCATCCATAAATTTGTCTAATCCTTCCTTAAAACCATCTAGGCTGGTTGCCTTCACCACCTCTTCTGGCAGCCAATTTGATAGATCAATGACCCTCTGGGTGAAGAAATCCTTCCCCTTGTCTGATCTGACTCACCCGCCCATCAGCTCCATAGATGCCCCTTGCTTCTAGTGTTGTGTGACAGAGAAAAGGTCCCCCACATGTAGTTACCTCATGGTGCGCTCCTGTCTAGAAGGACCCGTTTCTGGTTTGGAAATGGCTCCTAGAAGTGCAGATATTCCATTTTGGAGCACACCATGAGGTGATATGGGACCAGGTGTGGAAAAGTCCCAGACCTTTGAAGTAGACCTGCCCAGCCAATTTGGTCTACTTCAGAGGTCTGGGGCCTTTCTGCTGTGACTAGCCCAAGGTCACCCAGCCGGCTTTCCTGGGGGAGAGCAGAATCAAACCCAGTATTCCCAGATAAGAGTCTGGCTCCCTAACCACTAGACCAAACTGGCTCACAAACCAGTTGCACTGGGAGAGATGGACCACCCACATTTTCCTCACTCCTTGGCTTTCTTCTTCCAGAAGGACCGCCCCTGTCCAACACGACGTTCCCTCACATTGTGCCTCTAATCACCCTGCTGGAGCGAGACACGGCACTTCCGGACAACCCCGAGCCCTGGGAAAATTTGGACAACGGCGTGGAGGTGGTCATGGCCCACCTGGAAGCAGCGCGGATGGTCGCCCACCATGGGGGACTCTACCACACCAACGCGGAGATGAAACTGCAGGGTAAGGTGGGCTCCGTGGGTCAGCATCCGCTCCAGAGCCAAAGTGTGTGAGCATACTTGGGTAATCCAGGGATGGGATGGATGGATAGTTCGTGTTAGGGGACCTTTAATCCACAGAAGTCGGAGATCCCTTGCAAACTTTCTTTTTATGGTAGGTTTCCAGCCTCAACCGGAACTCCTTGAGATCTTCAGCACAGAATTCCAGCTCCGTCTACTCTGGGGAAGCCGAGGGGCCGATAGCAGCCAGAGCGAACGCTACGAGAAATTTAACAAGGTCCTCACGGCGTTGTCCCACAAACTGGAGCCAGCAGTGCGGTCCAGTGAACTGTAGCCCAACAAGATGGACTTCTGCGCATGAGGGACCAGAGGAGAGCAGAGCCCAGCACAGGGCCTCCATCTGGGTTTCTTCATATAGCCATCTTGGTTTCCTCATAAAGCCTTCACAGGCTGCCGGCTTGCATGTGGGGGAATGTTATCTCAGGCTGACCCAGAGAAGCCCAATGGATGGAGTTTCTGCCTGAGGCAATCATGTACAAAACAGCAGAGCCAGAAGCTGGCCAGAATCAAAGGCCTTTTTCTGCATGAGTCGCTATCCGTCAAGATCCAAACACTAGAAGGGACGTAAAAGCTGACAAGAACTTGTGTTCTCCTAGCTACCTCGGCTGGTCTTACAGATGGTCTTTGAAGATACTTTGCTCAATCTGGTTAGGTTGTCATTTTGGGGTATTTGTTTTCCTTGCCCATGGGCTGTCTGGTGTTACAACTCTGGGACCGTTCCTTGAAGGGTGAGATATAAATTTTCTAAATAAATAAATAAAATAAACTCCTAGGTCCTAGCTCACACCTGAGCAGGGCCTGCCTTTGATACCTCAGTTGCGTTTTAGACCCTTGCGATGTTGTCCGTCAAGCCCAGTCAGTCCCCCATCAACTCTGAGAACTTCAGTTTTGCCTTACGTCCAAATCCACAAACAGAAGACCTCTTGCTGTGTTTTGCAGCTACTGTAGCAACCCTCCTTTGAACGTTCAACATTGATCTTGGATCCAAGAAGTTGTGCAGGAGATGAACTCAATGTTGTTGAGCCGTTGGGTGAGACAGGATGCTGGACTAGATGTAACCAGGCCCGCTGAGGCTTCTCTTTGAGGGGTTTAGGGCCTTTCTGTACTCCACTGCCCCAGAACAAGTAACCTTCTGTCCCATGTGGATGACCTGCTCTGCTCCAAGAGCGCCTGAAGGTAGCACCAAGTTTCCTTCATTCTTGCCCTTCTGAGTTTCCAGTTGAGCAGCACTGTGGAGCAAAAAGTCTCCTGTAGTATACCAGATCCATGCTTTCCACATGCCTCTGCGGCCTGGTATCCTGTTGGCCCTTGATGTTGAGGTCTAGAGTTACGCTAAGCTAGGGCGCCATTTTGCGTACCCAGTCTGGTCCACACTCCATGCGGTGTGGAAGAAACATGACTGGGGAGAGCAATGGTCTGCCATGGTCCCTATTAGTGTGTGGACAGTAGTCCTGTGTTCTGGAATAATTCCTGCAGTAAGGCCCAGTGGAAAGGACTTTTAAAAATCCCAGTAATACATTAGGGCTGTTTTTGCACTAGCAATGAAGACTCCATTAGGAACCCAAAGGTACTTGATTGGTATGGATCTCTTATATACCGTCCACCCACCCCTTAAGGACCCAATTCTGAATGTGCTGTACCAATGAGCACCAGCAAAATCCGGATTTAATGGGAGTCTTCAGGCCTTTAAATCTGGATTAAATCTAGACCCTTTTAATGGTGTCTTCTGTGCGGATGCATGGGGCCCTCACCATGGGCCTTTTTGCACATAACTCCCTTAATACAGATTTAGAAGATCTGGATCTTTGGTATCCAGTCCTCGTGGAATCCAATCCTTGAAGTTCCGCATCATGGTGAGGGACCCATGCGTCCCCACGGGCCATTTAGCACCCGATGGGAATGGGTGCCAAAAAGGGCCACTGTGGGATGGGCCACTGTAGCACCCATCCCAAGGCGTCTAGTCTTAATCCTGATTTAAAGGCCCAAAGGCCCCATTCAGTCTGGATTTCGCCAGTGGTCATGGGTATAGCACGTTCAGAATGGGGTCCTTAAGGGGTTGTGTGTGTGTAAGATATGTAACCGATCCATACTAATTGCGTACTCATCTGGTTCCAATGAGAACCGCATCTCAAAGATCCGGATTCTCTAAATCCAGATTAACAGAAATGGAAAAACAGCCTATGAGTAAGGAATTGCTGCAGGCCAACATCTGGCTGCAAATGTCAAAAATCTTTGGGGGGGGGAAGCAATTAATGATGTTTTCTTACAATTCAGGAATCATAGCAGTGTGAATGTTAGTCCTCACAAATATTTTTTCCAAAATGTTTAGTGTGTCCAAGTCTGTATGTTCTTTGTCTTTCTTTTTGCTCTTCTTCAGAATGTTTTGTTTGGGCCTTTGCTTGTAAATAAAAAGATCCACATTCATGTGTGTATATAAGTATATAAATATATAAATATATATATTAAAAATGTATTCAAAAGGGACATCTTTGTAAATAATTTAGTCATCTCAATTTTTGTTTTGTAAAGTATTGTACATATCTCATGGAGTGTCTTCTGGATTCTTGCATCCAATAAAACTTTTATGCTTTTTTTTTCTTCAAGAAGTATATTTTAGCAGCTTTTGCCTTCAATTGCAAACAGTACTTAAAATGCTGATCCACCTGGAACCAGGAACACTCAAGGACCGATTCTGTGCAGCCACAAGTTTACCGGGTCTGTGTTCACACCTAAGTTTTAATCCAGATTCACTCCACCTTCAGAGTGAGGAAACACATCAGAAAAGGGGCTAGTTATTTTCATTCCATGTTGATCTAACCCCAAAGTGGATTTTCTGAGTTAAATAATATTGAAAGAAAAGAGCTTGTGATGTGAGTCCAAAAGTGAACTGAATTTGGATTGAAACAGGTGTGAGCGTAGCCTTACACACCTAAGTTTTAATCCAGTTTCAGTCTGCTTTCATAGTGATAGATGGCGTGGGTGAAATAATGCAGGAAGAAAATGGCTGTCCACTTTGCTGGTGTGTTCTTCTGAAAGTGCATCGAAGCTGGATTAAAACCGGTGTGAGCACAGTGTTAGGATCTTTGGAGTGGACTACTTGGTATCTTATTGACCTGACTTTTACTTCTCCATATTAAAAAATCAAATTGTATTTAATGGCCACCTTGGACAAGGACGACGCGAGGGGCAGTAAAAACACGATTAAAAGGTCCAGGTTCCCTTTGTTTCCGCCAGCATCTCTCATTCCTCTTCATTTACTTTCATTTAGTCTGAAAAGTTCATTTATTTTCTTCTTCTTCCCCTCTTTATTTCGAATTCGATTCGCGTCTGTCGCGCCTTCTTCTTCACTGCCTTTCCCCTCAACTTCCCCCCTCCCCCTCTCCCCATGACGTCACAAAGCGCAGCAACGACTTTTTCAAAAAACACAGCTGAGGCGCCACAGGTCCTTGCCCCGCCCCCAGCCTAGTCAATCTCCACCCCATTGGTCTCTCTGAATGGAGTGGGCGGGGCCCCAGAAGGACGTGAGAAAGAGCGGCTGTTTCGCTTTCGAAGGAGGTGTCGTCACTCGCTTTTGCCGCGGTGCAGGCTGGGACGGCCAGGCTCAGCCGGCGGAGGGAGGGGGTGGTCGCCGTTGGCGGCGTTGCTAGCGCGAGGAAGCTCCATGGCAACGGGCACCGCCCTCTTCGCGCGGCTGCTACTGCCGCCGCCGCCGCCGTCCTCGCCGCCGCTGCTGTTTCCCCCCCTCTTCCTATTGCCTCTGCTGGGGTTGGTGGGCTCGAGCGCCCCCTGGGAGGTGAACGGGTGGCACTGCAGCCTCTTGGGCTCCTGCGAGTGCGACTTCCGGCCGGACCTTGCTGGTGAGCGGGGGCGGGGCTCTCTCCGTTAAACCCAAATCGCGGCGGGTGGGCGGTGCAGGGGTTCTGACGTCACACACCAGCCTGGGGGAACGCGAGTTCGAATCCCGCCTTGCTCTGATACGCAAAGTTAAATCTTCACAGTCGTGGGGTTTTTTTGGTGTTAAAGGGCAGGCTTTAATTTGCATACAGTTGTTCCTTGCAGAGCAGGTGCATCAATGGCTGCTAGAATGGATGCCCAGGCACCACCTCCAAGCTGGAGAGACCTTTAGGATGCCTCTAATGGCCATGTACTGGGATTCAAGAGCAGGTGAAGGTCTTGCCCTTTGCTTGAGATGCCCAGAAGAAAGTGGTGCCCACTGTGTGGGACAGGATGCTGGGTTCCTCTTACATTCCTATGGACTAGATGGGCTGTGGCCTGATCCAGCAGGGCTCCCCTTATGTTAGGTTCTTGTGCTTTCTTCCCCCAAGATTGAGCCTGTTTCCTTTTTCAAAGTGCTGCGTACAACTCATTCTTGTCTGTGGCTTTCAGATCTAAAATGTGACTTGGCCCTCAACCTGGTCGGGCAGCCCTTGGCAAGGCAGCTGGTGGTACAAGGGCTAAGGGACTTCGTGCATGATCCCAGCCCCGTCAAGCCGCTGGTGATGTCTTTCCACGGCTGGACCGGAACAGGCAAAACGTTCCTCAGCAATCTCCTGGCGCGCCACCTCTTCCGCGATGGACTCCGCAGCACCTATGTCCACCAGTTCTCCCCTTTGGTCCATTTCCCCCACGCAGAGCACATTGAGCGATACAAGGTGAGGCCTTTGCATTCTTAAGAGCTAAAGGTCTTTCAGCACCTGGCCTTAGTCTGGAGGGAATATATCGCGGGATAGCAGTCTGCTGGCCTCATGTTAATGCAGACTATGGCAGACCTCACCTGGGTCCTGCCATAGTCAGCACTAGCATGCAAAATCCCTTACGAAGTCAGGCTGCAACGTCTACTGGTTAAGGGGCTGGGAATACTGGGTTTGATTCCTCCCTCCTCCATGAAGCCAGATGGGTGACCTTGGGTTAGTCACAGCTCTCTTCTGACCTGTCACGGCCCCCTCCCACCTCACAGGGCATCTGTTGTGGGGAGAAGAATAGAAGGACTGTCAGCAGCTTTGAGTCCCTTTAAATGGATGAGTAAAGTGTGGTATAAAAGCCAACTCTTCTTCTTCCTCCATGAAGCCAGCTGGGTGGCTTTGGGCCAGTCACAGTGCTCTTCTGAGCTCTCCCAGCCCCACTCACATCACAGGGAGTCTGTGGTGGGGAGAAGAACAGAACGTTTGTCAGCTGCTTTGAGTCCCCTTAAACGGGTGAGAACAGCAGGGCAGAAAAGCCAACCCTCCTTCTTCTCTGGGTGCTTTAACACCAGAGATCCCACCACTTCTGCACCTGCTGTTCCCGTCTGGGTTACGATTCTTGTCTCCATCTTCCTTCCAGCGCGATCTGAAGGACTGGGTCGAGGGGAACCTCACTCGTTGCGGCCGATCTCTCTTCATCTTTGACGAGATGGACAAGATGCATCCGGGCTTGATTGACGTGATCATTCCATTCCTGGGACCTTCGTGGGTCGTGTTCGGGACCAACTACAGGAAAGCCATCTTTGTTTTTATCAGGTATAAGCTGGCCCAACGGCCAAGGAGATCTTTTTGAGACATTTTTCAGGGTGGCCTTTCTGCTCCTCTGGGATTCACAAACCAAAAATATTTTCTTCCTTGTGACAAGAAGACTCTAGCAGTTGTAGTCAGCAGAGGTGTGCATGGATTAAGAACCTCAGAGGAGCCCTGCTGGTTCAGGCCACAGCCCATCTGGTCCATAAGAACCTCAGAGGAGCCCTGCTGGTTCAGGCCACAGCCCATCTAGTCCATAAGAACCTCAGAGCAGCCCTGCTGGATCAGGCCACAGCCCATCTAGTCCATAAGAACCTCAGAGGAGCCCTGCTGGATCAGGCCACAGCCCATCTAGTCCATAAGAACCTCTGAGGAGCCCTGCTGGTTCAGGCCACAGCCCATCTAGTCCATAAGAACCTCAGAGCAGCCCTGCTGGATCAGGCCACAGCCCATCTAGTTCATAAGAACCTCAGAGGAGCCCTGCTGGATCAGGCCACAGCCCGTCTAGTCCATAAGAACCTCTGAGGAGCCCTGCTGGTTCAGGCCACAGCCCATCTAGTCCATAAGAACCTCAGAGCAGCCCTGCTGGATCAGGCTACAGCCCATCTGGTCCATAAGAACTTAAGAGGAGCTCTGCTGGATTAGGTCACAGCCCATCCAGTCCAGCATTCTGCCCCACACAGTGGCCCACCAATTGCCCATGGGCATCTCAGGCAGAGACAAGGGCAAACCTTCTCCTGCTCTCCAATCCCAGGAAATGGCCTTAGAGGGTATCTGTGGTGGGGAGAACAGAAGGTTTGTCAGCAGCTTTGAGTCCCCTTAAATGGGTGAGAAAAGCCGAATAGAAAAGCCAACTCTTCTTCTTATGTTTTGTTCTCCAATAGCAATGCTGGCGGAGAGCAAATTAACGAAATCGCTTTGGACCTCTGGCAGGCCCGCAAAGAGAGAGAAGAGATTGATTTTCAGGACTTGGAAGGATCTGTCCTTAAAGCTGTGTATGAAAAACCTCAAAGTGAGTATTGCTTAGTCCCTGTTATTCTTCTAAACCCCCTTCTATCCCCAGGACAGCCTTGGAGGTGGGTTATGCTGGACACTCCAGGGTTCTAACAAAAGAACCGCTGCCCTTCTCCTCTGGTCCTGGATGATGTGGTAGTGCTCACAGCAAAGACCAGCTTAAAAACTGGGGGGGAAAGGTTGCAAAATAAAGCTTGGGATGGTTACATCTGTAGACTTGGGAGGAATCTGATATTTGGGTTCACCAACATGGTCCACAGGACAGAGATGTTTCTTTTTTTCAAGTCTATATTTCACTGTATACCACCTGGGAAGGTGATTGGAATAGAGGGGCCCCGGTGTTCCACCCTGACGTAAGAACACAATAAGGGGAGCCCCGCTGGATCAGGCCACAGTCCATCTAGTCCAGCATCCTGTCACATACAGTGGTCCAGCAATTGCTCCTGGGCATCTTAAGCAGAAGATGAAGGCAAAACCTTCACCTGCTCCCAACTCCCTTCAGACAACCTTTAGAGGCCTCCTTCATGCCTCTCCAACCGCGAGGCAACACCTGGCAGCAGTACATAGACGTCCATTCCAGGAGCCATTGAAGATCCTACCGTCCTTCACACCTGCGCCCTCAGAGCATGTCGCCCTTTGTTCCCATGAACATCCACTTCATCTTCCTCTCCCCCTTTCCACAGATGGATTTTGGAACTCTGGAATCATTGAACAGCGCCTTATTGATGTCCTCGTCCCCTTTCTTCCCCTGCGGCGTCACCACGTGGAACAGTGTGTTGCCAACGAACTTGCCAGCCAGGGCCGAGAGCCCCAGCCGAGCATTATGCGCTCAGTCGCCGAGACGCTATCCTACTTCCCTGCCGAACACCAAGTTTTCTCATCCACAGGGTGCAAAGCCGTGGCTTCCCGCGTCCTCCTTTTCCTCTGAGCTCTCCAAGGTCATCTTTGGATTTGTGGGTCGGCAAGGGTCACCTCTGAGGACCTGATTCTGTGCTTCCTAAGGCACGAGGATGGAGAGCCATGCAGACTTGATCAGGAAACTAAAACGCACTTTCTCCGAGTTTGTGCTTTGCCACGAGCCTCTGGGAAGTGGAGATTGAAGTACAAAGGAGGAGGGAATCTTGGTTGCTTTTATCGCGGGGTTCCACCAATTTTACCCTTCTTTTTTCACGGAGTAGCTGCCTCCGTTGGGGTTGAATCCATTTTCTTTGGACTTGGCATCCCCTTCTTCCAGTTTCTTAAACGGGATTTTTGATACATACTGTGATGACGAACGGACAGAGAGCCACCAATCTTCTGCAGATGGGTAGGCTAACACCCAGTACAAGAAGGACTTCTGGGTGGGTTGTTGTTGTTGGGGTGGGTGGGTGTGGAAGGACGTCTCCCCACGTCGCGTTTTGATCTACCGAAATCAAAGTACGGTTGGGTCGGATCAAAGCGCCGTGTCCTCATCCCGCCTGGAGATCTGGGCTGCTGCTGCTGCTGCTGCTGAAATCTTGTTCTGCAAATCAAAGGACATGTTTACAGCAGTGACATAATATGGGTTCTCAGCAGGGCTGGCTGGTGGATCCAAAGCTATGCCAGGCCTCTGCTGGCTTTTACTTGGAAATTAAACTTTCGGAAAAAGATCCAGGGCTTTCTTAAAGGGTCGGCGTAGTGCTGCTGCTGCTGCTGCTGCTGCTGTGTCCAGCCACGACAGCATCAGATTGGATAGCTTGGCACCTTTTGGTTAGGGCAAACCAAACTGTTTTGGTTCTGCTTTGATCTGCAAGCGTGGAAAGAGCCAAAAGGAAACGTCGAGTTCCCAGAAACCAATGCTGTTGTTGGCATGAGCTCAGAGTACCTGGTGGCCTTTTCTGAGCCATTGTAAGATGCTCCGGTGCTCTTTGAAAAAGTCAAAGTTCCCCTGTGATGTCTGGAGTCTCCCTAGGCCCTTTCCGTATTGGGTCCTACTCTGGATTATATCCCAGAATAGGGACCTGTCATCCACGGGCTATTCCTGACTTGGGCAGGCCCTGAGGCCTATTTGCACTACAGCCTGTAGTGCAGGATTAGGCAACTTTTGGGGAAGAGCATCCGCACCTTGAGGAGGCTGTTACAGCCTCCAGGCATCTCCAGCCTTCCCAGAAGTTCTCCAGTCATGCACTAGGTTTGGAGCATGAAATCCTGCTCCAGACTTTTACCAGCCTTAACCAAAAGCTTTCTTGGTGCATCCAGGCGGTGGCCATTCACACCTCTTCCGGTGCTCTGGGGTTGTCTGAAGTGCAGGCCACCATAGACGTGATGCGCGTGCGCAGAGCATCAGTGTCGTCACGGCAACAGCGCTGACATACACACAGTCGTGGAGCGCTAGTGTGAGCGCTAGTCAACATTGGTGCATCGTGCTCCTTTCCTGTCCAGACAGGAAGGAACGTACGAAAACGCCCCGTCTGTATCAGCATGCAGATGGCAGGTCCTTATTCTGAGATATAATCCAGTCTGTGGCCCAGTGTAGAAAGGGCCCAAGACTTTTAGAACCCTTTTACCTCATTTGTGATTTAAGTGCTAAAAACAGTTTTGGGGTCTGGGACGTCAAGTACACATAAAACCAGCCTGTCTTTCAAGGGAGTGTGAGAATAAAACTTTCTTTTTCAGTGACCTTTTTGAGATGCAAGGGTCTTTAATAGTCTTGTGCCAGCGAGTGCCAAGTTCCATAACATCTGGCGTGAGCTACTGACCTATGGGGCAGCATCTGCCTATTGAGATTACATCAAATGATGTCTGGGGGGCACTTAGTTCCTTTCATTGATCCAGGCCAATTCCCGCTCCTTTAGCTGTGGGAATGCAGAGACAAAAGCTCCCACAGTGGTCACTCTCTGATGCCTTGGCCCTACAGATGTTCTGAATTACCTCTATGGCCAGACCCAGCTGTGCCTCCTGGTGGAGGAGAAAGGCTAGCCTGGAATGGTAAGAGTTGCAGATCCTAGGAATTGGGGAAACCGGAGGGCTGTAGTGGAACACCCCGGTTTCACTGGCAAATTCCCTTAATTTCTAAACAAGGAGAAAAGCCTTTGCCATCTTTTAAGTTTATTTTTCACTTTCAACAAAAGCACCTCTGGAACGGAAAGATTTGGGAGCGGTTTTTGTGAAAAGATGCTCTTTGGATCGGAAGACAGTTAGTGGCTCCTTTACATTTTATGGAACCCAAACGTGCAATTTCTTCAGGGCAAGAAGAAAAGGTCAGGCTCATCATTTGGGGCTGATTTTCTTCAGCGCAGGAATTTTTCCTTCAGGCCTTAGAACCAGGCCTACTGGATAGCCCTTTTTTTTTTTAAGGAAAAAAACAATAGTATAAAAGTACTGTTGGGAAATGCATCACACAGTTGTGAGACTACCTGCCCCTCTGGTTGCCAGAAGTGTAATCTGGGAATCTCAGTAAGATTTATGCTACGCTTTTCTAGACTCTGAAGGCCTCACTAAGGAGACACCTTGGTGAATGCCATCTTTCCGGTCAGGCAATCCAGCAACAGTAATATCCACCATCCATCCAGCACATTCTACAGGAAAATGCTCATCGGTGCTTTTGAGGGAAACCTGTGCCTTTGCACTTAAAAGTGGCCGATGCCTTGACTGAACTTTCGCCACTGGTATGGCTCTTTGGAGCTCTGCTTCTCAGGCAGGCGAGGGGACGGATCCAGGCGGACAGAATGCGGCTCCAGGGACACTCTCTTCTCTTGGACTTCCTTCAGCTCTTTGTTTACCTGGCGAAGACAGATACACATCACAGGCTTGGGTAGCATGACTGAAAAATCGAGGTGGTGCTGGCAGCAGTTGTGTGCAAAACAATGCAAAATGCTTTGCTGTTCTGAAAAATCGGGGGGAGTGGCTATGTGCAAAACAATGCAAAATTCTGCTGTTCTGAACCAGGAATGCTTTCTTACTGCTCAAAAAGGGGAGAGGCTTACTTGGTGCGTCTTCTCCTGACAAGCAGCAAGCCTTGCGTACAGCCTCTGTTCTATGGACCGCTGCTTGCTCACCACTGTCTTCTTCTCTTGATCCTGATCCTGCTCTCCTTCCTCCTCTACCTTCTCCAGGGGTTCATTTTGAACATATATGTCTTTGGATGGGCTGCTCCCTGGGAGGATCCCTGGGCTACTGGCAGAGGAAAATAAGATTACAGTAGAGCAGTATTAAAATATGACCCAGGTGTGACCTATATCTGAGTGTTTCAATACTGAAGACAGCATTTGTACTCAGAAAGGAAGCCCACAACTCAAATGACTTGGGCCCCAAGTATCTAAAGGAATGGCCAAAGTGGGCTAGTGCTCCAAGGGCATGCGCTCGTCAATGCTGGCTAATTGTGCTCCTTTCCCGTCCAGCGCACCAGAAGGGACGTGCGAAAACACCCTTGAGAAGCCTTTCCAGGATGCCAGAGGAGGAAACAGGATTCACGCTCACATTTTAGGCACAACTTTGTAGGCCGAAAAGGCTTCTTGCTTCCGGTTCAGGAGGGCCTTGGCAAACTCTGCCAATTTGCTTTTGAGGATCGCTTGGATGGGTTCTCCGGGGAAGAGGGTGCTGGCCAGCAGGTGGACCTGTGGGAGAGAGGAAGGTGCCGCAAGCCATTTCAATGGGAAGGAAGGTCTCTTCGCTTCTTGCCTTCTTTGGAGTTCATAAACGTGCTGGGGTGGCCAAACCCAGGCGCACCAGGCTCAATACATTGCAAAGCATTATGGGAGTCATGGTTCAATGTAGCTATTAACTCAGTGTTGAAAGCACTTTATACAAACCTGGCTACCACCTTCTTGAACTAACAAGCTAGGCCCCGTCCAGACGGGGCGAATATAGTGCCGTTACAGTGCACTTTGGTGGAGTCACCACATGCCTGTGGCAACCTCACTGTACACACCTGAACAGAGGGTAAGGTGGTATCGGGGGGCAGCAGCAAGCTGACTGAATGAAGGCGAACAGAGCCAGGTGTGCGGCGAAGGTGAACTCAGCCAGGTGTGCGGTAAAGGTGAACCCAGCCAGGTGTGTGGTAAAGGTGAACCCAGCCAGGTGGGCAGTGAAGGTGAACCCAGCCAGGTGGGCAATGAAGGTGAACTCAGGCAGGTGTGCAGTGAAGGTGAACTCAGCCAGGTGTGTAAGGAGGTCACATCCAGCCTTGACCTCTCACCGCTTTTTGCGCCCATGCCTGCTCTGGAATCTAGGCAGCCACTGCAAAAATTCACAAGCCGGCTTCTGGCAGGGGAAGGGGCTTGTTCCTGTGCTCACCCCTGTCCGTTGGCTGCCCCCAGGCTACTGAGGCTTCCCAACTAAGGAGGTGCACAAACGAATTACTAGACACAAACTGGACTGAATTTGCAAATTTTTGCATCGAAGCAAACTTCTGGATCTTCGAACACAGCAGATGACGCTCCCGGCTGGCAAATACAAACTCTTGATCACACGTATGCACTTTTGCAGTGTTTCACCGGGGAAAAATGCTGCAAAAGGGTTAAAATGAAGGATCTGGCAACACAAGGTTCGCTTCGACTGCAAAGCGAATGTGATTTTGTTGTTGTTGTTGTTGTTCATTCATGTCCCTATACCCAACCCCTTCTGCACTTTCCACGCAGGGCCTGCCTGGCTGTCAGAGGAGAGGGCAGGCTGACAGTAAAGGCATCAAAGCAAATGGAGACCTCCTCCTTTGTAGGTTGAAGAAGCAGAGCCATGACCGTGTCTTCCTTGGCAGCCATAATTTCTTGAAGAAATGTGCGGCTCTTGGCCCGGTGGAGATAATACTTAAACTCATTCGGATTGTTCTCAATAGCGAGAGAGAAGTAGGATTCGGCCTGGAGGAAACGCCTGGGGAGAAAAAAGGGAAAGCCAATTTGGGAAAAGGAAACATATTTTGTAACACTTATAACCCACCCTTCGTTCCGAGGCCCCAGGCAGGATGAAGGACGAAAGTTAGTAAGAGTTAAAAGAGAATTCAAAGACAGTAGCTGCGTCCAGACTTGTTTATACTGCGCAGCGGAATGCACAGTCGCACTCAGGGCGTCACTTGTGATGATCAATGGATCATCGCGGCGTCGCATTGTCCGATGGTTGCTGCGCACTCACCTTAATGCTGATCTAAGGACACTCGCTGCGCAGTAGAAACAAAATCTGTATTTCCCTGCCAGTCCAGGCAGGATGGCGAGAGCAGGAAGGGCAGCTCAAATGTGATTGGCTGCCTCAACCCACGTGACCAAGCGCCAACTCAGCTCTCGCAGCTTCCAATGGGGAAGCTACAGAGCTGCTGTTCGAGTTGGGATGGCCGGCCATCGCCGCCTAGCAGGAAAGCATATTCAAATAAAAAATTTGAATGAGCAGATTTGAATTTGGTAATTCGAATCGAAGCTTCTTGAATTGAAAAGATTCTAATCAAATTGGATTTTTGGGTATTTGATCTGATGCAAATAGAATGTCAAAAAAAATTTGAGCACATCTCTAGTGTAAAGAAGTCTGGACGGCAGCCATGGTTTGGGCTACTGCTACTCCTGGAGCTTTTGAAAGCCTTTGACTCTGCCTCCGTTAGCCCCAGCTTACCGCTCCTGGAACTCCTGCAAGCCCATCTCATTGTACAGCCAAGCAATGTGCTTGTGAAGTCCAGGGTCAAGGGGACTCAGTTCCAAGGCCTGCTGATAATCCGCCATGGCAAAGTTGAGCTCGCCCAATTTTAGGAAGCAATCTCGCAGAGGAAAAAAAAAAAGCAGAGAATCCCTTAGCAGGCAGAACGTGTACGAGCTACTGATGACGGCCAGATCTACACGACAAAAATGGCCTGGCTTCGGACAGGTGGCTCACTCAGTTTCACGTGTACATCCGAGTGGCAAAGAGAAAGTGAGAGCCTTTCCTCTGTGGTTGCACGGGCCGGCAAATGGCGGGACGTGGCAGGTGGATGAAAAGGGCACAGCTGCTGTTCTGCAAAGGCTTTGCAGAATTCTTTCAGCTAAGGATAGACCCTTTCATGTGCCCTGCGCCTGATGAACAGCCCAGGACCAAAGGAACTCCACTGAAAGCTGGAGGAAACTTCCGGTGGTCCACCTGCCTGTGGCCGACCCCAGCAAATTCAAGGCAGAGGCCACCTGCAGATCCTGCAAAGGTTTCCCCAAGGTTCTTTAAGTCTGATCAACTCCTCCTCTCCCTCTTCTTCCAATGATTGCCATAATGTTACATTTAAAACAACAAATGATATTACAATATCAGTTCTAAATAATCCCATAAAACTTCAGCTCTGTCTGCACTAGGCCTCATTCTGGATTATATCCTGGAATAAGGACCTGCTGTCTGCTTTGTGGTGCAGACTACGGCTGGCCCAGGGCTTTTTCTGTGGTGGCCCCGGGTGGAACTGAACCAGCACGCTATAACACTACATTATTACTGAGATACAGAGAGATGAATCAACATATGGCTATAGGAAACATTCTTATTCCATGTGAACACTTTAGACCAATCCTAGCAGGGAACTGTTTCTGGGTGACACATTGACCTGCCACTCATAACAATCTTCATTTCTCACAACATTATTATACTATTATGTCTGCACACTATTGGAAATCAGGATACAAGATTACAAGCAAATGTTGTTATGTGGCTCAAGACAGCCTTCCGGCCTAGCAATGTAAGCCCTGATCCTGTCATTACATTTCACCGGGGGAAATGTCCTGACAGGACCCTATTCTGGGATATAATCCAGAATGAGGCCCAGTGCAGAAAGGGCCTTCCTGTATTAAGATGAACTAGGGACGTTCACGACTGGTTTTCTTTGTATACTAGGTGGTGACAGCTACCAGTCTAGATGGCTTTAAAGGTAGAGTTAGACAAATTTATGGACGACAGATCTATCAATGGCTACTAGAATGAATGCCTAGGTGCATCTTTCAGGCTGGGGGGGGGGGGGAGAGAGAACTGTGGCACTTCTAATGCCATTTGCTGGGATTCAAGAGCAGGAATAGGTTTGTCCCTGTCTCTGCTTGAGATGCCCAGGAGCATTTGGTGGGCCACTGTGTGCGACAGGATGCTGGACTAGATGGGCTGTGGCCTGATCCAGCAGGGCTCCTCTTACGTTCTTATGAGTGTAAGAAAATTCGTATTCGTTCAAATAGAATCCTACCACATTTCAAAGGAATCTATTTGATACAAATGTATTTGTATGGATTCGTACGAATATTAGACACAAACGCATATATATATGATATGTATCCCGTAACATATCTGCTCTGGAAGAGTCAAATCTGCCCTGAATCCACTCTGAATCCATGTCAAATGCACTCCGGATCTGTTGCAGATGTGACTGGGCAGCTGCTTTCCCACCTCCCTGGTTCATGAATGTTCCAAAACATTTGTACAAATACAAGTGTGAAAGTATGAACGTCATAACGTTTGATTTCTATACAAATGTCCGAATATTGAATGTTACAAATATCTGTGCACATCCCTCAGATGAACTGACTGTGAAACAGTTCTTGTATGAATGTCAGATTCCGGTTTAGAACCAAAGAGACGGGAGATGGGGGGAAACTGATGTACCAATATTCTAATCTGAATTTATTCCTGGTCAGGAGCGTCTTACCTCCTCGGTTCATGTACAGTCCCATCTCGTTCTGTTCCCCCTTGATGGCTTTATTGAGCAGTACCACGGCCTCTTCAAAGAAGCCTTTGGCATAGCAATGGACGGCAAAATCATTGTACGTCAGCAGCACCTGTTTCTGGGCTTCCGGATGGATCTCACTGCCTTCCTGCCCTTGGCTGAGTTCCACAGCTTTGAGGCAATCATCAATGGCTGAGTTGAAGTCCTTCAGCCGCCGGAGCATCGTCCCTCTGCCAAAGATAAGGCAAGAAGAGGGGAGGGAAAGGGTGTGAGGCAGTTTGGTCTAGTGCTTAGGAAGCCGGACTCTTATCTGGGAATACGGGGTTTGATTCCACACTCCTCCGTGAAGCCAGCTGGGTGACCCTGGGCTAGTCACAGCTCCCTCCTGAGCTCTCACAGCCCCACCTGCCTCACAGAGTATCTGTTGTGGGGAGAAGGACAGAAGGTTTGAGTCCCCTTAAATGGGTGAGAAAAGGGGTAGAAGTGTGGGAGGCACAGAGCGGGGCTATTTTAGCACTTTGTGGTATGGCCCATGTGCCCCTGTTGGCTGGCGGGGCACATGCAGCATAATAACAAGCGCTGGGACAGCCCTGCACCATAGCTCTCATGGTGCTCCTTCCGAAAAGGAGACGGCAGGAGACGAAGTGGATAGATTGTGTCATGGAAGCGACTGACATCCGTTTCAGTGGACTTTGGGAAGCGGCAGAGGGCAGCCAGGGGTGGCGGAAACCGTTAAGGCAGCAGCTGTCATACCTCGTGCCCTCTCTCGACTCCTCAGATGATGAGGTCATCGCCCATGCCAGTCAAGATGGAGGACCCGCGCCTCAGGAGCCTGCCTTGGGAACTGATTCTGTCCCTGCAGATGCAGACAGCTCGGACTCTGACGCTGAGCCACGCCCAAAGCCGAGTTCTCTTCGGAGAGAGAGAGAGAGCATCGCATCGCTCCACCCTTCTCCACGCCAAACAGCTGCACCGGAGGGGACGGACAATCGTAGCCCTTCATAAGGAAGTCTCTAGCAGCCTCTGTTGCACACAAAGGATGTTCCTGGCAAACTTTGACTCATGTAACCTCTGGACTCCTGACCCTTGACTGATGATGAATATCTGGTAACCTGACCCCTGGCTTGTCTGACTACGTTTCACTCTATATCCCAACTAACTCTTGGAACTGACTTGGCTCCTTGCTTACCGCTAGCCGTGTGCATACGTGTGTGCGCGCATAACTGCTGCTGCTGCCCGCTCCGGACACAACAGTAGCAAACATCTGGATTTCCTTTGGTTTCACACCATGGCATCAACAAGCCCGTTTGTGGGAAAGGAAGGAAGATGAGGCCCCTAGAAAGACACTGGGAAGGTTTGCACCTGAAAAGGAAGTAGCTGGCATCCAAAGGATTATACTCGATGGCTTTGTTGATTTTCAGCAGGCCCGCCTTCAGGTTTCCTTTGGCCGCCTTGCTGACAGCTTGGTCTTTCCAGCGCTGGCCCTCCTTTTTCAAGATATCCAGCATTGCTTTTGCTTCGGTGTGGTCAGGATCCAGCTCCAGAGCGCTTTGGAGGTTGTAAAAAGTGGAAGTTACCTGTGGGAGAGACAGGGAAGGTAATATTCATTCATTCATTCATTCATTCATTCATTCATTCATTCATTCATTCATTCATTCATTCATTCATTCATTCATTCATTCATTCATTCATATCCTGCCCTTCAGCAAAAGGTCCCAGGGCAGGTTACAATAAAACATATCAAATATTTAAAAAGAATTAGAAATATAACTGAGCCAGAAACCTGCTGCTTCCCAGGCAGTTTGCAATACCACTGAACACATGCCCTGCCACTTATGGTGTCAGAAGGGAAACAAATTCCTCCCATGGTGGAATCCTTGACCAGAAGAGCCTTTTGTTACTGTTGGCTTCTTGATGGTGGGATCCGATCCAAGGAAATCCAAACTGCTCTGAGCTCTTTTTTACCCTCCCAAAATATTCATAGAGTCGAGCCCTCAAGACGAGGAGATCCGGGCTCTTCCTCTTCCGGGCGACTTCTTCGTTAACCATCTGGAGACAATCGTTGTACCGCTTTAAGGCAGCAAGGCAGGCGATGCTAGAAAAGAAAGCGTAAAAAAGAGGGTTGTGGATTTGAACGAAAGTTTGCTTGTGTCAGAGGTGCTGAGGATTCTGCATCAGTGGCTGTTTGGCCCTAACTTACTTAGAGTACCAAGGGCAGGGGGCTGTTTTTGGGGAGCGGAGAGCAGGGGAAGGTTTTGGCTTTGTCTTCTGCTTGAGATACCCAGAATCCATTGGTAGGCCACTGCGTTAGATGGGATGCTGGACTAGATAGACTGTGGCCTGATCCAGCAGGGCTCCTCTCAATGCTTGGAGCAAAGGCTACTAGGATGGATGCCTAGGTGCCATCTCCAGGTTGGAGAGACAGGCAGGAAGCCTCTCAAGGCCATCTGCTTTGGTCTTCTGCTTGAGATGCCTGGAAGCAATTGGTGGGTCAGTATGTGAGACAGGATGCTGGACTAGATGGGGTGTGGCCTGATCCTGCAGGGATTCTATTATGTTCTTATATCATAGATCATAGAGTTGGAAGGACCATCTACTCCAACACCCTGTTCAAAGCAAGATTTCCTAAACCATCCCAAACAGATCTAGGTCAAGCCTTTGCTTGAAGACCTCCAGTGAAGGAGAATGCACTACCTCCCATGGTGACCTATTCCACAGACTGATCACCCTCACTGTCAGGAAGTTTTTCCTAATATCTAATCTGTATTGACTCCCTTGAAGTTTCATCCTGTTGTTTCTAGTCCTCCCATCTTGTGCAAGTGAGATGCTTTGAGACTTTGATATGAAAAAAGCAGTATAGAAAGGTTAAAACGCTTTCCACAGATCAACTTGGTGAAGTTTGCAGAATATAGTGTAAAAGGTGGGCTGATTTCAGCAAAGATTTTAGTTTCCTGGGGGTCAGAAATCGCATAAAATGGTAGAATTGGACTGTATACCAATATTTTTTTAAAAAAAACTCTGCAAAACAAACAAAACACTTCTACACTTTCGCTTGCCCACTCACAGTGATGGGGGATAAGACAATTTGACTTGAATGCAGCCTGTGCTGCTCTTCTGAACAAGTTGAAGTTCTGCCTTCTCAAGAGTCTTCTGGCATTAATTTATAAATGCAGGTTTTTGCTCCCTGTTACCTCCTCATGCGATAGACTTCACTGTGGGGCTGCAGTTCTAAGGCGCGGGTAAATGACTGCAGCGCATCCAAGAAGAAGCCCTGTTCGTACAGGCATTGCCCCTGAAAATGTAAAACAAGCGCAGGCGTTCAGCACCAAACAGCAGAAAGACATGAAGAATATTTTGTGTGATCCATTAGGGCTTCTCTTATGCTCTTATCTAGAACGGATGCCCACGTACTACCTCTGGGTTGGAGAGACAGGTAGGATGCCCAGAAGCACTTGGTGGGCCACAGTGTGAGGCAGGATGCTGGGCTAAATGGGTGTGGCCTGATCCAGCAGGATGTTGCCATGGCTGCTGCTGTTGAATCTGGCTCGACTAGGACAAGCCATCCAAACTTAAATCGGCCTTCCTCTTGCCCCATCAGTTTATTGGCTACAACAAACACAAAGGTATCCCGGGACAAGGATTTAGGAGTATCATCGCCCACCTGTACGTGTAAAATGAAGGAAAGGCGTAGGCCGATCTCCCTCTTCTTTGCAGACGCCAAGTAAGCCTTCCGGAGGTAGATAGCAGCAGACTGAAAGTCACAGAGTTGGAGGAACGCTTCGGCCAACTTATCATACAGTTCTACCTGCATGAAAAAGCCTGGAGTCCACCTCAGGTGGAAGCAAAGCCCCTAGTCTAACACACAGACTAATGCTGAAGCTGTCGACCCCTTCCGGCCCTGTCCTTGTAGGGGCTACAAAGCCCAGATGGAGTTCTGTGTTGACACTTGTAAGTGTAAATTCGAATAAAAGATATGAATAGATTCGAATTTGCTTAATTCAAATCGAATCTTGTTAAATTTGAACTGAATCTTGTTAAACTTGAATTTTAAAAATTCAAGTTGAATAAGAACATAAGAACATAAGAGAAGCCTTGCTGGATCAGGCCACAGCCCATCTAGTCCAGCATCCTGTCGCACACAGTGGCCCACCAAATGCTCACAGGCATCTCAAGCAGAGACAAGGACAAACCTTCTCCTGCTCTCGAGTCCCAGCAGATGGCTTTAGAAGCGCCCCAGTTCCTCCCCCCCCCCCCCAGCCTGAAGGATGCACCTAGGCATTCTTTCTAGTAGCCATTGATAATCTGTCGTCCATAAATTTGTCCAACCCTTCCTTAAAGCCATCCAGACTGGTAGCTGTCACCACCTCTTCCGGCAGCACATTCCGTAAGCCGATGACCCTCTGGGTGAAGAAATACTTCCCCCTGTCAGACCTTATTCTCCTACCCATCAGCTTCACAGAGTGCCCCCTGGTTCTAGTGTTGTGCGATAGAGAAAAGAAATTTTCTCTATCCACCCTTTCTATACCGTGCATAATTTTATATAGAATTTTCAAATATTTGATTTGACCCAAATCGAATGTAAAAAAACCACATTCTTGCACATCCCTAAAGACCAGTAGGCACAGGCTAAACGTGCCTTTGGACACATTCCCCTCCGTGTCTTATTTTACCATGTGAGGATCCAGGTTCAGGGCTTTGGTGTAGCAGGTCACAGCTTTTTCCCACTCTGCCTGAGTGAAGTACTTGTTCCCTTCCTGGCAGCTGAAGAACAGAAGAAAGTCAACATCATTGCACCAGGAAGTCAAAAATTGATATTGAAATTGTCTTATTGTACTCCTTAACTTCTGCAGTTCATTGCTTATTGTTCCTATTCTTTTGTTTGAATTGTTCAAGTTGTTACGTGAAGTTAAAACTGTATTTATATTTATAATACATATTTTTTTTTAAAAAAAGGTTCTGACTTTGTCTCCTGCTTGAGATGCCCAGAAGCAGTTGGTGGGCCACTGGGCGAGACAGGATGCTGAACTAGATGGATGGTGGTCTGATCCAGCAGGGCTCTTTTAATGTTCTTACACATATTGCATTCCTCATTGTTCACATCTTGTGTGAAATATACCTGAAACAAACGAGGCCCGCTGGCGCAAGGGAAACGTGGCAACATTAGGGCTGCGCTGTGGTGAGGTTGCCACCCGTGTCTACGGTGATCCTTCCAATAGGTATGCAATAGCCTATTGTGGGAAAACCTCGTGGAGGGAGCTACAGTTATTTCTCCAGCCACTTCACGGAATACCCAGAAGTCTGTGGTCCCACCACTGTGCATGCAGGCGCAGCGCTGGGCACACACACTTCTGGATATTTCAGGACGGACAAATACTCAGATGTGCTCATCACTAAACGTGCAAAAACAGCACCTGGCCAACTGAAGACTCCTGGAGTGTTTCCGCACTTACCGCTTGAAATCCGGATTAAGGAAATCCGGATTTCTGAAATCCATCCTTGGGAAAATCCGTTTGAAATAGGGATGGATCCAAATAAGGCCTAACGCATCCACACAGGCATTGGGAAAACGGTTAGTGAGGAACGCATCGTGTGGCTGCTGCGTGGATGCAACCCAAAAAATTTTTACTTTGTATAACCATATAGAGATGAAAGGAGTCATCAACATTTGGGATGATCGAAAAAAGCCACTGAAGACGACGACCTGTCGAAACGCATCTGGCTTTAGATCCCCATTATTTACATAGTAAAATTCTCTGGATGCCACTGTTTATTTGCCCTTTGTGAGAAGTCTCGGATTGGTGTCTTTGTATGGTTGGCTATTTGTTACCTCCTTTCTTGTTTTTTATACACCATTCTTTTTATTGTCTTTTGTATATTGTTATAAACCTTTATGAGATATTATATTTTCATCAGTAAATTTACTATTATTTGTATATAAGGGTGTATATCTTTCCCCCTTTTTTGGTATCAGGGCACTTCTTTAGTTTTCTCATATTGGAAGGACCTTGGTTTTTACTCCTTGATAGATCTTTTGTGTTCTCTCTGCTGCGTGGATGCCGCAGCACCGATATCCAGAAGGATCAGACGTAACTCGGCACATGTCCAATGTGAAGCAACTGCGGGATGGACTACGTAGCTGGAATGTGGCGCTGCTGCCTCGCTTAACATGGCAACTTCTGGTCCCACCCACATCCATTCCCTACCCTGTCCCTGTGCAGAAGCACCCTCCTTTGATCCGGAATTTGCAAGCAGGAACTGTTTGAAGACCTAATTTTTCAGGTCTTTCCGAAAACCCGATTTGGCGGCCTCTAAACCCCATTAGAGATGGACCTTGCGTGAGGCCGTCCTTGAAGGGGCCCTATTCTGTCCCGCTGTGCGGAAGGTACCTTGCGGATGTGTGCCATATGGGTCCTTATCGGGGGCTTAATGGGGTCTTGAGGGCCTGTACGGAAACACCCCTGGTTTAAGTCAATCAAAGAAAGCAAAGAAGAACGCGAAGAGAAGGAGGAAATACTCAGCTGCTCTTCTACTCTATTCCTCAGAATGCCATCAAAATCTCCCACTTTGTTGGGATTCTTGATATATTTCAAGGACTCGGTGGTTCCAAAGATGCGGCGAATGGATTTCTCCCGGGCTTCGTTGAGCTTTTCTTCAGTGACCGCCGTTGGGAAGAAACCTATAGTGACCTTCCCCATCTTCACCTCCTTTTGGGAAGAACAGACACATGAAAAAAAGAGATGAATCCTAGAGAGCTAGATATAGAGGCCACCCTTCAATATCCTTTCGGTTAGCCTTTTCTCTGCTTCACCCATTCCCCAAATTGCTCGGTTCCCTCTACCTTCTCCTCTTCCGCCGCCCCAGGCGCACGACCCTTCAGCAGACGAGCAAACATCTCTTCACGCGCTGGTGCTGCTTCAGTTCACAGAGGCCTGCAGGGAGAGGATGAAAGATAAGCAAATAACCCACGTTATCATCTCCCGGCGCAATATCCGGCCACCACCTGGAGACCAAAGCAAAGCAAAACACCTGGAGCAGAGTTGCCCAGTTGGGTCCTCCAGATGTTGAACTGCAACTCCCATGAGTGCTGCTTCGTTTATTTATTTATTTATTTCATAAATTTATATCCTGCCTTTCACCAAATGTCCCAGGGCGGGTTACAATAAGAATAAAACATATCAAAAGCCAGAGATTCCCATCAGCAGGTGAGCTGCTGCATTCTGCACCGGTTCCAACTTCTGAACCATCTTCAAGGGCAGCCCCACGTGGACCGCTTTGCGGCAGTCTAATCTGGAGGTTACCAGAGCGTGGGTCACTGGGTCCAGGTAGGGCTTCAGCTGGAGGACAGAATGGAGACAATGCTGGCACTACTGGCAGTCGCTGCCACATGGGGCTCAAACGACAGCGATGAATCCAGGAGCGCTCCCAGGTCACGCACTTGATTTTCCTGGGGCAAAACAACCCCACTAAGAACTGGGTGCCCCTTAACTTCCTGGCACACAGTATCCCCGTCTTGTCTGGATTCAGTTTCAATTTATTTACAGATAGATAGAGAGAGTGAGAGCACAGACACACCCCTCTCCAAGGTAGGGCACTGCTGAACTACGACTCCCAGCACCCCTTGTACCTGGTCATGCTGGCAAACGCTAATGGGAGCTGGAGTCCAAAAGGGCCTCTGCCTACTAGGACCGATGGCATGGGAAGCCTACAACAGGCATGCCGTACATAGGCGCTGGAATGAAAAACGAGATGCACCGCATAGGGCTGCCCTCCCTTGCATAGACGCGGGGGGCGCCAGGTTGGGGGACGCACCGTTATATACACGTTGCCTCGCTCCACGAGAAGCCTGCCTAGCGACTGATGACGTCACGCGCTGCTCCTTGCTATAGGCCAGCGGGGGCGCTGACGTCACAGTGCCGAAGCCGGCCGGGAGAGGCACGGCAAGCAAGGCCGCCGCCGCCCGCCATCCCATTCTGAGGCCGGAGTGGAACACCAGGGGCGCCTCCGGAGGAAGGCAGCAGCGGAGCGACGCCGCGGCGGGGGATGTGGCCTCCTCGGCTCTTTAGGAAGCTCCTCGGGAGGGCCATGAGTCGCTACAAGGACGAGCCGCGGCCGGCGGAGAAGCGGGCGCTGGTAGGACGACGACAAGCGCTCTCCTCCCCTCAGCGCCGTTCTGTAGAGGGGGCACTTCCGGTTTGGCCTAACAATTTCCGGTCGCACTGACCCTAGAGATAAGAATGTAGACCCACTTCCGGCTAGAATAAAAGGGTCTCCCCCCCCCCCCCGCCAGGCGCTCGAGGCTCCTTTTCAAATTAATTACAACAAAACCTAATTTATATTCGTTGCTTTGATGCGGGGTCCTTCCTCAGGGCTTGCCTCCCACCCAAATAAAGCCCTGCCTTATTAATAAAAACACAAGCGAGCCTACCTCACAGGGTTGTTGTGGGGGGAAAATAGAAGAATGCCATGCACATGGGGGCCTTCTCTCTGTCCCTCCAACCATCTGCTCCGATTGGTGGAAACAAGGAGCAGGGCCTTTTTGGTGGCTGCACCTAAACTCTGTAAATTTTCTACCCAGGGAAGTTAGGCTGGCCCCAACTCTTGCGCCATGGTTATAATAAATTTAATATGTTATTGGTTTTAATGTGTTAATTTTATATGAGACCCTTGAGTATGGGGTGGGATAAAAATGCAAACAAACAAACAAATAATCTTATCCTTAATTCAATAGGTTGGCCTCCTTACATTTCGAATGAAGTTAGTCAGTACCCCAATAAGCTTATTTTTCTATGTTTAGATATTAGATATTTGGATTTTCTATAACAATGTGATTTTTTTTTTAAATGGAGCGTTATATTGTATTTAATAGTTAATTCTTGTACGCCAGGAATTGTACCTCTTGGGGAAAAGGCAGGATATAAATAGAGTAACAAGTAAGAATGCCTTGAAGTCTTTGGAAGCAAGGCAGGAAGAAGGGCTTTGAAGCATGGCTTGCCTCCCACCCAAATAACATCCTGTCTTTCAAACACCCGGGCCTACCTTACAGGGTTGTTGTGGGGATAAAAGTGAAAAGCCGTGCACATTGCCTTGGACTCTTTGGAAGCAAGGCAGGAAGAAGCAGTATATCACGGTGGAATGTCACCAGTGTTGAGCCTCTGGGTTCAAATCCCAACTCAACTGTGGAAACTCATAGAATAACTTGGGGCCATTCACTTCGTCCCTGGGTTTATTGTGAGGAAAACGCACCACCTGAGCCTTCTCAGAAGGCAGGGTATAAATTTTCCAGCAACAATGCTTAATTTAGGCCTACTTACCTTCAGGGATGGAGCCACCTCCATTGCCTCATCCAGCGTGCATGCATGGAGGCTGAAAGGGGCATCCATGCATGCGCAGAGGTGACGGCAAGCGCACCTGGGCCTTCTGGATGCCTGCATGGGTGTGTCCCTTAAAATGTGCCAGGCCAGTACTGCAGCCGGCACTGTCTGATTAACAAGGGATAATGGCAAGGGGCCAATATCTCCCATCGTTCTTTGCTAGCGGCCTGGAGGCGGCCTGAGACTTATAGGACATGCAACCCACAGCATCGGGAAGGCGGGTGGGTGGCGTCTCTGCTGCTACTAATCCAAGTCTTTCTGTCTTCTTCTAATGCCTCCTGCTTATAGGTAGTAGGACTAGGGAACTATGGCCTCCGTGGGACTCGCCACAGTGTGGGGATGGATGTGTTGAATCACCTTGCCAACAAGCTGAACGTGGCCAGTGAGTGGAAGCTGGACAAGCGGTGTTGTGCGGATGTGACCTTTGCCAGCCTGGGGGACACGGAGTTAATTCTCATGAAGCCGCGCAGGTTCATGAACGTCAACGGCCTCTCTGTCGTTGGTGCTGGTAAGAGGAAAAAAACCACACGGCTCTCCCTGACCTGCGAAATCGTAAAACCTGGGGCAGAGATGTTTTGAAATCAAGCAACCAAGGGGAAAGAGTTTCAAAACATCACAAAGGGAAAGCAAAAATCCTCATGGCTATCCCTGTCATTTCAAAAAGTCCCAGGGGCGATGACTCTTTTTGTTGTTTGTTGTTAAGGAGTTTTGCAAATTCAGTGCAACCTAGCAGAGCATCAGTTAGGTGCAAAACAAACTACGATATCACAACGTAGGCCTTCTTGCCTTCTAAATATTGTTAAAAGATTGCTGTTTCCACCCTCACTTCCCTGGGCCTATTCACACTACAGCCCTTAGTGCATGCTTAGGGAACTTCTGGGGAAGATCATCTGCTACAGCCTCCAAGCGCCCCCTTCCTTCCCAGAAATTCCCTAATCATGCACTAGGTATGGAGCATGAAATTGTGCTCCACACCTTTGCCAGCGTTAACCAAAAGCGTACCTGGCGTGTCCAGGCAGCAGCCATTCACACCTGTTCATGTGCTCCGAGGTCGCCAGGTGCTGTGCAAATGTACCGGCACCTCAGATGACCATAGACGTGACTGTCCATGTGCAGAGCACCAGCATCGTCATGGCGACAGAGCTGTTGCATGCGCAGTTGCTCAGGGTGCTGCCGCCAAAGTGGTGGTGCCCAGAAGAGGACAGGCCCCGCAATTGAATCAAGGTAAGTATTTGATCACGGGGGAGGGGTACAGGTAACACTGACTAGTGCTCTATGTCCGAGGGGTAGTCAACACTGATTCATCACACTCCTTTCCCTTCCAGCAGATGGAAAAAGAAGTGTGTGAGTCTAGAATCCCCCTAGGTCTGTATTCACCATCACAGACACGTTGAAATGCTGCTGGGCAATTATGTTGTTTTTCTTCTGCCCAGAAGAGGGCGAGCCAATCCTCCTCCTACGAAAGTCTGTTTCTAGCTTCTTCAGATGTTCACATCACATCTGGATATAGCCTTTAAGTGTGTGTTAGAGAGCTGGAAGAGCTTACACACATAAAGGGAAAATGGATTGAAAAGAGGGAAAAGTGGCAGCAAACTGGAGGTATGCTAGGATCTAATCCTGCCCTCTTTTAGTGTTTGTAACGGTGAGGGCTAGGCCTAGCACTGCCTCCCTTGCCAAAATATCCCCTCTGGCTTCAAGTTGCAGAATGAACCAGCTTAAAAAGTGGACTTATTTGGTTGATTAAAATAAAAAAGTCAAAGTGAGCAAATACATAAAATAGCAAAAAAGATACGGGTTCAAAATAATTCAGGCAAATAAAAAGATGGTTCAGCATCATAGTTCCATAACAATTCAAAAAGTCAACATCTGAATTACGGCAACTAGAGGTCGGCCAAGATGGAAGATGAATGAATAGGATAGAATACGTAATGCTAATACAGGCAGGGCCATATCTTAAATCATGAATACATCACATGTTACACAGTAACAGATAAAATGCCCACAAACTCAGGTCCTTCTAGAAGACGAGTGAGCTAACCCCCTCCTATCAGGTAATGTGAGTAACTGCATGCCCCCTCTTTGCAGCCAATTAGTGTTATCTAATTTGGGGGTAACTTCCAGGTCCAACTGATCTTGGATGGTACCACTCCGAAGCCAAGCATGCCTTTCTTCTTCAAGACTTAACACAACAAGCTGATTCTTCCCAAGAGAAGATGTTTAGATGTTAACCCTCTAGGGCCAAAATGGAGACAGTTATGCTCTCAGTTATCTTCTGCTCCTGGCGTAGGACAGATCCTTCACATGTTGTGTCTCTTCTAGAGCACTTCTGAACAGCTTCATGTGTTTTTTGGGGGGTGATGGAGAAGGTGAGGCCGTAACTCCTAGATTGTCTTCTCTGTTTCAAGTGGAAACATTCAGCCTGGAAAGTGAAGATGTCTACCTGGTACATGATGACCTGGACAAGCCCCTTGGAAGGGTGGCACTGAAGATGGGAGGAAGCGCACGGTACGTCACTTTGAACGCTCGCACGTGAATCAATATAGGAAGCTAAAAATTCGGAGCTGGGGAAATAGAAAGAGCTGGTTTAAGCAGAAGGCAAAAACGAAGGGTGGAAGGAATCCTCAACGTCTGCCCCGCACTATGTCTGGAAGGGCCCTCAAAGATGTGCAAAATGCTCTCTACTTGGGGAACAGAAATTGTTAGGTGGAACATCCTGGAGCCTCGAGTGGGTTGACCTGTTAATGCATTATAAATTCATGGAGGCCAGTGGTTCCTAGAATGGATGCCCAGGTACCACCTCCACATTGGAGATGCAGGCAGGCAGGATGCCTCTCAAGGCCATTTGCAGGGAGTCAAGAGCAGGAGAAGGTTTGCCATTGTCTCTGCTTGAGATGCCCATGGGCAATTGGTGGGCCGCTGTGTGAGACAGGATGCTGGACTACATGGGCTGTGGCCTGATCCATCATGGCTTCTCTTAATTCACGGAGGACAAGTATATTTGCAGGGAGTTGAGGGCAGGGGATGGTTTTGCCTTTGTCTTCTGCTTGAGATGCCCAGGGGCAGCTGGTGGGCCATGATGCGAGATGGGATGCTGGACTGAATGGGCTGTGGCCCAATCCAGCAGGGCATCTTTCCCGCATATGTACAGATCCATGTGGGAAGAAAACGGGTTGCATATCGGATAACTACAGGATGCATATGGATGCGTATAGATGTGTGAAGACCCGGGGAAGATACGTCCGGGCATCTACAAATGCTGCCGACATTTGTAAGTGCAAATTTGAAGCAAAAAATTTGAACGAAGAGATTCAAATTTGCTTAATTTGAATTGAATTATCGTGTGTATCCCTCGTGGTAACTGCCTACCTTTAAAGAAATCTCCTATGCCCTCTCAGCCCCCTTCCCCCCCCCCCCCCCGCCGCACACTATTTTTGAAGTTTGTTTGGAACTCAAAAGTTGTTCCAAGGGAAACCAGATGTTGAGAAATGTTAGCTTTCATTATCCCTCATCGTTGGTCCTGCTAGCAGCTGGGAGCCAATCCAGCAAGCTTTGGCAGGCCAGAAGTAGCGTGCTTCTGCCAGAGTATAAAAAATGCATGTTGTAACCACAGCATGGCAGTTGAATCCATAACACCCCCCCCCCAAAATGGCAACACCTATGCTTCTCTATCATAGCAAGCATTGCTAGTCCCAGCCGAAGATTCTGTTCTGGAAGGCAGAAGTAGAACTAAGGCATCTTTTCCCTCGACAGAGAGGGGTCAGTGAAGCTATACCTGTTGAATTTCTGCACTCCCAGATAGCCAGTTCAAGGAACAAGATCCCAGCTTGGGAAGCAGCAGAGGCAGGGGTGCCCTGCGCCCCAGGGATATTTAATCAGGCTTTGGAAAGGGTTTGTCCACCCTGGGTAAGTGAGGCAGTTTAGTCTAGTGGTTAAGGAGGTGGACTTTTATCTGGGAAAACTGGGTTTGATTCCGCAGTCCTCCACAAAGGCAGCTGGGTGACCTTGGGCCGGTCACAGCTCTCTTCCGAGCTCTCAGAGCCCCACCTACCTCACAGGGTGTCTGTTGTGGAGAGAAGAACATGGGGTTTGTCAGCCGCTTTGAGTCCCCTTAAAGTGTGAGAAAAGCGGGATAGAAAAGCCAATTCTTCTTCCTCCTCCTCCAAAAAGCCAGTTGGGTGACCCTGGGCTAGTCACAGCTCTATTCTGAGCTCTCACAGCCTCACCTACCTCACAGGGTGTTCTGTTGTGGGGGGAAGAACACAATGTTTGTCAGCCGTTTTGAGGCCCCTTAAGGGTGAGAAAAGTGAGGTAGAAAAGCCAACTCTTCTTCTTCAAACCAAGAAGCAGGGTCATATATATGGTCAGGTGCCAGCCATTGGGTAATCTTTCTGCATCAGCCCCTGACTAAGCATTTCTTGGCTTCGCTGTGGATTTCTTTTTCTTGCCGAGTGACTCACGGGAGACTTGAACACCCTGTTTTCTTTCCTTCCAGAGGTCACAACGGAGTCCGTTCCTGCATTAACTCCCTGCACTCTGACGTGAGTCGCGGCTTCGGTTGCTCGCGTCCCCAAATCCCTTAGAATCTCTCTTGTTTGCTTCCATAACACGAGATCCTGGCTCTCTGCCCTGGGTTGGATTCTCAGATATTAACAGGCCGTGTCTGTCTGCAGCTCAGCTTACACTCAGTGCGCAACAGAGCTTCACGCTCCCCTTCCCTCCTTTCGCTCTCGGTCCTGGGTTGCTGACGAGGAGGTGGCTGAAATTGAAAGCAGATGGGCTGGCAGCCGGTCTGCTTACAAAAGAATTGCTGCTGGGTCAGGGCATCGCCAAAAGCATGTACTGTCAGACCTTTGCCTTCCAAACAGCTATAGTGGGGGCCGCTGCCACAAACCTGCAAGCCCCAGATGTTTTTGAACTACCACACCCATAATTCCATGCAAACTAGAGATGTGCACGGACGGGGTTTTGAGCTGTCACAACCCCACCTGCCTAACAGGGTGTCTGTTATGGGGAGGAGAACAGAAGGTTTGTCAGCTGCTTCGAGTCCCCTTAAATGGGTGAGAAAAGGTGCCATGTGGAAGATGACATGTGCTGTGCATGTGACAAAATGGAGACCCAACTGCTGTAAACAGGGATTCCTGACCCCCTCCCCTTTTCTTTCCCCTCCCCTCAGAGCATGGTCCGCCTCCGAATCGGCATTGGCCGCCCGGTAGGCGAAGCCGCCGTCGACCGTTACGTCCTGAGCCGGTTCACCAGCGCCGAGCAAGAGATCTTACCGCACGTCTTCGAACAGGCTGTCGAACTGCTGCTGAAACACATCCAAGAGAAGGGGAGGAGCCAAGAAACACCAGAGACCTGTGGAGACCCCGAGTCGGCTCGTCTCGAGACCAAAGGCGCCTGACAAACCCTGAGCCTTTTAAGCACTTATGAACTTGCTGACTTCAAAAGACCTTTTGTTTTGGACTTCTTTGGATATGTGTGTGTGTGTGTGTGTGTGTGTGTGTGTGTGTGTGTGTGTGTGAGAGAGAGAGAGAGAGAGAGAGAGAGAGAGAGAGAGAGAAATGAGTGCTTCACTGGTGAAACTCGGGACGACTCATCACTGACCAGTACCAACCAGCATAGTTGGACATTGGGGGTAATCTGAGGCCCCACCCAAGGGGTGGGAGGCTCTAGTACACCGGCCTTTGCAGAATCGCCATCACTCCCCAGGCCCTGGGTTAAAAAGGACAGTTCTTCTTCTCCATGACCTCTAGGGAGGTCAAAGTGACTATCTAGGGGTTCATGGGAAGGTGGAGGGCCCGTATTCTTTGTACAGCCAGGCAGCGGCCATTTTGATTCACGCCAGTGACATTTTAATTGGCTTTCCCTATCAGCATGTCTTGAATGCAAGAAAATCCTTATTCGTTCAAATAGGTCCCCTTCGAACGCGTCAGGCTTCGATTCGAGACGAATGTTCTATACGTATTTGATACAAATGTTAGATACAAATCCCAAACGTATCCAATATGTATCCCCTATCAGGGGTGTGTACGAATGCAATTTTCGGCACTCTATTCCTAATGAATCGAATATTAAAATATTCATAGTTGAAGAAATGGGCCATTTTGAATGCATTCCCCATCTTTGTTTCAGGATGATACCAGGACCCGCAAGACTTTATTCTGCTGTCATCTCATTTGCAACTCTAGGCGTAGTCCGTCTGGGCAGTTTTGCGTAGACGGTTCCGTATAAGACACGAAATGAATAATAATAATTATAATAATAATATAATAGTCAGTTTTGTAGGCTTTGTCTCCTGAGCGCCACCATCTCTCGGAGCACCAGGAACCAACGGCAAAACGGGAATCCTGCTCATACAAGTTGAAAGGAGAAGCCTGGCTCTTCCTTTCCCCGCTACTTGCCCACCAGTTCTTGCGCGGCGCGCTCCATCACCACGTCTGGCAGGCTGCGCCGTTGGGGAACGCTTTCCTCTTGCGGTTTGGCTGTGGCCTCCCTGGTTTCCGTTCTCCATGCCGTCACTAAGGGCTGCCGGAAAGGAAGAGGAAGGAGGCATAAACGGAGGCCGTCCGGCTTAACTCCATACATTTTGCAAGCCACAGGCGCCCTTGGGTGTCTGTTTTAGGGCCCCCGCGTTCCGTGTATTTGCAGGGGAACATTGGATGCGTTCGCTTGCTTATTCACGACGGGGGTTTGCAGGCATATTCGAAACATTCGAAATTCAAATTTAAAGATTCGAGCGAATTTTGAATTTTCAAAACATTTGTATGAATTATTCGGGGATTCGTATGTATGTGGACACATACATGATGCGTGCTCGCACATTTGGATCTTTTCAGCACCCATATGCATTGTACGGATCGATACAGGATGCAAACAGGATAAATACGGGATGCGTACATTATAAATATACGATGTGTACAGATGTGTACGGGTACATATGAACGTTGACATTCTTATTTGCAAATACCGATACAAAATTAGCACAAAGAGATTTGGAGTGTATTCAAATGGACTGTGAATACATTCGGATTTTAAACATTCGAATCGATTTGAATTTTCGGACGTTTGAATCGAATCTCAGAAATGGCATTCGTGCGCAGCCCTATTGGGGAAACATGCCAAGCTCATGGATTTGGCCATTGGGCGACTTGGAAGAAGGGACTATCAGGATTAAAAGAAGCCAGCTCGTGGTGGTTTGGGTGCAGTTCCCACTCACCTCTGTGGCGCTGGCGTAAGGGCGCAGGGTTTCCACGCGGTTGTGCGAGAGCATGCTCAGGGAGGGCATGCTGTGGGCGAGGTAAGGCCTGGGCACCTTGAAAACGTTGCAGTGGGACATGATGCGGGAAGCCTTCAGGCGCCACTCGCTGGAGAAACCGAGAGGAGAAAGAGCAAGATCGTGGTTAAATGTGCCATCCTGAGGTGCCCATCGCTTTGGCCTCCTGCCCGGATGGGCTTCGGAAGGGCAAAGGTGTGGAAGCGCAGCCCTTTGGGGCATCTGCTCAGGCCAGGAATCTGTTAAGCCATCTGCAGGAGGTCATGGAGGGAGGGAGGCTGGCTGGCTGGCTGGCTGGCTGGCTTACCACAAGCTGGAAGGAAGGGAGGGAAGGGAAGGGAAGGGAAGGAAGAGTTGCCAGAAGCATAGGGGAGGAAGGGAGTAGGGAGGAAAGAAAGTAGAAGGTAGAAAAGAAGGAATAAAGCGGAAGGGAGAGGGAGAGGCAAAGAGAAAGCAAAGAAAGAAAGAGGGAAAGAAGAACAGGAAAGAACAGAAGGAGAGAGGAATGAGGCCATAGCTGATGACAGCAGAGAGAGAACGCACAGAGGAGAGAAGTCAGGGGAATGGAGAAGCGTGGCAAAGAAAGCATCAGAGGTGGTGCAGAGAGAAGGAGGGACCAAGGGAGGAAAAGGCAGAAGACCTGCTCCTGGTGGCCACGTGGAAAGAGCCCTGAAGTGGTGTTGGCAGACAAATGCAGACTCGTTCCCGTCACCTTCTGGGTTCTTTTCAACTGGGCATAAGTCTCCCATCCAAATACCAGCCAGGTCCCACCTGCGTAGCTTCTGGGGATCACCAAGGGTCACCCATGGCCATAGGAGAACCAAGGAAGCCGACATGGAGGAAAACCTAGGAGACCAGGCCCTGCCCGGCAGCCGCAGCCCCTTCCCTCTAGCCTTCCCGCTCTCCTCGGTCTCCTACCTGCTTTCCATGGTGGGGACCGCTACCATTTTACTCTCCCTGCTGAACGGCCGGAGAGCCTGGTTGGTTTCGATGCGCACGATGCTTCTGTTCAGGAAGTTCAGGATGCCCTGCAGCGCATCATTGCGGCGCAACTGGAACATGACGTCGAAGTCGCCGTCCACCTCGTCTTCAGAAGGCCGGTCCTGGGAAGGGGGCAGTAAACGGACATGGCTGAAGGAGGCTCTAGCCCTCCAGCCATGTTCCCTCGTCTAAGTGTTCAGTCGTACCTGATGTTCGTGGCCACAGCATGAACACCCACCGTCTCCTGGTTCATCTCTGTTGCCTCCAAACATGTTCACTTACCATTCGTCAAATGAAAGCAAGACACATATGTAAAGCCCCTTTGGATCCGGTCTGCTCCAGGAGACCTACTCCCCCAGTGGCCAGCCAACTGCACAAGAAAGCCTACCACTGGGCTTCTATAAATGCAAGAATCTAAGACATGCTGCACTGGATTGGACCCATGGCCCATTTGGTAGAGCAGTACGTTCTCACACTGGCCATCTAGGTGTGAATGGAAGGCCACCAGAAGAAGAAGAAGAAGAAGAAGAAGAGCTGGCTTTTCTACCCCGCTTTTCTCACCCATTTAAAGGGACTCAAAGCTGCTGACAAACCTTCTGTTCTCCTCCCCACAACAGACACCCTGTGAGGTAGGTGAGGCTGTGATAGCTCAGAAAGAGAGCTGTGACTAGCCCAGGGTCACCCAGCCGGCTTCATGGAGAAGTGTAGAATCAAATCCCATGACTACGAAGTATGAGTACATAAGTACTCATATGATAAGTACATAAGCCACAGCCCATCCAATCCAGCATCCCATCTCACACAGTGGCCCACCAGCTGTTTCTGGGCATCTCAAGCAGAAGCCAAAGGCAAGACCTTCACCTTCTTTCGAATCCCAGCAAACGGCCTTTAGAAGCATCCTGCCTGCCTCTCCAACCTGGAGGCAGGACCTAGGCACCCCCTGTTGATAATAACATAAGAAACCTGCTGGATCAGGCCAGAGCCCATCTAGTCCAGCATCCTATCTCACACAGTGGTCCACCAGTTGCTTCTGGGCATCTCAAGCAGAAGAAAAGTTGAACCTTCCCCAACTTCTTGTAGAGAAATAAAATTAACCAAATGCATTCTACGATAATGAAAGCCATGGGCCAAGGACATCAGTCTGGGAGAAGTTTCCTTCCTCCGTCTAGAGATCCAAACGGGATGCTTCCCCCCTCGCGGTGGTCTTCCATTTTGGGTCCGGACTCGGAACTCACCATCAAGACGTCCTTCAGGCTCTGGGCTGCGTGTCTGAGGGCGCGCTCGGCGTTTGCTCTGTGCTCCTGCTCTTCTTGGTAGACTTTATTGAGGCGTTTAATTTCAGTGACTTTCCAACCCATCTCTTCCTTCTGGAACTCCAGCTCATCCCTGAGCGAGCAGGAGACACAAGGCTGAGGTCACACCTAAAGTTTAATCCAGCTTTCGGATTCAGGACTCATCCCCATGGGGCTGCTGTTGCCTCGCGGTGGATTCGGGGCAGCCATAATGCAAATCTTAATTCGCATTAAGGGGTCCCCGTGGCAATGGAGGACAGGGTGGATTCAAGGCGACTCCGCCCAGCACCATGCAAACTGCGCTGCGGTTTTCTCCAACCCCCTGCTTACCTGAGCACTTAATCGCCCTGGTAAGGGCTTGATTAACCCCAAACGATCATCTGACAGCTGCCCTACAGTCAGCTGAGCAGCTGTCAGGAGAGTATAGGGGCTGTCAAGAGCCTGCAGAGCTCTGCTAAAATGATTAAAACAGACACGAAAGCCGCTGATGTTTTAACCATTTTAGCGGAGCTCTGCTTGTGCCCATGGAGTCTGAGTGTGTCTGTAACTCAGGAGTAGAGCAAACTGCCTGGAAAGAAGAGGGCGGCGGTTTGATTCCCAGCCTCTTTCCAGAAGAGGCAATGGCAAACCACTCCTGTACCTCTGGCCAAGAAAGCTGCATAGAGGGGCCCATGGAGTCTGGAAGAGGCTGTACCTCAGTGGCAGAGCAGGAGAGCAAACAAATCCTTCACCTGAGTTCCAGATTTGCCTGCTTCAACTCTTCATTATTCTCCTTGGCTTTGGCCATGGCGATCTTCATTTCTGCGTATTCATTCACCTGTGACTGCATGTCCTTGCATTTGCTGGTCAGCATCGCGATCATCTGGGTACCAAAAGCGCATGGGTGAACATTAGAGATTCAGTGGCCCTTCCCTTCAACACAGGTGTTGACTTACAAGACCCTAAATGACTTGGGCCCCAAATATCTAAAGGAACACCTCCCCATGCCTTAAGATCTGGAGGGGAGGCCCTTCTGGTTGTCCCCCCACCCTCAGCAACCAAAGGGTGGGCACCTGGGAGAGGGCCTTCTCAGTGGTGCCCCCCCAGCTATGGAACAGTCTCCCCCTTGAGGTGCATCAGGCTCCTTCACTGTATATGTTTAGGAGGGCAGTGAAGATACGCCTCTTTCCCCTGCCCTTTGGGTAAATGGGGATATATTATCTCTTCCCAAGTTCACTCAGATAACATCATGTAGAAGAAGAAGGTGGCTTTTCTACCCAGGGTCCCCCAGCTGGCTTATGGTGGAGGGAGGAATTGAACCTGGTATTCCCAGATAAGCATTCAGCTCCCTTTCCACGCATAGTCAAAGATCTGGATCTTCAAGCCCAGGATATTTGAGATGGGGTCCTCCTGGAGATCCTGATCTTGAAGATGCTTGAAGACCTCATTGTGGACACCTTTAATCAGGTCCTCAAGAAATCCAGATTTAAGGGCCTGAAGGACCCCTTAAATCCAGATTTCCCCTGCACTCGTGGGGACCGGGCCTTGCAGATGGGGCCTTCAATGGGGTCCATGTGGGGATGGGGCCTTCCAGATTGGTAACAATCAGGTACTAATCAGGTTCCTAATGGGGTCTTGGAAGCGTTCTAATCCCTAGTGGAAAAAGGCCTTAGACCAAAGGCATCCATTCTAGTAGCCATAATGCACCTAGCAGATGTCTACTATCCATTCAGCTTGGACAAAGATGCTAAAGCATTCAACCTCCGCTCATAGCTCAGCTCCAAACCCTCGGACTGGGCGCTTCTGACCTTTTGGTTACTGAGCGTGTTTTTGGCCATGATCTTCTCATTCTGCTCCAGCAAATCAATCTGCTTCAGGGCCTGCGAATGAGCCTCTTTGAGCCGGTCGTTTTCCTGGATCAGCTGGAGACTCTGCTCGGTGATCTTTGTCAGCTGGAAGTGGATGGTGACGTTCTCCCGGATGGTGCGCTTGGTGGTCTCCGCCATCTGGCTGTGCGCCACTTTCCGGAACTCAGCCGCCACCATGTTGACACGGTGCATCATATCCTTTTTCAGCCTGGAAGCAACAGAGAAAGAGGGCATCGCCACGCCCGCGCAGAGGTTGAAATCAGCAAGGCCTGCTGTGAGTGAGGAGCTACCCATGAGGAGCTCTCGCTAAGATATCGAGAAAATAATTTCCTCCCATCTTTCCCAGGCCGTGTTTGCAATTTCGCTTTGTTCTAGAATTGCGCCGGCGGATTCAGCGTTACGGCTTTCTTTTGCAAAACATAATGTAGGGATGTTTACGAGTATTTGTAACGTTTGTTATTCATACAAATTTGTACAAATTCAGACATTCGTACACAAATCTAATGTTACGACATCCGTATATTAACTATCGTACAAATACAAATGTTCCCGGACATTCGCACAAATAGTTTGGAAGTTTGTGAAACTGGGGAGGTGGGAAAGAGGCTGGGCCAGTCACATCTGCAACGTATCCAGAGTGCATTTGATGTGGATCGAAAGTGGTTTAAAAGTGGATTCAGGTCAGATTTGACGCTTTCAGAGTGGATCTGTTACAGGATACGTATGGGATGTGAGAAATAAGATAAAGTTTTTCTTTTTAATAGTAAAAGTAAGTGACTAACAGCCATTTTGCTTCTGTAAAATGCTTGCATCTAGAGTTAAAAATGCAGAAAAAAAGTTTTACCTAAATGGTCCTCTATGCCCTGTTCCCTTATAACAGCTGGTCAGAGAAGGAAACTCTACACAGAGATAAGAGAAGGCCTGCTTACGTAGGCAAAGTCAGGAAGTTGCCATGGGTACAAAAGTTGAAATAAAGGCCAGCAAAAGTAGGTGACCGGGGCATGAACTTTATGCCTTAATAAGGTACTTACATATTAAAATCTCCTCCCCACGATGAATATATCAGATGTAAATGAACTTTGGGGAGTGTCACTTGGCACAGAATCAAAAGTTTTGTCTAGACCAATAAAATTGGCTCCGGGAGGAGAAATATGGGTGGCTAAGCTATAAAAGTAGAAGCAGTTCTGGGTTCCGTTGAGTTTGGCTTTAGAGAGCCAGCTCCCTCCTTCTCATTGCAATGGAAAGAGAGCGGTTAGGGATTGGTTAGGAAGAAAAATTCTTGTATTTTACAAATGCTTTAACTTCTTGTTTTTCTTAAATAAAATTGTATCTTTAATCTAACCGAATCGAGTCGAATCTTTCCAACATGGGATACGTATCAGATACATATTGGATTTCGTACTCATATTCGTACAAGTACATTTGTATCAAATAGAGTCCTACCACATTCGAAGGGGATCTATTCGAACAAATACGAATTTTCTAACATTCGATTCGTTACAAATCGAATTGTTTGGTTATCACAAGCCACTCAGTATCAGAAACCTGCCTTGGAAACACGGCCGTTAGGGGCACCACAGCTGTCCAGTGCTGGGAGAGAAATCCATTCTGCCCCCTTAGAAGGAGGGCCAATCAACCAACATATTTCTGTGGCTGCGCAAAAGGATAGCCAACTGATCCTGAAAGTGCCTTAAGGTCTCTAGGGGAGGCTCTCTTGGTTGTACCACAAACCCTCAGCAGCAAAAGGGAGAGCTACCCAGGAAGGACAGGGCCTTCTCAGTGATGGCGCCCAGATTAGGGAATAATCTCCCCCTAGAGCACCTCAGGATAAGAGCTGTGTTACACATCAGACATCTGTACAACCAGGGGGACATAGGATTCCCACAGCTGCATCCATCTTGGTTGTACTTTGGACCCTGGCGGGTACCATTCTCATTCTAATGGGCTCCTTTGACATAGAAGAAGAAGAGTACACATTTAAGGGTACTCAAAGTGGCCGACAAACCTTCTGTTCTTCTCCCCACAACAGACACCCTGTGAGGTAGGTGGGCCTGTGAGAGCCAGCTGTGACTAGCCCAAGGTCACCCAGCTGTCTTCACGAAGGAGTGCAGAATCAAACCTGGTATTCCCTAACCACTAGGCCATATTGATGGGAGCCACTAGGTGAGGTGCTCCTGAAATCCATGACAAACCAGCTTGCAGCACAGAAAGGACTTCTGATGGGTCTCCCCTTCCCAGGGGTCACCACCAATGGGGACCGTGACCCTCCACACACCTTTCTTTATCTATCACTGCTTTTTTCTCCAAGCGGTAGATGTATTCCTTATGATCTTCTTCCTGCTTCTTCAGCTGGGCTTCGAGGTCGGCGAACCTGGCCATGATCTCCTCCTTCTGGAGCCGAAATTCCTCCAGAGCAGCCAGCTTGCCACCTGACCAACAGCGACCAAGCCTTTAGACAAGATGGCGAGCGTGCCGCCAAAGGGCACTTCCCCCTCCCGTCCACTCAAGGGGGTGGTAGTTGGGGAGGAAGGGACCTGCAGTGACCGGTTGCCCTTACTTAACACCATGTTCTCTGAAGTCAGCTGGTCTTTGGTCTCCTGGAACTCGTGACGCAGCTGACCGAGCTGAGCCTCAAAGGCGTCTTTCTCGGCATCCTTCGCCTGCTGGAGCAGGCGGAGCTGGTCGGTCAGGTCAGCAATTTCATCCACCCGCTGGTTGAGCGTCTTCTTCAGGAAGGCCACGATCTCCCGGTTGTCGTTCACCATCTTTTCGTACTCGGCGCGGAAGAGTTCCTCGCTCACCTGTAGCTCGTCCCATTTCTTCTGGTACCTGAGGAGAACCGGGGACACACGCGGAGGAGGTTGGCAGAAGATCTGCCCACCTGAAGAACGGCTACCTGTCCAAAAGTAAGACAGAGCGCCGACTGGTTGTCCCACCACCCTCAGCAGCAAAAGGGGTGGGCCTTCTCAGTGATGGCCCCTAGGCTATAGAATAGTCTCCCCCTTGAGTCAATCACCTTCATTGATCCATTTTGGAAGGCAGTGAAGACGCCTCTTTTTGGCCTGGCCTTTGGTTAAATGGGGGCACACATTCCCTTCCCACTTGCAGATGCTCAGGGTATAAGGCGGGGTAGAAATTTAAATAAAACAAACAGACAAACAAATAAACTTGGGAGGGTTGCCCCTTCTGGGATTACCAAAAGGGCCTGCAGAAAGCACTGGGAGAGGAAAGGTCAGGGTTCTTTTCGCAAGACCTTCTCAGTGGTGGCCCCTCAATCTGTGAAATAGTTTCCCCACCGGGGTACGCTAGGCACTTTCCATGACTACATTCAGAATTTTGGGCAAAACACAATTATTGACCAGGAAGCATCATTCCCTCCCCACAACCAGTTACTATTTTAGTATGTTGTCATTTTTAGTGTGTTTATTTTATATTCTGCTTCTTGGCCATTTCCTGCCCTGAGACCTTCCAGTATAAAGGTTTTTTTTTTTAAAAAAATGCATCTGTACTGTCCAAATGTCACTGGACTTCAGCTACGATCAGTGCTCTCTTTCAGATGAATGTGAGTCAGCAATGTGATGCAGCTGCAAACAAGGCGAACACCATCCTAGGAGGCATCGAGAGGACCACTGAGTCTAGACCATGAGAATAGGGATGACCCCTCTGCATTGTGACGGCCCTTCAGAGACTTGAAGACCACCATCATGTCTCCTCTCAGTCTTCTCTTCTGTAGCCTAAACGTTCCTAGATCCTTCAACCTTTCCTTATAGGACATGGTTTCCAGACCACCAACCATTCTGGTAGCCCTCCTTGACAAAGGACTCCAGATGAGGTCTACCCAAAGTAGAATAAAGAGGAATAATTACTTCTCACTTGCACAAGATGGGAGGACTAGAAATAATAGTATGAAACCTCAATGGAATCAATCCAGATTAGATATTAGGAAAAACCTCCTGAAGGCAGCCATGCGGGGCTGCGTCCAGTTTCCACCGCCACCTCGTTTTAGATACCCACCGAGCCAAACGCGCTTCCAGATCCCTGATCTGAATCAAGTAAAACTCCCGGCTGTGCTCAGGGACAATGTCATCGTCGATCTCTGGTTCCTTGGGAGCTTCTTCTTTAGCGCGCCCTCCTTTCTTCTTCTTCGGGGCCATTTTAGTGGCGGCCCCAAACGCAGCGAAGGAGTGATGGGGAGGTAGACGGAAAGGACGAGAGGGAGAGGGGAAAACGGATCTGGTCCCTTTAAAAGCTGCAGAAGCTGCCTGGTTGCTAGGATGAAAGGATGTACATAGCAACAGAGGAAAGAGGTGTGACTCTCTGGAAGGGAATCCTTAAAGAGCCAGGCGGGTAATGTAGAGTCAACTAATTCGGTTACCTTTTCCACTAGAATAATAATAATAATTGGCTTTTCCACCCTGCTTTGCTCACCCAATTAAGGGCACTCAAAGCGGCTGACAAATCTTCTGTTCTTCTCCCCTCAATGGCCACCCTGTGAGGCAGGTGGGGCTCTGAGAGCTCAGAAAGAGAGCTGTGACTAGCCCAAGGTCACCCCGCCAGGTTCATGGAGGATTGTGGAATCAAACCTGGTATTCCCATATGAGAGTCCGACTCCTTAACCACCAGACCAAAATTGGCATTGCTTTTTTCTCCTTTGTGAATACCCAAAGGGAAGAAGTATTTTGAGGTAGCTAAACTAATAAACTCCACAGTAATAAATATGTAGATCCCTTTATTATTAATATTTTTGTTTTTTCTTACCCCAGTGCACATGTTAGGATTCGTCTGTCAGGGGTTTGAAAAAGGTCAGTTGGCAGAGTTGGCCCTTTTCTTTCCACCCCAGGGCTCCTCTGCCACGAACCAAAGCCCAGTCTTAAAAATCAGGCTGCATTCACACCTAAATTTTAATGCAGTTCTGATGCACTTTCAGAGTAGGGATGTACACAAATATTCAAATGCATTCAAAATTCAATCAAATCGACTGAATTTCCACATTCGAATTCGAACTGAATGCCCTTAAATTCAAATTTAAAGATTTGATTCCTCCAAAGTATCTGCACTTTCACGTATGTACTGGTTTGTACATGATGCGTACTTGAAGATCTGCACCTTTCCTGTGTCTGTACGGATCCGGATGGGATGAAAACGGGTTGGATACGGGATAACTACGGAATGCCTACGGACATGTACCGATGGGTACAGATGTGTACGGACCCGGGGAAGACGCATTCAGGCATCTACGAATATTGTCGACATACGTAAGTGCAAATTCGAAATGAATTTGGTTAAATTCAAACTTTAAACATCTGAATCGAACCCCGAAAACTGCATTCATCCGCAGCCCTATTTCAGAGTGAGAGGATGCATCCGCAAAGTGCCAACCTGTTTTCTTTCGGCATTATCCAAGCCAGAAAAATTCAGTTAGAGAAAATGGAAAGGAAACGGCTAGTCCGTTTTGCGGATCTGCTCCCTGTCTCTGAAAGCGGACTGAGACTGGATTAAAATTTAGGTGTGAACACAGCGCAAGAGAACCTTTGCTCTGGCTGGAAACGGAAACTCAATGATCCTTACAGTTAAATAAGAATTCCGATTCCGTCCCGTTTTCGGTATGCTTTCCCAACCACAAAGCGTCGTAGAACCTGAGGTCTCCACGACTTTGAGGAGAAGTTTCCAAAGCCCCCTGGTGGGTCCGGAAGTCTTTTAGCCGGCATCCAATGAAGACCTTGTCTAGGCAAGAAGAGAAAAGCCAAAGACCTCTTCTTAGCCACAAATGTTCAGGCACGCTCTCCAGAAGGTGGAATCCGAAAGAAGCCAATGAATAACCACTTTGCTGCACTTGTCCGGGTGTGCAAAGGAAAATTTGTCAGCACAAGACCACAGATTAACCTAGTTCCCCTCCCTGGGGTCCAAAACCTCCCCGTTTCTCAGCCAGGGAGGCTTTGGAGGTCTTGAGGAAACACAAAGGGAGTCTTTGAGGTCTCTTCTGCAGAAATGCCTTCCTTGTTCAATGGCGGCACAAGTGGACGCCGCGTCCTGAGAGGAGGCGGAGGTCAGGAGGGCTGGGGAGGTGATCCCCCATCTTCTTCACGCTTATGGGGTGCAAAGAGTCATCCTGGAAGAGATGAAGGGGAAAGTGTTACTTGCACAGAGAAGTCCTTTGATGGGCAGTGAACAAGAAAGGCTTGTTTTCAGAGCTGCTCCGTGGCTTTGTGGAAAGTTTGCTCATATTTAGAATATTCTTTCAGCCCACTCTTTGTTCCTTCACTCGGCACAGACACAGAGGCACACAGAGCCAAGGGGATCCTCTGATTTGGCTTATTTTTCAGGTTAGAAAACACTGCTTTTCTCTCTCTTTGAACAGGCACAGCATGAAAGAAAACAGGGACCTGGAGGGGGAGGAAAAAGCAACCTTGTTTAGCAAACAAGAAAGCACAAAAGACAAGCCCAAATTCCTTGTTGATCTGGAACCTGGTGAAACTCTGTCCTAGATGAACAGTATATATCTGGCTGCATCAGGGGCCCTGATCACACCTTTAGTTTAAGATGATTTCAGGTCGTCTTCTGGATGCATTATTCACATTATTTTTATTCAATTTGTTATCCAAGTCGGCTTATCCCTGTCAGATCTGGTATGACCTCAGTTTGAATTATGAATAGGACGTCCTGCCTTATATAGGTGTGACCAGAAGAAGAAGAGTTGGCTTTTCTACCTGGCTTTTCTCACCCATATAGGGGGACTCAAAGCAGCTGACAAACCTTCTGTTCTTCTCCCCACCACAGACACCCTGCGAGGCAGGTGGGGCTGTGAGAACTCAGAGGAGAGCTGTGGCTCGCCCAAGGCCACCCAGCTGGCTTCATGGAGGAGTGCAGAATCAAACCCAGTATTCCCAGACAAGAGTCCGGCTCCTTGACCACTAGACCAAACTGTCTCACCTGGACCCAGACGTCGGTTACTTATTGTGTTAAATAGTAAAGCGCAGATATTCCTGAATATCCAGGCGTAGCAGAATAATCAACCGATGCCTGGATGCAGCTTCGGCCTCATTTCTGCAGCATAAAGGTGGAAATAATATTGCCAGCTTTATAAAGATATTTCCCTTAATGCAAAGAGGCAGAACTGAGAAACGCATTTAAGGCTTCCATGTGAGAGTATGTAGGTCTTCCAGCTATTTTATAAAGGAAGGAAATGAAATCCTGCAAAGGCATTTTCAGAAGCGCTTGCCCAGAGCGTTTCCCTTGGTTCTGCTCAAATCCTTCCCTGCCTCCACCATGTGAGCAGCTGAATGAAATTTTAGGGCAGAAACGCCGCAAGAAAATGCGCGGAGAAAAGCAAAACGTGCCCCGAGGAAGCAACGGAACTTTCAGCCCGCCAGCTGTTCCCCAGGTGAAACTCACTGGCCAGATGTTATAGCTCATCTCTGGAGGCCGCGTGGAAGGAATGGCCGGCCGTGCCCGTGGGGCGGCGGTCCTCTTTCAGCGTCTTCTGCGAGCCGCTCCAGCCCGTCTTCCGCAGGTCGTCGTCCCATATGGTAGAGGTCTCCGTGTCGCTCTGCCAGCGGGCGTCCCCTGTGTAGTGCGTCGGGTACACCAAGGGCGGGTGCGCGGAGTAAGCGCGCAGGTCCCGCCGGCTGAAGTGCTCTTTGTAATTCTCGCTGGAAGAGGGAAGGTCAAGGAAAGGCCTCAGCTTCGAAAACTTGGTCTGTGGCTTTATCGTTCCATTGAGGCTGTTCCTCACATGCAACACGCCCTTTCTGCACTTAGTTTGGTTAATCCGTATTAGCTCCCATCCAATGTTGTTATTTGCCCAGAGACCCCTGGGTATAGGGCGGGATAAAAATGTAAATAAATAAATAAATAAGTTAGATCCACATTAGTTAGGCGTATATTACCTAGACCCATATTAGCTGGATCCATATTAGCTAACGTCCAATGTTGTTATTTGCCCAGAGACCCCCAGGTATAGGGTGGGATAAAAATGTAAATCGATCGATCGATCGATCGATTAATCGATCAAGCAGTGAAGACTGGCTGAGAACGGCAAACACTTCCTTCCCCTGTTCAATAAACAAATCAAATCCAATGCACAGAAAGCGCATGATTGGAATCACCCTGGCCACTGTGAGGTTGGTGGGGCTGTGAAAGCTCAGAGAAAAGCTGTGACTAGCCCAAGGTCACCCAGCTGGCTTCATGGGGAAGGGTGGAATCGAACCCGGTATTCCCAGATAAGAGTCCGGTTCCCTTACCACTAGACCAAACTGGCTCACACTGGGCACTACCGGCCATACATTTCTGAACCGGGAGGGTCCTGGGCTGGACAGCAGAGGCAGGAAATGAACTGCGTGGCAAAGAAAATATTACTTAATATGGTGAGCGTTCCTGTATCTTCCTGCCTCTAGCTGCCCTGAGATTGCAGCAAGATCCATTTTTCATGAGAGGGACACAGAGCCAAAACAACAGCCAGGTGAGGTTCTAGTTTGGCGTCGAATCCTGGCTTGAAGGTGGAAAGTCTGAAAACATGGCCAAGGCTCTCTCGGCTTGGCATGGATGCTCTCGCCTGGGAATCACATTCCCTGTTTTGGGCTGAAGCCGAGGCGATTGTCTGGAAGAATCTTTCCAGCAAACACTTGGCTATTTAGCTCCCTTGCGGTCACATTTAAGGTTTAATCCAGCTTCAGTCCACTTTCCAAGCGAGGGAACGCATCCACAAAGGGACAACTCTTTCCACCGGGGTTAAATAACTCAGTAAATTCACCTTTGGGATCTGTAAGGTGGAAAGAAAATTACTGGCTCCTTTGCAGATGCGTTCTCTCACTCTGCAAGCGGACTGAAGATGGATTAAACCCTAGGTGTGACCGCAGCCAAGTTTTAATCCAACTTCAGTCCACTTTCAGAGTGAGAGAACGCATCAACAAAGTCACGAGCTGCTTTCTTTCAGTGTTAAATAACTCAGAAAATTCCCCTTTGGGATAGATAATGCGGAAAGAAAACTACTGGTCACTTTGCTGAGCTATGGTCACACTTAAGGTTTAATCCAGTTTCAGTCCACTTTCAGAGTGAGAGAACACATCAGCAAAGTGAAAAGCTGTTTTCTTTCAGGGTTAAATAACTTAGAAAATGTACCTTTTTGATATGTAATGTGGAAAGGAAATTACTGTTCACTTAGCTGATGATGTGTTCTCTCACTCTGAAAGTGGATTGAAGATGGATTAAACCTTAGGTGTGACCGCAGCCAAGTTTTAATCCAGCTTCAGTCCACTTTCAGAGCGAGAGAACGCATCAACAAAGTCACGAACTGCTTTCTTTCAGTGTTAAATAACTCAGAAAATTCACCTTTGGGATAGATAATGTAGAAAGGAAATTCCTGGCCACTTTGCTGATGCGTTCTCCTGCTCTGAAGGTGGATTGAAGCTGGATTAAACCTTAGGAGTGACCACAGCCTCGCTCGCTTCCACTGCCTTGAATTGTCTGAGCATATGAAGGGAGAGCCCGCAGCTCTGACTCCGGGGGAACCCATGTGGCTCTCTCGGATCGCGCTGTGGTTGGCGCTCGCTGTTTGTGAAGATTCCGTCGTGCCACATTTGCGCACAACCGCAGAGATTATGGGAGCCTGGCTGCATTTGGGGCTTACCTGCAGCAAAGACCTGCCTGGAAAGCCCGTCCTGAATATGCCAAATTCCCTGTTTCAGGAACGGCGAGAGACCGTACTGTATTTTAGAAATAAAGGAACAGTTTTGGGGCCTTTTCTAAAATGCGCCTGTGAATTGCCCAGATGCCTTTAGGTATGAGATCAGCTTCTGCTGCTTCCAAAAGATAGCTGGCCCTCCAGCTACACCCCCCACACACACCAGCTTCCCAAACACCCCCCTTCTTCCACTCGCTTTCCTTCCCGACTGCCGCACCAGGAGTCTGCTGAGCTTTCTTTTCCACCCTCTTCGGCGGGCGGAGGGGACGATGAGCTCACGCCAACAGATGTTTTCCCTTAAGAGGCGCTAAAGCAGTAGAGGAGGAGGAGGAGGAGGAGGAGGAGGAGGAGGAGGAGGAGAGGAGGCCTTTTCTTTGCTTACAAGGCGAAACCTCTGCCTGGCGGGTTGGAGCGAAACCTCAGATGCAGCCTGGAAGGGCGAGGAAAGACCTCAGGCTTTTCTGTGCTTTACCTCTCGTGCTAACCTGGATCAGGCTCTGGAATAGCTGGGACCACTGATTTGGATTATGTGGAGGCGTGGGCTGGATCGGTTTCACATGCACTGATGGGGCTGATCCATCTTGTGTGAGACAGATCCTACCTTCTAAAGTTAGGAATGAAAATCCCAAGCCTCTGAGCCCAGGGGCTATTTTGTGGCAACTCCTGGTAGTTACAGAATATAGAGGGAACCCACGTGACTGACAAACCTTCTGTTCTTCTCCCCCTGTTCTACACCCTGTGAGGTAGGTGGGGCGGTGGAAGATCAGAAACAGAACAGGCCACCCAGCTGGCTTCGTGTAGGAAGAAGAAGAGGAGTTGTTTTTTACCCCCTGCTTTTCTCACCCTTAAGGGGACTCCGAGTGGCTGATAAACGTTCTGTTCTTCTCCCCACAACAGGCACCCTGTGAGGCAGGTGGGGCTGTGAGAGCTCAGCAGAGAGCTGTGACTAGCCCAAGGTCACCCAGCTGGCTTTGTGGAGGAGTGCGGAATCAAACCCCATGACTGCGAGATAAGAGTCCAGTACTCTAACCACATGATCAACACATTTCCCAGAATTCCACCAATCCCGAGGCATCGATGAAGCATGAAAAGTAACCGGACGTTCTGCAGCGGCCCCCTTTAGGGACGCCGTCGTTTAAAGTATTCTTACTTGGGGTGCTTGTCATACATGATGGGCAGAAATTCATCCACAGGCAGGATTTTGGAGAGGGGTTGCGCATCTATCAGCTTCTTGGCTCCCTGATGGGAGATGACGTAAGCCAAGGTCCAATATGAGTACCCGGGTACCACAAGATTTCGAATACCCTCCACCTGTTCTTCCTCTTCCATGTTGACTTGCTTCCTGCCCAGGTAACTGAAAGGAAAGCAAAAAGCCTTCTACATTCCATTCTCTGGTCTAGCAAACCCTCCAGGTGTTCTTGAGCAATGACTCCCTGCGTTCCTGGTCTAGCATTTGGGTGCCGGAATGCTGGGACTTGTAGTTCGGGGACATCTGGAGGGCCACAGGTGAGCACACCTGGAGCTCTTCTGCACTAGGGCTGGTAAACCTCAGGTAAAGGTGAACCATTTGCATTTGCCAGGAAGAAAGCTTACCCAAAGTGTCCACTACAGGCCAGAAATGTGGTCCTCTGGTTTACCAGCATGTGCCGATACATCTGAAGCCAGACTTCCACCTCCTCTCTGCTGCGAGTGGCCACTCGGACGCCGTTATGGGAGGGGGGCATGTTCGAGCACAGGCTAACGCGCGATCGAACACCCCTCTTGCGATTCTACAATCGATCGCTACTCCCGGGGATTGGAGGTCCGATCACGGCACGGGCGAGCGAGTGATCACAGACGCCACCGCCACCACACCGGCATGGACGCCACATCCCCTGCCCACCAAACACAGGGAACCAGGTGCAGAGTGAATGGCCGCACCGCTGGATGCTTCAGGTAAGCTTTTGGTCAACGTTGGTTAAGGTCAGTATGTGAGAAGGCATTCCTTTAGATATTTGTGGCTTCATGCTCCACACCTGATCACCAATTAGTGAGGTTCTGGGGAGGGTGGGAACACTTGGAGGCTGTAGCAGCCTACTCAACGTGCGTATGCTCTTCCCCAGACATTCACTACTTATTCACTACCAGCGTAAGTGTGCATAGGCCTCTGACCTAGAACCTACGATGCTCTGGGTTCACATCCCTACTTAGTAAACTGGGTGACCTTGGGCTGGTCACTCCTGCTCGCCTTAACCTCCCTCACCGACTTGTTAAGTGGATAAAATAGAAGGGAAGAGAATGGTGCCTGTTTCCTAGGCCGCTTCAGTGGAAAAATAAGCCCCAAAAGCCATGAATGAACACACAAACAAATCCTATCTTGGAAAGCCAGAGACGGAACCTGGAGAATTCTACATTCTGGCCTCTACCCCTGAATTCGGCTCATAATCCAGGGAAATTCTAGGGTGCAATTGAGCAGATTTCTACTTAAGCCAACAAACATCAGGTCCCAATCCAGCTGGGTCTCCTCAAGGTTGCCCATTAGTCTCATGAGACGTTTCTTGAAATAAGCTTCAAACCGCACGTCGTCTTCCATCACGACGGACTTTTCCAAACCCCGTGCCACAATCTGGAAGGGAAACACAGACGGTGTCATAAGTGGGGATGTTATGGTCTCTGCACGCAAGACCGGTCTGCTGTTAATAGAACAGAGGCCTGTGCGCACTAGGGCCTCTCTAGCGAAATCAGAGCAGAACTGGGGCAGAACATTTGCTTTGCCAGGAAGGCGGTTCTGTCCGGAAGCACCCTGGAGCATCCCAGGGCGGCCTGATTGGGACCAGAGTGCAGAGCTGACACAGCAAATAAGCTCTGACACAGCAAAAGAGGTGGAGAGCTAAGAGTTCCATGGAGGAGGCTCAGGTCGATCGCGGAGAAAGGTGTGAGCAATGCAGCCCAGAGCGAGGACGGTCTGAGGACAGCCTATAATGATTCAGGTGTGAACGGAGCTAATATAACCTCAGTTTGAATTATGAATAGGACGTCCGATCCCATACAGGTGTGATCAGGGCACTAGAAACCCTGAACCCAAGCCCTGCACTGAAACTAACCTGTGACCTGTTCCATATTAGCAGTACCTCTGCATTTGGAATGTGCAAGTCAGTTATGAACGTCAACAAGATGCATAGATGCCCGTATTCATCTTCACAAGAACACAAGAGAAGCCTTGCTGGATCAGGCCACAGCCTATCTAGTCCAGCATCCCGTCGCACACAGTGGCCCACCAAATGCTCATGGGCATCTCAAGCAGAGACAAGGACAAACCTATTCCTGCTCTAGAATCCCAGCAAATGGCCTTAGAAGCACCCCGGTTCCTCCCCCCCCAGCCTGAAAGATGCACCTAGGCATTCGTTCTAGTAGCCATTGATACATATGTCGTCCATGTATTGGTCTAACCCTTCCTTAAAGCCATCTAGACTGGTAGCTGTCACCACCTCTTCCGGCAGCACATTCCATAAGCCGATGACCCTCTGGGTGAAGAAATACTTCCCCGTCAGACCTGACTCTCCTACCCATCAGCTTCATAAAGTGCCCCCTGGTTCTAGTATCCACCTTTTCTATACCATGCATAATTTTATATACTTCAATCAGGTCCCTTCTTAAACGCCGTCTCTCCAGACTGAAGAGGCCTAGACGTTGCAGCCTGGTTTCGTAAGGGAGGTGTTCCAGACCCTTAATCATTCTGGTTGCCCTTCTCTGCACCTTCTCTCGTTCCTGACATCCGTACGGACCCATAATTATGTATCCCATAATTATCATCCCATATGGATCTGTACAAATGAGTACAGAGGTGGGAAAGGTGCGGATCTTCAAGAACGCGTCGTGTACTAACGAACAGTCCTGAAATTCAAAATTCAATTCAAATGTTTGAATTCAAATTTCGGGACGTTCTATTTGAATTTGAATGTCGACATTCGGCAGATTGGATCGGATTTCAAACACCTACGAATATTCGTGCTCATCCATAGTTTAGGAAGACTTGGGAGTTTGTAGCTGTGGACCCTGACGATATAATTACACTTCCAGATTTCTGTTTCCATTCCGAGCAGCTGGTCCTGGCTTTTCCTTACGATGATCCAAAACTCTGGCAGCTTCTCTGGCTTCTCATTTTGATCCACTTCGCAGAGGCTGGCCTTACCTCTTTCCACACATGGTGGTGGCTCAGAAAGCAGCCGACCTCCCCTTTGGTAAGGGTTCTGCCGGAAAAGGGGTCATAGTAGCCCGGAAGAAGATCCACACCCAACTTCTTGATGGTGCTGCTGTTCAGTGCACTGGGTGGTGGGGAAAGCAGATTGCAGAAATTAGCAGGAGAATTGCACATGTGTGTACACCACCCCTTGAAGTTATTATGGAAGAAGAAGAGCTGGCTTTTCTACCCCACTTTTCTCACCCATTTAAGGGGGCTCAAAGCTGCTGACAAACCTTCTGTTCTTCTCCCCGCAACAGACACCCTGTGAGGCAGGTAGGGCTGTGAGAGCTGAGAAGAGAGCTGTGGCTTGCCCAAGGTCACCCACCTGGCTTTGTGGGTGACTGCAGAATCAGTCCCAGATAAGATAAGAGTTCCCAGATAAGAGTTCAGCTCCCTAACCACTAGACCAAACTGGTTGCTAGACCAGATCCGGAGAGACCTGGGCTCAATTTTCCCTTATGTGGCCTCATGTTGGCTGTGTCCCTCCCCCCCCCCCCGCCCCACCCAGGCCAGAGACAGCTGGTTCCGTAAATGACAGCCCCCTCTTGGGTTAAAAAGAAAAGCAAAACAAAATTGTGACCTCTGTTCTACGCCCCCCCCCCAAAAAAAAGCAAAGCAGACCAGGGGCGATTTTGCACTTCCCTTCCCATCTGCTGGACGGGAAAGCTGGACGACGAACCAGCGTTGACTACCGCTCGCACTTGGTGCCGCCATTTTGGCTGTGGTCAAGGCGCAATTGCGCAGCAGCTCAGACGGCTCCGGAGCACCAGGCCAGCTTTCGGTTAAGGCTGGTAAAGGTGTGGAGCACGACTTCATGCTCCACGCCTAGCGCATGACTGGGGGACTTCTGGGGAGGCAGGGGGGCCCTGGAGGCTGTAACAGCCTACTCAAGGTGCGGATGCTCTTCCCCAGAAGTTCCCTGATCATGAGCTACGGGCTGTAGTGTGAATAGGCCTCAGCAACCTTCCATCCACGGCAGTGACAACCAAGGGGTCGATCTCCAACTCCGTGAGGGCATCAAGCATGCGCTGGCGGCGGTCCGGACGCCGGGCCAAGTTGATGAGGAAAATCTAAGAGGAAGGAAAGCAACAGGAAGCTTTGATGTGGGTTCCTCTCGCGTGGAAGGTGGGGTTGGTCTTGATGACCTCTGGGGACCCCTCCCAAATCTCAGATGTTCTCATTTCCCCTTGAAGCGCCTGGTAGCTCTCACTTGCCTCATCAAATCCAAGTTTGGTCAGTTGCTTTGGAGGAAGATAAACATGCCGGGAAGGTGCCATGGGTGGGCCGTCCACTGCGATAGAAACACAAAATGAGCTCCGACTAACCCATGGCCTCCAGCATCAGATGCATGTGGGTGCGCATGCGTGTATGTGTTTGTGTGTCTCGTAACCAGTGCAAAATGAGCTCCGACTAACCCATGGCCTCCAGGATCAGATGCAGAAAGTTGATGTTCTCATCTTCCAGGCTCTGATGTGACTTCACAGGCACGTTGATGTATCCAAAGTGCTCTTGGTTGCATATGTACATCTGGGCTCCTGTACGGGAGATGAGGAAGAAGAAGGAGAGTCGGTTTTTATGCCCTGCTTTCCTCGCCCATTTCAGGGGACTCAAAGCAGCTGACAAACCTTCTGTTCTTCTCTCCACAGCAGGCACCCTGTGAGGTAGGTGGGGCTGTGGTTGCTCAGAGGCAGAGCTGTGACTAGCCCAAGGTCACTACTATAAATTCCAGGGTGGCCTGCATGCTTCCATGGTCCAGATCAGCCCAAGCTGGTGTGCTGGTAGACCCATTTTAATCATGTGTACAGATGTGACCGGTGCAGCCGCTTTGAAGCATTCGTACAAATACAAGGGCCAGACTTTCCCTGTTTGCTCTCACCTGCAACCTGGCAGGAATAAGCAAACACAATGATATCGTCGAATGGCCAGGTGTAGCTGGGATGCGGGGGATAGAAAGCCAGGCTGGACGTGTCGCCCTTACGCAGATCAATCAAGTAGACGGCGTAGACCATGGGGACGGCAAAGCAACCCAGGCGCTGCCGGTTCTTTGTGGGGAAATAGTCGGCTGTCCTGCGGTAGTAACCCTGACATACAAGAGGGAGAGGGAAACAGAATTCAGGATCCAGGTGGGTGATATTGGAAAGACCAGGGCTGCAGAACTCTGGGTTCGGCTTCCAATGGTCCAAGATGCAAGGGTACATGAAAGAGCCTCCCCTGTAGTGGCCCCTCAAGCTGAGAAATAATCTCTTGTAGAAGTGTGCACGAATGCAGTTTTCGCGATTCGATTCCAATACCCAAAAATTCAATTCGATTCAAATGTTTAAAGTTTACATTTACCCAAATTCGATTAGAGAGGGGTACAGATCTTCGAAAATCTGCATATTCGATCCGAATCTGACGAATGTCGACATTCAAACTCGAATCGGATTTTCGAAAATCCAAATTTACACATTCGAACTCGAGTCCGGTCCCTTCCAACTCTATGAGCCTATGACTCTGTGATTTACCTGTGGAGTAATCCCGCACCAGAAGTTGGAGTAGTACGTCTGGGAATCCATCATGGGTGCGACGACGGATTTGTTCTGGGAGATGAGGAACTTCAAGGTCTGTTCGTTTGTCAGGATGGCGTCTGTGTCTGCAAACTGGGGACAGAAAGACACAAACCCACCTTTATCTTCACCGAAACCAAATTGGGAAAACATGTTTTCCTTCCTTGTGGAGGAAAGTGGTACCACGTCGCTTCACTTTCCACGACGGAGGCTACACCTCTATGTCCCTTACTTATTCTGCTACATTTGGATATTCCAGAATAAAGGACTCCCAGAATAATGCTGTTTTAATTCAGCTTCAATCCACATCTGCAAAGTGGAACACTCCTTTTCTTTCTGTTTTGTTATCTAACTCAAAGGTGGATCTTCTGAGTGAAGATAATACTAAAAGACATCAGCCTGTTGCTTTGCTGACGATTTCTCTCATTCTGAAAGTGGACTGAAAGTGGATTAAAACTTAGGTGTGAACACAGCCTAAGCAAGCAACGTCTGGATACAGCCTCTGGGGCAGCCGTGAGAAAACCTGCCATGGGGTTTTGATGGAGCTTATGATGGTCCGTAGCGATTCCAACACAACCCAGGAATATTGGGGTGAAACCCTGAATTATTATCACGGCGTGAAAATCAGCTCCCTACCCAGTTTTATCCATAAAGCAAGATACAAACAAATACCTATCTAATACGAACAAATACGTATCTGATACGAATGGATACATATCTATACGAAAAGAAATGTATCTGATATGAATAGATACATATTTGATACAGATAGATAGCAACAGATACGTATCCAATACGAACAGATAAGTACCTGATACAAACAGATATGTATCCGATATGGATAAATATGTATCTGATACGTTTTCCCAGCTTAACAGATGTCTGAACTATTTGTATGAATGTCCGGAAACATTTGTATTCGTTTGAATGTTAGCGTATGAATATCATAACATTTGACTCGAGTTTGAATATCCAAATTCGGTCAAATTTTGAATGTTACAAATATTTGCACATGTCCACCATCTTTGCCTGCGTGGAGCCAAACCAGGCCCAAAATGGCAGCTGCGCATGTGTTGGCGGCGACTGCGCACTTTGGGGGTATTTCATGCGTCAAAATACCTGGATGTACAGGTCACGACGTCGTAGGAGCAAGGGATAATTTTGGAATTAGGTTACTCCTGAATATCGCTAAATCACGGGTGAAAGAAGAGACGTCTGGAGTTGGCCTTGGAGAAAGCCAGGCGTCAAAGGCCCAGGTGGAAAGGTACGTTTGGATGCCAAAAGCGGATGCCTGATGTACCTGCAGAGGGAGGGTGTTAAGGGTCTGGGGGCCAGCTCTCTGTGTTCTTGGAGTGGACGCACCAACAGCTGGCCATCCTTATCCCGCCCCGTCCAGACTGACGGGCTGACCTACCAAAATGTAATCGGCCCTTTGGCTCCGGGCAAAGGTCAGAGCCTCTTGCTTGAGCCTCATGAGGTGTTCGAAGCGGCTGTTCGTCCAGTGCTTTGGCCCGTGCTCGTCGGGATAAGAGCTACAGGAAGGAAGGAAGGAAGGAGAAGAAAAGCTGGGATTGAAGGCGCCGGCTGGGTTTCTTTCCTCGCCTGCATTCGGTGAACCCCTTGGGACACACGCTTGGAAGGCCATCAGTCAATGAGCGCTAGTGCCAATGATATTGATAACGTTATAAGCCAGATTTTTCTAAAACAGAGAGCACAGGTATCCCATAATAAAAGGAAAGGTGACAAAGTAGTTCTTTAGCAAGTGACCAAAGGAGGCTTAACAGTAGCTGCTTCCTGAAGACCAGAGGAAAAAGACTAAAGAGCATTTGAGAGGGAAGGGGCCACCACTGAGAAGTCCCCTCCATTATACTGGCAGAGATCTCTGAACCAAACTCATGATGCCAAAACTGCACGTCCTCTTTACTGAACTTCGAATAAGGCCCCTGTTTGCTGTGGGTCGTTTCCCCCATCCTTCCATTTTTGTACCCAAGGTCCACGGAGCAACATTTCCCGAAAAAGAAAATCCAGCCGGACTGAACCTCACCTGGGATCGTCCTCAGCTTTCCACGTGACAGACCGATAAAGGCTTTGCACGGAAGTCAGCCATTCGTGAAGTATTTGCGTGGTGTTGTCGATATTATGGTCTGTGGCACACCTAGAGAGTCCCAGTGAAAAGAATCTGAAGTTACAAATGTCGACGACATTCATACGTGTTATTTGTATCTGTACGCATTTCGTACGCACCCCGTTTTCGTCCTGTACTATCAGCACAAAGGCATACAGATATATATGAGATTCAGACTTTCAAATCATACGAACCAAAGTTTTGGAACATTTGAAATTCATTCCAATGTTTCAATTCAAAAGTGGAGACATCCTATTCGAATTTGAATGTCCACATTCAATTGAATTCGATCGAATTTCGAATGTTTAGAACATTCGCACATATCCCTACTTCACAGACTAGCCTGAAGCTCTAGGATTTCCTGGTGGTCTCCTATCCAAGTACTAATCAGATCCAGCCGAACTCAGCTTTCTCTTTGAGACCAGCCAAGTTCACATACAGTCAATGCTACTCCCAATATCATTTCCCGTGCTCTGTTTACAACCCTGTACATGTTTATATCTGCCCTATAAAAAGATAGAACAAAGAGAACTTTTCAGTTGAGTTCAACTCCAGGCAGTTACACGGTCACATTCATGGAGTTTTCTTGGCAACAATTCGAACATGGCTTGCTGCTCCTTTCTTCTGGAGGGGATGCTGGGAGCTTGATCGTGGGACCTTACGATGCCACAGAATTATGACCTTTTGATCATGTATAAATTCATATAAATGTTCTATGAAATCCATCAATGTCTGCATCTGTGCGCCTTTCTTCTTTATTTTGGTCCAAGCCAAGATAAAGTACTAGAGCAGAATCAGAACTATTCTCTCTCTCTCCCCCCCCCCCCAGCCATCCTGGGACTCCTTAAATAGGAACAGATTTTGATGAAAGAATTCAAGCCGCAGGCTATAAATATTTTGAAAGACGTCGGCGTCACCCTAGCCAGACTGAGACCAGAAATCTTTTTGGAAAATGAACGTGCAATTTCAAATAACTGGCTAGGACAGAGAATGTCAAGGGATTGCAGGCTAAATTGTAGATCTCCTAGCCAGTGCTAAGAGACAAATTTGCAGTGTTCGGAGCATGCTGGAGGAGATGAAAGAGGTTATGTTCACTTTCAGAGCTAGGCTGCCTTTGCTCTATCATTACATAAAGTGTTGGAAATGAAACTTACCCATAGGGTACTACAGCCCATAGTGCATGATCAGGTAACTTCAGGGGAAGAACACCCACACCGTGAGAAGGCTGTAACAGCCTCCTGGTGCCCCCTGCCTTCCCAGAAGTTCTCTAATCACGCACTACCTGTGGAGCACTAAATTGCGCTCCACACCTTTCCCAACCCTACCCAATCACTTGTGCGAATATCAGAGATATTCATTTTTCGATCGAATTCAGACCCTGAAATCCAGATTAACGCAAGACCACTTTAATGGTATCTTCAACCCAGTCTTCCACCGGATCAGAGGCCATGCGTCGGCGCATAGACCAGCACCTGGGGTCCTGGGGCTGGCCTAAAGGCCGCCATTTGCAGCGGGGCAGCTCCGGTTCTGCGCATCAACATATACGCTACTTAGGCCCGTACGTCCTCGGTTGCGGTCCACGAAGCTGAGCACAAGGGGCGACGTTGGCAGGTGTGACATCGTGTCTCTCTGCCACACTCTTCCCTCTCTTCCTCCCTTTACCGCTGCTTATATTTCCCATAGCTTATTATTAGAATTCTGTACATTGCTTATGGTATATATTTGATGTTTTAGTTATTGAAATTGGTTTCTTTACTTGCTGTATTTCTCTGGTGTATTTGCATTGCGTTTTTTTTCTGTTGGTGGTAAACTGCCTTGCGCAAAAGTTTCTTTTGGAAAGGTGGTATACAAAGAAAGATGGAGACCTCTATCCCACCCATTACCATCAGGTACTAGATCAGTGATTGCTAACCTTTTGAGCTCAGTGTGTCAAAATTTGCAAGAAAACCTAGCTTAACTTGGGTGCTGTGTCACATCTAGAAATATCCATAATTTTGTTATATTTGTAGCTCTAGTAAAAAAGTTATCTTTTTGATACATGTATTTTATTAAAAGCAAAAACAAATAATTCTTTACTTTAGTGACTTTTGTTGCTAAATCTTCAATTGAAAGCTGGTATTTCATACACTTCAAGAACAAGCAAGCACTACACTTCCAGATGCCAGGGTGACCATGTGTGTCACCCAAAAGGGCTTGGCGCGTCACCTGTGACACGCGTGTCATAGGTTGGCCATCACCGTACTAGATGGCCCATGTGGATGTATGGGGCCCCCACCAAAACACGGATCTTCGAAGACCGGATTCAACAAGGACCGGATACCAAAGATCCGGATCTTCCAAATCCGGATTAATGGAGCTACGTGCAAAAGTCGTCCGTGGAAGGCTATGGGGACCCCTTCTGAATCACAGACTGGTCCAATAGAGAGAGAAGGGGCCTTCTACCTGAATCCCATATTAGCAGCCCCCAGTCCCAGAACATAGAGGTGTGCAGAAGACACGCCTCCACTTTCTTGGCTATTTTGACGATGCAATCAAAGTGTGCTTCTGAAACGGAGGCCCCAGACGCTCTGGGCCAGAAATGTCTATTCTGATCCTCGGAGGTTGGCCCTCCACGCTTGCGTGAGCTTTGGGGCCGATGCAGGGGCTGGTCTAGACGCAGCACAAATGGTGCTGTTCCACATCACCCTGTGCCATGATCTTGGCTGGTTCTTTGAGCACTGAAAGGACCCCGGAGATATACAAGATGAGATAAGAAGAGCAAAGCCGAGAATTCGAGGGATAACAGAAGAGCGGGAGTCCTTTCTGGCTGCAGAGTCCTTCCAACTCTGGAGAACTTACCCACGTGGCAGCTCCGTCTCATGCTCCTGCGTCCATAAACACACGACAACAAACCAGTTCTCTGCCCCACCCCTTGTCAAAACAAATCAAATGTTTATTACAGCCCTAGAGCAACAATTAGCGAACTTCTGGAGATGGAAGGCATGCTTGGAGGCTGTAACAGCCTACTCCACGTCTGGGTGCTCTTCACCAGAGGTTCACTAATTGTTGACTACCAGCCGTAGTGCGAACAGGTCACTGAACTTAGCTGCACTGAAACACCCCATCAACCAAGGAATCCCCTGGGTGATCTTCTCAGGTGCACCTCTTCCACAACAGACATGGTGCAACTGTCTTTCCATGAATTGCAGTGGTACCTTGACATATGAGTTTAATTCGTTCCGTAACCTTGCTCTTATGTCAAATCGCTCATATCTCAAAGCAATTTTCCCATTAATCCATTCCAGCTCCCAAAACACCACCTCAGTTGTTTTTGTTATGTACTGTGCTGTATTTACATACTCGTATCTCAAATCTTGCTCTCATCTCAAAGCAAAATATCACTCGCTCGGCGGCTTGTATCTCAAAACACTTGTATGTCAGGGCACTTGTATGTCGAGGTACCACTGTATTGCTTACACCTTTTCCCTGCCATTTTCCTTGCAGCTCCTTGGCTTTTTCTGCAATGCCAAAATTATGGATTTCTCCGAAATACCAGTTTCCACAGTTCAGTGCGAGTTGTCTGGCTTCCGTCTCAATGCTAAATTGCCCCCCAAGGCAGGCTGAGTCTTGCCTCAATGTTTCCACAGGTCGGTTTTGAACGGAAAAATGGATTTATGAAAAATGCCTCTACGTCCAGTTTTATGATTCCTCTGGGCCGCCAGGCAGATATTCAGATATCTTTTCTGGCCAAAAATGCTGCTTTTTTCATAGGCCATAAGCTCCAAAGGTTATGCAGACCTGAGGCCTATTTGCACGAGGGATGGAGCATTCGCTCTGCTGGGCCACCCAGGACGTCCTACACACGTTCAGGATGGAGAGCTCTACACCCGTTCCTGGACATCCCGGGACGTCCCACACCTGTTCGGGAGGGAGAGCATTCACACACTCGCTCCCAAACAGCTGCGGGCCCCGCCCCCGGCTGCTGCCCCTGGGTCACACCTGACCTACGTGGTAGTTGGCCAATCAGAGCCAGCGGCACGCGCAGACACACAACGCCACTGGCCGGGCCTGCCACTTCACACCTGGCAACGAAGAGGTAAGTGGCATGTATGTGCCCAGGGGGGTTCCTGAGGGCTCTAGGGGACCCGATTGCGTCACCTAGAGCCTGCAGGAACCGGGGAAGGAACATCACAGGCCGGCCTGCCCCTGGGTCAAACCTAAACCAATGGTGGCAGGCCTGGGAGGGGCGTACCACCCCCATGCCAGTCTTTTTGAGCTCGGCCACGCGAGGACGGGCTCCGCACCCGCACCTAGGGAGGTAGGAGTGCATCCCGACGTTTTCCTTACCTGCCTAGGTGTGGATGGGGTATGCGCCCCCGCATGGCCTCTGTCCTCTAAAGAGGGCCAAAGGTTTATGTCGCTTTTACCTTCCTTTCGCTTAAGGGATCCTGTCGCAAACCCAAAACACAGATTTAGTGCCTGCCGTCAATTCATTCTCTCTCTAGCAATTTTTGGAATGGGCCAAAAATATCGAGGCCAAAACACTTTGGAAAGAAAAAGGATGAGGGAAGGACTGGAAGGCACTAATCTTAACCAGACCAGCATTCGAGACACCATTAAACATTTTGCATTGGTGTAGCAGATGGTAAACAGCTCAGGAGCGCGTCTTTTCCCTTCTCCCATCCAATAATGTATAAAAAAGACATTTAAAGTCCTGGTGTAAGATTTCTTACAACCTCATAGAAGAAGCCGTAAAACATGCCTGCGACACAGAATCTTCAGGAGAGGAAGAAAAGGGAATCCCCTGGTTTTTGATTGAATCTGGACAAGAGAATCCTAGGCAGCAGGCTGGGGGAAAAAAGTACCAAGTTATGAAGTCTAATTATAGGCTGCGTTCACACCTAAGGTTTAATCCGGCTTCAGTCCACTTTCAGAGTGAGAGAAGACATCAGCAAAGGGACAAGCTGTTTTCTTTCAGTGTTAAATGACTCAGAAAATCCACCTTTGGGATCGATAATGTGGAAATAAAACTACTGGCCAGTTGGCTGCTGTGTTCGCTTGCTCTGAAGGTGGAATGAATCCAGATTAAAACCTAGGTGTGAACGCAGCCTTAATATATACTGACACGCATATAGCCCTGGACAGCCTAACTTTTGGCCATTTGTATTTAAATCCTTGGTGTCCTTTTAAAAAAATAAAGAAATATGTTTGTTTTGTATACTGTGTTACTAACTAGTATCTTTGTATCTTTGCTCTTATATGTGTCTCATTAATGTAAATATATTATTTAAATATACTCCCAGGAGTAGCTCATTGATAGGGCAAATTGCCTGGAAAGACAGAGGGTCTCTGGTTCAATACCCAGCCTTTCTCTGGAGGTAGGCAATGGCAAACCACTTCTATATCCCTGCCAAGAAAACTGCTTAGAGGTGCTCATGGAGGAAGGGAAAAAACTTCAAAAATGCAGATATTTTTATCTTGTCCTATGCCCAAAGGTCTCTGGGCTGGTTAGAACAATAATTAAAAAAAAAAAAACCAACCAAATTAAAGCAATATGGTCGGAGACTGAGAAAAGTTCATTTTCTTGGACTCTTGCCCAAGGACCCGTTGTTCTAAACAAGAAAAAGAAAATTCTGAATTCTAAATATTGCAAGGATGGTGGAGTGGTGGTAGCTGGAATGCTTAGGGTTTCCCAGTAGGGTTGGATTCCGTGTCTCATGGGCTCCAACCAGCATGAGGGAGAAAGATTTTGCTTCCCTTAGGGCGTGAAACCCCTTTTCTGTTCTGCCCAGGGACCGGCCACCTCCAGGAGTGGCCACCAGCACTCCACCATCCTTGCAATATTTAGAATTCAGAATTTTCTTTTTCTGGGATCAGGTCCTGGGGGGGGGGGCTCAAAAGACACCCCCAGAAGAAAAGAAGTCTTGGGTGCCACTGGGAAATCCAGTCCTCTCTGGCCCAAGCAATCCCAGAAAAGCTTTCAGATACACTTACTTAATCCACATTATTTGGATAATTTAGAATAAACACACTGTGGTTCACACTTAAGTTTTAATCCAGCTTCAGTCCCCCTTTGTTGTGGCCACACCCAAGGCTCAATCCAGCTTCAGTCCACTTTCAGAGAGAACACATCCAAGCAAAGGGACCAGTAATTCTTTCCACATCATCTGTCCCAAAGGTGAATTTTCTGAGTGATTTAATACTGAAAGAAAACAGCTTGTCCTTCTGCTGACGGGTTCTCTCGCTCCAAAAGTGGACTGAAGCCGGATTAAACCTTCAGTGTGACCGCAGAGTGACGGCCCATTAACAAAGTTCCAAGCTGTTTCAGCATTATCTAAACCACCTTTGAGATAGATAACGTGGAAAGAAAACTATCGGTCACTCTGGAAGTGGACTGAAACTGGATTAAAATTTAGACCCCAGACCCATTTTATTCCGGATTACCCCAAATCATGGGGATGAAGTATGGTCCTGTGTGGATGGAGTGACCCATTCGCCTATAATTCGAGATTCACCATCCAAAAACACCCCCGGGACATTTTCAGTGAGTCTCCAGTTTTATCACGCAATAAAAATGTAAAGTCCTGGGGTGGGGTGGGGGGAGGAACAGATGGTAGAAACTGGAAAGCCCAGCCCCTTCCCCGTGCCCCCAATTTGTCCCCCCACCCCCCAAACCCCCAAATAGCAGGGAAAGCAAGCCTGGGCAGGAGGACCCCCACCCAAAAAAAAAGGACCCAGCAGCCCACAGCTTCGGCCCCCCGTTCAGATCTTTTCCGGCCCCTCTTGGGGGGGAAAGAAAAACGAACCCACCCGATCCCTAAACATTTTACGCCGAAGCATCGCAAGCTGGCGAGACCCGAAGTGGAAGAGACAGAGGGAGGGGTGGGAGATGGTGCCTGAAGAATAACGACCCCCCCTTTCCCGATTTCCTCCCCCCAACGCCCCCTTTCCAGCCCCCCCCCCCTTACCAGACGGAGATGCGCCCCTTGGGGTAGTCGAGGCGCTCCAAAGCCCCCAGGTAATGGGACAAGGAGTGCTGGGCGTTGCGAGCCAGGATCGCGATCACCACGGTGGGGGGCTGCTGCCCCTGTGGCCCCCCGGCGGAGGGGGTCCCCCTCCCCCCCACGCCCTCCTCTGCCAGGGCCAGGAGACCCAGAGCAGGGGCCAGGAGGAGGGAGAGGGAGAGGGCGCCTCTCCCGGGCACAGGCGCCCCCCGACGCATGGCTGGGGGACAGGCGAGGAGGATCGGTCAGGGATGGGTGGAGTTTTTTTGGGGGGGAGATCGACGTTTGGGAGGAGGGGCCAGGGCTCAAGGGGCGTGGCCAGGAGACGGGGTGGGTGGGATGGATGGAGGGATGGATGGATGGATGGAGGGGGAGAGACGTGGGAGGGGAGGGACGTAAGAGATGGCGTGGAAGAGAAAGAACAAGGAGGGTTGGCTTTTCTATCCTGCTTTTCTCGCCCATGCAAGGGGACTCAAAGCGGCTGACAAAGTTTCTGTGCTTCTCCCCACAACAGACACCCTGTGAGGCGTGTGGGACAGTGAGCGCTCAGAAAAGAGATGTGACTAGCCCAAGACCACCCAGCTGACTTCATGGAGGAGGAAGAGGTTGGCTTTTCTACCCCGCTTTTCTCACCCATTTAAGGGGACTCGAAGCGGCTGACAAAGCTTTTGTTCTTCTCCCCACAACAGACACCCTGTGAGGCAGGTGGGACAGTGAGAACTCAGAAAGAGAGCTTTGACTCGCCCAAGATCACCCAGCTGGCTTCATGGGGGAGGGTGGAATCAAACCCAGTATTCCCAGATAAGAGTCCGGCTCCCTAATCATTAGACCAAACTGGCTTTTAGAAGGTGAGATAGCAACTTAAGCTGCTGACATCCACACATCTAGGTTACCCATGGGTTGTGCTGGCACATCTGCTCACTCCCATGGGGCTTAGACCTACTCGTGCCATTTCTTGCTGCTCTGATCTAACGACCTTGCACAAAACACCAGTATAGAAGGGGAAGTGATCTTTAATCTTCTACTGCCTTGTTAACATGGGAAAGAAGCGGTGCTACAGTGGGGGAGAAGTGGTGAACAAAAGCTGCTGCCAAAGGACTCCATGATATCTGGGAGCAGGTTTAAATAGAGGGTGGGGTTTGAATTGACCACCCCTATGAAGTCAGGGTATGATGGTGTCCAATTGCTGACTGCATGGTGAGGGCGTTCTGCTGAGGGGCGGACAAATGCTTAAACGCCCCATGCATGCAACAGAAAAACATGCAAAGGTTGTGTCGATGTCTAGATAGGAGGTGGTAATCATGGAGGGAGGATTTCCCACGTGATCTCCTCCAAGCGGGATATCTGGCCACCATCTGGAGGTGGCCTTGGTTTCAGTTTAAGCATCTGGCACCCTGATATCTCTCATATTATGGGAAATCCAACAATGGTGTCACATTCTCCGTAATAATGATGCTTAATTTGATGTCCATCAGCGGCTTTTGCAAGTACCCTGACTGGGGCGAGAGCAAGTTGCTCTTCACGTCTGACAGAGTATGGTGAGGCAAAGCTCTTGCTTAGCTCCTGCATTGCCTCCTGAGGTCTGGGGGCTGCTTTAGGTTGTGTTCACACCTAAGGTTTAATCCAGCTTCAGTCCACCTTCAGAGCGAGGGAACATATCAGCAAAGTGACCAGCCGTTTTCTTTCCACCTTATCTATCCCAAAGGTGAATTTTCTGAGTTATTTAACACTGAAAGAAAACAGCTCTTCAGTTTGCTGATGTGTTCTCTCACTCCAAAAGTGGACTGAAAGTGGATTAAACTTTAGGTGTGAACATAGCCTAATAAACACATGTCTTTTGAGCTGAAGCACCCAGCTCCTGATAAAATCTCCTCTTCATGATAGGATTGATTGATTGATTGATTGATTGATTGATTGATTGATTGATTGATTGATTGATTGATTGATTGATTGATTGATTGATTGATTGATTGATTGATTTCCTACCCTGTCCCTGAAGGTCTCAGAGTGGGTAACAGCATTTAAAATCCAATACATTAAAACAGTAAACAACCTATATTAAAATGATATATGGAAAGTATGCCAGACTTTCCAGAAAAATACTGCCACCTACTGATGCTACAGAAAAGATTCTCCTTTATCCAACAAACGAGAAGAGGAGACTCTTTGCAAATCTCGAATGCGCCAGATGCTAGAACCTGCACTCCCAATCCTCATGGGACCTGGATGGGATGCAATCGGACTCTGTTCCACGGTGCTGTGCACATTGTGATGGGATTTTAAGAGGGGATTAGGATTTGGGGTACCAGGTATGTGGTCTTCCAGATGCTGTTGAACTGCAGTTCACTTCAGCAGCAAAACACATTTATTTATGCCATCCTCCTCCTTTAGGCCAGTTTGCTTTAGTGGTTAGGGAGCTGAAATCTTATCTGGGAATACCGGGTTTGATTCTGCACTCCTCCACGAAGCCAGCAGGGTGACCTTGGGCTAGTCACAGCTCTCTTTCTGAGCTCTCACAGCCTCAACTACCTTACAGGGTGTCTGTTGTGGGGAGAAGAACAGAAGGTTTGTCAGCTGCTTTAAGCCTCCTAAATGGGTGAGAAAAGCGGGGTAGAAAAGCCAACTCTTCTTCTTTCTTCCAAAGAAGCCAAGGGTGTCATTATTCTTTCTGCCCACATTTTATCCTGACAACAACCTTGCAAGGTAGCCAGGCAGGGAGTGGCCTGGGGCTACCCAGGCAAGTTCCAGGATTGAGCTATGATTTGAACCCAGGACGCTGATGTTTTAACCTGAAACTCCTGACCCTACAAGATGCTGGGCAAGAAGATGACCATGCCTGTCTTTCAACTGTAATAATATTAGTGAGCTGTTTTGTTTCATGCATTTATTTCTGTTTTATTTCTGCATTTAAAAATGTCAGGCCCATGTGGGTTTGGAAGAGGCCCATGGGTCTGTCTGGGAATGCCCCAAACCAGGGGTGATCAGCTGATGTTTTGGCTGCAGCGTCCTCCGCAACTGCATGTGCGTCAGCGCCATCGCCTTGACGACACTGATGCTCTGTGCATGCGCAGTCGCAGTTGCATCTATGGTTGCATGATGGGCCAGTGCGCTTGCGCGGTACCGCGAATGACCCCAGAATGTCGCTGTCCGGTTGCTGCTTAAGGTATGTTTTGGTCAACGTTTGTCAACGCGTGGAGCATGATTTCCTGCTCCACACCTAATCAACAATTAGTGAACTTCTGGTGAGGGCAGGCACGCTTGGAGACTGTAACAGCTGACTCCAGGTGCAGATGCTCTTCAACCAGAAGTTCACTAATTGTGCACTACTGGCCGTGGTGCAAATAGGCCTCAGGTAAGTCGCAGGATGGGGTGAGAAACACCCATCAACTCTAAAACAGGAATCTATCTCACTATGGTCCCTAGAGGGCAGTAACACACAGGCTTTCAGGCAGGACATATAAACACTGGAATCCGGCAAATTTCAGAATTACAACACAGCAGAAGCAAAACCTCCTTGTGCCTCCAGCCAGACGTCAATATTAGTCTCACATGGAATATAAGTGGAGTCTTGTGATATCAAACCAAATTCTGCACAGCCCATCACCTTGTCTTCCTAATTGCTGGTGAGAAGTCCTCACAAGAACCTAAGAGGAGACCTGCTGGATCAGGCCATGGCCCATCTAGTCCATAAGAACCTAAGAGGAGCTCTGCTGGATCAGGCCATGGCCCATCTAGTCCATAAGAACCTAAGAGGAGCTCTGCTGGATCAGGCCATGGCCCATCTAGTCCATAAGAACCTAAGAGGAGATCTGCTGGATCAGGCCATGGCCCATCTAGTCCATAAGAACCTAAGAGGAGCTTTGCTGGATCAGGCCATGGTCCATCTAGTCCATAAGAACCTAAGAGAAGTCCTGCTGGATCAGGACACAGTCCATCTAGTCCATAAAAACCTCAGAGGAGCCCTACTGGATCAGGCCACAGTCCATCTAGTCCATAAGAACCTCAGAGGAGCCCTGCTGGATCAGGCCACAGCCCATCTAGTCCATAAGAACCTAAGAGGAGCCCTGCTGGATCAGGCCATAGCCCATCTAGTCTATAGGAACCTAAGAGGAGGCCTGCTGGATCAGGCCACAGCCCATCTAGTCCATAAGAACCTAAGAGGAGCCCTGCTGGATCAGGCCACAGCCCATCTAGTCCATAAGAACCTAAGAGGAGCCCTGCTGGATCAGGCCACAGCCCATCTGGTCCATAAGAACCTAAGAGGAGCTCTGTTGGATCAGGCCATGGCCCATCTAATCCATAAGAACCTAAGAGGAGCCCTGGTGGATCAGGCCACAGCCCAGCTAGTCCATAAGAACCTCAGAGGAGCCCTACTGGATGAGGCCACAGTCCATCCAGCCCTTTTAATAGATCTGCACAAATATTCGTAGTCATTCGAAATTTGATTGAATGTGCCGAATTTTGACATCTGAACTCAAACGCTAAAATTCGAATGTAGACATTCCAATTGAATGTAAACATTTGAATTGAATTTTGCATCTATTCCTTTGAATTATCTGGACATTCGTATGCATACGGGTTCATATACGATGCGTCCTTGAAGATCCACATCTTTCCCACATCTGTACACATTTGTACGGATGCGTACGGGATGAAAACGGGTTGCATATGGGATACCTACGGGATGCACACGGGTCGTATGGATACGTACGGATGTCACGAGGATGCGTAAGGGCACAGACGAATGTTGTGCAGAATGTATGTGCAGATTTTTGAATTTTTGACAAGTTTAGTATTGGGTTATATTGTTGTGTTTCTGTCAATAATAATAGTTATAGTAATAATAATAATCCACTGGTACATAATAGGGGTGCACAAATACAATGTTTGGGATTTGATTTGATTTCAGATGAGCATCCGAATATTTGATTGAATTCTAATCTTTAAGATTCAAATTTAACCAAATTCAATTCGAATTAAGCAAATTCAAATCTGTTTGTTCGCATTTTTGGTTTGAATTTGCACTTATGAGTCCCAACAACATTCATATGTGCCCATATGTATCATTACGTATCCTGTACGTGTCTATATGCATCCTGCAATTATCCCATTTTTAACCCGTTTTTCTCCCGTACGGATCTGTACAAGTGCAATACGGACTTGGGAAAGATGCGTATCTCCAAGTACATATCCTGTATGAACCTGATCACATACGAATGTCCGAACAAATAGATCCAAAATTCGAAATTCATTCGGACCTTTAAATTCGAATTCATGGACATCCTATTCAAATTCGAATGTTGAAATCCAGACAAATTTGATTGAATTTCAAATACCTTCGAAGATTCGTGGACAAGCCTAAAACCTAATGTTATCATAGGAATTTGGGAATGGCCCGTTGCGCTATGAAAGATCAAAACCAACATATTTGGTGTGTTGTATTGTTGTGTTTCTGTATATAATAGTAATAGTAATAGTAATAGTAATAGTAATAGTAATAGTAATAGTAATAGTAATAGTAATAGTAATAGTAATAGTAATAGTAATAGTAATAGTAATAGTAATAGTAATAGTAACAGTAGGGAATAGTGTTTTATCAAAAATTCGAGTTTGCTTCTAGCAAACACTAAAAGTGGGGGGAAAGAGATAGATGCCCCATTTCCCTAGAACTTTGTCCCACGCAGGCATTATCTCCCTTTACTTGACCCCAAACCCCATTGTCACCCAGGAAATATTGCTCGGTCAAAAAAGGCCGCTTGATATCTTCATTATACGCCAGCGCAAGGTGTTTTATACTTCATTTAACCCAAAGCCAAAGTCCCCAGATTTCATGAGACCCTCCGTACATCTGGTCTGATTCTTTGCCTTTCTCCCCCCGCCTTCCAATGGGAGGAGTTCGGTCCCCTTTATATTTTTCCCGCCCCTAATAAATTCCCTGAAAGAGTGGGGGGGTGTAGAGAGAGAGTAAGGGGGGAAGACCCCCAACCAAATTCTTCTCTCCTGTCTGGATGCAGAAGGCTTTTGGCTTAAAGGGGTGGGAAAAAAGCCCCTCATGGAAGCAATGACCCATACTTTTCTCAACCCCCCTTCCTTTCTCCCTCTCCCACCCTCCAGGACTTCGGTCAGTCGCAGCCCAAACGCAAGCAGCTGTGACGGAAAACAAAGCTATTCCACACACAATAACCTTCTGTCCATTCCCAGATGCTGACCGGTGCGGTGGACAGAGGCCGGAGCGGAGGCCATTCAGGGTCCGTGCCAGGATCCTGCTGGCAAAAGACAATATTGGCAGCGATGAACACTAGCTATTTCAAAAGGTTTTGTTGTCAGATGACCCACAGAGTTAGGGCGACCTCTTCACCCCGGCACCCCCTTGCCACCCATGGCCTGCCATTCCAATAGCAAGGGCTGCGCATTCCTGACCTTAGGAGGGGGAAAAGTTTAAAAACTCAACAATAACACTGTCTCTGCGGAATTGATTTAGGAGGGGACTCTTTCCATGACAAAGGGTGGACAAAAGGACTCCGAGGTGGGAAAAGGAGAGAAAGTCCCCTTCTCGCCAATCACTGGAAGGAAATTAGATGTGATGGCGCACACAGCCCCTGTGCGCCGGCCCAGACTTCTTCTGGTGCGCCTCCAGGGTGAATTACATGTTAATCAGGAGTCAAACCCCGGCGGTGTCCCACAAGAGAGAGCATCTTCAGCTTCCCTTGCCGAAATAGAAAGGCTGAACGGGAAAAAGAATCGGAGCGCAGGGAGCAGAGCCAGGGAGATTTGGGGAGCTCGCTTCTCCATCTCCCACAAAACGTGGCTTCGGGAGACGCTGTGGCGAGCACGGCACAGATTTTGCGCTTTTCTAACAAGGCCAAAACTATGCCCAAAGTTTAATCCGGCTTCAGTCCACTTTCAGAGTGAGAGAACACGCCCGTAAAGTGACAAGCTGTTTTATTCCAGTGTTTAAGTAGGCGCATTTTATTATTAGTTTATAGCAATTATTATATCCCACCGTCCCTCAAAGGAACCTATGCAGACATAGCCCTTTATGCACTGGGCCTTATTCTGCATTATATCCCAGAATAAGGCCCTGCCACCCACATGTTAGTGGAGACCACGGCTTGGGCATGTGGTAGTAAGAGGAATATAGGCATTTGCTTCCATTTTGAACTAAACACATGGGGTTTTTTTCCACGCGGATCTCTACTTCCAAGATTTCAAAATTGCAATGACTATAATACAGTATATTTGCATGGGGCTTTGACTCTGCTTTCAATAGTGTGACAGGGAACACATATGCAGAACCTTCTTGAGATGAATTAATAGGAGGTCTGGGGGTGGTTTGTTTAGGAAACACCAGCAGCCATTGTCTTAAGAGTCGGAGGCCACATGCAGACATAAGAACCTAAGAGGAGCCCTGCTGGATTGGCCACAGCCCATCTAGCCCATAAGAACCTAAGAGGAGTCCTGTTGGATCGGGCCACAGCCCACCTAGTCCATAAGAACCTAAGGGGAGCCCTGCTGGGTCAGGCCACAGCCCATCCAGTCCATAAGAACCTAAGAGGAGCCCTGCTGGATCAGGCCACAGCCCATCTAGCCCATAGGAACCTAAGGGGAGCCCTGCTGGATCAGACCACAGCCCATCCAGTCCATAAGAACCTAAGAGGAGCCCTGCTGGATCAGGCCACAGCCCATCTAGCCCATAGGAACCTAAGGGGAGCCCTGCTGGATCAGACCACAGCCCATCTAGCCCATAAGAACCTAAGAGGAGCCCTGCTGGATCAGACCACAGCCCTTCCAGTCCATAAAAACCTCAGAGGAGCCCTGCTGGATCAGGCCAGAGCCCATCCAGTCCATAAGAACCTCAGAGGAGCTCTGCTGGATCAGGCCACAGCCCATCTACCCATAGGAACCTAAGGGGAGCCCTGCTGGATCAGACCACAGCCCATCCAGTCCATAAGAACCTAAGAGGAGCCCTGCTGGATTGGCCACAGCCCATCTAACCCATAAGAACCTAAGAGGAGTCCTGTTGGATCGGGCCACAGCCCACCTAGTCCATAAGAACCTAAGAGGAGCCCTGCTGGATCAGGCCACAGCCCATCTAGTCCATAAGAACCTAAGAGGAGTCCTGTTGCATCGGGCCACAGCCCACCTAGTCCATAAGAACCTAAGAGGAGCCCTGCTGGATCAGGCCACAGCCCATCTAGTCCATAAGAACCTAAGAGGAGTCCTGTTGGATCGGGCCACAGCCCACCTAGTCCATAAGAACCTAAGAGGAGCCCTGCTGGGTCAGGCCACAGCCCATCTACCCATAGGAACCTAAGGGGAGCCCTGCTGGATCAGACCACAGCCCATCCAGTCCATAAGAACCTAAGAGGAGCCCTGCTGGATTAGGCCACAGCCCATCTAGCCCATAGGAACCTAAGGGGAGCCCTGCTGGATCAGACCACAGCCCTTCCAGTCCATAAGAACCTCAGAGGAGCCCTGCTGGATCAGGCCACAGCCCATCCAGTCCATAAGAACCTCAGAGGAGCTCTGCTGGATCAGGCCACAGCCCATCCAGTCCATAAGAAGCTAAGAGGAGCTCTGCTGGATCAGGCCAGAGCCCATCCAGTCCATAAGAACCTCAGAGGAGCCCTGCTGGATCAGGCCACAGCCTATCCAGTCCATAAGAACCTCAGAGGAGCCCTGCTGGGTCAGGCCACAGCTCATCTAGTCCATAAGAACCTCAGAGGAGCCCTGCTGGATCAGGCCACAGCCCATCCAGTCCATAAGAACCTCAGAGGAGCCCTGCTGGATCAGGCCACAGCCCATCTAGTCCATAAGAACCTAAGAGGGACCCTGCTGGATCAGGCCACAGCCCATCCAGTCCATAAAAAGCTAAGAGGAGCCCTGCTGGATCAGGCTACAGCCCATCTAGTCCTGCATCCCGTCTCCCACAGTGGGCCACCAGTTGCTTATGGGCCTCTCAAGCAGAAGAGCAAAGGCAAAACCTTCACCTGCTCTGGATCACCTGAAAATGGCCTTTGGAGCCCTCCTGCCTGTTTCCCCAGCCAGGAGGCGGTATCTAGGTACTTAGGCATTCTAGAAGCCATTGATGTACCCATCGTCCATCAGCTTGTCTAAGCCTTTTTGAAAGACTGGGGAAATATAGTGCCATTGCTGCTATAGTGGGGTTGCCTCACCTATCCGATACCCCATGGTTAGGGATGTGGACGATTGGGGTTTTTGGCTTTCAGTTTGTAAAGTACCGAATGTCAGAAAATTCGTATTCATTCAAATGTACAAATATCCGATACGAATGCATAAGTATCCCGGATACGTATCCTGGGAATGGATCCAGAATACAGATCCTGTACAAAATCATACATATCAGATACGTATCTTATACCAACACATAAATTTGATCGAGTTCAATTGAATGTGGACATTCAAACTCAAACAGAACGTCTACGCACGCGAATTTAAACATTCAAATGTATTTCAAATGTTCTGAAATATTTGTTCAGACGTTTCAAATCATTCGAAAGTACAGATACGCATGTATTACGTATATATGTGAACGACTCTCATACATATCTGCACGCATTTGCGCTGATAATACGGAACGCAAACAGGATGCATACGGGATGAAACGGGACGCGTACGAAACGCGTACGGATACGCACAACACGTATTCGCATCGAATCGAATGCTTGGACATTCGATTCGACTCAAGTTTGAATGCAAAATAAATAAAAATAAGACGGGTTAAGAAAAAGCGAAGGCCGTAGATCAGGTGCGGGAAGGTCAAGGCTTTGTCGGCCGCTTACAAATATTGGTTGGTTGGTTTTTTCATGGGGGTGTCGGTGAAACCAAAGCAAAGTCTGCGGAGAGCCTGAAGACCATGGGATCTTTTCCCTCTACTCATGGGACACTTGAGGAGATGAGAGTCTCCAAAGACCTTTCCTTCTTCCCCTCCCACCAGGCTTTTGAGATGGGGGGTGTCAGGGAAGAACCAACCCTTTCCCTCCCTCAGAGTCAAGGGTGTCCAAGTGCCGCAGAAGAGAATGGGTCATTCATCTTTGCCCCAGTCAAAAGCCCTTTGTGAAGGCCTTTAACCCTTTCGCACGGCTCGGAGACACTTGTACCCCGCGCCACCAGATACGTCCCGGTGGTACCGCGAAGGGGTTTTCTCTCTCCAAGGGGACAGACAGAGGAGGATGGTGAGAGAGACAGCGAGCGATAAACACCACGAGTCCACCACTGTGGACGCATGTAGGCTTTCTTGGCCAGATTCAATGTCATCTGTAGAAGTTTTGGGGCTGTTGCGCCCTGTTCCAGGTTTCTTCTTCTGAGAACCTAACCTTCTGGAGGTAGCTGTGATGTCCATCTTCAGAGGTCTTTGCTCATCCAGTCACCCTTGACTTGGCGAAGAGCAAAGACCTCTGAAGATGGGTATCGCAGCTATATCCAAAAGCTTAGGTTCTCAGAAGAAGAAACCTGGAACACGGCGCAACAGCCCCAAAACTTCTACAAGTGAGAAGATCACTGTGGTTCCTGCCTTAAGGCGTGTGAGGTGGCCTCCAAGAACCTGAAGGCACCAGATGGAGACCTCAGTTTAGGGGTTGGAGGCAGTGCTTGGCATTGGTTCCACTCTTATCTCCAGAGCTGATCCGGATAGTGGTTTTGGGAGACACTGATTCGACACCCTGGGAACTCACTTGTGGGGTTCCCCAGGACTTGATCTTATCCCCCATGCTATTTAACATCTGCATGAAGCTGCTGGGAGAGGTCATCGGGTGGTTCGGAGTGGGGTGTCATCAATACGCAGATGGTACCCAGCTCTCTCTCTCTCTGTGTGCCATCTGAATCAGGAGAGGCAGTTGTAGTGCTTGATAGGTGCCTGGAGGTGGTAATGGGCTGGATGAGGGCCAATAAATTGAAGCTGAATCCAGACAAGACAGAGGAGCTGTGTGTCACAGGGTCTTGGGTCCACGTAGTTTGGAGATACCCTGTCCTTGATGGGGTTGCAATGCCCTGGAAGGGACAGGTGCAAAACTTGGGGGGTACTCCTGAACTCTGTGCTAACGCTTGAAGCTCAGGTGGCAGCCGTGGCCAGGAGTGCCTACTCCCAACTACGGCTGGGGCATCGACTGAAGCCTTTTTGGACAGAGACGACTTGGCCACAGCTACCCATGCTCTGGTAACCTCTAGACTGGACTACTGTAATGCACTCTACATGGGGCTGCCCTCGAAGACGGTTCAGAAGTTGCAGCTAGTACAAAATACAGCCGTCAGAGTGCTGACCGGAACAACTAGCCGGAGGCACATCACGCCGGTCTCTCAGAGGTGTGTGCGGGTAAGGCAGGGATACATAGCAGATCCTTTTCTGTGGCTGCCCCGGATTCTGGACTGATCTCCTTCCTGAGGAGGACTAGATCCCTACACTATATGGTTTTCACCAGCTGGTTAAAACATTTCTTTATACCCAGGTCTTGGAGGGTTAACTCCCTCTGGGTGCTCTCCTGCCTGGGAAGGTGAATAGGTGAGAGGGCAGGAGGGTGGGTTACATTTTAAATATGTTTTTTAATGTTTTTTATACATTTTAGTTTTATTTTTGTGTCCCATCTGGAGACGTTTTGGTGTTATAAATTCTTAAATAAATAAACTTTTAAAGATAACACCACAACCTGTTTCTATTCTTTCTCTCTCTTATTCTCCCCTACTCTCTCTCTTACCAAAGAGGCATTCCAAAACATAGAAATATATAAGGAAAGAGTTTGGAGAAAATAAAATCTCCAACTTACGTAGAGTTTGCAGAGCGCAGGTCTCCGGCTGCCGTTCTTCGTCTCGGCCAGAAAGCTACTGAGAAAGAGTTATTCTTTGCTTGCAGAAGAGCAATATTTATCTTGCCTTTCTGGGTAGGGAAAAAATATCACTGGAAAATAACTCGACAGAGGGACAAGTCCAGATGTTATTTTATTTACTTTTGGCAGGCTACAGCAATTGCTAGCGGATTTGGGCGCATGTATTTTGTTGTTGTTCTCTGAAAGGACCTTTTTTTTTTAAGCTGGTAAAAATAAAATGAAAATATTAAGAGCAAATACGGGGGGAAAAGTAGAAGGGAGTTGTTTTGCTTTTCCTTGGAGAACCAATTATTTGGGGTGTCGTCGTCATCCCCCGTCCCCCCGTCCCCCCGGTAACTTGGAATCCAGAACACAGGTGGATTGCTATGCTGTGTTTATTCAGCTCAAATGACTTATATTTCCTCCCAGGCCCAAATTTCATTTGCAGGCAATTTCACCGGCAGAGAACGAACGTCTCTTAAGCTCCAGGCGGCGACTGGGAACAGAGGGGCCTTTTAAAACTAAGATGCCTTTTAGGCGCAGAGAAATCCAATTTCTTGATTAAATAAATTCTGGGCAGCATCTTCTCTATGGCAGGGCAGGACAACTCTTGCATTAGCTGGAAAACAAAAAAGGAAGGAGGAAACGGTTTTATGGCCTGCATACCAGCAGTGCATGGAGAAAAATATGGATTTTTCTTGGGAGAGGCGGCTAAAGATAAACATCATTAAAGGGGACCAACTCTGGCCATTCGTTGTATGAGCAAATACCGAAAGTGAAGCTCATATACACTGGCCATATCATGAGAAGACAGGAGTCATTGGGAAAGATCATGGCCCTTCTGGATCTATCTGATTAGTCTGCCTTGCTTTTCTCGCCTTTAAGGGGACTCAAAGTGGCTGACAAACCTTCTGTTCCTCTACCCACAACAGACATCCAGTGAGGCAGGTGGGGCTGTGAGAGCTCAGAAAGAGACCTGTGACTAGCCCAAGGGGAGCCAGATGGCTTTGTGGATGAAGAAGAAGAGTTGGCTTTTCCACCTCGCTTTTCTCACCCTTTAAGGGGACTCAAAGCGGCTGACAAACTTTCTGTTCTTCTCCCCCCAGATAGATACCGTGTGAGGCAGGTGGGGCTGTGGGCGCTCAGAAAGAGAGCAGTGACTACCCCAAGGCCACCCAGATGGCTTTGTGGAGAAGTGCAGAATCGAACTGGAAGACTACAAGATATGAGTCCGGCACGCTAACAGCAAAGCCAAACTGGATCCTTTCTGCACTGGGCCTTATTCTGGATTATATCCCAGAATCAGGCACTTGCCATCCGCATCATGCTCTTGTGCATTTTTGGTGGTGGCCCCAGGTAGGGCATGCCGTAGTCTGCACTAGCATGAAGATCACAGGAACTAATCTGGAATAAGGCCCAGCACAGAAGGGGCCCTTAGTCTCTTCTCCTCTTCCTCCAATTCTGAGGTTGGCTCATGTATGCTGTGCCTAATCCACCCCTGTTCCAGGGGGTTAATAATTTCCCCACACATTTTTCAAGGGATGTCCCCCTTATAGTGTCACACGCGCCCCCCCCCTGCAATTGAATCTACCTATCCTGACCCTGGTTCCCTTCCCTTTCAATCCCACCGCCACCCGGAGACTTCAGAGAGAGTTGTTGAAGGAAACACTTTCAAAGGAGCCCGGGGTGGAAAGAAAAGAGGACGAAATGAAGAGAAAAGGAGGGATTAGCAACTTCTGAACGCCAAAGAGGCTGCATAAAAGGAGGCGGGGAGCACAGGTCGCCCACCTGCGCTCTGCAGGGAAAAACATCAGGAGCTTGGAGAAAGAAGGGGACGCCGGATCAGGCCTTCCTGGGAGTACAGGATGGCCCGCGGCCAAGAATTGCTCCCATTTCAGCTCCAAATACTTTGCACCAAAGTCTCAGAGGCTGTGGTCACACCTAAGGTTTATTCCAGTTTCAGTCCACTTTACAGGTATGTATCTGCTTCCCCTCCTGATGACACTAAGGCTGTGGTCACACCTAAGGTTTATTCCGGCTTCAGTCCACTTTCAGAGTGAGAGAAAACATCAGCAAAGTAGTTTTCTTTCCACATTATCACAGGGTCTCTGTTGTGGGGAAGGGAACAGAAGGTTTGTCAGCTGCTTTGAGTCCCCTTAAATGGGTGAGAAAAGTGACGTAGAAAAGTCAACTCTTCTTCTTCTCCTCCTTCTTCTGGAAAGGACCATTCCCCCACCCCTGTCAAAAGCAACTTCTGTGGCCCTCCCCAGATCTGGTGTCCGGAAAGTTTCCCTGTAGGGCGGATGGTTGTTTTGGGGGGCTTTCCTTCTCCCCCCCCCCAAAAAAGATCTTTGCTGGGATTTTCTCCCTTTAGTTTGCAAAGGCTTTTCTGAGATTAGGTTCCCTCTTTTTGACTCTGTTAATTTTATTTAGCAACTTGTCAGGGTGACGCATAAACGGGGTACAAAGATCATCCCAGCCTTTTCAGCACTGTGGGAAAAGAATGGAGGGGTAGAAAGGGTTCCACTAATCCATATTTATTGGTGTAAGAAAGTGAGGCAGGGGAAAGGACCCCTCCGTGGTCCCAGAGGGGGAGACATAAGGGACGTTTTCCAGGATGGCCTCTGGACGCAAGGGTCACATGTCACCAAAATCGTCAGTTTTGTCTTTTGGATTGGTTACATTTTGTTCCCTCGGTCCGGGGATGTTCCACCCCAGCCCTCCTTCAATGGGGTTGCTGAGCAACCGGAAAAGACTAGCAAAGATATTTTCTTTATTACAAATGGAGCAGAAAGCACCAAGGAGAGGAGAAGTTGGTCCTGGTGGTGGTGGTGGTGGTGGTGGTGGCGTGGGTGGTGGCGAGAAGTTTTCAGCCTGTGTGTTTCCGCGTGCCAATGCATGGATTTATTCATCGGCCTGCCAGCCAGATCAATAGATAAATATAATGTGCTGGATGATAAGGATAGGAGAAATTATTATCCCCTGGGCAAACCCATCTGTTTTGAGGCTGCATCCACAGAGAAGGAGGAGGGGAAGAGTTGGCTTGTATACTCCACTCTTCCCACCCTTAAGGGGACTCAAGGCGGCTGACAAACCTTCTGTTCTTCTACCCACAACAGACATCCAGGGAGGCAGGTGGGGCTGTGAGAGCTCAGAAAGAGACCTGTGACTAGCCCAAGGCCTCCCAACTAGTTTTGTGGTAGAGGAGGAGTTGGCTTCTATACTCCACTGTTCTCACCCTTAAGGGGACTCAAGGAGGCTGACAAACCTTCTGTTCTTCTCCCCACAGCAGACATCCAGTGAGGCAGGTGGGGCTGTGAGAAAGGGAGGGTGACTAGCCCAAGGCCACCTAGCTGGCTTTGTGGGGGAGGAGGAGAAGGTTTTCTTTCCGTGTTAAATAACTCAGAAAATTCACCTTTGGAAGGATGTGGAAGGAAAATCACCGGCCACTTTGCTGATGTTTGAAGGTGGACTGAATCTGCATTAAACCTTAGGTGTGACCACAGCCATAGTTGATCCAGATTAAGGATATTATTAATCTGGATCATGGACTTTCTCATCTACATATGGATCAAGAGCTGTAGTTACGCTTAAGATTTAATCCAGCTTCAGTCCACTTTCGGAGTGAGAGAACATATCAGCAAAGTGACAAGCTGTTTTCTTTCAGTGTTATTCACCTTTTATAGGCTGTGGTCACGCTTAAAGTTTAATCCAGATTCAGTTCACTTTCAGTGTGGCTGTGGTCACACTTAATTCAGCTTCAGTCCACTTTTGGGATGTGCACGAATACTTGTAGGCATTCAAAAGCCGACCGAATGTGCCGAATTTTGTACTTAGAGATCCGCATCTTTCCCGCATCCGTACGCGTTTGTATGGCTCTATACAGGACAAATTCGGATTGTATACGGGATAACTACAGGACGCATACGGGCGTGTACGGATGTGGGGGAGATGCATACGTACTTGCACATACGAACGCCGCCGACATTCGTATGTGCAGATTCGAATAAAAAATTCAGACGAATTGATTCGAATTTTGTAAATACAAATTGAATCTTGTTACATTCAAAATTAAAAGAAGCGAATCGGATTTTCGGGTATTCGATTCGATTTGAATAGAATGTCCAAAAACCCACATTTGTGCACATCCCTGATCCACATTCGGAGTGAGAGAGCGCATCAGCAAAGCCAGAAGCTGTTTCCTTTCAGTGTTAAATAGCCCAGAAAATCCACCTTTGGGAGAGAGAATGTGGGAAGAAAATGACTGGTCATTTGGCTGATGTGTTCTCTCGCTCTGAAGGTGGACTGAAGCTGGATTAAACCTTCGGTGTGACCACAGTCCTGCTAGAGGCACATTGCCAATAAACCAGTTGCAGAGTTGGGCCTTGGGGTGGGGAGGGGGCTATTTTCTGGGCCTGGTTGCTTGTGGCCGCCACATCCTTTATAAAAATCCCACACACGCGCCCCTGGTATTTTCTCCGTCCTAGAAAAGTTTCCTGCCTGAAGCCAGCAGAAGCGCAAGGCCTGGGGCAGCTGAGCGCATCGCACATTGCATGAGCATTTAGCTCACACACACTCTGAGCTCAGCCCCCACATGATCTTCCTCGTGCCACACACTTCTCCCCCCCCCCACCCCGGCCTCCCAGCCCCAAGCAAGTGAGCCAAGAGCCAGCAAAGGCGGCGGAGGCTTGTGGCCGCAAACCAATGGGACCCCAAGTCATGCTCCTCCTCCGCGCATCCTCCAGAGACGCAGATACAATGAGCAGCGTCCTTTGGTGCCTTCCCGGTTCGGATGCTCACTCAGGGAAGCTGGTCTGGCGCGAGAGAAGCCCCATGCAGACCCCCACAAGGGGGGCACCCCGCCCGGGCATCAGGCGAAAGGAGCTCGGGCGCCTTTCCACAACTGGGATGCGAGGCAGAAGCGGCCTCGGCTCTTTTGGGGTTCCCGCCAAGGCCTCCCCCCACCTGCAAAATGGTCGATTGTGTGTATATTTATGGGTGTAGTTGTTCCTTACACAAATGTGTGTGTGTGTGTGTAAATGTATACATGTGTGAGTGTGTGTAGCTGTTCCACAAATGTGTGTGTGTGTATAAGACTCCCTTACACAAATATGTGCATGTATGTGATTGTGTGTAGTTGTTCCTTACACAAATGTGTGTGTGTAAAAGACTGCGCCTTACACAAATGTATACATGTGTGAGAGTGTGTGTAACTGTTCCTTACACAAATGTGTGTGTGCGTGTAAAAGACTGCCTTACACAAGTATGTACATGTATGTGATTGTTGTTCCTTAACACAAAGGTGTGTGTGTGTGTGTGCGTGCATGTAAAAGACTGCACCTTACACAAATGTGTACATGTGTGTGTGTAACAAATGTGTGTGTGTTTCTAAAACTGCTCCATACACAAATGTGTACATGTGTGTGTGTAACAAATGTGTGTGTGTGTTTAAAACTGCTCCTTGCACAAGTGTGTGTGTGTGTGTGTGTAAGACTGCTCCTTACACAAATGCACCCAGGAGTAAATCCCAGAAATTACACACACACCCCGACCCTCTCAGGCAAAATACTTTGGCTCTGAAGCTATGGAGGGGGGGGACACACCAAAATCCATTTCACACACACACACACACACCACACAAACTCTCTCAAACTCTGGATGGATTCGTATGTGGTCTCCAACATGGAGTCCACAGAGGTGATGCCCGGATTGACACTGTGGCCGCTTGATTGCTTTAAAAACACACTGGGAAGTAAGCGGAGGTGTGCATCTCACGTTTCCATTTCTACCCATTTTTAGGACGAGAAAAATGGGGGGGGGGCGGGACACGACCCCCAAACCTACAACTTCAAGGCCCCAAAGATCTCCGCCCCTGGAAGGCGCCGCAACCGCGCCTCGAACCTGCTCCCTTTCAGAGCCCCGCTGTGCCTCCAAAAGCCCCGATATAACGCCCGGAATAATACTATTAGATCCCTGCTGCTTCTGGAGCATCCTTGTCGGCGCGCTGCAATTTTTTCCCCCCCTTAAAAGAAAGAGAGGGGGAACAAAAATCAAATTAAATCGAATTAAATTAAATTAAACCCATCCCTCCAACAGCCCTCCTTGCTCGGGCTCCCCTTTAAGGCCGGGTCCGGGCGCTGTTTTGGGGGCAGCTGTGTCTTTAAGGGCTGCCGGTCTTGCAGCTGCCGCCGCCTCCGAGCTGTGAAGAGAGTCGGAGATTCATTACCCCCCGAAACACAATGGACATTTATCACCCTGTGGTGTTATTCAAATCCAGTACCAATTGCAGCCTATCTCCATTCTTCATCGCCCTCCGCGGCCACACACTTATTGTTGGGCCTCTCCACTCAAAAGCCCTCGGCCAGGAGGCTCCTGCCTTCAGTCGAGACTGCCTGGTCCCCCCTGCGTGGGCTCCGTCCGCCCAGGGGCTTCGGGGGGACCAGGGCAGGCGAGAGGATGCTCTGGGAGCGCGCGCCTTCGCCGCTCCTGCATCCTCGGCAGCCAATGGGAAGGCAGAACGCGGAGCGGCGGCGGTGGCGGCGGCGGCGGCCTGGGACCGATTCTGCAGGGGGGGCGCATCGAACGATGGCAGGCAAGCAGGCAGGCAGGCAGGCAGGCAGGCAGCCGGGGGGGGGGGAGAGAAAAGAGCGGAGGATGAAAGGAGAGAAAGAGAGAAGAGCAGAAAAAGAAGGAAAGAAGGAAGGAAGGGGGGGGAAGAGTGATAAATGGGAAGGAGAGAGAGAGACAGCGGACACAGTGCAGCCAGGGCTAGAGAGGTGGAGAAGAAGGCGAGATCTTTCCCCCCTTTTTTCTTTAAAAAGGGGGTGATGGAGGAAGGAAGGAAGGAAGGGAGGGAGGGAGGAAGGAAGGAAAAGAGTGATAAATGGAAAGGAGAGAGAGGGACAGCCCGGCCAGAGAGGTGGAGAAGAAGACAAGATATTTCCCCCCTTTTTGTTTAAAAAAGGGGGTGATGAAGGAAGGAAGGAAGGAAGGAAGGAAGGAAGGAAGGAAGGAAGGAAGGAAGGAAGGAAGGAAGGAAGGAAGGAAGATTTGGAAGGTAAACGTCCAGCCTCCTGGTTCTTCGGCCAACTGCCATCCATCCATCCCTTCATCCACCCATCCATCCCTCCATCCCTTCATCCCCAAGCGAGCCATCCAGACGGCAACCGGCTGTCCCTCCTCTTCCTCCTCTTCCTCCTCTCCCCCCTTCTCCCCCCCACCAAATCCCCACGCCAAAGTCACTCCGGGAAACTGCCGGGAGAGGCAGGCAGGGGCGACACGACCTCCCCGCGGCCGTCCCGAACGGCGTGGGCGCGCGGCGCGCGGCTCCCGGGAAGGGTAACAGGTGTGGAAGGAAGGCGAGAGGGACGCCCTGTGGCAGGCGGGAGCACGGTGTGCCAGGTGCGTGTCCGCGTGCGAGAAACACCTTCCCACGCCACACTCCAGCCGGGGGATCTGGGCTTTGTAACAACCTTGGCTAGATTTGCTCCTGCGAGTTGTGTGCTGGCATCCTGCGCGCTGGAAAGATGCTTTGGGGGCTGATCTTCGCCCTGCCATTTATTTATTTATTTATTTATTTATTTATTTATTTATTTATTTATTTATTTATTTATCTATCTCTCATCCCCCCCCCAGGTGTGTGTGTCTGTTGTGTGTGTGTGCATTAGCTTGCACGGGTCTCTGGGTGTTTAAATTTTGCATTTTAGCTCCCTATGTCCTTCCTTGCTAGGAAAACGTGTCCATATTTATATTTTTCCCCCTGGATTTTTTTTTTAGGAATCTAACCCTGACCAGCGCCTAGATTTTTCAGGACTGGGTTGTACCAGAGGGAAATCAAATTTTGCTTCCAAATTTTGAAGGTCTGATGCTGGGATCGTCATAATAGTACCAAACAGCCTGGATTGCGCTCGGTTCCAAATGCTGGGAAAAGGATACAGTGTTCTATTTTTTGGAGGCTTAGTTTCCTTGCCGATTGGATTAAACAAGACGGTCCATTTCTCTGTGGTTTGCTGGATGTGTCCGTGTTCGGTTCTTGCATGTGGGTTTTTTGTGTGCGTGCGTATGCGTCTGTGTTTGCAAATATTGTGTTTTTCCAACCCGCTTCCAGCTTGGATTAGATTTAACTCTACAAGAGCCAATGGCCCAATTCAGACATTTCTTGTGCTCTGAGATGAGTTTTATCTCACATATTGGCTGTCTTTTAAAAATAAAACCACTGCAAATGCAGCCAAGCCCTTTAAAGCAGAAAAAAAAAACTTTACAAAATTACTGAAATGGGCTTTTTAATTTGGGGAAGGGGCGGCTGGCGGGTTGCATAGCAAAAGGAACAGGGAGCTGGATCATTTGGAGGAAAAAAGACCTTTTAAGATACATTTCAAAAGGGACTAGAGAGAGAAATGGGGTGATGACGTTCTGTTGTGTTTTATTTTTTAAAAAAAGAAAGCAAGGAGCCTAGAAAGTGATTTCTTTTGCATGAAAAGGAGATAAATAATCAGGAGATGCAATTAACTCTTTTGCTTCTTTCAAAAGTCTTTGAAAAGGGGATTCTGGTGGAGGAAAAAAAAAAGGATTTTGTAGTTTGGAATTTAACTAGTTTTGAACCCGTTGTGTATCTCAGCAGCTTTGGCTTGCTCGGGTTTTAATTCTAACTGTGTGTATTTACAATTGTGTGTATCTCAACAGCATATGGCCTGCTAGGGTTTCTTCTTCCTTTTTGTATTCTTTAAATGCAGGATAAACGTGGCAGGTGTCTGTCCCCAATTTTTAAGGGGGTGAAAAAAAAGGCATTTGGGGGAAAAGGTGAAAATAACGCACCGGCTGTGTCTTTCTCTTCTTGGAAACACAGCCAAATTGGGAGCCAAAATACAGCATCCCAGGCTGGTATGGAGGAAGGTTTTGAGACATTTTTGTTTAAATCGTCGGTTCCAATTTCTAATGACACTAAAAAGGTAGGGAGACTTTTCTGTTCCGCTCGCGTTTGGATGGCGGAAAGCCTCTCCCGAGGTTCCATCAAAAGCAGAGTTGGATATATACATGGCACACCTTTCCTCCTTTTATCTTCCAGTTTTTAAACTGTTTCATGATTTCGCCTTAACCCCAAAATGAAAGCTTTCTGGAAAAGCACATCTTTACACACAGAATGGTTTCGGCAAAGTACCAAATGTTAAACACCCGCCCCCAGTTTCCTCTGCTTTTTGATCACATGTGGGTCCCTTCAGCTTTCCTGCTTCTGGCCTTAGCTGTCCCTTGTTTCTACCCCAAAAGCACCAATTCTAGTGCCTTTCCCTGGTTTTCAAACCCTCATTGGTTTCTCTGTTTGAGTGGAATGGGTTCTCTATGCCTTCAGCGCCTGCTGCCTTTTCCAGGAATCAACCATTTATTATTATTATTATTATTATTATTATTATTATTATTATTATTATTATTATTATTATTATTATTATTATTATTATTATTATTATTATTATTATTATTATTATTATTATTATTATTAATTTTAAAAACCAGTTTTGGCTTTGATTCATTTCTCTTCTCCCAAAGAGAGGTTCCAACCCCCCCCCCCCAGAGCCTCTTTGCCTTTGATTGTCCAAACGCAATTCTTGTCCAACCTGCAACCCAAGAATTGTGCCTGGACATCTGTGGCCGAAAGGTGTTTGTAGGGCCGGCATCCTTTTTGGCCTTCTCCAGTGATGGGATTCAGGATCATCGCCGCAGGACTTCAGGAACGCTACCGTGAAGGTAATCCATACATTCCCCACCCCACCCCCGCCCTGTTGGGATTTCTCAAACTTGGCATGGATGTGGATTGAAGAGTAACACAGATGTGGATTGCTTTGGTTTGCTTTGGTTTCTCCTTTGCCCGCCCCGTTCTGGAGGAAACCGCTGTAGGCGTGCAAAGATGCTTGATGCAGAACAAAAAAAGAGCAGTTATGGTGGTTTTTAAGTGGCTGACTCAAAGAGGAAAAAAGGATGCTAAAATATAGAGATCCGTTCCCTGGTGGTGGACAGACCCCACACCGCTGGCCACAATTCTCCCTTGGCTGTTTCCTTTTCCTTCTTCTTTTCCTCCGCAAGAGGCATCTATTCGGTCTCTGAAAGTTGTCTTTTTCGCTGCCTTTTATGATCTATTTTAATTTTGTTTTAAAGCCAAAAGCGTGAGCGATCCAGTAGGAAAATAATTTCCTTGTTTTACATGAGAGGAGAGCAAATGAAGAAACTTGCAAAGAGCAGAGAGGGACCCAAAGGCAGGAGGCCCGGAATTTCTCTTGAGTAAATCTTGCATCCAGCCGGCTCAGCGGCTGGCTTCATTATGGAGGGGGTTTGCCTAGCTGAAAAACGAGCCAGAAAGGTGCCTTTAGATGGCGTGGCTGCTTGCAGCCTAGAGAAGCAAAAAGAATTCCCCTAAAACCCTATATTTCTCCCCCAACACCGTGTGCCTAAACCCCATCTTCTTCAGTGTTTCCCCCTTGCACGTGGAGATGAAAAGCGACACGTCATTATATCCTCATTGTGTCTTCCCTGAAATCGTTTTAGGGCTTCTAGAATGGAAGCAAAGGGGTCAGAAGCACCAGGATTTGGGAAATTTCCTTTTGCATGCTCTTTATGGAGGTCTGCATTTGCTCTGGAGCACACACAAATACACACACACACACACACACACACACAGACCCACACACAAGGAGTTGTGGTTGTGTATCAGTTTCCAGCCGGGGTGGGCCTTTTCCAAGTGATGTAATGTTGTTGGGCTGATGTAGAAGGAGGAGAAAAAGATGGAGGGAGGGAGGGAGGGAGAGAGAGAGAGAGAGAGAGAGAGAAGGGTTTTCTCGCTAGCTGGAAAAAAAAGCCAGGGTGGAACCACCTCCACGTGGCTTCAAAAGAACCAGATTAGTAGCAACAGCCAAGAGAGGGTTCCTTCCTCATAGGATGCAAAGGGGAGGGAAGAAACAGGGAAGGAGGGGGGAGGAAGAGAGAGAGAGAAGGAGAGATGGAAGGGGAGGGAAAGCCTCTTTTTCTCCTGGTAGCTCTGGGAATTTCCCTCTTCATTCCTTTAAGCCAAACATATTTTTCTCCCCTTGTTCCCTTTTCAGGCTGCTTTATACGCTCAGGCAGGGGGGAGGAAAGGCGTTTTGCCCTTCTGTCTCCATCACCCACCCTTGTTGGCACCCCATCTTTAAAAACCTGCATGAGACCCCCCCCCCCAAAAAAAAACCTTTCCCAGTAAAGGCAGCGATGGGTCAGGGATGCAGCGGGGAGAAAAGTGGGCGGAAAGGATGCTGTTTTCAGATGCGCTTGAAAAACGAGCCAGCTGAAGCAAAGCCCAAATAAGGTGCCCCCTTCCCCATCTTTTCTAATGCACAGTCAGGTGGTGGGGAGGGAATCTAAAACCTGGACTCTCGCTGCCTCTGCAAAATAAACCCCGTCTTCCAGCAACGGATCCCAAGCTGCGTTCGCACCTACGTTTTAATCCAGCTTCGGTCCGCTTTCAGAATGCAGCAGAATAGCGCCTTGTCGTTTTCCTTCCATGTTATCAAACTCAAAGGTGGATTTTCTGAGTTAGAGAAAACCCTAAAACTTTGCCAGTGGGTTATTGCACTCTGAAAGCGGACCGAAGCTGGATTAAAATGTAGGTGTGAACGCAACCTTAATCTTTTAGCAGCAGCTTTCCTGGGCTGGGGCATCTCCTTATCCCCCCTGAGGGAGTGTATCCCCATCATAAGTGTTCAGTCGTGCAGGATTTGCACGCAGCAGGCTTTAGGCTTCTCTTTGGGAGAAGGGAATGGCAAACCACTCTCATCGCATTGCCAAGAAAACTGCAGGGAAACCCCCAGGAGAAGCCCAGGTTTTACCTTCAAGCCCTGATAGCTCTGCACCATTAAATGTCCAGAACATACAGTGCCTTTTCTGCAAACCTGACCCCCGTAAAGAGAAAGCAGGCCATGGAGAACCCTATTTGCATTTCTCTCTCTTCCCGCACTTAATGCATGTTCGAAATCAAAATCAGGAGCGGATTCATCTTTTTGTAACCTGCCATCGAAGGTGCTCCCTTCTGCGGGGATGTGGAAGGGTCGCCACCCTGGTGACTCTGTTTCCCCATTTGCCTGCCTTCCCTTCCACCCAGCTAGTCCTTGGTGGTTTTGAGCAGGGGCCGCCTGGGAGATTTACTCCCCTCTGTTCTTTAAGAGCCAGCATTGCAAAAGCGTGGATTAGCCCTCCCAATACGAGGGCGCCAAGTATGTGGAAACGATCCAACGCAGGTCGCTTCTGGAAGATCAGCTCTGTTTGTTTGGATATCTAGTGGCAAAGTGAATGGGGAAACTTCAGGTATTGCATGGCTCGTTATATCTGGTAAATCGGTAAGCAGGGCACAGGGTTCCATTGCCTTCTAAAACATGTTTTTTAAAGAAATGCAAAGAAGGAAGGGGAAAGGGAAGAAAGAAAGAAAGAAAGAAAGAAAGAAAGAAAGAAAGAAAGAAAGAAAGAAAGAAAGAAAGAAAGAAAGAAGAGATCTGCAAATTCCAGAGAGAGAGAGAGAGTCAGATTTGCAAATTCGAAATAGACAGAGAAAGAAAGAAAGAGAAATATAGTGGCTGGTTTGCAAATTCCAAAGAAAGAAAAAGAAGGAAGGAAGGAAGAAAAAGAAAGAAAGAAAGAAAGAAAGAAAGAAAGAAAGAAAGAAAGAAAGAAAGAAAGAAAGAAAGAAAGAAAGAAAGAACAATGTGCAAATTCCAAATAAAAAGAGAGAGGGGAAGGGGGAGAGAGAGAAAGAAGGAAAGTGGCATATTTTCAAATTCCAAATGAAAGAAAGAAAGAGACAGATTTGCAAATTCCCAACCAAAGTCTGTAAGCTGTTCTTTTCATTCCCCGGTTGATTATTTCTATCTCTCCCTCCCCTCCCCTCCCTGCACAATTTCCCTGGTAGCCCCACAAGGGGAAAGCAATGGGAAGCATCCTTCTGAAGAACAGATGTTCTAGCCTCCCTGTAACCTGCAAGATCCTTTCCTAAGCCAGCCTAGCGAGCACGCATGGCCCAACAGCAGGAGAAGCGACGAAGTTCATAAACTTAAGAGGGTCCAGTTGGCTTCTGACGTGGTGGTGGTGGGGGGCAGCACTTCTCCTGTTAAACTCATGGGGCGCAGAAAAAGAGATTTTAAGGACAGCAGGCTCTTTTACCTGTGCAAACACTATATATATGACTTGGGCCCCAAAAATCTGAAGGAATGTCTACTCTCATATCGACCTGCTGTGCCTTAAGATTTGGAGGGGAGGCTCTCCTAGTTGTTCCACTACCCTCAACAGCAAGGAGGGTAGGCAATCAGGAGAGGGCCTTCTCAGTGGTGGCCCCTAGGCTGTGGAATAGTCTCCCCCTTGAGGTGCGTCAGTCACCTTCACCGTACACAATTCGGAAGGCAGTGAAGACGCAACTCTTTCCCCTGGCCTTCGGTTAAATGGGGTACAATTTTCTCTTCTCGGAATGCGAGAACACACCAGCAAAAGAATAGCCATTTTCTTCTCCACTTTAACTAGCTGAAAGTTAAATTTTCAGAGTGATGTATTTCTGAAAGAAATCAGCTCGCTGTTCGGCGGATTATGTTCTCTTGCCCCGACAGTGGACCGAAGCTGGATTTAAACTTAGGTGTGAACACAGCCTTAACTTATTCCACATTATTTGGATATTTCAAAATAAAGCGTGGATATCCTGGAATACCCCTATGTTACTCTGAAATATGCAAATAATAATAATAATAATAATAATAATAATAATAATAATAATAATAATAATAATAATAATAATAATAATAATAATAATAATAATAATAATAATGGAATGGAAGAAGTCGGTGACGCCTGGATGCAGACAATTCATTTTAAATTTGCATGTAACAAGATTCGATTCTTAATTACCAAATTCGAATCTATTCGTTCAAATTTTTGATTCGAATCCGCACATATGGCAACATTCGTATGCACACATACGCATCTTCCCCGCATCCATACCTATCTGTATGCATCCCGTAGTTATCCCATATGCAATGTGTTTTCATCCTATACGGATCCGTGCAAATGCGTATGGATGTGGGAAAGACGCGGATCTTCAAGTACGCGTTGTATGTGAACTCATACACATACAAATGTCCGGATAATTATAACGAATAGATCCGAAGTTTGAAATTCAATTTGAATGTTTACATTAGAATTTCAGGACATTCTATCTGAGTTCGACTGTCGAAATTTGGCACATTTGATCGAATTTCGAATGCCGATGAATATTCGTGCAATCCCTAGTTCATTTGGGAATTTCCAAGCTGAGGCCAATTGTGGCCTCTGTTTTTGGTGGCATTTGGCAGCAATCGGTGCTTTTGAGGCCTGCAGGGTGTTGGAACTGAAAGATTTTTCTTGTAAATGGCTTTGAAATGTTTTTTTAAGTTTATTTGTTTTTTAATAAGTAGTATATAAATGATTTAAATACACAAAGAATGGAAGATGAAACCCCAGATGGTCTGCCACCAATACCTGAAAACCTAGTACTCCTCCACAAAGCCAGCTGGGTGGCCTTGGGCTGGTCACAGCTCTCTTTCTGAGCTCTCACACCCCCATCTGCCTCACAGGGTGTCCATTGTGGGGAGAAGAACAGAAGCTTTGTCAGCCGCTTGGAGTCCCCTTAAAGGCTGAGAAAAGTGGAGTGTAAAAACCAACTCTTCTTCCTCCATGAAGCCAGCTGGGTGACCCTTGGGCGAGTCACAGCTCTGTTTCTGAGCTCTCAGTCTCTCAGAGTCATCCAGGTTTCCCCCTTATAAGAACCTAAGAGGAGCCCTGCTGGATCAGGCCACAGCCCATCCAGTCCATAAGATCCTAAGAGGAGCCCTGCTGGATCTTGCCACAGCCCATCTAGTCCCATAAGAACCTCAGAGGAGCCCTGCTGGATCAGGCCACAGCCCATCTAGTCCAGGAGAACCTAAGAGGAGCCATGGTGGATCAGGCCACCTAGTGCAGCATCCCATCTCACACAGTGGCCACCAATTGCTTCTGGGCATCTGAAGCAGAAGACAACTGCTGTTGACTCCCTGCAAATGGCCTTTAGAGGCATCCTGCTTGCCTCTCCAACCTAGTAGAGGTATCTAGGCATCTACTCTAGTAGCCATTGATACATTTGTCATCCATGAATTTCTCTAACCCTTCCTTAAAGCCATCTAGGCTGGTTTCTGTCACCACCTCTTCTGGCAGCCAATTCCATAGACCGACGACCCTCTGAGTGAGGAAATGCTTCCCCTTGTCCGATCCGACTCTCCTACCCATCAGCTTCATAGATGACCCCTGGTTCTAGTGTTGTGTGATAGAGAAAACAATTTTTCTCTTTCCCCCTTTTCCACACCATGCATGATTTTTATATCCTTCTATCAGGTCCCCTCTTTCCAGGCTGAAGCGGCCTAGATGCTGCAGTCTGATTTCACAAGGGAATTTGTTTCAGCCCCTTAGTCATTCTGGTTGCCCTTTTCTGCACCTCTCAGGGCTGGATATAGGAGAGTGTGGAATTTCCTGCATTTTTTAAAAAATTATTATTCTTTGTGCCAAGCACAGGCTATTTTTGGCATGGCCTTCATTTGCACGGTGCCAGATCAACCGATCCAGCAATTGCTGCAGGTCCAGAGAAAAGCTGCCTCCAGACTTGCGGAATAAATCTGCCATCCCGACTCAAAAGGAAGCTCTGTAGCTTCCTATCGGAAGCTGCGAGAGCTGAGTTGGGGCATGCAGTCATGTGGGTTGAGTCAGCCAGTCACATTTGAGCTGCCCTCCTGCTCTCACCATTCTGCCCAGACTGGCGGGAAAATTCAAATTTTCTTTATACTGCCCAGTGAGTGTCCTTGGATCAGCATTAAGGTAAGTGCGCAGCAACGATCAGATAATGCGATGCCACAATGATACATCGATCATAGAGATGCACACAATTTTTTTTTGGCATTTGATTTGTAATGAATGTTAGAAAATTTGTATCCGTTCAAATCGATCCCCTTCAAATGTGGTAGGATACAATATTCTGTACGAGTTTCTATTCCCTACGATATTCTATTTGATATGAATGTATCCATATGAATTTATACGAATATCAAATACAAATGCATACGGATCCTGCATAGGGATCTTATACAAACATATACATATTGGATATGTATCCTATGCCAACACATACGTATCGGATCCAATACATATCCTATATGCATACATATTGATACCTATCGGATTCGTATCCCCTGTTTAATGAATGTATGAACTATTCATACAAGAAGAAGGGTTGACTTTTCTATCCCACTTTTCTCACCCATTTAAGGGGACTCAAAGCGGCTGACAAACCTTCTGTTCTCTCCACTGCAGACACCCGGTGAGGTAGGTGGGGCTGTGAGAGCTCAGAAGAGAGCTGTGACTAGCCCAAGGCCACCCAGATGGATTCATGGAGGAGTGTGGCATCAAACTAGCTGAAGAAGAAGAAGAGTTGAATTTTCTACCCTGCTTTTCTCACCCTTTCAAGGGGACTCAAAGCGGCTGACAAAACCTCAGTTCTTCTCCGCCCAACAGAACACCCTGTGAGGTAGGTGGGGCTGTGAGAGCTCAGAAAGGGAGAGCTGTGACTAGCCCAAGGCCACCCAGCTGGCTTGGTGGAGGCGGGCAGAATTAAAGCCAGTATTCCCAGATAAGAGTCCAGCTCCCTAACCACTAGACAAAACTGGCAGGATGGATGGATGGATGGATGGATGGATGGATGGATGGATGGACGGACGGACAGGGATATGAGTATATTGGATGGATGGATGGATGGATGGATAGCTTTTTTAAAAAAGGTGGAAATCAAGTTTGAATTCAAAGATTTGTGGATTCCTAAATACCTGCTCAACGCCCCGTTTTGCAGTGTAAATAGCATAACAAGGCATTAGTAGATCCACCCCTAAGTAGCTGGTTCTTCTTCAAGGGTGGGAGGCCTTCAGAAATTATCCTTGCAATCAATCTCACCGCTCAACGAAATTGCAAACCTTGCTGTTTCGCGAAATCCTTATTAGGCTGACCGGGTGATGGCCATTGTAGCTCTAAAAATACTTTCCCCTAGAGGTGGTCCAGAGGAGCAAAGGATGGTTTTCTCAGGTTGGCATGAATATTGAAGAGCGCCACTGCAGAGGAACGCAAATTCCTGTATCAGCTGATGAACAGGGCTGACATGGCCTTTGTGGGTTTTTTTTGGGGTGGTGGTGGTGGTGATTTAATTCGTATTGAACCAAATGCAGGAAAATTTGTATTCGTTTGGAAAGACCCCCTTTGAAGGTGGCAGGATTCGAATTTGATAGGATTGTTCGATACAAATTCAGTTAGAATCCTGATGTGAATCACAAACTCTCTTGCAATGGCTCAGCCCATGTGGACTAAAAGGCCTTCCTGGTGGCCCAGGACCGGCGCTTTCCTGAGACACAAATGGCCAGGCTCAGGGTGGTCTCCTTTGCCACGTACCTGACTGAACCCAGCCCTTGTTCTTCTGTTCCCTGGAATAGGGAAGTGCATGAATGCGGGGGGGGGGGGGGGTTTGCATTCTAATCCGATTCGAATCGAATATTCAAATATTCGATTCGAAAATTGAAAATCAGTATTTTCGAAAATCCAATTCGAATCCGGATTATCTGGAGCCGTATTTTCAAGCACCCAATTCGAACGAATGATATGAATGTCGGGAACATTCATATCTGATTTTCGAACCCGTCCGCATCTGCTGTATTCCCGTTTGCGTCCCGTTTGCGTCCCGTTTGCGTCCTGCATTATAAGCGCACAATAGATCCGATAATCAGAAGCGATATAAGGAGACGAATTTGAAACTCCGTATTCGAATCCAAATCCGTAGATCCGGATTTTCAAAAACCTGATTCGAACCCGAATGTTGGGTTTTCGAATCGGATTTTCAAATATTCGGATTTTGGAATATTCATCCACATCCCTATCCTGGACATGCAGTCTGGCATTATGACAGGGAACCTCTGCCAGATTCCCAATCGGCTAGGAACAACCCAGAATATTATAGTGTGCAGGATTTCCTGCACTGTTTTTTATGGGTCCTTGAGCGGATAGCACTTGTGGCACCTTGTTATGGTGCCGGGATTGTCTGCCACTCGTACTAGAATGCTGACCAATTGATGGCATTTTTAACAAATCTGGCAGTTGTTGGGGCCACCAAGAAGAAGGCCCTGCCACATCCAAGACCAGACTGTCGCAGCCTGCTTGGCGAGACATATTGTCACCAAGAATGTTTTCCTCCTGGATGATGGGGGATTCGATTCTCTAAAGTCTGCACAGTGAGCCAGTTTGGTCTAGTGGTTAGGGAGCCGGACTCTTATCTGGGAATACCGGGTTCGAGTCCGCCTTCCCCCATGAAGCCAGCTGGGTGACCTTGGGCTAGTCCTGAGCTCTCACAGCCCCACCCACCTCACAGGGAGTTCTGTTGTGGGGAGAAGAATGGAAGGTTTGTCAGCTGCTTTGAGTCCCCTTAAATGGGTGAGAAAAGCGCGATAGAAAAGCCAACTCTTCTTCTTCTTCTTCTTCTTCTCCTCCTCCTCCTGCTGCTGGGATCTTTGATGGTTGGGCACGGTGTGAACCTGTTATTTGGGCAGGTTCAGCTGAATTAGGAAGGACGTCCTGTGGCAGGTGAAAGCTTCATTGTTAAAGGTTCACGGTTCAAGTCCAGACGTTTCCTTTGAAGGAGGAAATGGCTCTTGTGGCCCAGTTGGTGGTCATAGGAGGCCACAAAATGGCGACTGGTGGCGGCCAGCCTCTAATCCACCAAAGGCTGTCCTGGCTTGGCTGGGCACAGAAAAGATCAAGGTCTCTCAGGGTGGGTCCCACAAATGGTACATGTAAACGTAGCCTTACTCTTTGCACAGTTACTACGCAGACAGGCGTACGCCAGGGGTGTGGACAAATGGGTTAGAAAATTCACATTCTTTCAAATAGATCCCTTTCGAATGTGGAAGGATTCTAGTTGATACAGATGCATCCGTTTTAACTCGTGCTAATATCGATACGAACAAACGCATACCCGATATGAATACAACACGAACACATACATATCTGATGCGTGTCCTGTAACATATGTGCCCTGAAAGTGCCAAATCCGACCTGAATCCACTTTTAATTCACTCTCGATCCACTGGAGGTCTTCAAGCAGAGGGGCTGGACCCACATCTGTCTGGGATGGTTTAGGAAATCCTGCATTGAGCAGGGGGCTGGACTGGAGGACCTCAGAGGTCCCTCAGATGTGCGGTGCAGCCACTTTCCCACCTCCCTGGTTTAATGAATGTCCGAACTATTTGTATGGATGTCTGAAATGTTCATATTTGTATGAATCTTAATGTACAAATGTCATAACATTCTATTTGTATACAAATGTCCAAAGTTGGACAAGTTCAGATGAATCATGAATGTTACTGGTATTCGTGCACCCCCCCCCCCTTTATTACACACTTTATCCTCTTCCTATACTTAAGCACACCTAGGGAACCGTAGCACATAGTACTACAGCAAAAACGCTTAAGTAGTAAAGGGACCCTAGAGATCATCAGTACTGACCCCCTGCTCGGTTCACGAGTCTTGTAGACCATGCTCAGGGAATCACCGTCCAGTCTCTGGTGGGAACCCAGAAAGCAAAGGCGGACTTGTTTCGCTGTGGTTTCACCGTTTCACAACTCTTATTGATGGATGTTTCTCCACGTGCCTGGCAGGGGCTTCCAAAGTGGCGCCAAAGGACCCAAGGTGCCCTGGAAGCTTGCTGTCCACAAAGACTAGCTGGAAAGAGGCAATCGGAGGGAATTTGGTCTCTAATAAGGACATTAATGGGGTCTACAGAAAATCTGGATTAAAGGCCAGAAAGTACCCATTTGATCCGGATTTCCCCAGCCGCAGTCAAAACAATCGGGTCCCCAATGGGTGCCGTGGTGGAAATGGGGTCATCTGACTCACACCCAAATGGGTCCTTAATGGGTGCAAAAATGGGTGCTTTCTGACAGTGGAAAAACACCCTGTGAATACATTCTTTTTTTCTCTATTCAGTCGAATTCAAACATTCAAATATTCAGTTTGAATCGAATCCGAAAATTTCATTTGCACACATCCTTACAGACCATTCTGCAGGAAGAGAATATTGCTTTCTGTCTCCATTGTCACGATTTAATGATATCTGGGTTGCCTTTTCTGGAGTATTTCTGGTTCCTGGGATTTTATATCAAGCTGTACCGGTTGGGCTTTATTACTGTGTCTGCACACAGAAAGAAAAAAAAAAAGTGGCTTAGAAACAGTTTAGAGGTGGCAGCGTCTACATGCTGGTGCCTTAATCCACATTAAAGACCAGAAAATGCAATCCTTAAAATTCCTTCTCTGGATTAAGGGTGGTATGGGAACACTAGCGTCCACATGCCATCACTTTCAAGCCACTTTCGAGCTGCTTTTATTAATGGATGCAGATGCAGTTTCTGGTGAGAAGACTAGCATCTACATGCTATCACTTTCAAGCCACTTTCAAGCTGCTTTTATTAATGGATGCAGATGGAGTTCCTGGCCTTTAATGCAGACCAGCAGTGAGACAGGAACACCAGCGTCCACATGCGATCACCTCCAAACTGCTCTTGGGCTGTTTTTATAATGTGCGTGTCTGCAGCACAGCGGTTTGTACAGTTAGGCCAGCCTGATATTCCAAAGCCCTTTGGCTCCAGAGCACCCATGTGCAGATCTCCAGATGTTGTTGAAGTGCAACTTTTCAGCATTTCCCTCCCTGCCAGTGAGGCTGATCTGGAGTTGTAGACCCGGGAACATCTTGGGGATGCTTGCAGTTCTAAGACCCCTGTGTGCAACAGGTGGGATAGAAAAAACTTCTCTCTGCCAGCTCATCGCGTTACCATTGCTGTTCCAAAAGACCTGGATCCTGGTAAGCCGGATTGACGGTGTGTGTGTGTGTGTGAAACTGAAAGGGAAGTGAGAGGATGCTTGCTAACATCCTGGTATTTTGAGAGAAGAACAAGAACGTGAAGAGACAGCAGATGAGAGAAGAAGCCAGAATTACCCTGGGATTGCCTCCCGCCTTCTGGCAATGGCAGCAATCAATCATTCAGAATTTAGAATCAATCAATCGCCACCTGTTCTCGACTCCATGCAAATGGCCTTGGGAGGTATCCTGCCCCTCTCTCCAACCTGAAGGTGATCTCTGGGTACCTGTTCTCATAGCCCAGACAACTTAACCAACTCTGAATTAGGTTCCAATTCATCTTTTAGAATTAACTCTTCTTAAAGACGGTTGTTTTCCTGTAATATTGGTCATGCTTTCTTTCAGAGGAAACCATGCATCCTGAAAAGTCAATTTTGGAGTTGTACCCCTCGTCTAGTGATGTGCATGGTTTGAGTTTTTTTCGTATTTGATTCCTATTGAATGCAAGAAAATTCATATTCATTTGAATAGATCCCCTTCGAAAGTGGTAGGATCCAAATTCGATACAGATGCTCAGATCCCATAGACGTGAATGTATCAAAATGCGACTCAAATTCGAATGTTGTGATGCAAATGTGCCAACGTTCAGTTCGAACACGGATGTCTGAATTTGGCGAGATTCGTACTGAATATTCGTGCTCACGCCTACAATGAAGATCTTCAGGAGTTCGTTCCACGGCAAAGTCCCAAAGTCCTTGATGACAAATTCTGTGTGGTCTACACCCATGAAGCGGAGATCATTGCCACAGGCAAGCCGCCACATTGCAGGGTCTAGCCCACTTCCTAAGATGGTATCAATGCTGTAATGGGCTCGAGGTGGAAAGAATGGTGCACACTTTGAACATTTTGGGGGCAAAATAAATAAATAAATAAATAAATAGGGCAACTGAGCCACTAATAGATACAATAAGCAAGTGAATTTGCCTTCATCTTCTGCTGGAGGTGCCCCAAAGCCACTGGCGGGCCGCCGTGCGACACAGGATACTGGACTAAATGGAGTGTGGCCTGATCCAGCAGGGCTCCTCTTAATTCGTGGAGGGCTGGCGTGTCAATGGCTACTAGAAAGGATACCCAGGTACTGCCCATGGGCTGGAGAGATGAACAGGAGGCTTCTAAGGACCATTTGCAGGGGATCAACAGAAGATGGCTTCGCCTTCGTCTTCATGGGTGTAGACCATACAGAAGAGTCATCAAGAGAAGCAATTGGTGGGCCACTGTGTGAGACAGGATGCTGGACTAGATGGGCTTTGGCCTGATCCAGCAGGGCTCCTCTTAGGTTCTTATGGACTAGATGGGCTGTGGCCTGATCCAGGAGGGTTCCTCTTAGGTTCTTATGGACTAGATGGGCTGTGGCCTGACCCAGAAGGGCTCCTCTGAGGTTCTTATGGACTAGATGGGCTGTGGCCTGATCCAGCAGGGCTCCTCTCAGGTTCTTATGGACTAGATGGGCTGTGGCCTGATCCAGCAGGGCTCCTCTTAGGTTCTTATGGACTAGATGGGCTGTGGCCTGATCCAGGAGGGTTCCTCTTAGGTTCTTATGGACTAGATGGGCTGTGGCCTGACCCAGAAGGGCTCCTCTGAGGTTCTTATGGACTAGATGGGCTGTGGCCTGATCCAGCAGGGCTCCTCTTAGGTTCTTATGGACTAGATGGGCTGTGGCCTGACCCAGAAGGGCTCCTCTTAGGTTCTTATGGACTAGATGGGCTGTGGCCTGATCCAGGAGGGTTCCTCTTAGGTTCTTATGGACTAGATGGGCCGTGGCCTGATCCAGCAGGGCTCCTCTGAGGTTCTTATGGACTAGATGGGCTGTGGCCTGATCCAGCAGGGCTCCTCTCAGGTTCTTATGGACTAGAAGGGCTGTGGCCTGATCCAGGAGGGTTCCTCTTAGGTTCTCATGGACTAGATGGGCCGTGGCCTGATCCACCAGGGCTCCTCTGAGGTTCTTATGGACTAGAAGGGCTGTGGCCTGTTTTCGCTCTGTCGTAAACCACCTTGGCTTTTCTCCCTGCCAAAGAAGGTATATAAATATAAATTCAAATACAAAACCTGGAACATGTGGCAAAATAATTTTTCACTCTGATAATCGCAGTTTGGATGCATGGACACAGACATTGGAAGGCAAGATGGTGGCCTCTCTCTTTTTAGGATTTAACCGCGAAAGCAAAAGACAGAGCATAAAAGAAGCCATAAAAGGATCTTCCAGCCACATCAACAGCTGGAGCCAACATTTCCTCCCCTTTCTTGGCTTTTCTGTACTTTGAGGTTTTTGCAGAAACTGAATTGCATGCATTTTTTCCCCATACAACATTTGTTGTCTGTGAAGAGGAAATGCTGAGAAAGGCTCATCTATCACCTGTCATAGCTGTTTTATCAATCCAATCCCAATAGGCATCAATCGATCCATTCACCTATCAGTTTATCCATCACCCATACGTTCATCCACCCACTGACCTACCCAACCCTCTAAACTTCCATCTAGACTGCAAATCCTACCAACGTGAATCCCGCCCCGTCTTCTCTCTTGCACAGGACAATGGTTGGTAGATTGTGTATTGGAAATTTTCCCTATTGTGTTAAGAATAAAGTCAAGAGGCTGTATTTGAACTATCCTGCTGTCTGTGGTCTTTTTTCTTTTTCTTTTATTTTATTATGTTGCTGTGTGTACAAACCCAGAGACGGATGTGCATGAATATCTGAAGACACTCAAAATTCGGCTGCAAGATCACTAAAACAACAGAACCGATATGCGGAATTTTTTTAAAAAAAAATAAAATAGAATCCACTCCACCCTGGCACGACAACCATCAGACGGAGCTAAGTATCAAAGCTGTGGGTGGAGAAAATATACTTTAACCAGGTGCCTAAAATCATATATGGCTGGATTCCTGGCATATCTCCACATTCCAAAGCTTGGGGGCCATCACAGAAAAGGCCCTCTTGCCTGCCTCCGAGCGTGGTGAAAACAAGCTAGGCCAGACCCTTGAGATCTTAATGCCTCAGCGAGTCTCCTTGTTCACGAGGGTTTTTTTTGGAAAAAAGGCAAAATCCGACTGCCACGGGCAGAGAAGGAACAAGAAGAAGAAGAGTTGGCTTTTCTACCCTGCTTTTCTCGCCCATTTAAGGGGACTCAAAGTGGCTGACAAAGCTTCTGTTCTTCTCCCCACAACAGACACCCTGTGAGGTAGGTGGGGCTGTGAGAGCTCAGAAGAGAGCTGTGACTAGCCCAAGGTCACCCAGCTGGCTTCATGGGGGAAGGCGGAATTGAACCTGGTATTCCCAGATAAGGGTCCGGCTCCCTAACTACTAGACCAGTGATGGTGAACCTTTTGAGCTCGGTGTGTCAAAATTCGCAAGAAAACTTAGCTTAACTCAGGTGCTGTGTCACATCTAGAAATATCCATAATTTTGTGATATTAGTGACTTTTGTTGCTAAATCTTCAATTGAAAGTTGGTATTTCATACACTTCAAGAGCAAGCAAGCACTACATGTCCAGGTGCCAGGGTGACCATGTGTGTCACCCAAAAGGGCTTGGCGTGTCACCTGTGACACACGTGTCATAGGTTGGCCATCACCGTACTAGACCAAACTGGCTCAGGTTTGGTGGGCCCAGAGGATCTCTCCTGGACCCAAAGCACTTGAAATTCGTGACCGGTGGATGAGATTCCCCCACGAAGTTTCCAGCCTCAGATTCCACACGGAGGAGGGGAGGGGAGGCAGGGAATTGTGGTCAGCTCCTTATACGTGGGAGCAGTTCCCACAGCAGGTACAGGTTCTTATGGACTAGATGGGCTGTGACCTGATCCAGCAGGGCTCCTCTTAGGTTCTTACACAGCACAGATATGCCAAATCCATTTGATGACGCACAACAAGCCAGGAAATGTTCATAATATAGTTACCCCCTAACCCACGTCCATTTTTATTCTCAGTCGCCTCAAACATCTTGCAACTGGTTGAAACGAAATTACAAAGTAGAAGCAACTTCTTGCAAGGCCTCTAGGGTGAATTATGAGCTCCCTTTGACACCAGATAAGTGCTTCAGATCTCCTGCTCCTGGTCCTCAAAATCACCCTCCAATGGGGCAGGACACCAAGAAGAGCAGACAAGATCTCACTGATTCATGCCATCCGCTTTTTAAAAGAGACCAAAGGCAGGTGATATTTCTTTGGGTCAACTGTGTTCCAAGAAAGCAGGCAGGTAGGCACGTTCCTGAAGTCCAGCTGTGGCCAAAGAAGAGGAGCTAAGGTGCTCATGCTCAGGCTAATGCTAGCAGGACCATCTGTGAATGGCTCCAAGGGGCTGCCCGAGGACCAAAGTTGGGATCAGAGAGAAAATGCTAAGCCCCCATTGATCCCTGGCTTCTTCCCTGCTGGCCATATGGAAAAGGAGCGGCTGTGATCTTGGAAAGACCTGATCCGTCCTTTCACAAGGCTCCAAGCAGCTTGTTTTCGGTCGTTTGTTCAACGGTGCACAACTCCTGAGGTTCATACCAGAGCGACCAAATGGAGCTATTTCAAGCACCGGGCTGGGAGAAAAGAGGAAAGATCAGAACTAGGAGGCAGAAGAGAAGGGGTGGTGGTGGATCCACAGGGCAGGACTGGCAAAGGAACTGGGAGATGAGAAACTGGGCCCAGTTTGGGATCTCTCGGCCCAGAGTGGAGATAAGAGAGATCTGGGTCTAGATTCCTTTCTGGTTTCCTTCTGCTGTCTAACCACCATGTAAGGTAGAGATGAAAACCACATTATCCTGGTCTTGGAGTTGATAATCCAGTTCTCCCTAAAGTGAAAAAGAAAGGGAAGAAAATTATTTGCGAGTGGTCGGGTGCACCCCAAAATAACAATTGTCCAGATGACTCAAAAGCCCAGCCCATCTAGTCCATAAGAACCTAACAGGAGCCCTGCTAGATCAGGCCACAGCTCATCCAGTCCTAAGAGTAGCCCTGCTGGACCAGGCCTGTGCCCATAACTGGAAGGAGATTGTGTTTCAACCTGCTTCTACTTATAGAGTTCACGGTGCAACCCTAAGCAAGACGCCAAACACAAACGAGGGGACAGAGGATGGACTCACCATCAGCTCCCAGTCTGTGTCATTGATGAGTACCAAAATTCCCGGCCGCCTGTGATGAAGCAGAGGAAGGTGTTAGCATTAGGGGTTGTCCCCACGAACTCCATTTATTTCAGATTTGAATCGGGTCATTCCCAATGCGGATTGTAGATCGAATTAACCCATCCCCACGCAATTGAGGAGAGCGTGGGTTCAAGTCGAATGTACCTGTCCCCATGAAAACCACGGTAAAGCACAGCTTTTTCTCTCCACCCTCCCCTCTCCTGATAGGAATCCAGGTGACGTCACCTCAGTTGCACCTCCACGAACACAACACAGGGTTAGGGTATAGGAGCACCCAGCGGATCCTTTTCTTTGGTGGCCCCCAAACTCTGGAACAGCTTCCTTCTGGAGGCTCACCAGGCACCTACACTATACGGTTTTTCGGCGCCTGGTTAGAACATCCAGACCTCGGACATTTAGCTCCCCTCTGGGTGCCATCCTGCCAAGGGAGGTAGATGGGTGGGTGTGAAACTTTAAATACGCTTTAATGTTTTCTATATTTTTGCCCTTGTGACCCTCCTGGGACCTGTCGGCGAAGGAAGGGATATAAATTCGGAGCTGGGGAGAAAACAAAGCAAAATCTTTCTCTGCATACTGATGCAGGCGCAAGATGGCATTTCCCGATGCATCTACCCTCCCACACCTACACCTACGCACCTGTTGGCACCTGTTACAAGAGATCCCTGCAAAAGAAGCCATCAGTGAGGCGGAAGCAAGCGCCTGCAACCTCTTCGCTCTCGGCTGTAAACAGCCAGGACCAAACCAAGGCTCTGAGTCACAGGCTGAGGGATTCCCTGCCTTTTGAGAGCGACCCAGAATCCCGCTGCTGCCTCGCCGCCTGCCAGAGAGCAGAGGACAGGCACGTTCCTGTTGGCTACAGAGACAGTGACCGATGCTCAACGCGCAGCAAAAATCCACACACGCCCCTTGCTGCAGAGGAGGGGTCCATGCGCCTGGAAGAAGACGGGCTGTGGCTGTTTATTTCTCTAAAGGAGGGAAATTTCTAACAAGGAGCCCTGAGTCAACACTACTCAGCGTGGTATTAATCCTGTATTAATCCAGATCAGTGATTCCAGAACGGAGATGCGCATGAATGTTCAATCAAATGTGGACATTCGAATTTAAACATTCGAACGAATTTCAAATGTTCCGAAACATTCGTCCAAATAATTCGAAAGTACAGATGTGTACGTATTACATACGTATCTTTACGAATCTCGTACGTATCTGTACGCATTTGCGCTGATAGTACGGGACGAACATGAGATGCATACGAAATGAGTACAGATATGTTTAACACATATGAATGTTGTCGAGATTCGTATCTTCAGATTCGAATCCAACATTCGAATGAATATTCGAATGTATTCGATTTGAATTGGATTTTCTTGCATTTGGATTCTAAACATTCAAATCGAACGTTTGGATATTCGATTTGACTCGAATTCAAATGCAAAAGAAACTTTCATGTCCAGAATAACCAAACCAAACCCACTGATTTGGACCACGCGCCCCCGAATCTGGCAGCCCCCAGCCCCACACATCTGCAAAGGCTAGGAAGCTGGGATGTGCGTGAACATTCCTAACATGAGTTATTCGTACGAATTAGGATATTTGTGCACATTCGTGTGCCAGTCACACCTGTAACGGATCCAGATTGCACTCGTCACGGATCGAGAGCGGGTTGAAAGTGGATTTAAGACAGATTTGACGCCTTCAGAGCAGATATGTTACGGGATAGATACATTGGATACATATTGGATATGTATTCATTCGTACCTGATACGTGTTGGATACTCTTACGAATTTGAATACATTTGTATCGAATAGAATCCTACCACATTCCAAAGGGGATCTATTCATACAAATAAGGATTTCCTAACATCCAGTTCGAATCCGCTCTCGGTCCAGCTCGATTGCACTCTGGATCCGTTGCCGATGTGACTGGTGCAGCCACCTTCCCGCCTCTCCATTTCACAAACGTCTGGAGGAATTTGTAGGAATGTTCCAAAATAATCACATGAATACGAATGCCGATGTATGAATGCTGTAATACTCGATTCATATTCCGATGTCCGAATCCGTCTGAATATTGAATGTTAAGAATAATCACGCACATCCCTATTACACCAGAGTAAACCAGCCCAGGGAGGTGTGTGGGAAAGCGCATACCTCCCTGTACAGGTCTAGCAGGGGGACTCATTTTGGTGGCGCACACAAGGGTGCACCAGAATACATCACCCTGGGTCTCCAAAGACCAGGAGCTTTAGTTCCGGAAGAAGCCAGCCAGGGTTCTGGGCTCTGGCTTTCCCAGAACTATCCAGCCCAAAAGGTTATCTGGGCCTCTGTTGTCACACTTACACAGAATCTCCTTGGACAAACAGTTCCGGTCTCTCTTTTAAGAGGTTCTCTCTGATCCACACCAGCAAGTGGCGGATGTCCCCTGAAAGACACAAAAGAGAATCCACATATTCATTTATTTACATTTCTATCCCGCCCCATACCCGAAGGTCTCTGGGCGGGTAGCAACAGATTAACACAGATTAAAACAGGATACAAATTAAAACAGATAGGTTGGGGATGGTTTGAGGGCAGGGAAGGGAAACCTTTGACATGATTCTCTTTTCCTTCAATCGCAGGGACTGAATAGGGGTGCGGATGAATGCAATGTTCAACAGCCAAATTCGAATCGGACTTAACGATATTCGAATCTGGACATCCGAACGGATTTTCGGATTTCTGAAAATCCGATACGGATGTTTGAATGCGTAGATCCGCATCTGTTGCATTAGAATCTGCACAAAAATTATGCGTATTTGCACTTAAAATACGGGATTAAAACAGGACGCGTTCGGGATAAAACGGGATGCACGCAGATTCGCAGAACCGATGTGAATGTTATCAGCATTCGTATCTTCAAATCCAAATCGGATTTTTGAATAATCCAGATTCAAATTGTATTTTTGACATTTGAATTGACCCGAATTTGAATGCCCAAAAACATTTGTGCCCATCTCTAGCATGGAGTGGGGAGAACAGGGCATCTCCAGCATCCTGCCTGTCTCCCCAGCTTGGAGGATGTACCTAGGTATCCCTTCTAGTAGCCATTGATACCCCTGCTCTCTATGAACCTGTCTATTCCTTCCTTAAAGCCATCTAGGCTGGTTGCTGTCACCACCTCTTCTGGCTGCAAATCCCATAGACCAATGCGACCCTCTGGGTGAAGGAATCCTTCCCCTTGTCTGATCTGACTTTCCTTTATGTTCAGGTGCCATAAAGGGCATATACAGTGGAATGGCAGTGAGACCCGCGTGGGCGCATTGGATGTTAGACCACAGAGGGGCCAACATGATGTAGGCCCCGTCCCCTTACAACACATTCACAGCACCATAAAGGCGACTTTGTGAATCCTGCCTTGGAAAGTCCCTGGTTTAAAACAGAGCAGCCAGGTGCAGCGTGGAACGACGCCCAGTTCTGGATCCACCTGGGACATGCCCGTGTGCCCATCCTGGCACAAGCTGAGGCCAGTCCAAGCGTGCGTGACGGTCAACTAAACTCAAGCCGACTTTGGGAACGTCGAATCCGGGGAAAGAAGAGGCCAGGCAGGCGAGGCAAGGTGGGAAAAGACACAGGAAACCAGTCCCTTCAAAATGGAGAGGCAGCCCATTAAGTAAGATGTACGCCGAGGCGGCCGGTCACTAAGGCATAGATGGAACAACCCCATGGGCAACCCCAGTATAACCCCGAGGGGGTGGTGGGTGGTGGTGGGGAAAGGAAAGGCTGGTTTCCTTCGAAGCCACCCTCCACTCACCTTCCTTTCTCCTCCTCCCCCAAGAATAAGATCATTTATCAAACTGACCACGGCCAAGCTCCAATTTGCTGAGGTCACTAACTCCGGCCAAGCGTCACCTCGCGCGCATTCTCAGCCACCGGGCTGTAGCCATGACAAAGCTCCCCCCCCCGCCCTGCCCGCCCCCCCCCTTGGGCCGACTCCTTTCCTTTATTCCCAGTGCGTAGACAGGCAGAGCGTCTGTAACGGGCATTTGGCTGATAGATGACTTATTCTTCAAACAGCAAGAGGGGCGTTGAGGGGGGGGGGTGGACGGACGGACAGATTGGGGGTGGGAGGGAGGGTGGGGACCAAAGAGGCCTCCGCCATCCGCTGCCCGCCCGGCAAGCCGAGTGATTTGTCTGCATGGAGCTGAATCAAAACAGCCAACGCCATCGGGAAGGCAGGCTAGTGGGGTCACCCGGTTTGGTTCCACACGTCCCTGGTTGGGTCCCGGATGCCAATGGGACGGAACATGGTGGGAAGGTCACATCAAATTTGGAGGGGAAAATCGCAGGAAGCTACTTATGGTACGGTCAGGTACATCTGTCCGACAGAGCAGCCTTCTCCAAACATCCTAAGGCCACATTCCCCCTCGATAAACAAGAAGCTTTCAGGCCGTCCCAAGCTTCCCATGTTCCCACCAGAGGTTTGGTTTACGCACTTCTAAAAAGGACAAAATCCAAACATTTCAAAAATTCAGCCACAGGCCATGCTTTTGTCTGAATTTTGCAACCACTGACCTAGGAAGAAGAAGAGTTGGTTTCTCTACCCCACTTTTTTCACCCATTTAAGGGGACTCAAAGCAGCTGACAAAGCTTCTGTTCTTCTCCCCACAACAGAACACCCTGTGAGGTGGGTGGGGCCCTGAGAGCTCAAAAGAGAGCTGTGACTAGCCCAAGCTCACCCAGCTGGCTTCATGGGGGAGGACAGAATCGAACCCGGTACTCCCAGAGAAGAGTCCAGCTCCCTAACTGGCTCCAGTGCCTTTTAATCCAATTTTAAAAATCTGAATTTGAAAATTTCATACTATTTGGAGGCCAATTTTCACGTTCAACCGAATTTGGACTCCAGATTCGGCCAACATCTTCTCTGAATGGGTTTCCACAATTCCAACCACAGCGGTCGCAGTTTCCTTGCACCTGCTTTTGTTCTATATCTTCTGACCACATGATTTCAGGAAGAAATCTTGTAGAAAACACACACACACACACACACTTTTCTTTTCGGTTAATCCAAATTATTGGAACAGAACTGGTGCTCCCCACGCAAAAATGAATAAGAGGCTAAGAGAAAGCCTTTGAATTTTTCCAGAATGGCAATGCATCACTAGCAGTGACATTGATGGCAATGGTGGTGGTGGTGTCTATATGAATTTCCTAGCACTGAACTGGCTTCCAAGGGCAGAAATATCTATCTATCTATCTATCTATCTATCTATCTATCTATCTATCTATCTATCTATCTATCTATCTATCTGAGCACTGGCAATTCTTTCTCTACTTTGCAATGCCTTGAGGAGACCCGCAAAAGAAAAATAAGGGAATAAATGAAACGCGCAGGAAAATATTCCCCCTGCAACACCTCTCTTCCCAGGCTGGTATTTCAACATCTGCCACATTTGTGGAAATGAGATATGCAAGTTTATGCTAATTAGATGCCGTCCTCTGGGAGGGGCTGTATTTCATATCTGCCTCCTTGTTTTCACTCTTCACCCCAAAGACCCCAAGCGCAGATGCAGAGGAGGGCGGCAGGATTATGGGAAGACAAAGGATTTCTGCGATCATCCAGAAGATACCACCATATTGAATACGGCAACGTGCTTCACAATGAGGAGATGGGCAGAGGCTTTCTTTCTCTGGGTTCAGTTTAGTTCAAAGTGGATGCTCCTTTCTTAGGTTTGGATTTGAACTTGGAATTCAAACACTTTCAGACGGAACAAGGAGTGTCGAAAAAGTTCATCTGAACACACCTTGATCTGGTTCGAATACATCTTTATCCGGCTTGAATTTGAACTGTATTTTTCAAGCAAGCAAGGACTCTGGTTAGGACATACTCACTGCTTTCAGCCACAATTATTTACTTATTTTTGATGTGTTCTTTTTACACTTATTATAACACACCCACAGAACATCAGATACAGGGTGGGTTAAAAATACAAACACTTGTGTAAATGCAGCTAGGAATTCTCAAGAGATTCGAAATGGGCTTTTATTCTCTTCTTTCCTTTTACTTGTCCTGAGCGTGTACAGTGGACAGAAAATAAAAACAGGGACGCGAAAAAGAATTAAAATAGTAAATAAGATATGATTAGGAAAAAATCTGCAAACACTTTAATTCAGTTTGGCCCCTGCAAGGCAAGGATGCTGTTTTAATTTGTTTTCAGTTCCTGATTGCCTTTAACACTGTGGGGTTTGAATTCACTTTCACCTATTTTAGATTTCGTAAATCCTCCATGATTTAAGGGATTTGAGAGCAGGAGAAAGTTTGCCCTTGTCTCTGCTCGAGATGCCCATAAGCAAGTGGTGGTCCACTGGGTGAGATAGGATGTTGGACTAGGTGGGCTGCAGCCTGATCCAGCAGGGCTCCTCTGAGGTTCTTATGGACTAGATGGGCTGTGGCCTGATCCAGCAGGGCTCCTCCTAGGTTCTTATGGACTAGATGGGCTGTGGCCTGATCCAGCAGGGCTCCTCTGGGGTTCTTATGGACTAGATGGGCTGTGGCCTGATCGAGCAGGGCTCCTCCTAGGTTCTTATGGACTAGAAGGGCTGTGGCCTGATCCAGCTGGGCTCCTCTTAGGTTCTTATGGACTAGATGGGCTGTGGCCTGATCCAGCAGGGCTCCTCTGAGGTTCTTATGGACTAGATGGGCTGTGGCCTGATCCAGCAGGGCTCCTCTGGGGTTCTTATGGACTAGATGGGCTGTGGCCTGATCCAGCAGGGCTCCTCTGGGGTTCTTATGGACTAGATGGGCTGTGGCCTGATCCAGCAGGGCTCCTCCTAGGTTCTTATGGACTAGAAGGGCTGTGGCCTGATCCAGCAGGGCTCCTCTGGGGTTCTTATGGACTAGATGGGCTGTGGCCTGATCCAGCAGGGCTCCTCCTAGGTTCTTATGGACTAGATGGGCTGTGGCCTGATCCAGCAGGGCTCCTCTGGGGTTCTTATGGACTAGATGGGCTGTGGCCTGATCCAGCAGGGCTCCTCCTAGGTTCTTATGGGCTAGATGGGCTGTGGCCTGATCTAGCAGGGCTTCTCTTATGTTCTTATGGATTAGATGGGCTGTGGCCTGATCCAGCAGGGCTCCTCTGGGGTTCTTATGGACTAGATGGGCTGTGGCCTGATCCAGCAGGGCTCCTCTTAATTCATGGAGGACAGATGTATCAATGGCTACTAGAATAGATGCCTAGGTACCACTTCCAGGTTGGAGAGGCAGACAGGATGCCTCTAAAAGCCATTTTGCAGGGAGTTGGGAGCAGGTGAAGGTGCTGCCTTCGTCTTCTCCTTGAGATCCTGAGAAGCAATTGGTAGACCACTGCTCCAGACAGTCTTATGTTCTTATTTAACTATTACAGACAGACAGACAGACAGACAGACAGACAGACAGACAGACAGACAGATATAGATAGACAGATGGATACACACACACACACTTAAATTATGGTTGATTAATAAAGTATTTTAGTTGATTGACCCAAAGGAGTGATTAAATGTTGAGAATGTCAAGATTTCTCTATTGATATTAAATATTCAAGGGCTTTCTCTCTCTATCTTTCTCTCTCTCTCTCTATATATATATATTATATATATATATATAATACATATACACGTACATATATATGCATATATATTCGTACAAAAGTATATATGTATGTATGTATGTATGTATGTATGTATAAATAAATAAATACACACACAAAGCTTTTATACCTTGCTTGTGGAGCAATTTGGATGGGATGCCCCCCTCCTTTACCAATGACACGTCCACCACCATTAATTTATTTATTTACGGTATTGTTTACACCCCAGATCCAGCTGTGGGAACTCAGCAATGGTTTACCAACCCGTGCCCGGAAAACAACACTCAGAATCCAACTTCCTGTTGACCTTTGGGTTCGATGCCCTGGGTCTTGGGGATGCAGAGTTGCGCAACTTAGCAAGTTCCATCAGCTCTACCACCCCGGAGCAGGTTTTGCATTGCGGCGCATGGGCTGGAGCGCCTTAGTCGGAAGCCCATCAGAAGCCCAGCTGCGGTCAGGGCCCTGGGCTTTAAGTCGTGCCAGCGCTTTTGTGGCGGTTCTCCTACGCGCCCCCAGCCCTTAAGATCAGATCTCCTGCAAGCCTCTGAGCTCCGCTTGAAAAGGGAGAGGAAGGTGGACCGGGGAGGCGATGAGGCAACTGGCAAAAGGGCGAGGTACGTTGGGAGGGGGGATGGCAAGACTTGGGGAAAGATTGACAAGTGAAAAGAGTTAAGAATGGAGCAGTTCCAGGCATAATGGGCCAGCAGAAGAGGCTTTTACAGATGTGTAGAGAGACGGGGGCGGCTCATTGTTTAATTAAGCAGAAAGTGGCTCTTTTGAAAAGCAATTTTGCACAGGAGCTCCTGGCCTCCACAAACAGTTCCTGCAAGAGAAGGGGGGGGGGTAAGGGGAAGAGGGGGGCAGAAAGGGAACAGCTGGCACCTCGGATTGTGTGAACCGAATACTGAACAGTTCGGAAAGGATTGTGGCTATTGCGCTGTCCCGGCGCTTGCTTCTCTCTCTTTGCTTCGCCCCCGAAAGGACAGCGCAGTCCCCCCCTCACTATTTTTTTTTTTTTTAAGCACAGGGATGCTGCTGGTGGAGGAGAAAAAGAAGCGTCCCTCAGATATAAAGCCAGACTAAAAAAGCGCACAGAAAGGGAGCCGCGCATGGGCAAAGTTTGAAAATGACGCAGGCCGCGCACCCAGTTCAAAGCGGGAAGCATATGGCTTCCCGTCGCGAAAGGAGAGACCCATCTGAGGCACGGAGTTTCCTGGGCAACCTACCCCCACTCCAGAAGATCTGCTGTTGGGGGCCCTGAAACCTCCCCCCCCCACCTCCAGCCATGTCTCTGTGTCCACCTGCTCTGTCAACCCCTTTTCTTCTTCAGCATGGGCCCGGGCGATGGAGCGGCTGGGTCACTCTGTCTTGGACGGTCTCAAATACTTTGTGCACCGTGCATTTGACCTCTCTGGACCACGGTGTGGCCAACGCCACCATCCCAGCACCAGTGCAGGGAAAGGACGAAGAACCACTTGGTTGATATCCACGTGAGCGCAAGAGGGTGGAGTGGGGGGGGGCACTTTATTCGGATTAAGAAAACTCTTAGGTTAGACGTGTGGAGAACTTGAACTTGGCTCTTCTCCCTCTAGGGTTGAGGCATAATTCCGTGGTGGGACAAAGACCCAGTGATATCAATCGTTCAGTCTAGGTTATCTCCCCAGAAAATGGCCCAAGGAACCCGCGCGGATGGGTCTCTGCAGTTGACCAACCCTCGGTCCCAAGGATGGTTGAATTTTCTTTTCCTTACCTCTCTCTTTGAAAATAACACATCCAAAATGTCCTGCATCCAGAGGTCTATTTGTACTTCGGCCTCTAGTGAACAATTAGTGAACTTCTGGCGAAGCAGGACACGTTTGGAGACTGTAGCGGCCTCCCCCAAGTGCAGATGCTCTTCACCAGAGGTTCACTAATTGTTGATTAGGTGTGGAGCATGAAATCGTGATCCACACCTTTACCAACGTTGACCAAAAGCTTACCTGGCAGTCCCAGGCAGCGGCCATTCACACCTCTTCCAGTGCTCTGGGGTCATCTGAGGTGTCACGCAAGCGCACTAGCACCTCAAACAACCACAGACGCGACTGTGCGTGCACACAGCATCAGCACTGTCACGGTGACAGCGCTGACACACGCACCATTGCACAGGGCGCTCCAGCCAAAATGGTGGCACCCAGAAGAGGACCGGCCCTGCAATCGAATCAAGGTAAGTATCCAATTGTGCAGAAAGTGTGAAGACGTCTTTGGACTCTACCTCCAGGACACACAGGGACAACTGAAGCTGCAGAGTTCTCTCTAGGGCCACTAGAAACCTGGTGCACTTTGGAGTTCCCTTAAAAGAAAATCTCAGGACAGAAAGGTAACATGCCGGTCACCAACAGACATCTTTGCACCGATAGGAATTTATATCCTGCCCTTGACCAAATGGTCCCAAGACAGGTTATGGGTTAGTGTCAACGGCTTGAATTGGGCTTGGTAGTGAACAGGTAACCAGCGCAGATCCTTTAAGACCGGCATGATGAGAGTCCAGCCAGAGACTCTAGCTGCACCAGTTCAAACTTCCAAACAGTTTTCAAGGGTAGCCGCACGTAGAGTGTGTTGCAGTAGTCTAATCTGGAGGTGACCAGGGCGTGGATCATTGTGACGAATTTATCCTTATCCAGGTAAGGCTTAAGCAGGCAGACCAGGTGGAGAAAATCTCATACGTATCTGTATGCATTTGGGCTGATAGTACGGGGCAAAAATGGGCTGCAAATTTTCTGACATTCAATTTCTTACAAATCGAATGCCAAATAAACCATTCGTGCCCAGACCTACCTTGTTGCTTTTTGTTATATGTTGAGACTCCCAAAAGAACAATACCTAGGCTACATAGACACAGTTTTTGGACATAATCTAAACAGCACTTTTAGCCACAAAATGTATCCTCTGCCTTTTTCTGGTTCTTAGGGTGCTAAATGTTGCATTTTGATTTGACCTGACACGTTTATTTTTTTAAAAGTAGAAGAAAAGAGAAGAGAAAATAAACCAGTGCATCACTGTTGTTGTTAATTAATTGCCTTTCTTAACAAAAAGCTGCAGACAATTTATCAGCGCATCTATTATTTAAGAACCCCTTCAGATTCTCAAAATAAAAAGAGCAGCAGTCACAACAAAAGGCCATTTAACACAAACGAACCCTGGGAGGCGAAGAGGGTGGTAGGTACAAGTCACTGAGGTCTCACCCCTTTGCTCTCCTCGAATCTGGGGGCAACGGGGGCTTCCCTATTTTGAAACAGCGCAGGTGAATTTGTCAACATGCCAGAAACAGCCTGGGAGTCGGCCATTTTAAGGATGCTGAAAAATACATTTGCCTGGCGCACGCTGAAGGTAAAGCACTTCTGGCAGCCAGCGCGTACCAATGTGGCAGAGATGCCCTCAGAGTCCTTTTTCCCGCCCTGTGGGAGGGACGCTCCCGGAGGTGTGCACTGGAGTGCTGCTGCGTGCTCCGGGGGCCTCCCAAAATTGGATGTGACAGCTCTCCCTGGGCGCGCCTTAAGCCTGGTGCTGATGCAACCTTGACTTCAGAACCAGGATCCTCACAGATGCCCTTGGAAGACAGAGACACGGCCGGAGATGCCCCAAAAATACTCACAGGGTTCCGACTGGCCAGCCAATGTCACCTGATGCTTCCGCACACCATTAAACAGGAGTTCTGCTCCACCTCTGAAAGGAAAGACCAGACAAAAAGCACCGTCAGTCTGCACGGAACAGTTTACATCATCAATTACAGGCACCCACAGGCAGCGGCACCAACGCAACTGACTGAGCAATCAGTCTTTATTATTACACTCACTGCAATTAAACAAAGACCAAAAAGAGAGAAATCTGCACCCAGATACATACCGAAAAACAGCATGAATGACTGAAAACACAGAAAACGCAGATAATTCCAAACCCCCGATCAAAAACGGGAGACAATTTTTAAAAAACATGACAAGAGAACACACAAATGGCTCTTTTCGCCTTCCTCGCCGCAAACAGCGTGCCGGTGCAAACGTAAATTCCGTTTCTTTTCTTCAATAGACAACTATATGAAAAAGCTGCTAATAGATCATTGCCGGTGGCAACCGATACATGCTTCAAATGCGCATAAAGCATGACTTCACTTCAACACAGGAGATTTTTAAAATACATACACGATCATCCTTTTATAACAGAGTTGTTTTTATAGCATGGTGCGATAGAGCCTTATGTTTGCTTGTTTATGCAATCTCAGTAAATTCCAGTTACACAATTTGTCCTGAGAGGCATCTCTGAGTCATGCTGAGAGATAAGAGTTTTCCATCTGCAGGACAATTAAGAAAACGATAAAATGGGTCTCTCCTAGAGACGTGCACAAATGGGGTTCTTTTGCATTAGATTCGTATCAAAACAAATGTAAGAAAATTCAAATACGTTCAAACACATTTGCTTCAAATGCCGCAGGATTCTATTCGATACAAATATATATCTCCAAATTCATACGAATACTGATACTAATGCATACGCATCCCATACGTATCTGATACATATCCCATAACCTATCCGCTCTGAAAGTGTGGGAAAAACCCCTGAATCCACTTTGAATCTGCTCTCAGTTCATGTCCAAAGCACTCTGGATCTATTACAGATGTCACTGGGGCAACTGCTTTCCCATCTGGTCTAGTGGTGAGGGAGCCAGACTCTTATCTAGGAATACTGGGTTTGATTCCGCCCTCCTCTATGAAGTCAGCTGGGTGACCTTGGTCTAGTTGCAGCTCTCTTCTGAGCTCTCACAGCCCCACCTACCTCACAGGGCGTCTGTGGTGGGGAGAAGAACAGAAGCTTTGTCAGCTGCTTTGAGTCCCCTTAAATGGGTGAGAAAAGCGAGGTAGAAAAGCCAACTCTTCTTCTCCTTCCTCCATGAATCCACAGGGTCCGCTGTGGTCTACACCATCGCAAGGAAATCAGGCCCCTAGTCCGAGATATAAACCAGAATAAGATCCAGTGCAGAAAGGGCCCAAGTCCATAAGAACCTAAAAGAAGCCCTACTGGATCAGTCCACAGTCCATCTAATCCAGCATCCTGTCTCACCAAATGGCCCATCAGTTGCTTCTGAGCATCTCAAGCAGAAGATGAAGACAACACCTTCACCTGTTATCGACTCCCTGCAAATGGCCTTCAGAGGCATCCTGCCTGTCTAACAAGAAAGCAGTATGTAGGCATCCATTCGAGTAGCCATTGATACACCTGTCCTCCATAAATTAAGAGAATACCTGCTGGATCAGGCCACAGCCCATCTAATCTAACATCCTGTCTCACTCAATGGCCCACCAATTGCTTCTGGGCATCTCAAGCAGAAGACGAAGGCAAAACCTTCACCTTCTCTCGAATCCCAGCAAACGGCCTTTAGAAGCATCCTGCCTCTCTCCAGCCCGGAAGCGTTATCCAGGCCTCCATTCTAGTAGCCATTGATACACCTGTCCTCCACGTCAGGGGTATGGCCCGTTGTATTCAACGGGACTTGTTCACGCAGATTTTATAGGACTGACACCTAAAATCCACAGCCAAGGTTAAAAAAACCCAGCTGTTGCCCAGCTAGTTTCTCTGTGAATCCTATTCCAGAGGTTTCCGGCTACCGTAATTTTAAAGTCAGCGCTTGCTTCGCGGTCTGGGCTGTGTGTGTTTTAAAAAGAGAAACGCAGAAAAAGAAGTCGCCGAGATGTTTATGGGGAAATACGAACGTGAGAACCCATTCCTTGAAACTGAGGTACGTGGAGGGAAATTTCTGGCTGTACTAAGCTAGAAGACAACGCCGCCTTTGTAACCCTCTCGGTAAAGGGGATGCCTTATATATGCCTCCATTCTCATCAAAAATGGCTCTACTGGGGCTGACCAACTCAACAAAAACCTGGTTATCCGAAAACTGAAGAAGCAGTTATTAATGTCTGACAAATCTAGAGATTCATGCAGAGGAAAGGCGCCTGGGCGATGTTTGGAAAGGAGCATCGTTTTGCTTGCCATGAAAACAAGTCCCTACTTTGTGTTCCACCCCGAAACAAGGATGGGAGATACGGTCTTTCTGTACCCTCCTCACTGGAGGATTTCTCAGCTGCAATGCAAAGACATAGAGCTCTCATTTAAGCAATTCCAAGAAAAAGAAAAAGGAGGGTGGTGGGAGAGAGAACCAAAGAGAAACGGCGATTCTGGAAAGTCACTTCTTCGCTGGCTAAGATGGGCAGGCTGGGTGGTTGTCCCAAGTTTGCCCAGGAAGGGGCAGGCCTGAAGAAAAGATTTTATTGATAGGAAGGGAAGAGATTTATGATTTTTAAATGACATAATGTCTCAACTAGAGGCGTGCAATGGGCAGGTCGCATTCGGAAAGCCAAACACTTGATGTCCGCATTGAATCGAACTTGCGGCGGTTGGCATGGATCCAGGAATCGGATCAAACCGAACCAGTCTCCTGTTTGAGAATATTAATGACTTGAACAATCTGGGTTTGGGCCTTGGCAAAGGTCTTTCTGCAATGGAAAAATGCTGGGTTTTATTGTTCTGTTTTAGAACGGGTTCGGAATCGGGTGCAAACGACTGTGCGTTCGATTGAACGGTTTGCCGGCAAACTGACAAACCGGTTTCAACGGCGAACGGCACACGTGGGTTTTGTTCTGGCACATCCCTCATCTCAGGGACATGTTCTCAAAGCAGTTTATGTGCCGAAACTTTGTGGGAACTCTTATTTTAGTCTTAGGAAAGTTGGGGGCAAAAAAGCTGAAGCCAACGGCGGCTCGTGACTTCCAGCATCCTTGGTCACTGACCGTTCTTGGCTGAGGTTGATGAGATACGGGGCCTGTTTGCAACTACCCCTTAGTGAACAACAGGCTGCTTTCTAGTCATGGGCATCTGGACCAGGGAGCAATGACAACTCTCCAAAAGTTGCCACAGGCCCAAATGAGGCCATCCAACGGTAGCTTGACTAGGAGAAACGAGATGGCTCCTAGATAGCAACATCTGCACCTTCTTCTGGGTGCCTTAGAGAGAGTGGACACCGTGGTACAACTGGTCAGTTGCAGCGTCCAGATCATCATGCCGAAGTGCAAAAACGCCCCTGGACGGTCGATGCCATATTGATACTACTGAGTGCTTCCTGATTCTCAGGCCACAGCCCATCTAGTCCAGCATCTCATCTCACACAGTGGCCACCAATTGCTTCTGGACATCTCAAATAGAGGAGCAAGGCAAAATCCTTCACAAGCTCTCTGTTCCCTTCAAATGGCCTCAATGGGGCATCCTGCCTGCCTCTTCAACCTGACCCTCCCTGAACTGACAGAAGCCCTCCTACAGCCCATCTAGTCCAGCACCCTGCCTCAAACGCAGTGGCCCACCAGTTGCTTCTGGGAATCTGAAGCAGAAAACAAAAGACACCTGCTTTCAGATCCCTGCAAACGACCTTTAGAGGCATCCTGGCTGCCTCCCCAACCTGGAGGTACTACCTACTGGGCCACTGTTTACGATGCGATACTGGACTGGATGGGCTGTGGCTCCTCTAACATGCTTATGTGCTACTCTTTGTTTTGGTAAAGCAAGGTATATCAGGAGACATGATGCTCCACCAAGACTACAAAAGCATGCTAAAACAGGGACAGAGAGTCTGCAGAAGGAATGCGCACAATTTTTTTTTGACATTCTGTTTGAATCAAATCAAATACCCGAGAATCCGAATTGATTTGAATCTTTTAAATTAGGATTTAACAAGATTCGATTCGTATTTACCAAATTCGAATATATTCGTTCAAATTTGATTCAAATCTGCATATAGGAAAATTGACAACAATCGTATGCGGATGTACGCATCTTCTCCACATCTGTATGCATCTGTACACATCTCAGTCAAAAGAAGGAAAAGGAAAGGGCTGCAAGGGACTTGTCAAAACATACAAAATATTCTAATTCAGAATCCGCCTCTTTGTTCTAAGCTCAGAAGTTCCTCCTTTAAGGGACGTTCTTAAATACTTTCTGAATACCTGAATTAGTCTATTTCAACCGGGGAAATTTCATATTTACTGCAGCGTAAAACTAATGTGGGTTTGGGATTCTTGAAATGTCATGGACGAGCAATCATTGCTGAACGAAAGCCAGCATGGCTTCTGCAAAGGTAAATCATGCCTTACAAACTTGTTGAAATTCTTTGAAAGTGTCAATAAACACGTGGATAAAGGCAAATGAGTAGATATTGTCAAAAGCCTTCTGAAAGTCCAGATAGACAAAGTCCCACATCAAAGGCTACTGAATAAACTCATCAGCCATTGAATAAAAGGACAGGTTCCATCCCGGATTTGTGACTGGCTTAAGGGCAGGAAGCAGAGAGCAGAAATAAATGACAAATTCTCAGGGTGGAAAGAGGTAAAAAGTGGGGTCCCTCAAGGCTCAGTGTTGGGACCAATGCTTTTTCATTTATTCATCGGTGATCTAGAAGAAGGGGTACCTAGTAAAATAGCAAAATTTGCTGATGATACTAAATTATTTAGGGTAGTAAAAACCAAAAGACATTGCCAAGAGCTCCAGAGGGATCTCTTAGCGTTGGGTGAGTGGGCAACCAAGTAGCAAATGTGCTTTAATCTTAACAAGTGCAAAGTAATGCACATCGGGGCCAAACATCCAAATTATGTCTATAAACGAATGGGACACCTCCCTTATGAAACCAGGCTCCAACATCTAGTCCTCTTCAGTCTGGAAAGACAGCATTTAAGAGGGGAGCTGATTGAAGTATATAAAATTATGGATGGCAAGTTCTTTTCTCTATGACACAACACTAGAACCAGGGGGCATCTATGGAACTGATGGGCAGGAGAGTCAGATCCAAAAAGGGGAAGAATTTCTTCAACCAGAGGGTAATCAGTTTATGGAATTTGCTACCAGAAGAGGTGGTAACAGCTACCAGCCTAGATGGCTTTAAGGAAGGGTTAGACCAATACATGGACGACAGATGTATCAATGGCTACTAGAATGAATGCCTAAATACATCTTTCAGGCTTCAGGGGACAAGCAGGATGCTTCTAAGGCCATTTGCTGGGATTCAAGAGCAGGGAAAGATTTACCCGTGTCTCTGCTTGAGATGCCCATGAGCACTTGGTGGGCCACTGTGGACTAGATGGGCTGCGGCTTGATCCAACAGGGTTCTCTTATGTTCTTATGTCTACCTCTGCTATTCCAGAGTTGCTGAATTCTTTCTTCTTGTTGGTATCTGCTAAATTCCCACGTCTTTTTTTCCTAATGATAAGCATAATCAGGCACTACCAAAAATCCTATAGTCCTTCCAAAGTAAAACCCACTGAACAAACTTCAGGCCCCTTGATGATTTGCGAAAACAGATTTGAAACCGTCTTTCGATTCTTTAACATATTGCTTCCCTCCACACCACCCAGACCTAACGCTCTCCAGATAACCTAGGTCTGTTTTTCCTTTTAGAGATTTTTGTCAAACGTTCCTTTCTGCACCTTCCTTCTGTCCAGAAATTCCCTCCATGGCATCTATGTGTGCTATACCATACATGACCCGATCTTTAGAAGAAGAAGAAGAGTTGACTTTCATATCCCACATTTCTCACCCATTTAAGGGGACTCAAAGTGACTGGCAAAGCCTTCTATTCTCCCTGCAAGGTAGGTGGGGCTGTGAGAACTCAGAAGAGAGTTGTGACTAGCAACTTTGTGGTGGAAGAAGAAGAGTTGGCTTCTCTACCCAGCCTTTTTCACCCATTTAAGGGGACTCCAAGCAGCTGACAAACCTTCTGTTCTTCTCCCCACAACAGGACACCCTGTGAGGTAGGTGGGGCTGTGAGAGCTCGGAATAGAACTGTGACTAGCCCAAGGTTACCCAGCTGGCTTTGTGAAGGAGCGTGGAATCAAACCCAGTTAAGTTGGGTCCTTAACCACTAGACCAAACTGGCTCTGGGCAGGCCAATTCTCACCTGTTCTGGTTTTGAAGGGACACGTGATTTGCCACACAAGCATGCATGCACACGCCTCACAGTTGCCCCAGTGACAACACACACACACACACACACACAAAAAAAACCCTCTGGTGTCGACATTGGGGAATTATAATAGTGGCATCTGGGACCGCGTGTATGAAGCATTTGCCAGTTCAAATGCTTAGTACGTGTGGGAACAAAATGGCAGAATAAGGAAAGCCAACACGGCTCCATGTACATCAGCATTTTTAGTCTGGTAGTTTTCTATAGCAAATGCTTGTCTAGTTCTCTGCACAGCTGGCAAAACCTGAATAGTCAAGTCACCCCTCCCCTCCCCTCCCCCTCCCCTCCCCCTCCCCTCCCCACCCTTTTCCCTTTCCCCTCCCCTCCCCACCCCCATCTCTCCATGAGACAAATTAAGGAGAAATTCTCAGGAAGAATTTAAAATAAAATGGAAACAAACAGCTTCTTTGCAATCTCACATCTCCCCCTCCCCATCTCTTTCCTCTCCCCTCCTCACACCTTTCCCCTCCCCCTCCCCTCCCCACCCCCATCTCTCCATGAGAGAAATGAAGGAGAAATTCTCAGGAAGAATTTAAAACAAAACGGAAACAAACAGCACCCAAGCAGATTTGGTTCTTTGCATCCATTCCCCCCCCCGTCCTCCCCCTTACTTTCCCCTACCCCCCGCACCCCCCTCCCAGTGTCTTGCTCCTTCCCCCCTCCCCCGCTGCCTGCACCCCCAGCGCCCCGCTCTTACCCAAACTCCAGCTGAACGCACAAGGGCGCCGCCATCTTGGGCAAGGGAAAACCGCTGCCCGCACCGGAAGCCCCTTCTCCGTCTACATCCGGGTTCACGGGGGGGGTAACCTAGCGACGCTGCCGTCGGCCTGGCTGGCTGGCTACTCCTCCTGCTGCAGTTTATCAGCAGGACCACGTGACCTGACAATACTCTTGCTCTCCCTGTCCGTAAGTATATATAACGTCTGAATATGTTTTATATACAAAGCGCATTTTGTCAACAGCGAAAGGAAGAAGCACAGGCTGGCCTTTGAGATAAACTAAGACCAAAGAGGCAGAACTAAATAAAAGTGCATAAGATGCACACGCATACACACACAGGCAAAGATCAGGGCCCTTTCTGCGTTGGCCCCCTGTTCTACATTATATCCCAGAATAGGGACTTGCTGTCTGCATTGTTGGTACAGACTGCAGGAGACCCTGCCCAGGGCTTGCCATGGTCTGCACTAGCAGGCAGATGGCAGGCCCCTTTTTCAGGATATAATTTGAAATAAGGCCCACTGCAGAAAGAGCTCTAGATGGAGCACCGAGCTAATCTGGATGGACCTTGGTCCTTCCTGCACTATTATTTATTATTTGCAATTTTACCCACCCATCTCAGAAATATACACGTGTCTGCATTTTTATTTACTTCCTCTTTCACACACGCACATATTGCCCCATCCACTTTTCCTTTTTCTTGGTAAATCCCCGTTAATCGTTGGTGCCCGAGGACAAGGCAAGCTGTTGCACCAGGTGTTAGAATAGGTAAGGCAGGTAAGATCCTATCCTAAGTAAACCTATATGCAGATTGACCACAACATCCTACTGGGACCCTTCCGATAGATATCCCCATTAACATCTGATATTAAAGGGATGCTGAGTTGTGGCAGGGCCTTCTCAGTCACGGCTCCCAGGCTTTGCCCTGATTTCTCTTCTGAGATGAGTCAAGCGCCCTTTCTGGCAAACAGTGCATGCCTGGAGCCCGAATTGGGCATCCGTCATTTCCTGCGCCTTGAAATGATCCCCTCGGTCTTTTAAATTTGTAACCGTTCTGAGTTTTATGCATCTGAATTTTATGCATCTGAATTGATGCATGATCCCATCCTAAGACCTTGAAATAGAGGGCAACATATACATGCAAATGATACATAAATAAATACACACAAAAAAAATAAAGGTTTATGTCCGTGCTAGCCTACTCTGAATTGAAACACACACGGAAAAAAACCCACACACACTGTCTCCTTTGATAGCTGGACAGTGTTGGCCACAGAACCGTATTTGTGCATTTTAAGTTGCGTGCGCATCCGAGCATCCAGAAAGGCCGGTGCTGGGTTTCCCAGCCATAGTTTTGAGGAAATTTTCAGGATTGTGTGGAAATACGCAGCCATGATGGGTTTGCCTCAGATACATGAAGCAACCTCCTCATAGTGGTGCCGTAATGGCGCTATATTCATCCCACCTGAATGTAGCCCTTAACTTCTCGTTGATCAGCGTGACAGGATACTGCCCGTATTGTCCTGGCAACGATCCAGCCACCCCACTGTTGGGGCCTGATCCTGATCCTGGTTCTTCATCGGACCCAATCCTTTTCATAGAACGGCCCCTCCGCCAGCAACCCGAGACGGGTGCGCGTGGGTTTCATTTGGGTCCGGGTGAGATGTGGGCGAAAGAATAGGCCGGGCGGCTTCGACCGCGGGAGCCCAGGCCTCACAGACGGCCCTGTTTTTGCCCACTGCTGCCCAGCTTTGCCAGCGGCGGTGGTGCCAAGATGTTTAGCGCCGGAACCTCCACGGTTGCCCTGGGGAGAGAGATGCAACTTTTTCTCCAGTGGCAAACAACTTGGAGGGTTCGCGTAAGGCGGAGAGGCCGCCGGAGCCATTGCGGTGCACAGCCTGGACAATAGGGTCCCCTGGCTTAGAGGCTTTTGTTTGGTTCCTCCAGTCTCAGTTTCGAACCGCATGGGGTGTGGGTGTGTGGAAAGGGTCTGGAGGATGGCATGGGGGGGGGGGAGAGAGAGGGATGCTGGGGGGGAGGGGGAAGGGAGGTCAGGGGGAGTTAAAGCCTTTTCTCTCCCATTCATGTGTTAATTGGGTGTCAAGCAGAGATCAGTAAGGTGGAGGGCAGCCTCTGAGCTTGGGTTAAACTGCTCAAAGAAAGCAAAGGACCAGCCCACCGCAGCCTGTATGTCATTAGAGCGCATAGGCAAACTCTCCAAGGAGGTGTTCCTGGGCCGTTGGAGGGGGATGGAGAGAGAGAGAGAGAGAGAGAAAGAAAGGGAGAGGGTGGGCGCTGTGCTTTTTCTTAGCCCCTTCTCCCCCCGCCCCAAACTCCCCTTTCCCCCAATTCACAGACGGCCAAACAAAGCTAGAGGGCGTTTAAACAATGCCAGACCCCTGTCTCGGCCTCTAAACAGGCGTTTAACCTTCAGAATAGCTGAAAGTGATACTCAGAAACAGGCCGGCCCCTTATTATAGCGAAACCAGGGACCACTTGCATGGCTGCTGTGCTCTCCTCTCTCCGGGAGCTGGACAGCCCTGCTAGGCCAACCTCGCCACCTTCCTTCCTTCCATTCCTCCTTTTCCTTCCTTCCTTCCCTCCCTCCTTCCCTCTTTCCTTCCTTCCAGCTCTTTGGCAAAGGCAGACGGCAAGGTGGGCAATGGGAACCTCTCTGCAGAACGAAGGATGCTGCGTTTGTACAGTGTGTGCGTTATCCCTCGCAATGAAACTTATCAGGCCAAGATTGTGTGGGCCCTTTTGGCGCTTTCTTGGCAATCCGGATCAAGGAGGCTCTTAAGTCATGTGGGTAACCTTGTGCTAGTCACAGCTCTTTCTGAGTTCTCACAGCCCCACCTACCTCACAGGGTGTCTGTTGTGGGGAGCAGAACAGAAGGTTTGTCAGCCGCTTTGAGTCCCCTTAAATGGATGAGAAAAGCAGGGTAGAAAAGCCAACTCTTCTTCTTCCTCCTCCTCCATGAATCCAGCTGGGTAACCTTGGGCTAGTTACAGCTCTCTTTTGAGCTCTCACAGCCCCACCTACCTCACAGGGTGTCTGTTGTGGGGAGCAGAACAGAAGGTTTGTCAGCTGCTTTGAGTCCCGTTAAATGGATGAGAAAGGCAGGGTAGGAAAGCCAACTCTTCTTCTACACATTAGAATTTAAACATTCAAACAAATTTTGAATGTTCCAAAACATTCATTTGGACCATTTGAATAATTCGAAAGTACAGTTACCGGTATGTATGTATTATATACTTATCTGTACGAATCTCATACGTATCTGTACCCATTGGCGCTCATAGTATGGAACAAAAGCAGGATGCATACAGGATAAAACGGGATGCGTATGAATGCATACAGATATGTATAAAACATACGAATGTTGTCGAAATGCGTATCTTCAGTTTCAAATCTTAGCAATTCGAATGGAAAGATTCGAATGTATTTGATTAAAATCAGATTTTGTCGCATTCAGATTCTAAACATTTGAATAGAATAGAATGTTTGGATATTCAATTCGACTCAAATTTGATTGCCAAAAAATAATAATAATAATTGCGCGCATCCCTAATGGTAATTGTAAAGGGAGGTAATCCTACATTTTCGACTCCTAGGAAGATATGTGGCCGGTGTTTGGAAGCGGCCTAAGTTAGCTGCACGCCGGTCCACTTGACGCCTGGACTGAGCGACAGAAGCAAATCTCATGGCGTCGTTTCTATCGTTGCTGTTGCTGAAATAAACAACAAACCAACTGGGTTTGAAATCCTCCTTTATTTAGACGCGAAGATTCCATTTGCTTTGCTAGCTCCATCGCTGGAGCGACATAACAGAAATTGCCAAGCAAGAATCAGGAGGAAACATCACAGGCAAACTCCCACAGCCCTTGATGCTTCGTTCAAAATAATAATAATAATAATAATTAAAAAAAGGTTGCTAATGGATCCCCCCTCCCTTCTCCATAACCTCCAAACCAGACACATTTGAAGCACAATGTTCCCTGAGTAGATGGTGATGAAAAAATTAAAATAAACACAACCCACCAAAAGAGGGGGAAAAAAGAAAGAGAAAAGCCCAATGGATTTTAAGTGACAAGATTCGAGCTGGCATTTGAGGGGATCATGGCCGCAACTACAAAACATGATGCCAAGAACTGGCGGTAGATTTGAAGAGCATCTGGGGCAAGATGGATTCCGGCGTTCCGCCTTCTCTGCCAGTCACGCCTGGGTTTGCTTCAGAGGCAAAATTTCATGCAGTCTTTGGGGCCTTATTAACGCAATACTGCACAATTGCAAAGTGAGGTCCTCCTTGGAATTAATTCCCTTATAGAGATGTGCACAAATATATGAGATACAGTCAGACCCCCGTAACCGCAGCTGGGGATACGTTCCGGCTCCTACCATGGTCACCTGAAACGGCGGATAATCGCAAACAGGCCTTCTGGTTCCGGGGTCGTGCAAAGTGCTTTTCTGCCCTCTGGAAGGGCTATTTCAACCTCCGGAGAGCATTGGAATAGGCATGCATTGCTACCCACAGACCCCCTTACAATTTGGGTTGGGTTCCAGTGACGTCACACGCCTATTCCAATGCTCTATGGATGCCGAAATAGGCATCCGGGAACTTCGGTTAACCGAAACCGTGTGGACTGAATCAGTGGATACGGGGGTCCGACTGTAGTTTGATCTGGGAGAGAAGGCTGGGAAAAAGCTGTGGTAGGGTAGAGGAGCTGGAAAGAACTGCTTATGCATATTATTTAGCTATATATTCCACCATTTTAATCCCATTTATCCTCTAGGAGGTTCAGGTTCAGTAGGTGCAATTCTCTTTCTCCTTCCTTTTTTTTAAAAAAAATTCTTACAACAATCTTATAAGGTAGACCAGAGTGAGTAGCAGTGCTCTAGCCTGAGGTCATTCTCCAGTCATTGCTGAACTGCAACTCCCATCATACTTTGCAACTGGTCAGACTGCCCAGGGCAACCACATTCATCCACAGATTCCTCCAGTCCTTCCCCAGGCATCACTGAGCTCCAAGCTCCCATCATACCTTGCAGATGGGCACACTGGCTAGGACAGCAGCAGCCAGAGGGTAACCTTGCCTTCCCTGATCTAGCCACCAGGCTGCACTGTCAGGCCTTTGGTGGATCCAACTCATACCTGCATTCATCCAAACCATGAACTCTTCTAAGAGCCCATTAGATACCCATTTGGTACCTGATTGGTACCAATTGGGAAGGCCCTGTCCCCACCTGGACCCCATTGAAGGTTCCATCTGCAAGGCCCTGTCCCCATCAGGGGAGAGCAAATCCGGATTTAATGGGTCCTTCAAACCTTGCCCACGGTGTCAGGAAGGACGCAAGTTCCAGGGCAGAAGACTTCCTGTGCGCAACTTTGTTATAAAACATTTGTAGAAGTAAACCCAAAGAAAGGACTGTGGATTTTGCAAACCTGGGCTGCCTTTCCCTGGAGGCGTCCGCAAAACATTTCAGTCTGCCTTTGAGTGCTGTAAAAACTTGCACTAGGGCTTGAAGCATAGAGACGCGTGAATTCTGGGGAGTGTATCCCTTATGGGTTGTCCGGAGCTGCGAGGCTGGCTTGTAGGTGCAGGGATTATATTGGCAAACTGCCTGCAGGTCACAAACACGCACACAAAGACAACGACGGACTTGGCATTGGTCCCACGGACTGCGGCTTCTCCAAGGAAGCTGTTCAGATTTGGAACGGGGAAAACTGACCACAACAATAGCCCCCCAAAAAATTAAGGGGGGAAAAAAAAAAGAATTATTGTTCAGTTAGCAGATCTCTGCTCCAGGCAGATCAGCGGGGTACTGGCAGGCCGGCACTCCCCAGGTCCCCAAGGAAAGTTCATAGGAAGGTCAAAATCACTGCAAAATTAGCATCTCTACAACAGCCTTTGCTAACCATGTGCCATTTTACGGCTTGGAGCACAACGTCCCAGCCAGCAGGTGAGAATCCAGTATTCCACCCCCTGAATTTGCCAGGGGACGTTCTAAACATTTGTGCTTGAACCCGTGCCCGCGCCCTTTCGCGCGCAGTGCCGCACGGAAAATCAAAAGACGCGAATTGCAGAGCGGGAGAGGAAGAAGCAAACCGAATAAACAGAAGCATCACTTCCACGCAGAATATATATATGTAAACATTCAAATCGGATTTCAAATTTCAGATCTATTTCTTTGAAGTATCTGGCCATTCGTATGTGAATGGGTTCGCTCACGGTGCACCGTCTTTGACGATCCGCATCTTTCCCGCATCTGTACGGATCCGTACGGGACGAAAACGGGTTGCATACGGGATAACTACGGGATGCCTACGGACGTGTACGGATGCGGGGAAGGTGATTACGGGCACGTACGGGCGTTGTCGACATCCGGATGTGCAGATTCGAATCAAAAATTCGAACGGAAAGATTCAGATTTGGCAAAAACAAATCAAATCTTGCTAAATTCGGATGTAGAAGATTCGAATCAAATTGAATTTTCATGGATTCGATTCGATTCGAATAGAATGCTAAAAAAACATTCATCCAAACCCTAAATTTGCTTTGATTTTCTTCTTCCCATTCCACTGTCCCCTGAAAAGAGAAAGACCAGACTTGACTCATGAGCCCGTTTGGTCTTGTGGTTAGTGTTGGATTCTTATTGGGAGGTCTCCTAGGTCAAGTCCATACTCCTCCATGAAGCCAGCTGGGTGGTCTTGGGCTAGTCACAGCTCTCTTTCTGAGCTCTCACAGGCCTACCTGTCTCACAGGGTGTCTGTGGTGGGGAGAAGAGTGTTTGCCAGCAGCTTTGAGTCTCCTTAAATGAGTGAGAAAAGTGGGATATAAAAGCGGGATATAAAAGCCAACTCTTCTTCTTCCTCCACAAAGCCATCTGGGTGGCCTTGGGCCAGTCACAGCTCTCTTTCCGAGCTCTCACATCCCCAGCTGTCTCACAGGCTGTCTGTGGTGGAGAGAAGAACAGAATGTTTGCCAGCAGCTTTGAGTCCCCTTAAACGGGTGAGAAAAACGCGGCCAACTCATTGTCATCTTCTTTCTATTCCACACTGGTCTTTAAGAGCCCCAAATGTAAAAAAGATGCCCACCCAGCGAGGCCTGCAAATGACGTGGAAGGGAATTCTCCAAGGTGCTGAACAGAGGTCCCTGTTTCATAGACCACAGAGCAGACCAAAGGAAGGGATGCACACAAATGGGTTTTTTACATTCAAATTCGGATCGAATCGAATATCCAAACATCAATTCGATTCGAATGTTTAGAATCCAGATGCAAAAAACTCCATTTCAAATCTAACATCTGAATCTATTCGTTCGAACGTTAGATTCGGATCTGCAGATACGAATGTTGGCAACATTTGTATGTGTTATACGTATCTGTATGCATTCCGTACGCATCCCGTTTTATCCCATAGGCATCCTGTTCTCATCCCGTACTATCAGTGCAAATGCATACAGATATGTATGGGATTCTACAGATACGTACATAATACCCACGGTACCTGTACTTCTAAGGTTTCAAATCATTTGAGCTGGATTCCTGGAGGAAGAAGAGTTGGCTTTTCTACCCCGCTTTTCTCACCCATTTCAGGGGACTCGAAGCAGCTGACAAACCTTCTGTTCTCCCCACAACAGACACCCTGTGAGGTAGGTGCGGCTGGGAGAACTCGGAAGAGAGCTGTGATTATCCCGAGGCCACCCAGCTGGCTTTGTGGAGGAGGAAGAAGAGTTGGCTTTTCTATCCCACTTTTCTCACCCATTTCAGGGGATCCACACGGCTGATAAACCTTCTGTTCCTCTTCCCACAACAGAACATCCTGTGAGGTAGGTGGGGCTGTGAGAGCTCAGAGCGAGAGCTGTGACTAGCCCAAGGTCACCCAGCTGGCTTTGTGGAGGAAGAAGAAGAGTTGGCTTTTCTACCCCACTTTTCTCACACATTTAAGGGGACTCAAAATGGCTGACAAACCTTATATTCTTCTCACCACAACAGACACCCTGAGAGGTACGTGGGGCTGTGGGAGCTCAGAAGAGAGCTGTGACTAGCCCAAGGTCACCCAGCTGGCTTTCATGGGGAAGAGCAGAATCAAAGCCGGTATTCCCAGATAAGAGTCTGGCTCCCTAACCACTAGAAAGAAAGGAAGGAAGGAAGGAAGGAAGGAAGGAAGGAAGGAAGGAAGGAAGGAAGGAAGGAAGGAAATGAGCATTCATTCACCTGTGCCTTTTGAAGGTCTCCTCTACAAAAAAGTGGAATGAAGACAGCCATGTTTGTGGATGAGAAATCCAAAGGAAAGACTAGAACCAGATCATGGAGCAGAGATGGTGTAGCAGAGCCCCTTAATGCCTGCACCATAAATAGATGCGCCATCTTGCAGTAAGTTATTTTTTTCTTTCCCAAAAGAAACCAGAACACAAAACAACAACAACAACAAAATGCTTAACCCTGCAATAAATTACTACACAGGAAAAAAAAAAAAAAGGAAGACACGCACAGACACAGACACACAAATAAAGTCCAATTGTGAAAGTAGAAAACAATCATTTCCCTCAGGGAAAGAACGGATCGAGTTATGGTATTCCCTTCTTCCTACCACAGCCCTTGTCCTATCCCACCTGTGTCACAGATTTGTGATCACATCTTAGCAGCCAGAAGCAAAGAGACAACCAGGAATGTGCACTATCTTATTTTTTTGTATTAAATTTTTTTGTATCAAATCGAATGTACGAAAATCCGCGTTGTTCTAATCGGTCCCCTTTGAATGAGGTAGGATTCGAATTTGATCCGGATGCCCGATACGAATTTTATTCCAATCCCCGCTACAGATTCCGTATAAAGCTGCCATATATCTGCTATGTATCCACTCCGGCTGCTGCAAATCCGTCCTGAATCCACTTTGAATCCGCTCCCAATCCACTTCAAATCCACTCTGGGTCCGTGGCAGATGGGACCGGGGCGGCCGCTTTCCCACCTCCCCTGGTTCACAGACGTAACGAAGCTTCGTACAAATGTATCGAAAAAATTCGATTCAAATTTGATTTAAATCCAAATGGCTGAATTTGGCTGAATTTTGCACATTGCAAATATTCGTGCACATCCCTACAGACAACTGTTCCCCACGAGGAAACAAAAAAAACAAGTCCTCCCCCCCCAAAAAAAGCAACCCCAGTATTTTTTTTGGAGGGGGGCATTTTCCTGAAACGGCTTGCAAAACACTAAATAGAGATTTTTTAACTCCGACGTTGATTGACAGCGAAAGACAGCACCATGGCGCCCTCTAGAGGCGCAACCCAGATGGCACCATGGCGCCCTCTAGTGGTGCAACCGAGACAGCACCATGGTGCCCTCTAGAGGCGCAACGGAGCAGTGCAGTGAAGCAAAGATTTGCAAACAGAGGTGAAGACAGATTTTGGAAACCACGGGGCAAAGATTTTGACTTTTGGGCCAATCATCCTCACATGCTCATTGCTGAGGGATTCCAGGATGTGGAGAATAAAGCTGTGTTATGTTCCTATGCTTTGGTATGCAGTGCTTCGCCCCCTCCCCTTCCTCATGCAAATCCATCTTGTATAAAACTCAAAAAAAGTTCAACATTTTAGAAACGAAACGGAAAAAAACGTGCTGTGTGCCTTTTGTTAACTCGCTAACCGGCGGCTCCGGGCTTTTCCTTTCCTATCAACGCCTGGGCTTTCCTGTCCCAGGAGACCAAAAAGCTGGCGGCAGAGATGTGGCTCTTTCACAACTTCATCTGTCCCGAATGGATCCTCTCGAAAGCTTCCTGGTCCAGCGGAAAATACCGGCATTGCCTCTGGTCCAGGTAATACAGTCTGTCTGTCACCACCTTGGGATCGTAGCCTTCTTTGCGCAGGTCCACTTTCTGGAATTTGAACGTACCTGGATTGGGAAAGAAAAATAGGACACTCAGCAAATCCACCTTTCTGCTTTCCTTTCTGTCTTAAATAATACAAATTTTATTGAATTTAGTAGGCACAATAAAATTCAATGAGAAAAAACTAAAAACAATTAGGGATGTATACAATTATTATTATTATTTTTTGCATTCAAATTCGAGACGAATCGGATATCCAAACATTCAGTTCTATTTGAATGTTTAGAATCCGGATGCAACAAAATCCGATTCGAATAGAATACATTTGAAACTATTTCTTCTAATGTTGGATTCGAATCTGAAGCTACGAATGTCGACAACATTCCTGTGTGTTATACATATCTGTACGCATTTCGTACACATCCTGTTTTATCCTGTAAGCATCCCGTTTTCACCCCGTACTATCAGTGCAAATGTATACAGATATGTATGAGATTTGTACAGGTACATATGTAAAACATACGTATGTCTACTTTCGAACTCTTATTCTTCAGGGATATGTGTGTCCACACGAACAGGTCATTGTACATGTATACAAAAATTCCATTGAATCAAACCAGCCTTCCATTTGTAAACAATTCATGTAAACATTCATGTTCCACAGTGGTTTTGCCCATGAAAAGGGCTTTTTTGTCTTGGTTATTCTCTTTCTGAACCAGAGCAAAACTGAATGCAAACAACTGTGTTGCTCAATGGCGAAACTAACAAGTGGGTGTTTGCATCCCTATGACAGAACCCATGGTAGTCATGCACAACAGTCCTGAAAGGTAGACCACGCAAAGTAACAGCATTTGGCCATCAAACAGCCAGTCAGATTCCACAACCGAGGCTGGGCAACCATGGCTGACGCCACTCTTTTAGGCCTAGGGCAGCAGGAACCCTGCTCTCCTATACAGTGTGCTTGGTTTCTAAACTGGTTTCACGCCAGTCCAAGGAATCCACACGCCACACGCTGGCTGCTGAAGGTCTGAACGGGACTCACTCGTTTTGTGAACTTCCGAGAGAAACCGCAGGAAAACGGGCCTCGCAAACACCGGAAGGGCTTTCTTCATTTCCTCTGCAAAGGTGTTCAGGTCACAGGAGTTGTCTGGGTCCGCAATTGCAGCCATGCCCGCCTTTCCTTCGGTACCTAAGGGATACGAAACACCCATGAGCTTCAGGTTTCATGCCTGTTGCGGGAGAGCAGAATGTGGGACTAGGTGGAGCATGGCTTCATCCAATGCAGTGGCATGCTTCTTACGTTCTCATGGATCCAGCAGGCCGAAGTAAAATTCTCCATCCCTGTTGTACCTGTCCGTTGGCCTCTTCCCCAGCAAGAGGAAGAGGAAATTGGGGGAAAGGTACCCAAACCTGTCATTATAGGTTACCTGGCACCTCCACCCCGTAGACCACAACGTCTGTCATGTTCAGGATTCGGCTGAGAGTGCCCTCCACTTCCGTCGTGGAAACGTTCTCGCCCTTCCAGCGGAAGGTATCGCCGGTCCGGTCCCGGAAATACATGTAGCCCAACTCGTCCATGACCAGCACATCTCCTGAAGGCAAAGAGAGAGACCGGAGGATAAGATCTGAAGTCCAGAAAACCAATTTCCTCCCAATTCTGCCCCCCAACAGACCCAAATTCAGACTCAACCTTTCTGTTCCTTTATTTATCATCTATTTATTTATTTTTCCCAATGGTCTCAGGGCAGGACATATTATAGGGAGGTGTGCGACAATTCAAAGACATTCAAAATTGTATCCAATTCGTCCGAATTTCGACATTCAAATTCGAATTTAAACATTCAAACGAATTTCAAATTTTTGAATCTATTCGTTTGAATTATCCGGACATTATCGTTGGACTTCATATCTGCGTACCTTTTCGTTTCCTCAATAGGATCCTATGGCAGATCAATAAAATAGAACATCTAAATACCGTCAATGTCTACCTGATTGAAGTCTATGAAATCATGCACAGAGTGGGAAAGGTGCACTGGAAGAAGCCCTTTCTCTATTGTCCAACAATAGAACCAGAGGGCATTCTATGAAGTTGATGAGCAGGAGGGTTGGGACCCACAAGAGGAAGTATTTTTTCACCCAGAGGATCACTGGTCTATGGCATGTATTAGGAGAAGAGATGGTGATGGCAACCAGCCTAGATGGCTTCAAGAAAGGATTAGATGAACTCATGGAGGACAGGTGGATCAATGGCTACTAGAATGGATGCCTCGATACTTCCTCCAGGTTGGTGAGACAGGCAGGATGATACCGCTCAAGGCCACTTGCGGGGATTTGAGAACAGGTGAAGACTTTGCCTTCATCCTCTGCTTGAGATGCCCAGAAGATATTTAGAAGGTGGGTCAATTTGTGAGACGGGATGCTGGGCTAGATGGGCTGTGGCCTGATCCAGCAGGGCTACTTTTAGGTTCTTATCTAAAATGGGTGCCTAGGTACTGCCTTCAGGTGGGAGAGACAGGCAGGATGCCTCTAAAGACCCAGGGAGTTGGGAACAGGTGGAGATTTTGACCTCTTCTTCTGCTTGGGATGTCCTGAAGCAATTGATGGGCTGCTGTGTGGGACAAGGATGCTGGACTAGATGTTATATTCTTAAAACGGCTACCATACCTGTATGGGGAAGGGATGCTGTTCCCTCAACTGAAGGCCAGGGTAAAGAGATACATCTTCACCAGGCAACCATGTGCATACAATGGGACTGATCTACAGGCCAGGAACCCTCACCTGTGAGATACGCGTGGTCTCCTTTGGAGAAGACATTGCAAGCAACTTTCTTATTGTTGGCTTCATTGTTCAGGTAGCCATCAAAGCGCTGCAGAGGGTCACTCTGTACGATGCGTCCAACCAGCTGTCCAGGCTCTCCTGTGATTAAGGAAGGTCAGAAGAAAGGAGAAGAATTTTCAAGGAAAAATCACGCACTTCTTGCCCCTTTGAGAAGACCTTAGGGTGCAAATTGTTCCCAGAGTTGGGAAATTCCCTTCGTGCATGAATCAGAATCCCATGATGCACTGCAAAGGTGGATCATGGTAGGGGTCATGGAACAGAGATCCCAAGTTCTTTGTATTTCAAGAAACATCAGCCCGTGGTGCCTCCATATCTTGCTTGACTTCAAGAACCCATCATCCACAGCCAGCCCAACCAGGTGATGAATGATGGAACCAAACCACGCACACTGGACGTCCCACCTTACCTGGTTTGCACCGAATGCAGAGCCCGTCGGGTCCTCGAATCAGCTCCATCGTGTCTTCGTTGACTCTGACTAGGTTGATGGGGTAAACGTTGGGAAGGATCCTGCTGTTAAAGCCACAGGCCCCCAGCTGTAGAGGAGAACATTTCCAAACATCCTGATTAGACTCCTCATTCAGCCCACTTCCTTGATGGCCAAAGGATAACCCTGAGGAGATTGCTCATCTAGCCCACCTTTTTGATAGCTAAAGGAAAACCAAGATGATGATGAAGAAGAGTTGGCTTTTCTAACCCGCTTTTCTCACCCATTTAAGGGGACTCAAAGCGGCTGACAAATCTTCTGTTCTTCTCCCCACCACAGACACCCTGTGAGGTAGTTGGGGCTGTGGGAGCTCAGAAGAGAGCTGTGACTAGCCCAAAGTCACTCAGCTGGCTTGGTGGAGGAAGAAGAAGAGTTGACTTTCCTACTCATCTTTTCTCACCCATTTAAGGGGACTCAAAGCGGTTGACAAACCTTCTATTCTTCTCCCCACAACAGACACCCTGTGAGGTAGGTGGGGCTGTGAGAGCTTAGAAAAGAGCTGTGACTAGCCCAAGGTCACCCAGCTGGCTTCATGGGGGAGGGCGGAACCAAACCTGGTATTCCCAGATAAGAGTCCGGCTCCCTAACCACTAGACCAAACTGGCTCACTTGAAGAGCATTCAGACTACAAACTAGGGCCAAGAATAGTGGGAGCTACTTACCTTGTTGTCAAAATTCCCAACGCTGCAATTACATTCTGTGGCGCCGTAGAATTCAGCGATTTGGTGGATACCAAAGCGTTCGGTGAATTCCTTCCAAATGGAGGCCCTCAGCCCATTGCCCAGAGCCATCCGGACACGGTGCTTCCGTTCCACCTCTTTCGATGGCTGGTTAAGCAGGTACCGGCAAATCTCCCCGATATACTGCACAATCTGAAAAGGTTTGAGAAGAGCAACGGGGGAATCAGATACTGAATTGGGTATGAGAGGAATCAACATTCGACTGCTGCACATCCTCCTTGGTGGTGGCTCCTAGGCTATGGAACAGACTCCCCCTAGAGGCGCACCAAGTATCTGCATTTATAAAGGTTCAGAAGTCAACCTTTCAGGCCCTGCTCTTTTAGCGAGTTCTTTTACATCTGTTTTTATTGTTGCAACAGAATATAAGGCAGGATAAAAAGGCAAATAAATAGATAAAATAACGATAAATAAGTAATAGGATTCAGATTTATTTACACTGTTATTTTAATCATTTGTGGATTCTACTCAATGAACCACAATTTTCAATTTCGTGCTTTTCCCGTCCCGTCCTTCCCAGCGACTGGTTTGCACTGGACTCTGGACAGATAATCCTACAGGGTCAAGACCTGGGCAGTAGAATCTACCCCTACTAGAGGTGCCAGCACACACATCTGGGTATTTGGGACAGCCAAACGCCAGATGTGCACATCAGGAAAAGGCATGGAGACAGCATTGGCGGCACAGCCATCTAGCCAGGAGGTGGTACAGTTGGACCCCTGTATTGCAATGAATTAATGTTAGAAAATCCATATCTGTTTGAAAGAGATCCCCTTCAAATGCGGTAGGATTCCATACAATACAAATCCGTATGTATCCGATACGAACAAATAAGAATGTATTTGTATGAATATCTGATATATATTTGATTTCCCTCATTACTGCTTCCTAGCATGATATCCAGCTGCTGTCTGGAGGCGGCTTAAGAAACAGCACAAATGAAAACCTCCTTGCCCTGATGTCAAAGACCACTGGTTCCAATTCCCCCTCCCCTTGCCCCTCGCACAGTGGGCCTCACCCCTGCCTCACCGTACAATTGTACTTCACACAGTCTTCCCAGAAGTGAGTCGCTGAGAACTTCTTCCGGATCACCACGGTCATTCCATGCAAGAGACACTGGCCAACCCCCACAATGTTACCTAGGAGAGGACAGGAAGGGGGAAAACAAATCTGTCCAGTAGGAATCTGGGGACCAGGCTGATGTCATAAGAATCTAAGAGGAGCCCTGCTGGATCAGGCCACAGCCCATCTAGTCCGTAAGAACCTAAGAGGAGCCCTGCTGGATCAGGCCACAACCCATCTAGTCCGTAAGAACCTAAGGGGAGCCCTGCTGGATCAGGCCACAGCCCATCTAGTCCATAAGAACCTCAGAGGAGCCCTGCTGGATCAGGCCACAGCCCATCTAGTCCAGCATCCCGTCGCACATAGTGGCCTACCATTGCCCATGGGCATCTCAAGCACAGACAAGGACAAACCTTCACCTGCTCTCAAATCCCAGCAAAAGGCTTTAGAGGCATCCTTCCTGTCCCCCCAGCCTGAAAGATGTACTTAGGCATCCATTCTAGTAGCCACTGGGGCTGTGAGAGCTCAGAAGAGAGCTGTGACTAGCCCAAGGTTGCTCTGTCCAGAGAGGCAAGTCTCTTGCTTAACAGCACCGTTGTGGGAAAACCGGCTACCAGCGCTACCATATATGAGGCGACCTCCACCATAGGAGCGCCATCATGGTGCTATGTTCATCCTGTCTGAAGGCCCCTGCAGAGAAAAATTGCGCCCTCCATACTTCCGTCGTAGAAGACGGGGCGAAGTAACTAACAGGCAATTGACACCTTTGTTCAAAGACCTGTCCTTGTAATGGTCAACCGGATGCTGGACCAAGATTTCATTTTGGTTTTTTTTATGGGGAAGGATGAGGAGATGCCAGGTGTGGAAGGTGCTCAACATACCTGCGGCGTGGTACAAAGGGAGACAGTCGTAGACCACGTCGTCTCTCCTCATGCGGAAGCCATTAAACACCAGGGTTGCCATCCGGAAATACCTGGGGGTGGAGAGAGAGAGAGAGAGAGAGAGAGAAGAAAAAGGAGTCAACAAGGAACTTCAGTCCATAGTAGCAACTGAGAGTGCAGTCAGACCTAAATTTTAATCCAGCTTCAGTCCACTTTCAGATCGGGAGAAGACATCGGCAAAGCGGACGCTGTTTTCCTCTGGCCTGATCTCACTCAGAACCTCCATCTTTGGATTAGATAATGTGGACAGAAGACGAGAAGAAGGATGGGCGCGAATATTCGTCACATTAGTTATTCCGACAATTTGGACATTCAGATACGAATAAAACGTTACAATATTCGTTCACTGACATTTGTACGAATACGAATGTTTCCGGATATGCGTACGAATCGTTTGGACGTTCGTTAAACTTGGGGAGGTGGGAAAGCAGCTGTGCCAGCCACGTCTACTACAGATCTAGAGCACATTCGATGTGGATTGAGAACGGATTAAAAGTGGATTCATCTGCAACGTCCCATCTGCAACGGATCTAAAGTGCATTCGACATGGATTGAGAGCAGAATAAAAGTGGATTCAGGTCGGATTTGACGATTTCGGAGCAGATTTGTTATGTGATATGCATTGGATACGTATTCGTTGGTATTCGTTCGTATCCAAACAGAAAATTCGTATTCGTACAAACAAAATGTGGTAAAATTCTCACAATCGATTTTTTACTAATTGGATGCTCAAAGACATATTTGTGCTTATCCCTAGACTAGACACTTTGCTGATGGGCTCTCCCACTTTGAAAGTGGACTGAAGCTGGATTAAAAATTAGGTGTGGATACAGTCTGATTGTAGATACTTCCCTCAGCCCTCTGTGCCAATACATCTAACCCTCTCTCTCTCACACACACACACACAAAAAAAAAAAAAACCCACCAGATTTCACTGACCTACAGTGGACTATGATTGCAGCTTTGGGTAAACCTGTTGTCCCGGAAGTGTAGATGTAGAATAACTTATCTAGAAAGACAAAACCAGAGGGGAGGAAAGTCAGATTCAGAGTAGAGCAATCACAACGAAGAACCCAGAATTCCAGGATTCTGCCCTCCACAAAGCCAGCTGGGTGACCTTGGGCAAGTCACAGCTCTCTTGCTGAGCTCTCACAGCCCCACCTACCTCACAGGGTGTCTGTTGTGGGGAGAAGAACAGAAGGTTGGTCAGCCGCTTTGAGTCCCCTCAAATGGGTGAGAAAAGCGGGGTAGAAAAGCCAACTCTTCTTCTACTTCTCCACAGCTGGGGAGATCCAAGGAACTTTCATGGCACAGTGGGGAACTGAATCGAGGGACCCCTGGTTTCTAGCCTAGCGCTTTCAACCACTGTGCCATCTCTGCTGAGGATTATGGGAGCGAAAAACCAGAACCATCGGAAGGGGCAGAGACCTACAGCCTGCCTTGATCTATTGAAGAGGACAGTGTCCTCTGCTCCCATAATCCCTGGTTATTGTCCATGAAAACTGATCCTAACCCTCAGCTCAGATGAGCCATGTTCCTTCATCAAACAGGAAGTGGTAAAGAGCCAAAGAGACTCACCGATAAGATGTGGATACGTGTTTTGACTTGCTAAAAAGGCACTCTGTGAGGCACGTCAAGGGTTCAAAAACAAGACGTTCCTTCCCATAGTCTGTACCCACCTAGAAATCCTTTCTCCGGTGGACTTGGAGGTTGGTGAGAGGCCTTTTTAATTAACGGGTCCACAAGCTCGGCTCCCGGGAGAACCTCATCTTCTTTCAAATCTCCAGAACAGAAGAGCTGAATGGACTTCCCAAGGGAAGGAAGGACTTCCCGCAAGGCTAGGGAAAGAGAACAGATATCAGAAGAAAAGACCCCAGAAAGGTACACAGGTATAATTTTGCACGTGACTCTTCTACAGCTTGAACGTGAATGTAAGAACATAAGAGGAGCCCTGCTGGATCAGGCCACAGCCCATCTAGTCCAGCATCCCATCTCACACAGCAGTCCACCAATTGCCCATGGGCATCTCAAGCAGAGACAAGGGCAAACCTTCTCCTGCTCTCGAATTCCAGCAAATGGCTTTAGAGGCCTCCTGCTTGTCCCCCAAGCCTGGAAGATGTACCTAGGTATTCATTCTAGTAGCCACTGATTCATCTGCCGTCCATGAATTGGTCTAGCCCTTCCTTAAAGCCATCTAGGCTGGTTGCTGTCACCACCTCTTCTGGCAGCAAATTCCATAGACCGATGACCCTCTGGGTGAAGAAATACTTCCCTTTGTATGATCTGACCCTCCTGCCCATCAGCTTCATAGATGCCCCTGGTTCTAGTGTTGGGTGACAGAGAAAAGAAATTTCCTCCATCCACCTTTTCTATACCATGCATAATTTTATATACTTCAATCAGGTCCCCTCTTAAACGCCGCCTCTCCAGACTGAAGAGGCCTAGATGTTGCAGCCTGGTTTCGTAAGGGATTTTGTTCCAGCCCCTTAATCATCCTGGTTGCCCTTTTCTGCACCTTTTCCAGCTCCAGAATATCCTTTTTGAGGTATGGTGACATTCACACTCCCCCAGATGTCCTGACCTCCAGTTCTCACTATTTCTAGTGAAAGGATGGGAGTCAGAATCCCAGAAGATTTAGAAGATCATGGATTCCTCATTCCTGATTCAAGCCCATGACTTCTTCAGCCCCTTCTCACCCCCTGATCTTTCCCATCCGTTCTCACCATCGGCCAGCTCGCTCCCAAAGAGGACAGCCTTGGACTTGGAAATATTGATACAGTGCACCAGAGATTCCTGTCGGACATGGGAGTTCAACAGCGCCGCCTCTACGCCAATCTTAGCCATGCCGAGCCAGAGACCGACATACTGGTTGCGCGACTCCATGAACAAGGAAATCACATCTCCGGAACGGAAGCCCCTTCCGTACAAGAAGTTGGCCACCTTGTTGGAGTAATCATCTAGGTCTTGGAATGTCCAGCTCTCCCCCGTCCCTTGGAAAATAAGGGCGACCTTCTCTGGGTGTTTCTGCACCGTCTGCTGGAAGAGTTTCGGGATGGTGTAACGGTGCCTCACGTACCACCAAACCTTCAAGCGCGTCAGCAGGACAATGTACCCAGTCCTAGAAATGAGAAGATATAAGAACCTCAGAGGAGCCTTGCTGGATCAGGCCACAGCCCATCTGGTTGAGCATTCTGTCCCACACAGTGGCCCACCAATTGCCCATGGGCATCTCGAGCAGAAGGTGGAGGCAAACCGTTACCTGCTCTCCAATCCTAGCAAATGGCCTTAGAGGAATCCTGCTTGTATCCTCAGCCTCAAAGATGTACTTAGGCATCAATTCTAGTAGCCACTGATACATCTGTCGTCCATAAATTTGTCCAACCCTTCCTTAAAGCCATCTAGGCTGGTTGCTGTCACCACCTCTTCCAGCAGCAAATTCCATAGACCGATGCGACCCTCTGGGTGAAGGAATCCTTCCCCTTGTCTGATCTGACTCTCCTACCTATCAGCTTCATGGAATGCCCCCTGGCTCTAGTGTTGTGTGATGGAGACAAGAAATTGCAGCCTGGTTTTGTAAGGGAGGTGTTCCAGCCCCTTAATCATTTTGGTTGCCCTTTTCTGCCCCTTTTCCAGTTCCACAATATCCTTTTTGAGGTGTGGTGACCAGAACTGTACACAATATTCCAAATGTGGCCTCACCATAGAGGCAAAATGACAATACAAACCAATTCTAAAATGAACCAGTCCCAAGACAAACCAGTTCTAAGACAGTACCAACCAGTTCTAAAGATGAACCAATTTTAAGGCAATACAAACCAGTTCTAAAATGAACCAGTCCCAAGACAAACCAGTTCTAAGACAGTACCAACCAGTTCTAAGATGAACCAATTCTAAGGCAATACACACCAGTTCTAAAATGAACCAGTCCCAAGACAAACCAGTTCTAAGACAGTACCAACCAGTTCTACGATGAACCAGTTCTAAGGCAATACAAACCAATTCTAGAATGAACCAATCCCAAGACAAACCAGTTCTAGACAGTATGAACCAGTTCTAAAATGAACCAGTTCTAAGATAGAATTGATTCATCTAAGAACTGGTTCATACTAAGGCAATACACACCAGTTCTAGAATGAACCAATCCCAAGACAAACCAGTTCTAGACAGTATGAACCAGTTCTAAAATGAACCAGTTCTAAGATAGAATTGATTCATCTAAGAACTGGTTCATACTAAGGCAATACACACCAGTTCTAGAATGAACCAATCCCAAGACAAACCAGTTCTAGACAGCATGAACCAGTTCTAAGATGAACCAGTTCTAAGATGAACCAACTAGGGACCTGCATACGTATTCATAACATTAAATATTCCTATGCATTGGACATTCGTATGTGAATCGCATGTTACAACATTTGTACATTAACATTCTATGACGAACCAGTTCTAAGACAAGCTGTCAACGGTGTCCCAGCAGAGCACATACCCTGAGCAGGGCCGGGCCTCTCTCTCCTCCGCCTGCCTGGTTATCTCACCCCGAGGAACCTGTTCTGCCACAGCTCAGGCAGCTCCTTGGCACAAGACCAGGAAACGTTGCCAAAAGACACAGACCTCTTGCTTCTCCCGGGCTGGTTCGTCTCGGAGGCAACCAGTCCAAAGTTCGCCGAGCAGGAAGCAGAGGGCGACCGGTCTGTTTAAGCTCATTTTATGTCAGGCAGGGCTAGCTGCCTGCCATAGTATTTGTATGCAAGATCCTATGGGATTCTGTATATATGTATATAATGGCTGCTTGTTATTTTGGAACTGGCAGTTAAACACACACACACCCCCATTGGTTAAGGGCCAAACCCCACCCAGCTATGAAACATCTACATATGCTGGGCTTTCTGTTCCAAGTTGCTCCCAACGAGAAATGTCCTAATGCTGAGCTGAAATAGATCACTGTTCATCTTTTTAAAGAAAGAGTCTCGTGGTCATTCTTTGCCAGCCTGACATTTTCCCAGCCCATAGCGGGGCATTTATTTTAGGCCAAACGGATGCCTCACCCTCAGCGGCCACAGAGGGTAGATTTAATAAAAGATCTTGAAGGCTGCCTGCTGGGAAACGGGCTGACGGACCCCCTAAGCCACCGGCCTGCTTCACTCCTCATGGGCTTAAAAAAAAAGATAGAAAGCAAAGGTTCCCAGGGCTTCTCTTACTGTTTTTGGGAATGGTGGCAGATTCCTGGTGGGTCCCCCTATGCAGTTTTCTTGACAGTGGTACAGAAGTGGTTTGCCTTGCCTCCTTCCAAGAAGGGTCTGGGGATTAAACAAGCAACCCTCTGCATCCCAGGTCCTTTCCTCTACCACTCAGCAACAACCCCTCCTCCTAGTCTCCATGGGCACCTCTGTGCAGTTTCCCTGGCAGTGGTACAGAAGTGGTTTGCCTTGCCTACTTCAGAGAAGGCCCTGGGAGTTAAACAAGGAACCCTCTGCATTCCAGAGCCTTTGCTCTACCACTGAGCAGCAGCCTCTCCTTCCAGTCTCCATGGGCCTCTCTGTGCAGTTTCTTTGGCAGTGACAGAGAAGCGGTTTGCCTTGCCTACTTCCAAGAAAGGTCTGGCAACCCTCTGCATCCCAGGTCCTTTGCTCTACCACTGGGCAGCATCCCCTCCCCAGGGGCAGCTGTATAACCAAAGAAAACCCTCGATCGAGGGGGACACCCATCCAACGTACGTGGCATCCCGCCGGATCGTCTTGAGGAAGATACGAAGGAACGTCCATCCGCCAGACCCCAAGTAGAAGATCAGGACGGCCGGAACCACCTGGATCCATGGCAGTTCCAGAAACAGCCGGAAGACGGCGAAGAGCAGGAGGAGCGCCGCGAAACGCAACATGAGGCCCTGGAAGAGGAGGAGAGGAAATTTCCCGTGAGATGGCGGCCCTTCGCGATGGGCAGATATTTTGCAGGCGACGGTGCGGCAGCGCAGCTTAGTTCAACCACAACCTAAATGGCCAAAGAACCATACGGTCCATGAGCCAAAATCGCCTCCCAGAATCGCCCTGCAAACGAGGCCTTAAAAATATTGTTCACATAAAATGCGGATGGTCCGACTTACGGTGATGCAAGGAGGGCTGCTAGCGTGTCCCCGGCACGAGGCGAAATTGGGCTATATGGAGGTTTCCCCAGGACCTCTTTGCTTTGCTTTCTCTGGGTAGAGGAAACACCCTTGGGATCATAACCTGGAAAGAAGAAAAAAAAGGTTTAGATAGGGAGAAGTCCAAGGTCGCAGCTTAGTTATCGAGTAACGCTCTTGTTGATAGACTCTTCTATGGGGGGGGGGAATATTCTCAAACACGGGCATCCAGGGTGTGTGCGCACTCTGCTTAACCCTTTGCAGGATACTTTAAGAAGGTAAGAACATAAGAGGAGTCCTGCTGGATCAGGCCACAGCCCATTTGTTCATAAGAACCTCAGAGGAGCCTTGCTGGATCAGGGCACAGCCCATCTAGTCCATAGGAACCTAAAAGGAGCCCTGCTGGATCAGGCCGCAGCCCATCTGGTCCATAAGAACCTCAGAGGAGCCCTGCTGGATCAGGCCGCAGCCCATCTGGTCCATAAGAACCTCAGAGGAGCCCTGCTGGATCAGGCCACAGCCCATCTAGTCCATAAGAGCCTAAGAGGAGCCCTGCTGGATTAGGCCACAGCCCATCTAGTCAATAAGAACCTAAGAAGAGCCTTGCTAGATCAGGCCACAGCCCATCTGGTCCATAAGAACCTCAGAGGAGCCCAGCTGGATCAGGCCACAGCCCATCTAGTTCATAAGAACCTCAGAGGAGCCCTGCTGGATCAGGCCACAGCCCATCTAGTCCATAAGAACCTCAGAGGAGCCTTGCTGGATCAGGGCACAGCCCATCTAGTCCATAAGAACCTCAAAGGAGCCTTGGTGGATCAGGCCACAGGTCATCTAGTCCATAAAAACCTAAGAGGAGCCTTGCTGGGATTCTAGAGCAGGAGGTTTGCCCTTGTCTCTGGTAGAGATGCCCAAAAGCAGTTGGTGGGACACTGTGTGAGACAGGATGCTGGACTAGATGGGCTGTGGCCTGATCCAGCAGGGCTCCTCTGAGGTTCTTATGGACTAGATGGGCTGTGGCCTGATCCAGCAGGGCTCCTCTGAGGTTCTTATGGACTGAATGGGCTGTGGTCTGATCCAGCAGGGCTCCCCTTAGGTTCTCATGGACTAGATGGGCTGTGGCCTGATCCAGCAGGGCTCCTCTTAGGTTCTTATGGACTAGATGGGCTGTGGCCTGATCCAGCAGGGCTCCTCTGAGGTTCTTATCGACTAGATGGGCTGTGGCCTGGTCCAGCAGGGCTCCTCTGAGGTTCTTATGGACTAGATGGGCTGTGGCCTGATCCAGCAGGGCTCCTCTGAGGTTCTTATGGACTAGATGGGCTGTGGCCTGGTCCAGCAGGGCTCCTCTGAGGTTCTTATGGACTAGATGAGCTGTGGCCTGATCCAGCAGGGCTCCTCTTAGGTTCTTGTGGACTAGATGGGCTGTGGCCTGATCCAGCAGGGCTCCCCTTAGGTTCTCATGGACTAGATGGGCTGTGGCCTGATCCAGCAGGGCTCCCCTTAGGTTCTCATGGACTAGATGGGCTGTGGCCTGATCCAGCAGGGCTCCTCTGAGGTTCTTATGGACTATACGGGCTGTGGCCTGATCCAGCAGGGCTCCCCTTAGGTTCTTATGGACTAGATGGGCTGTGGCCTGATCCAGCAGGGCTCCTCTGAGGTTCTTATGGACTAGATGGGCTGTGGCCTGATCCAGCAGGGCTCCCCTTAGGTTCTTATGGACCAGATGGGCTGTGGCCTGATCCAGCAGGGCTCCTCTGAGGTTCTTATGGACTAGATGGGCGGTGGCCTGATCCAGCAGGGCTCCTCTGAGGTTCTTATGGACTAGATGGGCTGTGGCCTGATCCAGCAGGTCTCCCCTTAGGTTCTTATGGACCAGATGGGCTGTGGCCTGATCCAGCAGGGCTCCTCTGAGGTTCTTATGGACTAGATGGGCGGTGGCCTGATCCAGCAGGGCTCCTCTTAGGTTCTTATGCTCTTAACATGGAAAGGGGACAGATGTGAAAGAAACCATGTGGCAAATCCTCAGAGCCCAGAAACAAGGAGAATATATCCATTCAAAGCTTTAAAATAGCACCCAATCTGGATTTGCAGCTCTTTTCTGAAGCAGCATTTCAGCTTGGTTGGGTTATTCCCCGCCCCTCGCTTTTTAGCAACCTGTTCTTTCATTAGGCCCTTAAAATATGCCCCATTCAGCTTTGGATTGTGCCAGAAAGATTACAGCAAGAGCAAAGTCGTCACACCAGTTTCCTTAGGCTTGACTGGGGCAATGATTGCCAATAAAGCCAGGTGGAAAAACAGGATTTGCCCTATCAAAGAGATGGAAGGAAAGATAGAGGGATTGGGTGCCACCAGGAAATTTCAGGGAGTCGTGGAAGAGGAGGGAGGACACATGGGAAGGCAGGTTCTTGTGTTCCATTGGAGCAGAGAGCTACGGGGCCATTTTGTCACCTGCTTTTGCCCCAGTGCCATAGAGTTCCATGAGGAAGCTTTCTGATAAGAACATAAGAAGAGCCCTGCTGGATCAGGCCACAGTCCATCAAACCCAGCATCAACTTCCCACATATAGCCTCAATAGGGCATTGTGTGTGTCTTTCCAATCTGAAGGCAGTTATCTAGGTATCCATGCTAGTAACCATTAATACACCTATCCTCCATGAATTAAGAGGAGCCCTACTGGATCAGGCCACAGCCCATCTAGTCCATAAGAACCTGAGAAGAGCCCTACTGGATCAGGCCATAGCCCATCTAGTCCGTAAGAACCTAAGAGGAGCCCTGCTGGATCAGGCCACAGCCCATCTAGTCCATAAGAACCTAAGAGGACCCTGCTGGATCAGGCCACAGCCCATCTAGTCCGTAAGAACCTAAGAGGAGCCCTGCTGGATCAGGCCACAGCCCATCTAGTCCGTAAGAACCTAAGAGGAGCCCTGCTGGATCAGGCCACAGCCCATCTAGTCCATAAGAACCTAAGAGGACCCTGCTGGATCAGGCCACAGCCCATCTAGTCCGTAAGAACCTAAGAGGAGCCCTGCTGGATCAGGCCACAGCCCATCTAGTCCATAAGAACCTAAGAGGACCCTGCTGGATCAGGCCACAGCCCATCTAGTCCGTAAGAACCTAAGAGGAGCCCTGCTGGATCAGGCCACAGCCCATCTAGTCCGTAAGAACCTAAGAGGAGCCCTGCTGGATCAGGCCATAGCACACCTAGTCCATAAGAACCTCAGAGGAGCCCTGCTAGATCAGGCCACAGCCCATCCAGTCCATAAGAACCTCAGAGGAGCCCTGCTGGATCAGGCCACAGCCCATCTAGTCCGTAAGAACCTAAGAGGAGCCCTGCTGGATCAGGCCATAGCACACCTAGTCCATAAGAACCTCAGAGGAGCCCTGCTGGATCAGGCCACAGCCCATCCAGTCCATAAGAACCTCAGAGGAGCCCTGCTGGATCAGGCCACAGCCCATCTAGTCCATAAGAACCTAAGAGGACCCTGCTGGATCAGGCCACAGCCCATCTAGTCCGTAAGAACCTAAGAGGAGCCCTGCTGGATCAGGCCACAGCCCATCTAGTCCATAAGAACCTAAGAGGACCCTGCTGGATCAGGCCACAGCCCATCTAGTCCGTAAGAACCTAAGAGGAGCCCTGCTGGATCAGGCCACAGCCCATTTAGTCCATAAGAACCTAAGAGGACCCTGCTGGATCAGGCCACAGCCCATCTAGTCCGTAAGAACCTCAGAGGAGCCCTGCTGGATCAGGCCACAGCCCATCCAGTCCATAAGAACCTAAGAGGAGCCCTGCTGGATCAGGCCACAGCCCATCTAGTCCAGCATCCTGTCCCACACAGTGACCCACCAATTGCTCATGGGCATCCCAAGCAGAGACAAGGACAAACCTTCTCCTGCTCTCAAATCCCAGCAAATGGCCTTAGGGGCAACCTACCTTTTCCCCTAGCCTGGAAGGTGTATCTAGGCATCCGTTCTAGAAGCCACTGATACCACTTGTCCTCTATGAATTTGTTAAACACAGCCTTATCTAGGTTGGCTGCTATTACCACCTCTTCTGGTGGCAAATTCCCCAGACTGACAGCCCTTGGGGTGCAGAAATATTTCCCCTTGTCTGATCTTACTCTCCTTCCAGGCCATTCTGGAACCTGAGCGAGGCCTTCTCAAGGGGTAGGTGGCCTGATCCAGCCATCCAGTGCAAATCCTTCCTAAGTTACTGATGTAGACACATTGCTATTTCTAATTATTGTCATCATCATGAGGTGTCTTGCTATTTCTAATTACCAGTCAATGACACCATTAGCATTATCACTGCATTTCCATCATTTGGAATCTTTATGTTATTGTACACCAGGCCGGAATTGGGAATGATGCGCATAAGAAAAAATATGTATTTGGATCAATCCATCAATCAATTTCAGAGGCGTCCTCACAACAATAAAAACAGCACACAAAGCCTATAAAACAGGTGCAATGAAAACAGGTTAAATGACCATAAAAGAGTTAACCGCAGTTCAAAATCAACTAGACAAAAACCCATTTAGAAATGGGATATTTTGAATAGGGATTGTGCAGGAATATTCGAAACAATAAAAATTTGACTGAATTCATTCGGATTTGGACATTGGTTTTTAAATGTTGTGATGGTTATTATTATTTGATATAGTTTTTTGATATGCTGGATTTCATAGGTTGTTACCCGCCCTGAGACCTTCGGGTATAGGGCGGGATATAAATATAAATTAAATATAAATTAATGCAAAGACGGTGTGTATGTTTGCAGTGGGAAGCCTTCCACCTGCTGACATGGGTTTCATGGGGATCCTTTAAAGTCCACATGGTTCATTCCGACAGTTGGTTTATGGGGATCCTCTGAAGTCCACATGGCTCATGTTGAACATTGGCTCATAAGCATCCTTTGAAGTCCACATGGTTCATGCTGAAAGTTGGCTCATGAACATCCTTTGAAGTCCACATGTTTTGTGCGGAAAGTTGGTTCACGAGCTTCCTTTGAAGACCACGTGGTTCATGGTGTTCGTTGGTTCACCAGCTTTCTTTGAAGACCACGTGGTTCATGCTGTTTGTTCACAAGCTTCCTTTGAAGACCACGTGGTTCACACTGTTAGTTGGTTCACCAGCTTTCTTTGAAGACCACGTGGTTCATGCTGTTTGTTCACAAGCTTCCTTTGAAGACCACGTGGTTCACACTGTTAGTTGGTTCACGAGTGTCCTTTGAAGATCACGTGGTTCATGCTGTTAGTTGGTTCACGAGTGTCCTTTGAAGATCACGTGGTTCATGGTGTTAGTTGGTTCACGAGCGTCCTTTGAAGATCACGTGGTTCATGGTGTTCGTTGGTTCACCAGCTTTCTTTGAAAACCACGTGGTTCATGCTGTTTGTTCACAAGCTTCCTTTGAAGACCACGTGGTTCACACTGTTAGTTGGTTCACGAGTGTCCTTTGACAATCACGTGGTTCATGGTGTTAGTTGGTTCACGAGCGTCCTTTGAAGATCACATGGTTCATGGTGTTAGTTGGTTCACGAGCGTCCTTTGAAGATCACGTGGTTCATGGTGTTAGTTGGTTCACGAGCTTCCTTTGAAGACCACCTGGTTTATACTGTTAGCTGGTTCACGAGCTTCCTTTGAAGACCACCTGGTTCATGCTGTTAGCTGGTTCATGAACTTCATTCGAAGTGTGCCCAGCTTCTGCTGAAAGTTGGTTTATGAGCTTCCTTTGAAGTTGTCTCGGTCCCTGCTCAAAGGCGGTTCGTGAGTTTCCTTTGAAGTCCAAGCTCAGGAACCTGATTGCAGCAGGAGGAGAGACTCCCCACTGCACTCACTCACTCCTGCCAGACACCACTGGTTCCAGCCCAACCATCTCGTTACTATGCTACATTGGCTCCCTGATCGAGGCCAGGGGCATTGCCGCTCCTAGGGAATACTTCATCTGAAGATGCCTGGGAACATCTCTGGCTCTTAAAAAAGTCTTTCACACACAATGCTGCTTGCTAAGAACGCAGACAATTTGGGGCTTGGGCCTTTTCTACCTTCTTGCAAAATTGTAGCGCAACCGGTTTCCGCCTTCGGCTGGATATGCCTACAGGCGTTACTTATGTTTAATGCAACCAGAACGAAAAGAAAATAACCAGTTGCATGCTTAAGAAGTACCCATTAAGTACCCATTAATGGGTACTTAATGGGTACTTTTAGTGAAACAGGGAAGTGGGAGAGCCGCTGCACCAGTCCCATCTGCGACAGATCCAGAGTGAATTCTTCATGGCTTGAGAGTAGATTCAAAGTGGATTCAGGGCGGATTTGACACTTTCAGAGCAGATACGTTACAGGATAGGTATCAGATGCATATCAGATGCGTATGGGATACGTATGAGGTTCTTATTGGATAGAATCCTACTACATTTGAAGGGGATCTATTTGAACAAATGTTCTTACATTAAATTCGATATAAATCAAATGCAAAACAAAAACAAAAACAAAAAAAACCCCATTAATGTACATCCCTAGAAAATGCTAATGAAAGGCTATCATTCTCAATGGAAGGTTGCAAAAAATGAGTCTTCTAAGCTCATCAATGGGCTGATACTTTTTAACACGCGCATCCAGACACGTTTACAGTGAAGTCCAACTTTGCTGACAACGTTGCCTTGTGCCAGATTCTAAAAACGGAAACCGGCTTCGAAGTTCTTCCAAAAACAGACTTCCTGGGATTCAAGAAGTCCATGCTGGAGGGAAAAAAAAACCCCAGCTAATTGCATTTACAGAACAACGGGGTCTGAGTTGAGAGTTGGCGACCTGGAAACAGATTGGCTACACTTTTCCTTTCTTTTTTTGTCTGGATCTTTTGCTCTTTCTCTTTCTCCGCTTTTATTTAGCAAACTGCACAGAATCGTTTTGGAATCTCTGATGTAGACACCAGACTGAATCAGATCAATACATAGGGTGTTTTTCCACTGTCAGTAGAGGTACCCATTAAATACCCATTAATGGGTACGTAATGGCATTTTTGTACCCATTAATGGGTACTTAATGGGTACCTCTAGTGACAGTGGAAAAACACCCAGAGTTAGTGTTTTCACTTGTTTTATTCTATTGTGCTTAGGATTGTATTATGTATTACTTTCATTTTGCTGTTCTAGTAATTTTAATTTTTCTTTATTTGTATCCTTTTACTGTACTGTCTTTTAAATAACTGTAGTTTGTACAGCCCTGTGTACATTTAGAGAACTCAAGAAATTAACCTTAATAATAATAATAGTAATACATTGTGCATGTGGCATAGAAGAGCCCAAGACCACATCGTACCCATGAGAAATGGTACAGAAAATTATACAAAGTCGGACCCCCGTATCCACTGGGGAAACGTTCCGGCCCCTACCGTGGTTACCTGAAACAGTGGATAATCGTAAACAGTGGATAATTGTGAAACCCCAGAACCAGAAGTGCTTTCCTGGCCTCTGGAAGGCCTATTTTGGCCTCCGGAGAGCATTGGAATAGGCGTGAGACCCCGCCTCCCACCTCCCATGCGCTCCCTTGCATTTTGGGACAGCTTCCAGCGGCATCATGTGTCTGTTCCAATGCTCTACGGAGGCCAAAATGGGCCTTCCGGTTCTGGATGTATTTTCTATATGGCACCCACAAGTGGGGGGGGGGAGGGGGCTGATCTGGTAACCGTGGTTAACTGAAGCCGTGGTTACTGAATCTGTGGATATGGGGGTCCGAGTGTAGTTCAAATAACAACACTCTCATACAAATGGATATACTAAGAGCCTTCTACTTAAGCCAAGGGCCCCAAACAACGTCCCTCCACATGTTCCTAAACCGCAAGCCCCAGCATTCCGCGGAATGTTGGGGCTGGAATTGTGGGACCAGTATTTCAGGAACATCTTCAGGGCTCCAGTTCGAGTCTCCACAACAAACCAAGCAGCACATGATGTACAGGTGATAAAGCAACTCGCCTGATATGGGATCTTCCCTAGATTAATCTGATGGCTTCTGTGAAATACTCCAGAAAACATTTCATCACATTTCAAAAGATGCTTTTGGGATCTGCGACAAGCTGTTGAAATCTGTTTTGATGACGGCCTTGAAGAAGCCAGCGATCTGGATGGCACAACCCAACCAAACCCATTCGTAGGGTTGACCACATGAGCTATCCAAAAGGCCTAATATATCAAACCAGACCGTTTAATGCAAGAGGCGAGCTAAGAGGCTGGTGAACATCTGATAGGGGTTTGCTCACTTCCAACATTTTGAATCTAATTTCAAATTTCAGATCTATTTGTTCGAATTATCCCGACCATCATACGTGTACAGGTTTGTACATGATGCATAGTCAAAGATCTGCATCTTTCCCCCATCCGTACGGGATGGGCTGCGGCCTGATCCAGCAGGGCTCCTCTTAGGTTCTTATGGACCAGATGGGCTGCGGCCTGATCCTGCAGGGCTCCTCTTAGGTTCTTATGGACTAGATGGGCTGCGGCCTGATCCTGCAGGGCTCCTCTTAGGTTCTTATGGACCAGATGGGCTGCGGCCTGATCCTGCAGGGCTCCTCTTAGGTTCTTATGGACTAGATGGGCTGCGGCCTGATCCAGCAGGGCTCCTCTTAGGTTCTTATGGACCAGATGGGCTGCGGCCTGATCCTGCAGGGCTCCTCTTAGGTTCTTATGGACCAGATGGGCTGTGGCCTGATCCTGCAGGGCTCCTCTTAGGTTCTTATGGACTAGATGGGCTGTAGCCTGATCCAGCAGGGCTCCTCTTAGGTTCTTATGGACCAGATGGGCCGTGGCCTGATCCAGCAGGGCTCCTCTTAGGTTCTTATGGACTAGATGGGCTGTGGCCTGATCCAGCAGGGCTCCTCTTAGGTTCATATGGACTAGATGGGCTGTGGCCTGATCCAGCAGGGTTCCTCTTAGGTTCTTATGGACCAGATGGGCCGTGGCCTGATCCAGCAGGGCTCCTCTTAGGTTCTTATGGACCAGATGGGCTGCGGCCTGATCCTGCAGGGCTCCTCTTAGGTTCTTATGGACTAGATGGGCTGTGGCCTGATCCAGCAGGGCTCCTCTTAGGTTCATATGGACTAGATGGGCTGTGGCCTGATCCAGCAGGGTTCCTCTTAGGTTCTTATGGACCAGATGGGCCGTGGCCTGATCCTGCAGGGCTCCTCTTAGGTTCTTATGGACTAGATGGGCTGTGGCCTGATCCTGCAGAGCTCCTCTTAGGTTCTTATGGACTAGATGGGCTGCGGCCTGATCCAGCAGGGCTCCTCTTAGGTTCTTATGGACCAGATGGGCTGCGGCCTGATCCTGCAGGGCTCCTCTTAGGTTCTTATGGACTAGATGGGCTGCGGCCTGATCCAGCAGGGCTCCTCTTAGGTTCTTATGGACCAGATGGGCTGCGGCCTGATCCTGCAGGGCTCCTCTTAGGTTCTTATGGACCAGATGGGCTGTGGCCTGATCCTGCAGGGCTCCTCTTAGGTTCTTATGGACTAGATGGGCTGTAGCCTGATCCAGCAGGGCTCCTCTTAGGTTCTTATGGACCAGATGGGCCGTGGCCTGATCCAGCAGGGCTCCTCTTAGGTTCTTATGGACTAGATGGGCTGTGGCCTGATCCAGCAGGGCTCCTCTTAGGTTCATATGGACTAGATGGGCTGTGGCCTGATCCAGCAGGGTTCCTCTTAGGTTCTTATGGACCAGATGGGCCGTGGCCTGATCCAGCAGGGCTCCTCTTAGGTTCTTATGGACCAGATGGGCTGCGGCCTGATCCTGCAGGGCTCCCCTTAGGTTCTTATGGACTAGATGGGCTGTGGCCTGATCCAGCAGGGCTCCTCTTAGGTTCATATGGACTAGATGGGCTGTGGCCTGATCCAGCAGGGTTCCTCTTAGGTTCTTATGGACCAGATGGGCCGTGGCCTGATCCAGCAGGGCTCCTCTTAGGTTCTTATGGACTAGATGGGCTGTGGCCTGATCCAGCAGGGTTCCTCTTAGGTTCTTATGGACTAGATGGGCTGTGGCCTGATCCAGCAGGGCTCCTCTTAGGTTTTTATGGGCTATATGGCTGTGGCCTGATCCAGCAGGGTTCCTCTTAGGTTCTTATGGACCAGATGGGCCGTGGCCTGATCCAGCAGGGCTCCTCTGAGGTTCTTACAGACTAGATGGGCTGTGGCCTGATCCAGCAGGGCTCCTCTGAGGTTCTTATGGACTAGATGGGCGGTGGCCTGATCCAGCAGGGCTCCTCTTAGGTTCTTATGCTCTTAACATGGAAAGGGGACAGATGTGAAAGAAACCATGTGGCAAATCCTCAGAGCCCAGAAACAAGGAGAATATATCCATTCAAAGCTTTAAAATAGCACCCAATCTGGATTTGCAGCTCTTTTCTGAAGCAGCATTTCAGCTTGGTTGGGTTATTCCCTGCCCCTCGCTTTTTAGCAACCTGTTCTTTCATTAGGCCCTTAAAATATGCCCCATTCAGCTTTGGATTGTGCCAGAAAGATTACAGCAAGAGCAAAGTCGTCACACCAGTTTCCTTAGGCTTGACTGGGGCAATGATTGCCAATAAAGCCAGGTGGAAAAACAGGATTTGCCCTATCAAAGAGATGGAAGGAAAGATAGAGGGATTGGGTGCCACCAGGAAATTTCAGGGAGTCGTGGAAGAGGAGGGAGGACACATGGGAAGGCAGGTTCTTGTGTTCCATTGGAGCAGAGAGCTACGGGGCCATTTTGTCACCTGCTTTTGCCCCAGTGCCATAGAGTTCCATGAGGAAGCTTTCTGATAAGAACATAAGAAGAGCCCTGCTGGATCAGGCCACAGTCCATCAAACCCAGCATCAACTTCCCACATATAGCCTCAATAGGGCATTGTGTGTGTCTTTCCAATCTGAAGGCAGTTATCTAGGTATCCATGCTAGTAACCATTAATACACCTATCCTCCATGAATTAAGAGGAGCCCTACTGGATCAGGCCACAGCCCATCTAGTCCATAAGAACCTGAGAAGAGCCCTACTGGATCAGGCCATAGCCCATCTAGTCCGTAAGAACCTAAGAGGAGCCCTGCTGGATCAGGCCACAGCCCATCTAGTCCATAAGAACCTAAGAGGACCCTGCTGGATCAGGCCACAGCCCATCTAGTCCGTAAGAACCTAAGAGGAGCCCTGCTGGATCAGGCCACAGCCCATCTAGTCCGTAAGAACCTAAGAGGAGCCCTGCTGGATCAGGCCACAGCCCATCTAGTCCATAAGAACCTAAGAGGACCCTGCTGGATCAGGCCACAGCCCATCTAGTCCGTAAGAACCTAAGAGGAGCCCTGCTGGATCAGGCCACAGCCCATCTAGTCCATAAGAACCTAAGAGGACCCTGCTGGATCAGGCCACAGCCCATCTAGTCCGTAAGAACCTAAGAGGAGCCCTGCTGGATCAGGCCACAGCCCATCTAGTCCGTAAGAACCTAAGAGGAGCCCTGCTGGATCAGGCCATAGCACACCTAGTCCATAAGAACCTCAGAGGAGCCCTGCTAGATCAGGCCACAGCCCATCCAGTCCATAAGAACCTCAGAGGAGCCCTGCTGGATCAGGCCACAGCCCATCTAGTCCGTAAGAACCTAAGAGGAGCCCTGCTGGATCAGGCCATAGCACACCTAGTCCATAAGAACCTCAGAGGAGCCCTGCTGGATCAGGCCACAGCCCATCCAGTCCATAAGAACCTCAGAGGAGCCCTGCTGGATCAGGCCACAGCCCATCTAGTCCATAAGAACCTAAGAGGACCCTGCTGGATCAGGCCACAGCCCATCTAGTCCATAAGAACCTAAGAGGACCCTGCTGGATCAGGCCACAGCCCATCTAGTCCGTAAGAACCTAAGAGGAGCCCTGCTGGATCAGGCCACAGCCCATTTAGTCCATAAGAACCTAAGAGGACCCTGCTGGATCAGGCCACAGCCCATCTAGTCCGTAAGAACCTCAGAGGAGCCCTGCTGGATCAGGCCACAGCCCATCCAGTCCATAAGAACCTAAGAGGAGCCCTGCTGGATCAGGCCACAGCCCATCTAGTCCAGCATCCTGTCCCACACAGTGACCCACCAATTGCTCATGGGCATCCCAAGCAGAGACAAGGACAAACCTTCTCCTGCTCTCAAATCCCAGCAAATGGCCTTAGGGGCAACCTACCTTTTCCCCTAGCCTGGAAGGTGTATCTAGGCATCCGTTCTAGAAGCCACTGATACCACTTGTCCTCTATGAATTTGTTAAACACAGCCTTATCTAGGTTGGCTGCTATTACCACCTCTTCTGGTGGCAAATTCCCCAGACTGACAGCCCTTGGGGTGCAGAAATATTTCCCCTTGTCTGATCTTACTCTCCTTCCAGGCCATTCTGGAACCTGAGCGAGGCCTTCTCAAGGGGTAGGTGGCCTGATCCAGCCATCCAGTGCAAATCCTTCCTAAGTTACTGATGTAGACACATTGCTATTTCTAATTATTGTCATCATCATGAGGTGTCTTGCTATTTCTAATTACCAGTCAATGACACCATTAGCATTATCACTGCATTTCCATCATTTGGAATCTTTATGTTATTGTACACCAGGCCGGAATTGGGAATGATGCGCATAAGAAAAAATATGTATTTGGATCAATCCATCAATCAATTTCAGAGGCGTCCTCACAACAATAAAAACAGCACACAAAGCCTATAAAACAGGTGCAATGAAAACAGGTTAAATGACCATAAAAGAGTTAACCGCAGTTCAAAATCAACTAGACAAAAACCCATTTAGAAATGGGATATTTTGAATAGGGATTGTGCAGGAATATTCGAAACAATAAAAATTTGACTGAATTCATTCGGATTTGGACATTGGTTTTTAAATGTTGTGATGGTTATTATTATTTGATATAGTTTTTTGATATGCTGGATTTCATAGGTTGTTACCCGCCCTGAGACCTTCGGGTATAGGGCGGGATATAAATATAAATTAAATATAAATTAATGCAAAGACGGTGTGTATGTTTGCAGTGGGAAGCCTTCCACCTGCTGACATGGGTTTCATGGGGATCCTTTAAAGTCCACATGGTTCATTCCGACAGTTGGTTTATGGGGATCCTCTGAAGTCCACATGGCTCATGTTGAACATTGGCTCATAAGCATCCTTTGAAGTCCACATGGTTCATGCTGAAAGTTGGCTCATGAACATCCTTTGAAGTCCACATGTTTTGTGCGGAAAGTTGGTTCACGAGCTTCCTTTGAAGACCACGTGGTTCATGGTGTTCGTTGGTTCACCAGCTTTCTTTGAAGACCACGTGGTTCATGCTGTTTGTTCACAAGCTTCCTTTGAAGACCACGTGGTTCACACTGTTAGTTGGTTCACCAGCTTTCTTTGAAGACCACGTGGTTCATGCTGTTTGTTCACAAGCTTCCTTTGAAGACCACGTGGTTCACACTGTTAGTTGGTTCACGAGTGTCCTTTGAAGATCACGTGGTTCATGCTGTTAGTTGGTTCACGAGTGTCCTTTGAAGATCACGTGGTTCATGGTGTTAGTTGGTTCACGAGCGTCCTTTGAAGATCACGTGGTTCATGGTGTTCGTTGGTTCACCAGCTTTCTTTGAAAACCACGTGGTTCATGCTGTTTGTTCACAAGCTTCCTTTGAAGACCACGTGGTTCACACTGTTAGTTGGTTCACGAGTGTCCTTTGACAATCACGTGGTTCATGGTGTTAGTTGGTTCACGAGCGTCCTTTGAAGATCACATGGTTCATGGTGTTAGTTGGTTCACGAGCGTCCTTTGAAGATCACGTGGTTCATGGTGTTAGTTGGTTCACGAGCTTCCTTTGAAGACCACCTGGTTTATACTGTTAGCTGGTTCACGAGCTTCCTTTGAAGACCACCTGGTTCATGCTGTTAGCTGGTTCATGAACTTCATTCGAAGTGTGCCCAGCTTCTGCTGAAAGTTGGTTTATGAGCTTCCTTTGAAGTTGTCTCGGTCCCTGCTCAAAGGCGGTTCGTGAGTTTCCTTTGAAGTCCAAGCTCAGGAACCTGATTGCAGCAGGAGGAGAGACTCCCCACTGCACTCACTCACTCCTGCCAGACACCACTGGTTCCAGCCCAACCATCTCGTTACTATGCTACATTGGCTCCCTGATCGAGGCCAGGGGCATTGCCGCTCCTAGGGAATACTTCATCTGAAGATGCCTGGGAACATCTCTGGCTCTTAAAAAAGTCTTTCACACACAATGCTGCTTGCTAAGAACGCAGACAATTTGGGGCTTGGGCCTTTTCTACCTTCTTGCAAAATTGTAGCGCAACCGGTTTCCGCCTTCGGCTGGATATGCCTACAGGCGTTACTTATGTTTAATGCAACCAGAACGAAAAGAAAATAACCAGTTGCATGCTTAAGAAGTACCCATTAAGTACCCATTAATGGGTACTTAATGGGTACTTTTAGTGAAACAGGGAAGTGGGAGAGCCGCTGCACCAGTCCCATCTGCGACAGATCCAGAGTGAATTCTTCATGGCTTGAGAGTAGATTCAAAGTGGATTCAGGGCGGATTTGACACTTTCAGAGCAGATACGTTACAGGATAGGTATCAGATGCATATCAGATGCGTATGGGATACGTATGAGGTTCTTATTGGATAGAATCCTACTACATTTGAAGGGGATCTATTTGAACAAATGTTCTTACATTAAATTCGATATAAATCAAATGCAAAACAAAAACAAAAACAAAAAAAACCCCATTAATGTACATCCCTAGAAAATGCTAATGAAAGGCTATCATTCTCAATGGAAGGTTGCAAAAAATGAGTCTTCTAAGCTCATCAATGGGCTGATACTTTTTAACACGCGCATCCAGACACGTTTACAGTGAAGTCCAACTTTGCTGACAACGTTGCCTTGTGCCAGATTCTAAAAACGGAAACCGGCTTCGAAGTTCTTCCAAAAACAGACTTCCTGGGATTCAAGAAGTCCATGCTGGAGGGAAAAAAAAACCCCAGCTAATTGCATTTACAGAACAACGGGGTCTGAGTTGAGAGTTGGCGACCTGGAAACAGATTGGCTACACTTTTCCTTTCTTTTTTTGTCTGGATCTTTTGCTCTTTCTCTTTCTCCGCTTTTATTTAGCAAACTGCACAGAATCGTTTTGGAATCTCTGATGTAGACACCAGACTGAATCAGATCAATACATAGGGTGTTTTTCCACTGTCAGTAGAGGTACCCATTAAATACCCATTAATGGGTACGTAATGGCATTTTTGTACCCATTAATGGGTACTTAATGGGTACCTCTAGTGACAGTGGAAAAACACCCAGAGTTAGTGTTTTCACTTGTTTTATTCTATTGTGCTTAGGATTGTATTATGTATTACTTTCATTTTGCTGTTCTAGTAATTTTAATTTTTCTTTATTTGTATCCTTTTACTGTACTGTCTTTTAAATAACTGTAGTTTGTACAGCCCTGTGTACATTTAGAGAACTCAAGAAATTAACCTTAATAATAATAATAGTAATACATTGTGCATGTGGCATAGAAGAGCCCAAGACCACATCGTACCCATGAGAAATGGTACAGAAAATTATACAAAGTCGGACCCCCGTATCCACTGGGGAAACGTTCCGGCCCCTACCGTGGTTACCTGAAACAGTGGATAATCGTAAACAGTGGATAATTGTGAAACCCCAGAACCAGAAGTGCTTTCCTGGCCTCTGGAAGGCCTATTTTGGCCTCCGGAGAGCATTGGAATAGGCGTGAGACCCCGCCTCCCACCTCCCATGCGCTCCCTTGCATTTTGGGACAGCTTCCAGCGGCATCATGTGTCTGTTCCAATGCTCTACGGAGGCCAAAATGGGCCTTCCGGTTCTGGATGTATTTTCTATATGGCACCCACAAGTGGGGGGGGGGGAGGGGGCTGATCTGGTAACCGTGGTTAACTGAAGCCGTGGTTACTGAATCTGTGGATATGGGGGTCCGAGTGTAGTTCAAATAACAACACTCTCATACAAATGGATATACTAAGAGCCTTCTACTTAAGCCAAGGGCCCCAAACAACGTCCCTCCACATGTTCCTAAACCGCAAGCCCCAGCATTCCGCGGAATGTTGGGGCTGGAATTGTGGGACCAGTATTTCAGGAACATCTTCAGGGCTCCAGTTCGAGTCTCCACAACAAACCAAGCAGCACATGATGTACAGGTGATAAAGCAACTCGCCTGATATGGGATCTTCCCTAGATTAATCTGATGGCTTCTGTGAAATACTCCAGAAAACATTTCATCACATTTCAAAAGATGCTTTTGGGATCTGCGACAAGCTGTTGAAATCTGTTTTGATGACGGCCTTGAAGAAGCCAGCGATCTGGATGGCACAACCCAACCAAACCCATTCGTAGGGTTGACCACATGAGCTATCCAAAAGGCCTAATATATCAAACCAGACCGTTTAATGCAAGAGGCGAGCTAAGAGGCTGGTGAACATCTGATAGGGGTTTGCTCACTTCCAACATTTTGAATCTAATTTCAAATTTCAGATCTATTTGTTCGAATTATCCCGACCATCATACGTGTACAGGTTTGTACATGATGCATAGTCAAAGATCTGCATCTTTCCCCCATCCGTACGGGATGGGCTGCGGCCTGATCCAGCAGGGCTCCTCTTAGGTTCTTATGGACCAGATGGGCTGCGGCCTGATCCTGCAGGGCTCCTCTTAGGTTCTTATGGACTAGATGGGCTGCGGCCTGATCCTGCAGGGCTCCTCTTAGGTTCTTATGGACCAGATGGGCTGCGGCCTGATCCTGCAGGGCTCCTCTTAGGTTCTTATGGACTAGATGGGCTGCGGCCTGATCCAGCAGGGCTCCTCTTAGGTTCTTATGGACCAGATGGGCTGCGGCCTGATCCTGCAGGGCTCCTCTTAGGTTCTTATGGACCAGATGGGCTGTGGCCTGATCCTGCAGGGCTCCTCTTAGGTTCTTATGGACTAGATGGGCTGTAGCCTGATCCAGCAGGGCTCCTCTTAGGTTCTTATGGACCAGATGGGCCGTGGCCTGATCCAGCAGGGCTCCTCTTAGGTTCTTATGGACTAGATGGGCTGTGGCCTGATCCAGCAGGGCTCCTCTTAGGTTCATATGGACTAGATGGGCTGTGGCCTGATCCAGCAGGGTTCCTCTTAGGTTCTTATGGACCAGATGGGCCGTGGCCTGATCCAGCAGGGCTCCTCTTAGGTTCTTATGGACCAGATGGGCTGCGGCCTGATCCTGCAGGGCTCCTCTTAGGTTCTTATGGACTAGATGGGCTGTGGCCTGATCCAGCAGGGCTCCTCTTAGGTTCATATGGACTAGATGGGCTGTGGCCTGATCCAGCAGGGTTCCTCTTAGGTTCTTATGGACCAGATGGGCCGTGGCCTGATCCTGCAGGGCTCCTCTTAGGTTCTTATGGACTAGATGGGCTGTGGCCTGATCCTGCAGAGCTCCTCTTAGGTTCTTATGGACTAGATGGGCTGCGGCCTGATCCAGCAGGGCTCCTCTTAGGTTCTTATGGACCAGATGGGCTGCGGCCTGATCCTGCAGGGCTCCTCTTAGGTTCTTATGGACTAGATGGGCTGCGGCCTGATCCAGCAGGGCTCCTCTTAGGTTCTTATGGACCAGATGGGCTGCGGCCTGATCCTGCAGGGCTCCTCTTAGGTTCTTATGGACCAGATGGGCTGTGGCCTGATCCTGCAGGGCTCCTCTTAGGTTCTTATGGACTAGATGGGCTGTAGCCTGATCCAGCAGGGCTCCTCTTAGGTTCTTATGGACCAGATGGGCCGTGGCCTGATCCAGCAGGGCTCCTCTTAGGTTCTTATGGACTAGATGGGCTGTGGCCTGATCCAGCAGGGCTCCTCTTAGGTTCATATGGACTAGATGGGCTGTGGCCTGATCCAGCAGGGTTCCTCTTAGGTTCTTATGGACCAGATGGGCCGTGGCCTGATCCAGCAGGGCTCCTCTTAGGTTCTTATGGACCAGATGGGCTGCGGCCTGATCCTGCAGGGCTCCTCTTAGGTTCTTATGGACTAGATGGGCTGTGGCCTGATCCAGCAAGGCTCCTCTTAGGTTCATATGGACTAGATGGGCTGTGGCCTGATCCAGCAGGGTTCCTCTTAGGTTCTTATGGACCAGATGGGCCGTGGCCTGATCCAGCAGGGCTCCTCTTAGGTTCTTATGGACTAGATGGGCTGTGGCCTGATCCAGCAGGGTTCCTCTTAGGTTCTTATGGACTAGATGGGCTGTGGCCTGATCCAGCAGGGCTCCTCTTAGGTTTTTATGGGCTATATGGCTGTGGCCTGATCCAGCAGGGTTCCTCTTAGGTTCTTATGGACCAGATGGGCCGTGGCCTGATCCAGCAGGGCTCCTCTGAGGTTCTTACAGACTAGATGGGCTGTGGCCTGATCCAGCAGGGCTCCTCTGAGGTTCTTATGGACTAGATGGGCTGCGGCCTGATCCAGCAGGGCTCCTCTTAGGTTCTTAATGACTGGATGGGCTGCGGCCTGATCCAGCAGGGCTCCTCTGAGGTTCTTATGGACTGGATGGGCTGCGGCCTGATCCAGCAGGGCTCCTCTGAAGTTCTTATGGACTGGATGGGCTGCGGCCTGATCCAGCAGGGCTCCTCTGAGGTTCTTATGGAGTGGATGGGCTGTGGCCTGATCCAGCAGGGGTCAGCTTAGGTTCTTATGGACTAGATGGGCTGTGGCCTGATCCAGCAGGGCTCCTCTTAGGTTCTTATGGACTAGATGGGCTGTGGCCTGATCCAGCAGGGCTCCTCTTAGGTTCATATGGACTAGATGGGCTGTGGCCTGATGCAGCAGGGCTCCTCTTAGGTTCTTGTGGACTGAATGGGCTGTGGCCTGATCCAGCAGGGCTCCTCTGAGGTTCTTATGGACTAGATGGGCTGTGGCCTGATCCAGCAGGGCTCCTCTGAGGTTCTTAAGGACTAGATGGGTTGTGGCCTGATCCAGCACGGCTCCTCTTAGGTTCTTATGGACTGGATGGGCTGCGGCCTGATCCAGCAGGGCTCCTCTTAGGTTCTTATCGACTAGATGGACTGTGGCCTGATCTAGCAGGGCTCCTCTGAGGTTCATATGGACTAGATGGACTGTGGCCTGATCTAGCAGGGCTCCTCTGAGGTTCTTATGGACTAATGGGCTGTGGCCTGATCCAGCACGGCTCCTCTGAGGTTCTTATGGACTAATGGGCTGTGGCCTGATCCAGCAGGGCTCCTCTGAGGTTCTTATGGACTAGATGGGCTGTGGCCTGATCCAGCAGGGCTCCTCTGAGGTTCTTATGGACCAGATGGGCTGTGGCCTGATCCAGCAGGGCTCCTCTGAGGTCCTCATGTTTTCAATGAGCATTGCTTTTGTATCCCTTAAAGCCCAACCTTAAATTTTTTGTTATTCGGGTGGGTATTCCTAGACCCTAGGGCCCTTCCCGCCCCCTCCGAAGAAAAGCCTGATGGTTCTGAAAAGGTCTAGAAAGGAAGGAGACAAAACAGCCCTGTCATCCTCATCTTTCCTTTTCTAAAGGGATGGTGGGAAAGAAGACAAGCAGGAGAAGGATAATAATTCAGCAAAGATTTCCTAAATGGAAACAGCAGCTCATGTTTACAATCCTTCCTGCAAACCGAACAGGAAGGAAGATAGAGAGAGAGAGTGAAGGGAAAAAACACAGAGAGGGAAGAAGGATGGAAAAAAGAGTGAACATAGGAAGGAAGAGAGGGAGGGAGAAAAGGGAGGGAGAAAGAAAAGGGCGGGAGTGAAAGAAAGAATGTGCAGATGAAGAAAAAAGGAAAAGATGAGGGAAGGAATGAACATAAGGAGGGAACGAAAGAAGAGAGGGATGGACGAGGAAAAGAGAAAGAGAGAAGGAAAGAACAGAGGGAGGGAGGGAAGGAAGGAAAAAGACAGAGCGGAAGGAAGGAGAAAAGGGAATGAAGGAATGAACACAGGGAGGGATGAAAAGAGAAGGAATGAAGAAAAGAACATGGGAGGAAGGAAGGGGGGAGGGAGGGGGGGGAGAAAGAGGGCCCAGGAAGACCCTCCCCCGTGGCAAGAGGCCCTGCCTGGCTGCGGATGGTGGGGGTTTCCTTTTGGGGAGGGGGCAGCCTGGATTCAAGGCGGGGGGAGGGCTAGCTGGCAAAGGAAGGGGCTGTTGCCCGGCCTACACGTAGGGGAAGGAGAAAAGAAGGTCACTGTGCTGTGTGTGTGAGGGGGGGGGTCTCCAAACCCTCCTCCCCTGGTCCTCCCCACCAGCAGAATCCCTCCCTCCCCCCCTCGATCCGTGCGTAATTGTGAGCGCGCAGCATCAGCGGTTGCCATGTCTTGCTTAGCCATCGCCTTCTCCCTCCACCCCCGTTCCGTTCCGTTCCCTTCCGTTCCGTTCCACCAGGACCCCTCCGCACCTCGCCCTCCCAGCCCTGGCCCCTCCTGGTGGGCTGGTGAGCCCCCCCCCGCCCACCCCCCACCCGGAGCATCCCCGCTCGCTTCCCACCCCAGCCCACCTGGAGACCTCTTGCAAAGACCCTCCAGCGCTCCATCCCCCAATTTGGCCCCCACGGTCCCTTGGGAGGACGCCCCCCCCGCCCCAATCCCCCAAAATAAGAAATAGCAGACCCTCCTCTGCCCCCCACCCCACCCCACCCTCCTGCCCATCACCCACCTTCGCTTTCCTCTCGCCAGGTCCAGGGATGTCGCAGGTGGGAACGGGAAGGAAGGAAGGAAGGGGACCGATCCACCAGCAAGCAAGGAAGGGGGACCGATCCGCCAGCCAGCTAGCAAGCCAGCCAGCCGCCAGCCAGCCAGCTGACCCCCTCCCAGCAGCAGCAGCTGGATCAGCAGCTGTCAGACGGGAAAGCCCCGCTCCCTCCTGGCTGCCTCCCTTTTCCGAGCCTTCCTCTTCCTCCTCTTCCTCTTGCAAGCGGCTGAGAGCAGCAACCCGAGGCTTCTCTCCTCCCGATCAGGCTCCTCCTGGCTCCTAGCCCTCCCTTCCCTGCCGCCCTCTCCCGTCTCCACCTGCAACTGCCCTCCCTTTTGTCTGTGCACGCGTGTGTGTGCGCGTGTGAACGCGCACAGGCGGCGGCGGCGGCGGCGCCCGGGCTTGCTGAAGGATGCTGCTGGTGCGGATGGAAATCTCTTGCAATGCCAGGGCCGGCAGGCAGGGGGCGCCCGGGGATGCCCGCGCACGGCGCGCCGGGACTTGTAGTCTTTCCCCCCTTTTAGTCCCTTTCTCTTTTCCACCCACGTGGAGGGAGGAGCCGCAGAATTAGAGCGCCCCTTTATCTTGATCGCCCCACTTTCCTTTGTTCCCCCCAGTCTTCTTAACCCGGGTTCCTGGCTAGTCTCTCTCCTTGCAAATGGGGCCACCACCAAGCAAGTCTGCACAGAGAGAGAGAGTCATGAATGCATCCCGCTTCGCAGAGCAAAGGGGCGGTGCATGCATTTCTGGAGCCAAAAAAAAAAAAAGCAAAAAATTAAAAAGTCAGGAACAGGGTAGAGAAAAAGTTGCAGAAGAGGAACTGAGGTCCGGAGGAGTTTCTTAGCTGCTTTGTGCTTCCTTCCTTCCCTTATTTTCTTTTTGCAAGAAAAAAAAAAGAGATTTAAAAAAATAAAAAGCAAAGGGATCGTTTTGCAATCGCAGCAAGAGACGCCCAGGAGCCGAGGGCAAAAGAGAGGAGAGGAGGATCCGGGCTTCTTGGCAGGCAGGCTCTGTGGCGCAATGGATAGCGCATTGGACTTCTAGATCAATGGCGGGCGAAGTCATTCAAAGGTTGTGGGTTCGAGTCCCACCAGAGTCGCGTTTTGTTGGGCTTTTTTTGCAAAAGTTCAGAACAGATGCAGAGAGAGAGAAAGAAAGTGTCTATAGGACTTCCTTCCGAATCGCCATGGGGGGGGGAAAGTTGGCTGGAGGAATTATTTTTAAGCATCTTGTTCACTTTTATTTGCGCTCCTTCCCTTGCCTGGAAATTGTGTTTTTTTCTGCATAGACAAGGTTATGGCTGCATTTTGAATAAAGATATATGAGCAAATACGCTCTTTCCCTTCCCACTTGCCGATGCTCTTGTTTTAATACGTGTTCTTATTGTTTATATTTTATTGCAACTTATTAACATTCACAACATTGGAAACTACATGAATAAAGCTAAGAAGGGTATAGTACAAAAATTCATAACATACTGTTATGGTTTTAATGATATTTGATTTTAAATGTTGTTGCCCTCCCGGACACCTCTGGGTATAGGGTGGGATTAAAATGTATACAAACAAACAAACAAATATTGAGGTCATGAAAAGTAGGGGCTCATTCATATTCTACAATTCACCATTATTTTCTTTCCAAAATCCTCTGTGCAGCTTGCACAGCAAAAGCTGGAAAATAGTGCAATACAATGCAATTACATTGCATAAATAATAATGATGTATTATTAATAATTATTGTTATTATTAATTTAAACAAAATACCAAAAAAATAGAAATCACAGAAAAATAGGTTTTGTTTAAAAGGCTGAGAAAAGGGCATATAAAAGCCAACTCTTCTTCCGTAGAAACAAGGAATTTTGCCCCCTTTATTACCATCCAGCCCTCCTCAGGTCGGTGGTGCCCTTAATTTGGCCTTCCTACCCACTGATGCTCCATAAGTCTGGGTTTATCCATCATGGCTTAACGTTAAGACTCTTTCAGCTAAATGGTGCAATTTCTGTCTTCTGTAATTACGCTGCTTAGATTACTAATGTTGACAAACATGGGTTGGACAGTGGAATTAGTCCTAAAGCTATTCCTTGGAGGCCATACACATATTTGCAAGTATTGTAAAGCAATCACCTCAAACACATTTATTATGGTTGGTAAGAACCCAACAAAGATAAGGACCTAAGAGGACCCCTGCTGGATCAGGCCGCAGCAGAAAACATTGGTATTATTAACTCCAACCCTCAAATGTTCAATATGGGAATGAACATTTGTATTGACTTTGAATCCCAGAGAGTGATGTGTAGAGAGAGTGTTTCGTAGAGATAGGCACAGTTTGGCTTGTGTTTGAAAAGCTGGTCAAAGAGTTTCAGGCTCAAAGGCAGAACCAAACGCAGGATGTTTCGAATATCTGCCCATTTAATCGAACTGACCCATTCTACCCACTTGTAAACACAATTTGCATCCGCCGTGTTTTTATCCTTGAAAAGGGCTTTTTTTAATGAGAAAAATGGTATTTTTTTAAAACAATTTTGAAACAGGACGCGCACAACTGTCTGTCGGATTAAACGGTTTACTGAACAAACCGACGTCCGGCTCAAGAGCAAGCCAAAAACACGCCAGTTTCTTTCGTGCACGCCTCTAATGTGCAGACTTTGGGCTGGTTTCCTTCGGTGGCACAAACAGGACTAGGAATAAAAGCGTAACCTCTGTGCACACAAACTTTGCTGGGTTTGTGTACATGGTGGGGTTGGGTTAGAACAGCTGCGCAGCAGTGTGAGCTGAGTTTATTTGCCCTTAAAGTACGACACGGAAATGGGAATCAGATTTCCTTGCATTTGGATTCTAAACATTTCAATCGAATCAAGTGCTTGGATGTTGGATTTGATTTGAATTTGAATGCAAAAAAATAAAATACAAATAAATAAAAATTCATGCACATCTCTAATCCACAACTCTTTGGATTTGCCAAGAGGGTACGGGTGCTGGGACCCAAGGGTGCTGCCAACTTGAAACATCTGTGTGCCACGGGCCTAACAATGTTCGGAGTACAGAGGAAGGAGATGAAATGTTACCTGGAGAAAGCCAGGTGTTGAAACACCGGCTTATGATAATCCATGGCACAGTGTGAGACCGGCAAAGCTGAAATGGCGGTTTAGCAGGTGACGATATCATCACCTCAGCTTTCCCCGTGTTCATTTACATCTGTAACAGGAGAGGAAACCAGTCGGACCGGAAGAAAAACCTGGGGCAGGTTGCCTCAACCGCAGATTATTATTTTTTTAATTCAGTTTACTGAGGCAGCGTTTCTGGATCGAGACGCAGAGACCCATTAAGGGTTCTACCCAATCCAAGGAAGAAAAGAGAGCGGATGGGCATTTGTGTCCTTCAGTTTATGACGCTGTGCAACCCTGTTGCAGCTCCAGTTCACTTCAGTCCAGTGGTCCAGAGACGATGCCAGGAACGGTTTGCTAGGCCTGACGGGTGGTGGCCCCCCGCTTCCTGAAGAGATTCATCCCCGGAGGTCTGGAGGTGGCAGGATTCCAATTTCCTCCCTCAGAGACTCCACGGTTTGCTCCCAGCGTTCTTCGTAGTAATAATTCAGGACACAGCTAGCCTTGCTCCCGCTCTGAACGGCCCAGGGTATCAGCCTGGTGGTTAAGATCCAGAGCTTCCTGGAGAGAAACGACAGAATTGTACAGATTTTGTCACGTTCGATTCTCCAAGACTAGAGATATTTGCAAGACGGAGTCCATTCAGTGCCGTCAGCCTTCTGGGAGGCAACTTGATCTGACAAGAATAGACAAGCTACTTAAAAAAAGAATTTTCTTTCTCTATCACAAAACACTAGAACCGGGGGGCATCTATGAAGCTGATGGGTAGGAGAGTCAGATGGTGGACCACTGTGTGAGACAGGATGCTGGACTAGATGGGCTGTGGCCTGATCCAGCATGGCTCCTCTCTCTTTATGGATTGTGGGTAGGAGAGACTGGCAGGTGAAGGTTTTGCAATTGCTAAGTCACTGTGTGGGACAGGATGCTGGACTACGTGGGCTGTGGCCTGATCCAGCAAGGCTCCTCTTAATTCATGGAGGACAGGTGTATCATTGCTTCCTAGAATGGATGCCCAGATACCCCCTCCAGGTTGGAGAGGCCTCTAAAGGGCATTTGCAGGGAGTAGAGAGCGGGTGAAGGTTTTGCCCTTGCCTCTTGCTTGGGATGCCCAGAAGCAACTGGTGGGCCACTGTGTGAGACAGGAGGCTGGACTAGATGAGCTGTGGCCTGATCCAGCAGGCTCTCTTAGGTTCTAAAGAAAGACAATTATCAGTATTAGGTTGGCAGCTGAAGCAGAATATAGATGCTTCTCATATCTCAATTTTCCCACGCGTGAATCACATGAGGAAGCAGCCAATCAGTCCCGCTGGCTTTCTCAGAGCAATGAGCAGGCGAAAGCAAAAACTCAGGATTATTCTGGACCTGATCCAAGTAGATGAAAGGGCAGGAAATGTCGCTGCATTTTGCAAGGTTAAAGGCAGAAGAAAGCAAGGTGAATGACTTGCACGAACCTGACAAGAGCGGTGAGATTTTGCTAAAGAGGAGGTCAAGGTGGCGTGCCTTTTTTTACACATTCTCATATGGCCCCGTGACAATTGATTGATTGGTTGATTGGTTGATTGATTGATTGGTTGATTGATTGATTGATTGATTGATTGATTGATTGATTGATTGAGTGAGTGAGTGAGTGAGTACAGACGTGTGACTCTCCTTTTCTTTTTATTTATACAAACATTTCTGACTTGGCATTCACTTAAGGGGGAAGAGTTAAGTCTGTGAGAGATCAGAAGAGAGCTGAGACTAGCCCAAGGCCACCCAGCTGGCTTCATGGAGGGGGGGAAGAAGAAGAGTTGGCTTTTTAACCTGCTTTCCTCACCCTTTTAAGGGGACTCAAAGTGGCTGACAAACCTTCTGTTCTTCTCCCCACAACAGACACCCTGTGAGGTACGTGGGGCTGTGAGGGCTCAAAAGAGAGCTGTGACTAGCCCAAGGTCACCCAGCCAGCTTAATGGAGGAAGAAGAAGAGTTGGCTTTTCTACCCCACTTTTCTCACCCTTTTTAAGGGGCCTCAAAGCTACTGTCAAACCTGTTCCCCCCACAGCAGACACCCCGTGAAGCAGGTGAGGCAGTGAGAGCTCAGGAGAGCTGTGACTAGCCCAAGGACATCCAGCTGGTTTCATGGAGGAATGCAGAATTCCTCCGTGAAACCAGTATTCCCCATAAGAATCTGGCTTCCTAGCCACTAGACCAAACTGGCTCTCCTGTGAGCAAGGAATTGGGGGGGGGGAGAGAAATCCAATATTGGATCATATGGTTTGCTTATCTTTTGTATGGGGAGATCATGGCTGAAATCTGGGTACATGCATTATACTTTCAATTTTCCCGACTCACTTGGCGTTGAGACGGAGGGGGCCGAAAGCCGCTCCCAGGACGCACATGGGTAAACCGGTCTGCACCGCCTCGAACCATTTTACCGCAACCTCTCCTGCGAAAAAGCAAAGGGGAGCAGGGGACAAAAGGATTAACCCTCTGCTGTAGGCCGAGTCTTCCTTGAGGTTATCAGATATCCGGGGATACGCGTGGAATGATAATCTTCTGCAAGAGCCCAAAAATCTCACCCATTTTTCTCCTCAGGGGGTGACAAACTGCAGTTTCTGAAACTGCTGATTTGGGGTTTTTGCTCCTGATAAGCTTACACGGTTCTACCCCTAATCAAGAAGTAATGCAGAACTGTTACACTTGGGAAAGGCCAGGGTGCAAAATGCAGCCTGCAGAATCTATAGCTGGGTGGTCTATGCAGCAGCCTTCTGGAGCGTCCCCATGCACTCTATACTCCGAAGCGAACCCGAATTCGACTTGGAGCGTCCCCATGCAAGGGCTCCAATCCGGACTACCTGCGGAACAAATCGCCCAA